>CM072512.1:102659463-103059463 GCA_036898135.1 Oncomelania hupensis | reverse complement strand
TCCATAAAGGCAATGGGAATACCTATACGTTATTGCTATCGGCAATACTAGATACTTTAGAGACTAGTCTACCAAAGACCTAACCAGATAGCCCTTTCATACCTGATCAGTCAGCCAGATTTATTATTGATCGGTGGGGAAGTACTCGAGTGATCGCGTATCGAGGTACCCGGAGTTGACTTGTGTTCCAAGGACTAGATAAGAGTTATCCCACAAGTGACCACACGTTTGACCTCTTTTTGTGACGTTTGAGGGCGATAGAACCCGGTTGTTTTGCCACATATAGGCTACGGTTCATACGCTCCACAATCACGCATCATTATTTAAGTCGATGGGACATTATCAGGCAAAGTACTGCTTTACGGCAAATTTGGTTACTTAGGCAACTGGGTTTTGATTCCATCTTTGACCAACCCCTCAAGCAACCCATTTGAGCTGGTAACTGTGATATACATGAAAACACTTTACTTACTTTATAACCTTTCCGTATGTTTTGGTTTCTCTGTTTAAGGATTTGTCACTATTAAAATGTTCTTATATTGAATTTGTCCTTTATATTGAATTGTTCTTGTATTGAATTGTTCTTAAATTGATTTGTTCTTATGTAGCGCTTTTTCATCTTTAATAGCTGCGCAAGGCGCTGGCCGAGAACAGGATCCAACTCAAGACGCCAACTTGCTGCCCGATGCGCACCGTCTAATGCCCCAGATAACGGACAAGAAAGGTATAGGACCTAGTGCTTGCGTGCTGGGTGTGCTTACGTATCTGGCACTCGCCCGTCAAGGACACGAGCGTAGGGATCTTTCAAGTTCGTGCAGATGGGGCAGACCTCTGTTCATGCTCTCGTTTGATGGAGTCAGGGTGAAGTAACACAGGTTATGATTGACTACAGATAATTAGATATTATATAGCTATACGCTTCCAATAACTGCTTCAGCTAAAAACGCAAGCTCAGTTATCAGTTCTTGCATTAGAACAGTGCAAATTGAATGAGGGAATACTTTATGAGTTGACCTTAAACTCCCGAAGAAACATTTTAGCGAAATATACTACTCAAAATAATACAAGGGCCACTTGGACATATGGGTCTCTCTTTAAATCAGGGGGCATGGTTAGAAAAGCAGCAAAAGCGCTGCCATTTATACCCAGAAAAACGCGCCGATTGTTGAACTGAACTCAGAAAATGCAAGCCTTTCGCGTGCATATCACTTTTTAATGTTGAAAATTTTGCTTTATTAGCAAGACAACAGTAAATTAGGGTCATTTTTTTGTAAAAATTGGGTTTGTTTTTCAACTCAGTGCAAAAAGTTCAAAACTCACACATGTGATTACTTGTCGGAATAAGATTGTCTTGAATGTTACTGTACAGGATAAGTTTGGAAATAAGCAATATAAGCGATATTATTGATAGCAGCAAAAAATAATTAAACTAAATGAAATATGAGAGTGGCCCTTCAATTATTTTGAGTAGTATACGCGTATTCAGCGCCTTTATTTTAGTCTGCTGCGTTTCGTCTCCTTTTTCTTCAAGCTTCTTTGATTTCGTCTTCTGGGATACTTGCTCGACTTTTGACCTTACATATATTTTGAGCACGCGAAATAGAGATCTATTTATGCAAGTTTTCGTGGGAGCTGCTGTGTTGGTAATACTCTCTTTTAAAATAGGCCTATAAGTCTAGCTTGTCCCGTCAGACAGACAATATACATTATGCTGAATGGTTGTGACTTAATTTATTTTGACAAAGATTTGAAATACTCCAAGTATCGACAAATTAACGTATTCCTTTGGTGTTATACTTTTACCCTCTTTTGCAATACGTCTCTCAGAAAGTCCAGCGCAGGTCAAGTTGAGGGGGAATGGGGCAGTTTTATTAACAGTTATTTAAAAAAAAATTAAACTTATATCTTAAAGTTATAATATAGAGGCGTAAGTCTTCTATTCTCGTTTCTTACAGTGCCCGTTCATAAAACTGCCCCCAAGTCGTTGTGATGCTCAGTTTGCGGTAAAGCGAAGTTGATTTCCTGGCATTATCGGCTACTCCCTGCGGGACCCTGGCAGGAGCCATACGCCACAGACTATAGCATGTAGTAGGTTAAGCCAAACGATCAGAGCGTTGTGTGATAATCTTTCCTGATTAGAGTGTTTGCCCGAGGTGTAGCCTATGTTTGTATCTGGACCGCGTAAAACTAGAACTACAGGTTTTCCCCTGTTTCAATGTTTTATTATTGTTTCCTTTTCTCTGTAGTAGTGCACAGTTATATATTTACTGTTGTTCGAAACAGCCTATGGTTCTACACACAGTTAGGTCTAAATATGGTCAACTCATGAAGGACATAATTACAAGATTTACATTGTCCACTTACAATTGGGACGCTCCTGTTTTTACCTAGTTTTCTACAGTTATGGTTAAATAATTATTGTCGGCTCATGAACCACACAGGTTTAATACGTTATTATTAAATTTTAAAAATGTCCACCTATGCAAGCTACTCGAATGGAAATGCATGGTGTGAAGGTTGTGTGGACATTACAGCAACTACTAGTCCATCAAGATTGGAAGGTTCCATGTAACACTGCTCTTCACGTTTATCGTACTGTTGATCATGCCAATGTGGTGGACATTTAAAGAACAAACTAGTGTACACGCCTGTCAAGTAAGTGTGCCCTTTTCCCTGTTTCTTCATTTCTTCGTCTTTGTGCCTAAGCTCTCCCTTTACATTTTGTGTAAAGAGTTTCGCACAAGCAAAGGAAATGTATCCATTTGTTTCTCCTTATTGTAAACTGTGCATGCCAGCAGTTCTAGATTGTATTCCATTTCCAAATGAAAAATAATGAAAGAGTATGGACCGTTCATTTTCATCATTTCAAGGACCGAGTTATGAAGGATGTTTGTTCATCTTTTTGTGAAAATTGGTTTACTTGGAAATTGCAGTGTTGTCGCCTTTACAAGATGATGTAATAGGTAATCGTTGCTCACACTGACCGCTTTTGGGGAATTTGTGGCGCCTCTTCCTTGCTATATAAACAACCCAAAAAAAGCTGTTCCTGCTATGCACAATTTCGCAGCGCTGCAATTTTGTGGAATCAACCTTGACGCTATTACTAGGAACGTAAGCAAATAAATTTATCGATTTGTAAAAGAGATTTCTTTTATATAGCGCACTTACAAGCTCAGAGAGCTTCTCAAGACGCTGGCCCGTAATATCCAGCAGTCACAAAATAGTTTGCTGAAGTCAGGATTCGAACCCACGTCGCCCAAGACGCACTCACACAAGTCGTGCGCTCTGACCACTGAGCTATCCCTGCCGCCATTTAAAACGGTGTTTTGAAAGAGGTTAATCTTTACTTTAAAATTATTTGTGTCCCAGCCCTGTGATCATTATTTTTTTTTGTTTAGACATATTTATACGGTAAATAAATTTTCATTCATTCATTCTTTTCTTTCCCTTTTGGCAACACTTATTGTTTGTATGTAGATTATAGTCACACGACACTTTCGCATATAGGTGACTACTGGACCGATTTATACTGACACCAGCAGGCCAGTTGGTAAAGGGGAAAATAATATGATCACACGTTGACCAATCCGGGATTCGAACCAGCGACCTTTCGGTTACTAGCAAGACGCTCTTACCAACTGAGCTACCCGGTGTAACAGGCCGGAATATACCCCTGGCTACTTTATACCCTGGGTATAATGTAGCCTAGGTTGGTTTCACCCCTTGGGTATAGATCAGCCTAGGCCAGGTCATACCCCTCGCGCCCGAAATATACCCCCACCTAAAGAGATTTCACTCATGGGTTTGTGTACATGACTAGCGACTAACCCTAACCCTAATCTATCTATCTATCTATCTATCTATCTATCTATCTATCTATCTATCTATCTATCTATCTATCTATCTATCTATCTATCTATCTATCTATCTATCTATCTATCTATCTATCTATCTATCTATCTATCTATCTATCTATCTATCTATCTATCTATCTATCTATCTATCTATCTATCTATCTATCTATCTATCTATCTATCTATCTATCTATCTATCTATCTATCTATCTATCTATCTAATCTAACCTAATCTAATCTAATCTAATCTAATCTATCTATCTATCTATCCGTCTATCTATCTATCTGAGTGCATCAGAACAATTACAACACATAAATTAAAGAGTAACGTGAAGGATAAGGTCTTCCGTAGTGGGGGGGCATAATGGGCAGGAGAGGGTTAAACGAGCCTAGGCCAGATAATACCCAGGGGTATCGTCTGGGCTAGGCCAGTTTATACGGGGGCATAGTCTGGGCTAGGCCAGTTTATACCCTGGGTATACTTGAGGCGGGGTATAATCTGGACTGCTACACCGGCCCCTCCAACACTTATTGTGGTCTTGGAGCCCTTTATTAAAACTCTGAGCATGTCATCTGGGCAAGGATTTGTGCGCGATATTTATCGCAGTAGTATTGTTAAGTAGTTTTTTTTTTAAACAATAATTCTCTTTACATTATCTGCGCTATACTCACCTACAGAACTGATGGTTACTAAGATCACAAGAGCATTACACGCTGAAAGTGGATTCCCTATGGCCAATCGTTAAATTTCATGAATTATAGGCGCCCAACTTGTGAGATGCCCTTGTGTGGGTGTGTGTGTGGGTGTACCGTGTGTGCGTGTTTTTTTCTGTTTGTTTTGTAGCGCCTTGAGCATGCTGCCAGCGTGGAGTAGTGCGTGTAACAAGCCGACATCATCATCATCATCATCATCATCATCATCATCATCATCATCATCATCATCAGAGCATCTGATCGTATATATCTTAGATACTCTGTATGGCAGCACGGAATGCTTTGTAGGAAAGTAATTAAGTTGTTGCTTGGTTACTTGACAACAAGACAATAGACGGAACTAGTTTTTTTTTGTTTTGAATTGCGGCATTAAAAAAAAAGCAAAAAAAAAAAAACAACCAAAAAAACCCCAACCAGTCCGGACGTAGTTTTGATTAAATAAATGCCGGCAAGCAACATGAAATCTTTAGTGCCTGAAGCTAAAGCCGATTTATTTCAGACACGATTTGGATCTAATGCCAGGGCAAAAGTATTAGCGACAAAACGGTTTCTATTGAACTAGAGTAGTTAATGTAGTTATGGCTCGTGGTAGTGGCGGTTGTGGTGGGGATGGTGATGGCAGCGATGGTGCTTGTGAGTGTAGTGTTATTAGTGCTGCTAGTGTTGTTGTTGGTGGTGGAGGTGGTTGATGTGCTGGTGGAGTTGGTGGTGGTGTTATTATTGTCGTTGCTGATGGCGAATAAAAAAATAAATTAAATGCATAGTTGTCACGCATGCGGAGTAAATTAGTCATTAGAGAAAGCGTGACAACCCCTCCAACCCTTCTTACTTTGAATCTTTATCTATACTGACAAATTGTTATGCTAATTGAATCAGTAAGTGCTCACAAATAGTTTAATGTTGGAGGCAACACTCGTTGTTCAAGGGCAACCTAGATCGAACCCACGCCCTTTGAAAATTAGTTTTGTTTGTTTGTAGATTATAGTCACACGACACTTTCGCATATAGGTGACTACTGGACCGATTTATACTGACACCAGCGGGCCAGTTGTTGGTAAAGGGGAAAATAATATGATCACACGTTGACCAATCCGGTGTAACGTGCCGAAAGCGTCCCTGGCCCAAATTAACTCCCGGGAGTAAAACCAGGCCGTCCCAGATTTACTCCCGGGAGTTATTCTGGTCCTGGACCAGATTGACCCCCAGCCTGTTCCAAAATCACTCTCTGGTGAATGAAGATTACATAGGAACAATTGATGTTATGCACTCTACTGTGTTCCAGATCAGCCTCCCGGGAGTTAGTTTGGCGCACATTTTTCAGTACCAGAATGACTCCCGGGAGTTAAAGTGGGTCTGTCCTAAAACAGCCCCCCATGCAACAGAGAGTAAATCTGGGACTGGCCCAGATACACTCCCGGGAGTCATTCTGGGACAAATTTAGATGTGCCAAAATGACCCCTGGGGGGCTAATCTAGAACCGATGAGAGTCAGATTGGGTCAGGCCCAGACTGGCCCCCTCTAGCCTATTAAAAGGAGCAATTGAAGACTGCGTCAGTAATCTCATCAGAAAAAATCATGGGAGTAAAACGGGGACAAGACCAAAACAGGCCCCCTAACAAAATGCATGTAAAATACAATGAAAGGGGGAGTCAAATGGGGACGTGACCAAAACCGCCCCCCTATCCATTAGATGCAAAAAACACTGCACAGGAGAGTCAAACGGGGACAGGACCAATACCCCCCCCCCCCTACCAATCAGATGCAGAAAACACTGCACAAGGGAGTCAAACGGGACAGGGCTAAAACCGCCCCCCCTATCCATCAGATGCAAAAAACACTGCACAGGAGAGTCAAACGGGGACAGGATCAAAACTGCCCCCCCCCCCCCTACCCATCACATGCAGCAAACACTTAACTGGGGAGTCAAACGGGGACGGGATCAAAACCGACCCCCCCTCCCCCCACAACCCATCAGATGCAGTAAATACTGCAGAGGAGAGTCAAACGGGGATGGGATCAAAACCGCCCCTCCCCCTTACCCATCAGATGCAGCAAATACTGCATAGGGGAGTTAAACCGGGACAGGACCAAAACCGCCCCCCTATCAATCAGATGCAAAAAAACACTGCACAGGAGAGTCAAACGGGGACAGGACCAAAACCGCCCCCCTACCCATCACATGCAGCAAACACTGAACCGGGGAGTTAAACGGGGACAGTACTAACCCCCCCCCCCCCCCTACCCATCACATGCGGCAAACACTGAACCAGGGAGTCAAACGGGGACGGGACAAAAAAACCGCCCCCCCCCCCCTACCCATCAGATGCAGAAAACACTGCACAGGGGAGTTAAACGGGGACAGGACCAAAACCGCCCCCCTATCTATCAGATGCAAAAAACACTGCACAGGAGAGTTAAACGGGGACAGGACCAAAACCGCCCCCCTACCCATCACATGCAGCAAACATTGAACCGGGGAGTTAAACGGGGACAGTACTAACCCCCCCCCCTACCCATCACATGCGGCAAACACTGAACCAGGGAGTCAAACGGGGACGGGAAAAAAAAAACCGCCCCCCCCCTACCCATCAGATGCAGAAAACACTGCACAGGGGAGTTAAACGGGGACAGGACCAAAACCGCCCCCCTATCTATCAGATGCAAAAAACACTGCACAGGAGAGTAAAACGGGGACAGGACCAAAACCGCACCCTCCCCCCCCCCCTACCCATCAGATCCAGAAAACACTGCACAGGGGAGTTAAACGGGGTCAGGACCAAAACCGCCCCCCTATCCATCAGATGCAAAAAACACTGCACAGGAGAGTCAAACAGGGACAGGCCCAAAACCGCCCCACTACCCATCACATGCAGCAAACACTGAACGGGGAGTCAAACGGGGACGGGATCAAAACCGTCCCCCCCCCCTTACCCATCAGATGCAGCAAATACTGCATAGGGGAGTTAAACGGGGACATGACCAAAACCGCCCCCCTATCCATCAGATGCAAAAAGCACTGCAAAGGAGAGTCAAACGGGGACAGGACCAAAACCGCCCCCCTACCCATCGCATGCAGCAAACACTGAACCGGGGAGTCAAACGGGCACGGGATCAAACCCGTCTCACCCCCCCCCCCCAACCCATCAGATGCAGCAAATACTGCATAGGGGAGTCAAACGGGGACAGGACCAAAACCGCCCCCCCCCCCTACCCATCAGATGCAGAAAACACTCCACAGGGGAGTTAAACGGGGACAGGACCAAAACCGCCCCCATTTCCCGTCACATGCAGCAAACACTGAACCGGGGAGTCAAACGGGGACGGGTTCAAAACCGTCCCCCCCCCTCCGCAACCCATCAGATGCAGTAAATACTGCAGAGGAGAGTCAAACGGGGATGGGATCAAAACCGCCCCCCCCCCTACCCATCAGATGGAGAAAACACTGCACAGGGGAGTTAAACGGGGACAGGACCAAAACCGCCCCCCTATCTATCAGATGCAAAAAACACTGCACAGGAGAGTTAAACGGGGACAGGACCAAAACCGCCCCCCTACCCATCACATGCAGCAAACATTGAACCAGGGAGTTAAACGGGGACAGTACTAACCCCCCCCCCTACCCATCACATGCGGCAAACACTGAACCAGGGAGTCAAACGGGGACGGGACAAAAAAAAACGCCCCCCCCCCCCCCTACCCATCAGATGCAGAAAACACTGCACAGGGGAGTTAAACGGGGACAGGACCAAAACCGCCCCCCTATCTATCAGATGCAAAAAACACTGCACAGGAGAGTTAAACGGGGACAGGACCAAAACCGCACCCTCCCCCCCCCCCCACTACCCATCAGATCCAGAAAACACTGCACAGGGGAGTTAAACGGGGTCAGGACCAAAACCGCCCCCCTATCCATCAGATGCAAAAAACACTGCACAGGAGAGTCAAACGGGGACAGGCCCAAAACCGCCCCACTACCCATCACATGCAGCAAACACCGAACGGGGAGTCAAACGGGGACGGGATCAAAACCGCCCCCCCCCCCCTTACCCATCAGATGCAGCAAATACTGCATAGGGGAGTTAAACGGGGACATGACTGTCGCGATACAAGCGCCTACTCGACGCATCCTCGATATTCTGCTATAGGCCAGACAATGCGTCATAGACAGTACGTCATAGACAGTGACGATAATAATATTGTTTTCGGAATGACGCAGTATGCGACATTGTTTTTATTTAGTGTAGTTCAATTTTAGATTATTGTTACCATAGACAATTTGTGTACTATCCTTTCGATTGGCTGGATGTGGGAAATATCGTTAAGAAAAACCATTCGAGCGACCATCTTGGAGGGCAAGGAACATATGTTTACGCCAGACCACTATTTCGGATGACTGAGGTCATAAAGTTGGTTCAAAAAAAACTCGTCTCACCCTAAACAACACGTGTCGTAGACACCACAAACGAATCCTGAGCTGGTAAGTTACGATTCGATGTGTGAAGCTGGGGAATGGGTAGTCTTGTGCTTGTGTCCATTGCGCCATGCGAATCATTCATCGTCCTTCATCAAGGTGATTCGTTATTATTCTTCAATGTATGCAAATTGTATGATAATAGTTATTTTAACATGTTGTTCTCATTTCATATAAATTCTTCAGCGCGTGAAGTTTATATGGTGATAGTTAATTTAACATGTTTAGCTTAGTTCATAAAGAATGTTGGTGCATTCTTAAACATTGGAACAATGTGGATGAACAGCGAGGAAAGAACATTATTATGTTTTGAGAATAAGATACAATAACCCGTGAATATGCAGGGTTCTTATTCAAACAACGTCAACGGCGTTCCTCGCTGGTCATTCAACAGGATACAGATTGTGTATTTAGTCCCTGTTAATTTGTCTGTGCGCAGGGAAAGGATTTTTGTTTTGCTTCCTTCTTCATAATATTTTCGACTGTCGGATTCCTGATATGATCGTTTTAACCTACTTCCATCCTCAACGCTTATTCTTCTGATGACATGGAGCTCGTCATATCCCTGACGTCCATGTGAAGCCAGCTGGACGATAATCCTTTTGGTCAAACGTGAGGACAGAATAAAGTTAAACAAAAGAGACAATTCTTCTTCTTCATCAGGGAATCCACGTCAGATAAGTGACAATTTTAATCAACAGTGAAATTATTTAGAACCATGATTTCACGGGTTTGCGTATCATATCATATGAAATAAATATCATCAACCATCAACCAGTGGTATTCTTTTTTTAGTTGTAAAAAAGCAAACAGGACGAATGAATAGCCAATAATTTCTTTTATTCTTTATTTTCTATTTCTCGACATCACTTTCTTGTTTCTTATCGATTTTTAGGCATAATACAAAGAGGAAATTGATTCTATTTATATAAAATTCTTTCAACTGTTCATTCATCTTTTAACATCTATATATATATTAATATAAATTATATATATAACGCGACAATGGGGGCTCGTCTCGTGATAGTTGGAGTCACAATCACTTTTTAAGTCGTGTTACCACTGGTGGTGATGATATTTACTACATTGTACATGTAAATTATCATTGTATCATTCATTTGTTCAACGCGGGAGGTTGGCGGGAGCCGCTCTTACAAATGGGCAGACTTATGGACTACCCTACCAACCAATGTAACATCAGCTTCCCACGTCGATCATAAGTTACCAGTTATATTTACAGATATAATTAGGTTGCATATTTATAACCTTATGCAAACGACTCCCAGTACGTGTTGTCAATCAAACGTTCAGCAGTAATTTCGGGTATTACATGCTGTAAAAAAATAGGCAGAACGGTGGTCTATTTTATTATCTCAGTCTTAACCGATTGAGTGTTTGAAGCTAATATTGGAATCCTATAGCATTTGTTGTATAGTGAATCCGGAGACACGAGGACCTGTGTCAATATTAGAAGGAGAGAGAGAACAAGTTATAATTTAGTACAAAGACTAAATAACTTGTTGACCTACTAGTCACCTTTGAAGGTAAGGTAAATGTTCTATGTTCAACGGACCGAACAGTAGACAGACAGTAGCGTCGCGCTTAATAGATCAGTGATAAACGGAATAATCACATAGGATCATTAAGTCAGTTTTGTAGCCTAACATTTCTGTTCGCCGAAGTAAGAGCGACATAGAAAATTAGAAGAATACTCGTAGTGAGAGAGTATTAGCAGAAGGGTCTAGTAAACTCATCCGCCACAAAGGAACGGACCGCGAGTTATACTAGAGTGTATTTTTAAATTTATAAATATACACACAGTAAATCCCTGAGACACAGGTGTATCATCCAGGGTGGATTGTATCTGTGTGGCAATCAAATAAGGCCACGTACAGTTGATCTTATTAGGCGAATCAAGGTAAAGGTAGCAGGATAACTTTTGTGAATTTGATAAGTTTAGCTACTGGATTCGAGCCTAGACAGTGACACGTTATCACAATTCTAATTACATTACAAGAATGAATTAGAATCTTTGAGTTCGAAGTAGAACTGGTGTTAACAAGAGGGTGCCATTGCCGGATACACAAAACTCTTCTTTTCAAGTTCTTGGTTTTATGCTGTTAATACGCGAATAGCAAATAACAGAATTTGCGGTAAAAGCGTATAGTTATAACGAATCCATTGGGGTTGTTCGAAGATATTTCAAAGAGTTGCCATTTTGTATTTTTTTTCCTCCTCGGAAAAATAACGTCATTGACGTGACGTAATTGGCGTGACGAAATCGGAACTTCTCGAACGCTAATTTGTTCTTTCCTGTCGTATTACATTTTGGAATCCGTAATGACAACTCGTGCTCAAGCGAAAGCAATGGAAGCCAACGATCCTTTCCTAAAGTTTAAGGCGGAAGGAGAAGCGTTGGGGTTGTCGGGTCCAGATCTTGTCAATTACGTCAAGGAAGAGAAAACGCGTTTAGCTCAAGTTGAAGCTGAAGAAAGAAAGCGACAAGCTGAAGCTGAAGAAAGAAAGCGACTAGCTGAAGCTGAAGCTGAAGAAAGGAAGCGTCAAGCTGAAATCGATGAAAGGAAACATAAAGCAACATTGGAATATGAATTAGAACTCGAACGAATACGTCACGTGAACAGTGACAACACCAACGACAATGCTGCCGATCCGTCGGATTCTCGTTCATCGCAGTTTTATCAGGAAAAACTGAAGATAAAACTACCTTTTCTGGAAGACAAAGATGATCTGGAAGATTATCTACGCACATTTGAGAGAACGGCTAAGATTCAAGAATGGCCAATTAATCAATGGGCTCCTCGCCTAGGCACCTTGCTAAAAGGGAAAGCGAGGGAAGTCTACTCTATGTTGAGTGATGCTGATGCCGGTGATTACGGAACATTACGGCGATCATTATTGTTCCGATTCCAGCTGACGGCAGAAGAATATCGGAAAAAATTTCGAGATGCCAGAAGACAGCAAGGAGAATCAACACAAGAGTACGCTACCAAGTTAGATCTCTGGTTATCCAGATGGCAGGAACTTGCAGGGAAAGACAACACATATGACGATCTGCGTGATTTGATACTGCAAGAAAAGTTTCTTAGTGGGATACCGTTTGATCAAGCGCGTTTTGTCAGAGAAAAGGAGCCGGAGACGATGGGCGATGCAATAAGATTTGCTTTAACCTACGAATCAGCAAAGCAAGCCACTATATCTGATCATGAAAGACCCAGGAATAGATTCGGAGATAGACACAAGCATAGTAGAAGGAAAGAAGATGAGGAAGGAGATAAAAAGAAAGTGGAGGCAACGCAGAAGCAGCTCCACAACGTCAGGACAAGGAGGCCTGAAGTAACCTGCTATACTTGTAACCAGCAAGGTCATGTGGCGAGACAATGCCCAAAAGGAGGGAAAGAAAACAAAGCAGCCGCCGCAATAGCTGGAAGTATGAGGCAGGAGGATGTACAGAGTCACGGCAAGCTCTGTTCATTATGTACGGCGATACCGTTCTCGCCGGAGTGCCAAGTAGAAGTAGAAGGAAAGCAAGCGACAGCATTGCGCGACACTGGAGCGTCGATCACCATCGTCGATTCCAGTCTCGTACCCGAGCGATGTTTGTCAGGAGAGACCATTGAGATAGTGATGGCCTCGTCGCCTGCAAAGTTAACACTACCAATTGCGACGGTACACATGAACACACCATTCTTTGAAGGGAAGACCGTTGTGGCCGTTATGAAGCAACCGGTAGAGCAAGTTCTTGTAGGGAACTACCGTAAGTCTGAGGATGGGAACCTGACGCCTGTTCCAGTTTACGCAATTCGAGAAGTATGCGCAGCAATGCAAACTAGAGCTTCTGTGGGGAAAACAGATAAAACATTGAAAACATCCAATTCTCTGCTCGGGGATGTCACTCCAGTGGAGTTGGGACAAGCTCAGAAGGAGGATCCAACCCTGGAGAAAGCAAGGAAGCTAGCTGACAATGAGACCAAGCATGGGAAAGGAGGGCGCAAATCAACTTCTAAAACTACCTACAGCTGGAGAAAGGGAATTTTGTACCGTACTTTTCTCCAAAACGGTAAAGAGACCAAACAAATTGTTGTCCCAAAGAAATATCGCAACGAAGTGTTACGATTGGCCCATGACACGCCGATGTCAGGACACCTGGGTGTAACCAAAACCAGGAAGAGAGTCTGGAACGATTTCGTATGGCCCGGAATCTGCGGAGACATCAGACGCTATTGCGCGTCATGTGACATATGCCAAAGGACGTCACCGAAGGGTCAAGTTCGGAAACTGCCTTTGGGCAAGATGCCAATAATCCACACACCTTTTGATCGTGTGGCGGTGGATATCATCGGACCTATCTTACCAGCGTCCGACAGGGGGCACCGCTATATAATCACCATGGTGGACTATGCTACACGCTACGTCGAAGCCAAACCATTAAAATCCATCAAAGCCGAAGATGTGGCCGAATCATTGTGGGAAATGTGGACTCGCTTAGGTATTCCGAGAGAGATTCTGACAGACAACGGATCTCAATTTGTAGGATCCCTAGCTGACGAAGTGAACAGGCTATTAAGTGTGAAAGGCCTGAGGACCACACCAAGACACGCACAATGCAACGGGTTGGTGGAACGTGTCAATGGTACCATCAAAAGTATGCTGAAACATCTTTGTCAAGAACAACCAAAAGAATGGGACAGGTTTATTCCTGCACTTCTATTTGCTATTAGAGAAGTACCGCAAGAATCACTACAATTCTCTCCCTTTGAGCTTCTTTATGGACGAACTGTACGAGGACCGTTACAGATTCTGAAAGAGCTCTGGACACAGGAAGAACAGACGGAAGAAACCAGGACCACATTTCAGTATGTGATCGACCTCCGGAACAGAATTGAAGAAACCTGCAAAATCGCCAGAGAAAACCTTGGAAAAGCAAGCGCTAAACACGCAAAACATTTCAACATGAAAGCAAAAGCACGAAAATTCAACGTTGGAGATAAAGTTCTCATGCTTGTTTCCGATAAAGCCAACAAACTGCAGATGCTATGGAAAGGTCCATATGTTGTCACTGACCGCATCAATGAATGTGACTACAAGATTGCAGTAGGAGACAATGAGAAAATCTACCATGCTAATGCACTGAAACTGTACGTTGAAAGAGAAAAGCAAGTGAAAACTCATATCGTCGCCGTTGTGATGATCGACGAACATGAACAGAAAGGTACTACTGAGACAAAAGATAGCATACCCGTGATCAAGATGGAAAATGCCAAAGGACCGACAGATAATCATTCATTGGACAAACCGACGGAAAAGCAAGACACAATGAGCAATTTCATTGATGACGTCATGGTAGCAACTGAGACGTGGGAGGAGCACGTGCAAGTCCTCAAAGCAACGTTGGATAGATTACATGAGTGCAATCTGACAGCAAAACCTTCCAAGTGTTATTTTGGATTTGAGAGCCTGTCATTTCTAGGACACATAGTTGGTCAAGGTACAATTCAACCAGAAGAGGACAAGGTTGAAAAGATCAGAAACGCGCAACCACCGAAGACGAAGAAAGACTTGCGCGCTTTCTTGGGTCTAGCAGGGTATTATCGGAAGTTCGTGCCGAACTTCGCTACGCTCGCACTGCCGCTGACTGAAAAGACGAAGAAAGGGCATCCTGAACGAGTTCAGTGGGACGACAAATGCGAAGAAGCATTCACGTCACTCAAGCGAGAGTTGTGCAATAAGCCAGTCATCTGTCTCCCTGATCCAGAGAAACAGTACGTCCTGAGGACGGACGCATCAGACAGAGGTATTGGCGCTATCCTGATGCAAGACCATGGTGATGGTTTACAACCAATCGCGTACGCCAGCAAGAAGCTGAGTGAAACTGAAGGCCGGTATGCCACGATCGAAAAGGAATGCATGGCAATAGTACGGGGAATACGGAAGTTTGAACAATACCTGTTTGGAACAAAGTTTGTTATCGAAACAGATCACCAGCCTCTACAATATCTGCAAAAAGCAAGGACAGAAAACGGACGGCTGATGAGATGGGCCATACAACTCCAACAGTACAACTTCTCTGTACGTGTCATTCCAGGCAAAGACAATATCGGGGCAGATTATCTCAGCCGCTCGATGTAAGTGTAAGGAAAAATTGCATTCTTGATTTTTCACTTAAGCGGGGGGATATTGTCGCGATACAAGCGCCTACTCGACGCATCCTCGATATTCTGCTATAGGCCAGACAATGCGTCATAGACAGTACGTCATAGACAGTGACGATAATAATATTGTTTTCGGAATGACGCAGTATGCGACATTGTTTTTATTTAGTGTAGTTCAATTTTAGATTATTGTTACCATAGACAATTTGTGTACTATCCTTTCGATTGGCTGGATGTGGGAAATATCGTTAAGAAAAACCATTCGAGCGACCATCTTGGAGGGCAAGGAACATATGTTTACGCCAGACCACTATTTCGGATGACTGAGGTCATAAAGTTGGTTCAAAAAAAGCTCGTCTCACCCTAAACAACACGTGTCGTAGACACCACAAACGAATCCTGAGCTGGTAAGTTACGATTCGATGTGTGAAGCTGGGGAATGGGTAGTCTTGTGCTTGTGTCCATTGCGCCATGCGAATCATTCATCGTCCTTCATCAAGGTGATTCGTTATTATTCTTCAATGTATGCAAATTGTATGATAATAGTTATTTTAACATGTTGTTCTCATTTCATATAAATTCTTCAGCGCGTGAAGTTTATATGGTGATAGTTAATTTAACATGTTTAGCTTAGTTCATAAAGAATGTTGGTGCATTCTTAAACATTGGAACAATGTGGATGAACAGCGAGGAAAGAACATTATTATGTTTTGAGAATAAGATACAATAACCCGTGAATATGCAGGGTTCTTATTCAAACAACGTCAACGGCGTTCCTCGCTGGTCATTCAACAGGATACAGATTGTGTATTTAGTCCCTGTTAATTTGTCTGTGCGCAGGGAAAGGATTTTTGTTTTGCTTCCTTCTTCATAATATTTTCGACTGTCGGATTCCTGATATGATCGTTTTAACCTACTTCCATCCTCAACGCTTATTCTTCTGATGACATGGAGCTCGTCATATCCCTGACGTCCATGTGAAGCCAGCTGGACGATAATCCTTTTGGTCAAACGTGAGGACAGAATAAAGTTAAACAAAAGAGACAATTCTTCTTCTTCATCAGGGAATCCACGTCAGATAAGTGACAATTTTAATCAACAGTGAAATTATTTAGAACCATGATTTCACGGGTTTGCGTATCATATCATATGAAATAAATATCATCAACCATCAACCAGTGGTATTCTTTTTTTAGTTGTAAAAAAGCAAACAGGACGAATGAATAGCCAATAATTTCTTTTATTCTTTATTTTCTATTTCTCGACATCACTTTCTTGTTTCTTATCGATTTTTAGGCATAATACAAAGAGGAAATTGATTCTATTTATATAAAATTCTTTCAACTGTTCATTCATCTTTTAACATCTATATATATATTAATATAAATTATATATATAACGCGACAATGACCAAAACCGCCCCCCTATCCATCAGATGCAAAAAGCACTGCAAAGGAGAGTCAAACGGGGACAGGACCAAAACCGCCCCCCTACCCATCGCATGCAGCAAACACTGAACCGGGGAGTCAAACGGGCACGGGATCAAACCCGTCTCACCCCCCCCCCCCCCCCCCAACCCATCAGATGCAGCAAATACTGCATAGGGGAGTCAAACGGGGACAGGACCAAAACCGCCCCCCCCCCCCTACCCATCAGATGCAGAAAACACTCTACAGGGGAGTTAAACGGGGACAAGACCAAAACCGCCCCCCTTTCCCGTCACATGCAGCAAACACTGAACCGGGGAGTCAAACGGGGACGGGTTCAAAACCGTCCCCCCCCCTCCGCAACCCATCAGATGCAGCAAATACTGCATAGGGGAGTCAAACGGGGACAGGACCGAAACCGCCCCCCCCCCCCCCCCCCCACCCATCAGATGCAGAAAACACGGTACAGGAGAGCCAAACGGGGACAGTACCAAAACCGCTCCTCCTACACAATTAGTTGTAACTACAAAACATTGCACAGGGGAGTTAAACGGGGACAGGATCAAAACCGCCCCCCCCCTCCCCTACCCACCACATGCAGCAAACACTGAACAGGGGAGTCAAACGGGGACAGGATCAAGACCGCCCCCCCCCCCCTAACCCATCAGATGCAGAAAACACTGCAGAGGGGAGTCAATCGGGGACAGGACCAAAACCGCCCCCCCACCCCCACCCATCAGATAGAGAAAACACTGCACAGGGGAGTCAAACGGGGACAGGACCAAAACCGCCCCCCCCCCTACCCACCACATGCAGCAAACACTGCACGGGGGGAGTAAAACGGGGATAGGACCAAAACCGCCCCCCACCCTTACCCATCACATGCAGCAAACACTGCACAGGGGAGTCAAACGGGGACAGGACCAAAACCGCCCCCCTCCCTATCACAAGAAGCAAACACTGCACAGGGGAGTCAAACGTGGACAGGACCAAAGCCGCTTCCTCCCCCCTCTACACCATTAGATGTAACTACAAAACACTGTACATGGGAGTCAAAGGGGGACAGGACCAAAACCGCCCCCCCCCCCTCTCCCTACTCATCAAATGCAGCAAACACTGCACAGGGAAGTTCTATATTTCGTGTTTAAAATAAACGAATAAAACAATGTATTGTTTGTGATTTGTTAGTTGCAATACAGTTAGTACAATATTAACTTTGTTCTCTGTTTTACCAGAGGTTGATTAACTTTTAGTTTTACATAATAACATGGCTTATCAGTAACGATATGACATCATTGGGGTGGCTCAGTAGCGCAGTCGGTTAGACCGCTGCTTTCCTATGCCGAAGGTCGCGGGTTCGATCCCTGCAAGGAGCGAAAACTTTGTGACTCAGGTACGAGACTTTTCTGGCCACCGAGGGTTTTCTCCGGGTACTCCGGTTTTCTCCCTCCCATCAAAATAGATGCAGCCAACAAAAGTTTAAAATACAAATCAATTTTCCTTTCCATAAAAATTTAATAGTGATCTGCCACCACGTGCTTGTCTGTTCTGTTTCTGTGTTCATTGCGTGTGTTGGTGTACGGGCGCTACGTGCTTGTCTGTTCTGTTTCTGTGTTCATTGTTTGTGATGTATTCTGAGCGTGTGTTGGTGTACGGGCGCTGCGCTTTGAGTCAGTATTAATTTGAGAAATTGCGCGTATCAATATCCTGCATTATTATCATCAGAACAAAATTAAATTGTGCAGCGCAGTATTTGTTAAGTACTAAATTATATGTTCTTGCTATCCACCCCCCACCCCCTCCCCCTTAAATCGGATACACACAAATTGTGACACAGAAATGTCGACCCGTGACCATTCAGCGATGCGGAAAGCGCGGTAAGGGTAACTGTGCGTGCCCGCAAGCAACGTGTCGAGTGCGGCTAACAATAACACATTTGCGGGCGGCGCATCTCTCTGTTCAATGAGGTAAAATAAGGTGATCAGTGACGTACTCACTGGAAAAAAAAATCAAATAAATTAAATTTAAATTCATAATAATTTATATTTTTTAAAAAGCGTAAAAAACTACTTTTTGCAGAAAATTACTACATTCAATATTCGCGATTTTCATTAGAAAGTGAAAAGTATTATGAATAAAAATGTATTCTTTCTTTTTATTTTAAACTCTGTGTTTGTGTGCTTTATTGCCTTCTATGCACCTTAGAAAAAAGTAGCGAAAAGGTAGCGACTACTTTTCATAAAATAGTAGCGGAAATGTAGCGGCTAAAATGTTCATTAAAACTAGCTGTCCCAACCCTGAATATTTGTGATTTGGAGGAAACATTGTTAGTGGGGGGGGGGGGGGGGGGGGGGAAGAAGGAGGTGACAATTGTGTGGATGTATACGTAATTTGTTTTATTATTATTTGTCTTATTTAAGAAAGTGTTGTTATTCTATCTTATGTTTTCTTTATCCATGCGCAAAGCAAACGTTTGAGTTACCATAGCCTAATGTTTTGTTTTGTTTTTATTTTTACATAATCTCTTTATATTCTTTTGATCTTTTCACACAATATTAGTGTACAAGTGCAAGGATTTTGAAAAAAATCGCATGTTGGTTGTCAAAATGATGCTTAGTTACTGAAATTCTGCGCCTGTTATCAATTATTTTGGTTTAGTTTTTGCTAATCGTGGGCGGAATTGACATACTGTCTGCACAATACTTTATTTTCTTTTCTACTTTTTTTTGGGAGGAGATAGGAGAGGGGGGGGGGGGTGCGTGTTTGTGATGTATATGCCACATCGCTCAGATTTTATTATCAGTAATCACACACACACACACACACACACACACACACACACACACACACACACACACACACGGGCTACACACACGTGCGCGCACAGACACATTACGCAAAGAAAGAAAGAAAGAAAGAGACACGAGATAATAGAAGAATGTACATGAGGATCAAGTGTGGACTAACGTAATGCAAATTCAAATTTTAATTTAAACTTTCAAAACTGGCGTGAAATGATCATGCAAATTGCAAATATACATTGATCGGTCCGAGCGTGGGAACAGCTGTGGGACATTGTTTAGAGGCTGGTACCTGAGCCAACATGGCGCAGCACGACCTTGCGAGGTATACACGAATATGTCAGTGTTGAGAAAGGTCGCTGATGCAAAGATGTCTACTTCAGTCGACCAGACTCCTGGTTGATCCATACGACTTGTTCGAACATAGTCTTCTTTGTTGGATATTTGAACATACTTTTCTTCATTGTCTTTTACGTGAGTTGCAATCAGTCTCCTCAAGACTAGGTGTTTGTTCTGAGAACCGACAATGAAAAAACTAAGAGTTCTGTAGAAGCAATTTCCGTCTCCAATTATTCTGATACTGTCCTTCGGGGCATCATGCACAGACACGTTGGGGACGTCCTGGACGTAATGTTTCTTTTCTATGTCTACATACAGAATGTCTGCCTCGTTCTCCTGCCAATACCAATCCACTGGTCTGAAATGCATTTGCCTATCTGAAAACCCCTGTGCGTTTGGTTGTGGTTTTTCTGTAGAGTCCGATTTAGGCATTTTGGCTCTTTTGAATGGAACGTTCTGTTTCCTTTTGCGAGAGCCATGGACACTTCCGCCTTCATTGGGAGACTGCTGGGTTTTTTGTGTAGCCTCTGGTTCCGAAGTCTCTGGTTTTGATTGTGTCCCATTTCTGGTAGGAAGTTCTTGTTTGCTGGACTGGTTGGTTTCACTATCAGCTTGCTCTTTCACCTTCAAGTTCGAAGCGTTGTACAGGTGCTTCAGGATTTTCCCTGTCTTCAGGTTTTTCAGCTGGACTCTGCCTTTGTCTAGTACCTTTTCAACCTCATAAGGTCCGACCCAGAAAGGTTGTGTCTTGTCCCCTAAACGCGTCGTTCTTCTGAAATTTTTCAGAAAAACAACTGAACCAGGATGCAAGTTGTGCGTTGAGCTGAATCTTTTGTCGTAATATTTTTTTTGTTTAGTTTGTGCTTTTTTGATATTTCTGTAGACTTCTTCGTACAAGCTATCCATGCTGCAAATATCTCTGCCCGCATCTTTTTCCTTGTCGCGCTCTTTGCTGCCGCTGTCGCTGTCTGCACCTGCATCACTGTTCTTTGCTTTTTTCTTGTCGCGCTCTTTGCTGCCGCTGTCGCCGCTGCTGCTGCTGTCGCTGTCTTCACCCACATCACTGTTCTTTGCTTTTTTCTTGTCGCGCTCTTTGCTGCCGCTGTCGCCGCTGCTGTCGCTGCTGTTGCTGTCGCTGTCTACACCCACATACGCACGTACACACACTCGTACGCATACACCTACCCACACGCACCCTCTTTCCACCTACCCACCGACACACACTATAGCATAAAGAGACTCAATATGCCTACAGTTTAAATAGTCATGCATACATAATATCAACATGACAATCTCAACTTTGATATGATGATGATGATCGTTGTTGTCAGGGTGGCGACGTGGTGATCGTCCTTAACGCTGATGCAATAGGACGTTAAGCTTCGTTATTCCTCCTATCAACATGACCTTGCGTACAACAGGGTACCCGTACAACAGCATCAGTAATATTCAAAGTGGACTTACAAATGTAGTGCAAAGCTAATACAAATATTTCCATTACATCCTGTGTGCAAGGGTCGATTTACTCTCATGTGAAATGTGTTACATTACATGATTATTGCTTTAGGTCCAGCGGACTCTTCCGAGCCAAATCAGGACCGGACAACCCCTGATCCGCATAAAAGATCTGCTGAAACAACCCTAGTGGTAAAACTGAAAGCTCTCCACCAGCCAGTCACTTTACAATAAAGACTTGTATGTGTGTTAGGTGAGGGGGACGATTTCAGCCTTGTGCCAATTTAAACTCTCCTGTTTAGTCATTGTTCCATCTGAAGAAGTAGGAGGACGTTTTTTTTTCCTGTCCCCGTTTAACTCCAGGGCCTAGACTTTGTATTCATTTTGTTACGGAAGCGGTTTTTGTCCTGTCCCTGTTTGACTCCCCTGTGCACTGTTTTATGTATCGGATGGGTAGGGGGAGGGGGGGGGCGGCGGTTTTTGTTTTGTCCTCGTTTGACTCCTTTGTGGAGTGTTTTCTGCATCTGATGGGTAGGGGTCGGTTTTGGTCTTGTCCCCGTTTGACTATGCGGTGTTTTCTGCATCTGATGTGTAAGGGGGGCGGTTTTGGTCCTGTCCCCGTTTGACTCCCCTATGCAGTGTTTGTAGTTACAACTAATTGTGTCACCGTTTGACTCCCCTGTGAAGTGTCTGCTTCTTCGGATGAATACCGGTGGGGGGGGGGGGGTAGGGGGGATGGTTTTGGTCCTGTCCACGTTTGACTCCCCTATTCAGTGTTTTCTGCATCTGATGTGTAAGGGAGTGGGGGGGGGGGCGGTTTTGGTCCTGTACTCGTTTGACTCCCCTATGCAGTGTTTTCTGCATCTGATGTTTAAGAGGGGGGTGGGGCGGTTTTGGTCCTGTCCCCGTTTGACTCCCCTATGCAGTGTTTTATGCATCTGATGTGTAAGGGGGCGTTTTTGGTCCTGTCCATGTTTACCTCCCTTATGCAGTGTTTTATGCACCTGATCGGTAGGGGTCGGTGTTGGTCCTGTCCCCGTTTGACTCCTCTATGCAGTGTTTTCTGCATCTGATGTGTAATGGAGTGCGGGGGGCGGTTTTGGTCCTGTCCCCGTTTGACTCCCCTATGCAGTGTTTTCTGCATCTGATGTGTAAGGGGGGCGGTTTTGGTCCTGTCCCCATTTAACTCCCCTATGCAGTGTTTTCTGCATCTGATGTGTAAGGGGGGCGGTTTTCGTCCGGTCCCCGTTTGACTCCTCTATGCAGTGTTTTCTGCATCTGATGTGTAAGGGGGGCGGTTTTGGTCCTGTCCCCATTTAACTCCCCTATGCAGTGTTTTTTGCATCTGATGTGTAAGGGGGGCGGTTTTGGTCCGGTCCCCGTTTTACTCCCCTATGCAGTGTTTTCTGCATCTGATATGTAAGGGGGGCGGTTTTGGTCCTGTCCCCATTTAACTCCCCTATGCAGTGTTTTCTGCATCTGATGTGTAAGGGGGGCGGTTTTGGTCCGGTCCCCGTTTGACTCCCCTATGCAGTGTTTTCTGCATCTGATGTGTAAGGGGGGCGGTTTTGGTCCTGTCCCCATTTAACTCCCCTATGCAGTGTTTTCTGCATCTGATGTGTAAGGGGGGCGGTTTTGGTCCGGTCCCCGTTTTACTCCCCTATGCAGTGTTTTCTGCATCTGATGTGTAAGGGGGGCGGTTTTGGTCCTGTCCCCATTTAACTCCCCTATGCAGTGTTTTCTGCATCTGATGTGTAAGGGGGGCGGTTTTGGTCCTGTCCCCATTTAACTCCCCTATGCAGTGTTTTCTGCATCTGATGTGTAAGGGGGGCGGTTTTGGTCCGGTCCCCGTTTGACTCCCCTATGCAGTGTTTTCTGCATCTGATGTATAAGGGGGGCGGTTTTGGTCCTGTCCCCATTTAACTCCCCTATGCAGTGTTTTCTGCATCTGATGTGTAAGGGAGTGGGGGGGGGCGGTTTTGGTCCTGTACTCGTTTGACTCCCCTATGCAGTGTTTTCTGCATCTGATGTTTAAGAGGGGGGTGGGGCGGTTTTGGTCCTGTCCCCGTTTGACTCCCCTATGCAGTGTTTTATGCATCTGATGTGTAAGGGGGGCGTTTTTGGTCCTGTCCATGTTTACCTCCCTTATGCAGTGTTTTATGCACCTGATCGGTAGGGGTCGGTGTTGGTCCTGTCCCCGTTTGACTCCTCTATGCAGTGTTTTCTGCATCTGATGTGTAATGGAGTGCGGGGGGCGGTTTTGGTCCTGTCCCCGTTTGACTCCCCTATGCAGTGTTTTCTGCATCTGATGTGTAAGGGGGGCGGTTTTGGTCCTGTCCCCATTTAACTCCCCTATGCAGTGTTTTCTGCATCTGATGTGTAAGGGGGGCGGTTTTCGTCAGGTCCCCGTTTGACTCCTCTATGCAGTGTTTTCTGCATCTGATGTGTAAGGGGGGCGGTTTTGGTCCTGTCCCCATTTACTCCCCTATGCAGTGTTTTCTGCATCTGATGTGTAAGGGGGGCGGTTTTGGTCCGGTCCCCGTTTTACTCCCCTATGCAGTGTTTTCTGCATCTGATGTGTAAGGGGGGCGGTTTTGGTCCTGTCCCCGTTTAACTCCCCTATGCAGTGTTTTCTGCATCTGATGTGTAAGGGGGGCGGTTTTGGTCCGGTCCCCGTTTGAACTCCCCTATGCAGTGTTTTCTGCATCTGATGTGTAAGGGGGGCGGTTTTGGTCCTGTCCCCATTTAACTCCCCTATGCAGTGTTTTCTGCATCTGATGTGTAAGGGGGGCGGTTTTGGTCCGGTCCCCGTTTTACTCCCCCTATGCAGTGTTTTCTGCATCTGATGTGTAAGGGGGGCGGTTTTGGTCCTGTCCCCATTTAACTCCCCTATGCAGTGTTTTCTGCATCTGATGTGTAAGGGGGGCGGTTTTGGTCCGGTCCCCGTTTGACTCCCATATGCAGTGTTTTCTGCATCTGATGTGTAAGGGGGGCGGTTTTGATCCTGTCCCCGTTTGACTTCCCTATGCAGTGTTTTCTGTATCTGATGTGTAAGGTAGGCGGTTTTGGTCCTGTCCCCGTTTGACTCTCCTGTGCAGTGTTTTGTAGTTACAAGTAATTGTATAGGAGGGGCGTTTTTGGTTCCGTCCCCGTTTGACTCCCCTGTGCAGTGTTTGCTTCTTCATAAATAGGGGGGGGGGGGGCGGTTTTAGTCCTGTCCCCGTTTGACTCCCCTATTCAGTGTTTTCTGCATCTGATGTGTAAGGGGGGCGGTTTGGTCCTGTCCCCGTATGACTCCCATATGCAGTGTTTTCTGCATCTGATGTGTAAGGGGGGGGGGGGGGGGTGGTTTTGGTCCTGTTCCCGTTTGACTCCCCTATGCAGTGTTTTCTGCATCTGATGTGTAAGAGGGAAGGGGGTCGGTTTTGGTCCTGTCCCCGTTTGACTCCCATGTGCAGTGTTTTGTAGTTACAACTAATTGTGTAGGAGGGGCGGTTTTGGTCCTGTCCCCGTTTGACTTCCCCTGTGCAGTGTTTGCTTCTTCTGATGAATAGGGGGGGGGGGTTTGGTCCTGTCCCCGTTTGACTCCCCTATTCAGTGTTTTCTGCATCTGATGTGTAAGGGGGGGGGGGGGGCGGTTTTGGTCCTGTCCCCGTTTGACTCCCCTATGCAGTGTTTTCTGCATCTGATGTGTAAGAGGGCGGTTTTGGTCCTGTCTCCGTTTGACTCCCCTATGCAGTGTTTTCTGCATCTGATGTATAAGGGGGGCGGTTTTAGTCCTGTCCCCGTTTGACTCCCCTGTGCAGTGTTTTGTAGTTACAACTACATGTGTAAGAGGGGCGATTTTGGTCCTGTCCCCGTTTGACTCCCCCACGCAGTGTTTTATGCATCTGATGTGTAAGGGGCTGGGTGCGGTTTTGGTCCTGTCCCCGTTTGACTCCCCTATGCAATGTTTTCTGCATCTGATGTGTACGGGGGGCGGTTTTGGTCCTGTCCCCATTTCACTCCCCTATGCAGTGTTTTCTGCATCTGATGTGTAAGGGGGGCGGTTTTGGTCCTGTCCCCGTTTCACTCCCCTATGCAGTGAGTTCTGCATCTGATGTGTAAGGGGGGCGGTTTTGGTCCGGTCTCCGTTTGACTCCCCTTTGCAGTGTTTTCTGCATCTGATGTGTAAGGGGGGCGGTTTTGGTCCTGTCCCCGTTTGACTCCCCTATGCAGTGTTTTATGCATCTGATGTGTAAGGGGGGCGTTTTTGGTCCTGTCCCCGTTTAACTCCCTTGTGCAGAATTTGATGCACCTGATCGGTAGGGGTCGGTTTTGGTGCTGTCCCCGTTTGACTCCCCTACTTACTTTGATTAGCTGAGGGGGCGATGTTGGGCCTGTCCGTTTTTAACTCCCATATTAAGAACTAAGAATACATTGAAAAGACAAGAGGAGTTGGGGGGGCTGTTTTGGTCCTGTGATCCAGTTTTACTCCCGGGAGTCATTTTGGAACAGGCTGGGGGTCAATCTGGTCCAGGACCAGAATAACTCCCGGGAGTAAAACCAGGCCGTCCCAGATTTACTCCCGGGAGTTAATTTGGGCCAGGGACGCTTTCGGCACGTTACACCGGGATTCGAACCAGCGACCTTTCGGTTACTAGCAAGACGCTCTTACCAACTGAGCTACCCGGCCCCACTCTTGAAAATTATTATTTTTTTTTTAATCAGTTTATAGTCCCCTCTCTTCCCGTTAAGGAGTTTCAGAGAGGAGACTGTTCTTGAAAATTAATACTACATCTGCGCTTAATACTACATCTGCGCTTTTATACCCACTGAGGTGTACTGTCACCCCGGTGTAAATTAGAAAATTGCCTATTCTTGCCTTGGTCCTGATTTGGCTCGGAAGAGTCCGCTGGACTTAAAGCAATAATCATGTAATGTAATGTAATGTCTATTCTTGCCTACGACACATCAGTGGTATTGTTTCTCTAAACACATAGCCTAAACCTTTTTTTTCACTTCTGTCCGTTCCAGTACTAAATCGACGGCCATGTATTTTAGCAACTTGGTTTCATTACACAACAGCTAAAAGACATTACATTTAGCGTTCTTTCAAAATTTGTCGGCTCTAGAATTAAATCGATTGCCACTAGTATATGTTATGGCAATATATAATTACACTAAACACTCTGGAAGCTAAAAGTAAAAACCTTGTAACTGAATCGCTGTCAACCTTTGTAGGATCTAGAACTCAACCGAGTGCCACATGCGTGCTGTAGCAGCTTGGTTTCATTACAGGTAACACCAGTATATCTAAAAACATTACATGTATATTTAGGGTTCCTTTCAACTTTCGTCAGCTCTAGAACTAAATCGATTGCCACGGAAATATTTTGGCAATATGATGTAATTACACTAAACACTCTTGAAGCTAAACAGCTTGATTTGGATCGCTTTCAACATTTTGTCGGATCTAGAACTAAATCGATTGCCATATATGTTGTTGTTGTTGTTGTTGTTGTTGTTGTTGTTGTTGTTTTTAAAGCAGCTTGGGTTCATTACACTAAACTCCAGTAGCCTTTTGCGAAAACATTACGCTTGGGTTCCTTTCAAATTTTATCAGCTCTAGAACTAAATCGATTGCCATAGATGTGTTAACAGCACCTTACACTTGCTAAAAACAGTTCAAGTACCGTCAGGTTCTTTAAAACAATTATATTTTCGGCTGTAGAACTGAATCGATTATAATAGGCATGTTTTGGCACTACGGTGTTATTACACTAAACACCAGTGAAGCCAAAGGCTTACAATTGAATCCCTGTCAAGGTGTGTCGAATCCAGAGTTAAAGAATATAATTCTGGACAGGCATGCCTCATCCTTGCGGTTGCAGGTGAGGATGTGTTAAGTCTGTAGAGATTGAAACACTGCGGTTTGGCAATACTGATACTTTTAACACCACGCTTTCTACAGGCAAAAGCTTATGTATGGGGACAAGTAAAGAGCTTTTGTCTTCTCTTTAACCAATGATCATCCACAGCGAGATTCTCAGTCTTACGTCTTTACAGGTTTTTGTTGTCTAGTGTCGACAAATTAATTTTAAGTGCATAGGGCTATAGTGGAATTATAACCAGAAAAAGGCAGTTTGTGTTGCTACTGTTTTGTCTTCAGTTTATTTTATTTGGCACCTTATCTTTAGACATATATTGAACTGTTTTCAATATAAATTTGTTGGAATTGCATACGGTATTAAGTGCTATTAGCAAAGAAAGACACAACAGACGGTAATCTGTGACGCTGTTTGATCGTTTGCTCCTTTAACATTGGCGTTTTATCTTTTAAAAGGACCCACTTTGACTACGCCCCATCGACAGACCCCTTTAACATTCACAGTGAGTATTGCCTCACTGAAAATATAAGCGTACAACAAAAAATAACCATTTCGAAAGTACAGTAATTTTAAAATGAATAAATTCCGTAGTTTTTGTTTCTAATAATAGCAATAGCCATTGGCTAGTCAGCCTGCATTCTGGAACTAAAAACAGCGACTGCCAAAGCCGGTACGAGACAGAACCCGTAAAAACAATTGCTCGTAAGGTTTTTCGTTTTCTGCTAATAAAATAGACTCTACCCTACCCCAGACACCAACGACGCATTCTTCAAGCCGCGTGGTTCACTCAGAAATAGGGTCAAAGTTTACACGGCTATGGTATCGATGTGCCGTTCAAACAGGGGAAATCACTCTCTGTCCGAGCCGAAATTGAACATTCAAACTTTCGCGGTTGGTTTGAGCAACGAAATCCCACTTTATCGTTGTTTAAATCCCACTTTATCATTGTATAAATCCCACTTTATCGTTGTTTAAATCCCACTTTATCATTGTATAAATCCCACTTTATCGTTGTTTAAATCCCACTTTATCACTGTATAAATTCCACTTTATCATTGTTTGAATCCCACTTTATCATTGTATAATCCCCACTTTATCATTGTTTGAATCCCACTTTATCATTGTATAAATCCCACTTTATCATTGTTTAAATCCTACTTTATCATTGTATAAATCCCACTTTATCATTGAGGTAAACCCTCAGCCGTCCCCCGCGTGGGATGTCTTTATTGTAAAATGACTGGCTGGTGGAGGGCGTTCAATTGTCCCACTAGGGTTGTTTCAGCAGATCTTTTATGCGGATCGGGGGTTGTCCGGTCCTGATTTGGCTCGGAGGAGTCCGCTGGACCTAAAGCAACAATAAATCAATCAATCATTGTTTAATGCAATAAAAACGAGAATTTTAGAGTAAACCCGTTTTCGCCAACAATAAACAAAGCATTCGAATCGGGGCCTTTTAAGTAAGGCAATGACTGTTTTCAATACTGAAGTTTTAGACCATCACGCTGTGTTAAGAACCACTGGAAATACAGCCAGCATAAGCAGTTGTTGTTCTGCTGTTTGTCCTTTCGCACTCTAGCAACTATTAGAGTTGGATTGGAACTACTGACACAGTATTTTTTTTTTAATTATAAAATACAGGTATAAACAATATTTTGATCTGGTGTGTTTTACCTTCTTCAAACTTTTTGAAATGAAAGTTATCGTCCACACTCACCTTTGCCGATATGGCAGACGGTGATAATTGGTCGGCCCTCTAACTGGAAAGAGGGTGGGGCGGGTGGGAGGTGGGCAGAGACCTAAATCAACACTGAACCACCAGAGCAATCACACTGCTAAGAAGGACAGTGAAAAATGGTCACTTTTATGTTGCCCACCGCGGGATTAGAACCTGGGTCACCAGTGTGCCAGGCGAACGCTCTACCACTGAGCTTCGGGTGGGAAGAAGCTTTTATAGCGAGACCCATGTATAAGATATGTGCACTTGGCACAGTCCCAGCGGGGAGCATCACAATCAGATTAACTACATCGTGGTCAAGAAACGCTTCAGATCAAGCGTCAAAATTAGCAGGACCCGCACTTAACTTTTCCAAGAGAAGACCTCGGAAGTGACCACGATCTCGTGATGATGTCTTTCCGGCTCCATTTGAAGAGAGTAAACAAAGCAAAGGTCACCAGACTGAAGATCGACCTCGACAAACTCCAAGACCCGGAGGTGGCAGAAATATTCCAAGCCACAATTAGAGGGAAATTTGCACCACGGCTCATTTTGGGAGCTGGTGAAGTAGATTTCAACATCATGACCACCACCTTCAACTCAGCTGTGACAGATGCCGCCACTGAGATCCTTGGCAGCACCGCCGAAAGAAAAAACCGTGGATCACACCCAAACTTTTGTACCTGTGTGACCAACGAAGAGAGATGAAAAAAGAAAAAGAACACCTCAGGGAGCTGATGCCTACCAAAAAATCAACATTGACATCCCAAAAAAGGCATGCGCACAGCAAAGAAGAACTGGATAGAAGATCAATGCCAGGAAATAGAGAACCGTCTGAGCAAGAACAACAGCAAGAAGGCCTCCCAGACTGTGAAGCGGCTGACAAGCGTTACACTGCTCAAGGTCTCCACGATCCAAGGCAAGCCTGACTTGTGCCTTACAGAAGAACAAGAAGTCATGGATAGATGGACAGAGTACTACTCTGACCTTTACAACCACACACCAAACGGAGCCCATCCGTTCTAGCATGTCCCCATAACGGAGGAGAAGAAGAAATTTTCCAATTCTCCGGGAAGAAGTTGAGGTAGCAGTGCAATCGATGAAGAAGGGGAAGTCAGCGGGAGTAGACAACATACCCGCAGAATTGATTAAAGCAGGAGGAGAAGCGATGATTGACGCCCTCACCATTATCTGTAACAAGATCTAGCAGAGTAGGGGGTGGCCTACACCATAAACCCAGTCGCTTGTCATCACTCTTCCCAAAATGGGTAATCTTCAGGAGGGTGAAAATTACCGCACAATCAGCCTCATCAGCCATCCCAGCAAGGTCCTCCTGAAAATAATACTCAACAGGTTGAAACCCAAAGCTGAACAAATCATAGCTGAAGAACAAGCAGAATTCAGGGCAGAGAGAAGTAGGCCTACCACTGAACAGATTTTCAACCTCAGAATAATCTGCGAGAAATACCCACAGCAACAATAACATCTATATGATGTGTTTGTAGACTTCAAAAAGGCGTTTAACGAGTCTAGCATGCAGCTCTGTGGGCAACCATGAGAGTGTACAACATCTGCCCTAAAATTATTGAAGTCACCAAAAGCCTGTACCACAAGGCTACAAGGATTGCTCAAGGATGCCTATTCTCTTCAACACTCTTCAACATCTTCCTAGAGCGCATCATTTCAGATGCCCCTGCAGATCATGAAGGCACGGTCAGCATTGGAGATAGAGCAATCTCTAACCTCCATTTTGCGGATGACATTGGTGGACTGGCTGGAGATGAACAAGAACTTGAACAGCTGGTACAGAGGCTTGACAACACCTCCAGAGCCTTTGGAAGTGCAGAGAAGACCAAAATGATGACCAACAACATTAATGGCATCAACACAGAGATCAAAGTCCAAGGCCAATCCCTCAACACAGTGCATAGCTTCAAATATTTAGGAGCCATTGTATATACATCAGACAATGGGTCCCGACAAGAAGTCCTCTCCAGGATCGCAAAAACAACTGCTGCCCTGACAAAGTTGAATCCCATTTGGAAAGACAGGACCATCAGTCTACACTCCAAGGTAGGCTGCTGCGCTCCGTTGTCACCTCCATCTTCCGCTTGGCAAATATGGACCCACAAAGGAGATCTACAACGAAGAATACAAAGCATGGAGGTGAGGTGCTAGAGAAGACTTCTAGGCATTTCCTATACCCATCACATCACCAACGACAAAATCCAACAGACCATCAAACAAACCATTGGTCAACATGATGACATGCTCACAGTGGTGAAGAAACGGAAACTTCGATGGTATAGTCACCCACCAGAGCATCAAGCTTTGCAAAAGCCATCCTGCAAGGCACGGTGCAAGGAGGCAGAAGAAGAGGGAGACAGAAAAAGAGGTGGGAGGACAACATTCGAGAATGGACTGGATTGACACTGAGCGAAGCCATGAGGGTTGCTGAGGACAGAGAAAAATGGAGTACGGTGGTTAAACGATCATCTGTTGCGCACCAACGACTTTCGAGTTACGGGATAGGATAGGATGTATAAGACAGCCTTTTAATCTGGTGTGTTTTATCTCCTTTGGCATCTAATTATCTTCTTCTTCTCCTTCTTCTTCTTCTTCTTCTTCTTCTTCTTCTTCTTCTTCTTCTTCTTCTTAATGTTGAGGGTCCATGCCCACGATCAGTGCGTCGATCATTATGTGGCCCCTATAGGTTGTTACAGGCTTTGCAACAATTCTGCAGTAGAGATTTACAGAGTGGTCAAGGGCTTCCATAACTATTATCAAAGACGGTAGAACAATAAGACGGGCAACTTCTTCTATACATATACTAATGAAGCCGAGAACAAGGACTAGGTTATTTCCCTTGGCTTGTAGACGTAAACGTTCATTCAGGAATACAAGGAACAGTGTCATTATAGTATTAAATTCATGTGATCATGCATGCTGTAGTATTTAACAACTGTTGATTTTTTATAATAATAATAATAATAATAATAATAATAATAATAATAATAATAATAATAATAATAATAATAATTATTATAATAATAATAATAATAGTGTTATGGTTTTTTTTTCTATCTTTCTTGTCTGATACTATAATCTCTATTTCTAATAATTATATATAGCATCCAGTATTATATATTAATACCCCTCTTGCCTGTCTTATCCACCCTCACACACACACACAACAAATACACATCCACCACTCAAACAGTTGGTGTAAAGGCAGGAAGATCGCTATTGGAAGATGGAAAGAAAATCGAATTTAAAATTTTGATATTTTATATTGACTGCGTCCAATACCATTATTTAAGGGAGGGAGGAAACCGGAGTGCCCGGAGAAAACCTTCGGCGATCTCAATAGTCTCGTACCTAAGTCACATACGTTCCTTGCGGGAATCGAACCCGCGACCTTCGGCATAGGAAACTGGCGACTAATCCACTGCGCCACGAGGCCATATAGTTATACAGAGAGAGAGAGAAAGTTGATTGTTATTCGTCTACGCCCTAAAGGACAGGACTCTATATCCGGGATCGCTCATAAGTTGTTGTTGTTGTTGTTGTTTGTAGATTATAGTCACACGACACTTTCGCATATAGGTGACTACTGGACCGATTTATACTGACACCAGCGGGCCAGTTGTTGGTAAAGGGGAAAATAATATGATCACACGTTGATTAATCCGGGATTCGAACCAGCGACCTTTCGGTTACTAGCAAGACGCTCTTACCAACTGAGCTACCCGGCCCCTACATCGCTCATAAGCCTCAAATTGCCTGTCTTATTCTGCCGTGATTTGACAAAACCGAGTAAGTCCACCTAAGGTCGAAAATGAGTTTTTTGCGCCATCAAACTTGCAAGAGAATGACGCATCTTACCTGTAAAAATCAAATCCGAACTATGTTTAGATTTGGAGATATCATAGAGTAAGTCCTTGTTAAAAAAAATTTAAGTGGGGGAATAAACTGATAAAACCAAGCAAGTCCCCTGCGATTTTGTTTCGGCGATCCTCTGGCTGATGCTCGAGTTGGCATGATGACGTCATTTTCTACAATAACCTGACAAAGAAAAGTAAGTCCTCCCGACCAATGAGAAAACGCCTTAAGATGAAGTGGACCAGTGAGAATCCATGTTATTGCTGCTGTGCAATATTATTTTCCTGTGAAAACGATGACGAAATTTCGGTCAGCAAAGGACGTGTTCAGCTTTTTGAAAAAGAGTTTTCTTCATGTACTTTCCTGCCCACCATGAAGGATCCTGTAGATCTTCCGCCTACGCGGCACTTCCACGAGGTGTGAAAACAAACAAACAAACAATCCTATCCTATCCTATCCTGTCCCATAACCCTGTGGTCGTAAGGGCACCACAGATGATCGTTTAACCAGCATACTCCATCTCTCTCTGTTCTCAGCAGCCCTGATGGCTTCGCTCAGTGTCAAACCAGTCCATTCTCGAATGTTGTCCTCCCACCTCTTTTTTGGTCTCCCTCTTCTTCTACCTCCTTGCACTGTGCCTTGCAGAATAGTCTTTGCAAGGCCTGATGATCTGGTGACGTGGCCATACCATCGGAGTTTCCGTTTCTTCACCACTGTGAGCAGGTCATCGTGTTGTCCAATGGCTTGTGTGATGGTCTGTCGGACTTCGTCGTTGGTGATGTTTTGGGTATAGGAAATGCCCAGAAGTCTTCTGTAGCACCTTATCTCCATGCTTTGTATTCTTCGTTGTAGATCTGCTGTGAGGGTCCATGCTTCGCAAACGCATAGGAAGATGGAGATGACAAGGGAGCGCAGCAGTCTTACTTTGGAATGTAGAATGATGGTCCTGTCTTTCCAAATGGCTTTAACCTTGTCAGGGCAGCAGTTGTTTGTGCGATCCTGGAGAGGACTTCCTGTCGGGACCCATTGTCTGATACAATGGCTCCTAAATATTTGAAGCTATGCACTGTGTTGAGGGATTGGCCTTGGACTTTGATGTCCGTGTTGATGCCATTGGTGTTGTTGGTCATCATTTCGGTCTTCTCTGCACTTATTTCAATTCCACAAGCTTTGGAGGTGGTGTCAAGCCTCTGTACCAGCTGTTAAAGTTCTTGTTCCTCTCCAGCCAATCCATCAATGTTATCCGCAAAACGAAGATTGGAGACTGCTCTACCCCCTATGCTGACTGTGCCTTCGTGATCTGCAAGATCATCTGACATGATGCGCTCTAGGAAGATGTTGAAGGGTGTTGGAGAGAGTAGGCATCCTTGACGCACACCGATTGTTGTTCTGAACCAGTTCCCGATGGCGCTGTTGTGGAGGACTGCACTGGTAGCCTTGTCATACAGGTTTTTGATGACTTCAATAATTTTAGGTCTTATGTTGTACGCTTTCATTGTTGCCCATAGAGCTGCATGCCAGACTCGGTCAAACGTTTTCTTGAAGTCTATGAACACATGATATAGATGTTGTTGGTGCTGTAGGTATTTCTCACAGATTATTCTGAGGTTGAAAATCTGTTCAGTGGTACTTCGCCCTGCCCTGAATCCTGCTTGTTCTTCAGCTATGATTTGTTCAGCTTGGGGTTTCAACCTGTTGAGTAATATTTTCAGGAGGACCTTGCTGGGATGGATGATGAGGCTGACGGTGCGGTAATTTTCACACTCCTGAAGGTTACCTTTTTTGGGAAGAGTGATGACAAGCGACTGGGCCCATGGTATAGGCCACTCTCCACTCTTCCAGATCTTGTTACAGATAATGGTGAGGGCATCAATCATCGCTTCTCCTCCTGCTTGTAGCAGTTCCGCGGGTATGTTGTCCACTCCCGCTGACTTCCCTTTCTTTAGCGATTGCACTGCTGCCTCAACTTCTTCCCGGAGAATTGGGAGGATTTCTTCTTCTCTGTTCTCGGGACATGCTAGAACTGATGGGACTCCATTTGGTGTATGGTTGTAAAGGTCAGAGCAATACTCTGTCCATCTGTCCAAGACTTCTTGTTCTTCTGTAAGGCATATGCCAGACTTGCTTTGGATCGTGGAGACTTTGGGCTGTTTGAAACTTGTCAGCCGCTTTACAGTCTGGTAGGCCTTCTTGCTGTTGTTCTTGTTCAGACTGTTCTCTATTTCCTGGCATTGATCTTCTATCCAGTTCTCCTTTGCTGTGCGCATGCCTTTTCGGATGTCATTGTTGATTTTTCGGTAGACATCAGCTCCCTGTGAGGTGTTCTTTTTCTTTCTTTTTTTAAATCTCTCTTCGTTTATCACACAGATCCAAAAGTTCAGGTGTGATCCACGGCTTCTTCTTTGGTCGGTACTTGCCAAGGATCTCAGTGGCGGCATCTGTCACAGCTGAGTTGAAGGTGGTGGTCATGGTGTTGACATCTACTTCACCAGCCCCCAAAATGAGCAGTGGTGCAAATTTCCCTTCAATTGTGGCCTGAAATAGTTCTGCCACCTCCGGGTCTTGCAGTTTGTCCAGGTCGAACTTCAGTCTAGTGCAGTATTTACTCTCTTCAAGTGGAGCCGGAAAGACATCATCAAGAGATCGTGGTCACTTCCGATGTCTGCTCCTGGAAAAGTGCGTGTCCTGCCAATGTTGATGCTTGATCTGAAGCGTTTCTTGACCATGATGTAGTCTATTTGGTTGTGATGCTCCCCCCGGGACTGTGCTTGTCCATCGTCTGTAGTTTTTGTGGAGACCAAGCGTGTTTGCCAGTACCAGATTGTTGTATCTGGCAAACTCCAAGAATCTCAGACCCCTGTCATTTGTCTCGTTTTTGCAGTGGGGTCCACATGTGTCTCCCCAGTTGTGGTGCGCATCTTGGCCAACCTTGGCATTCCAGTCGCCTTGCACTATGACTATGTCCTTCTTCGGCACTTGGTCAAGGACCGCCTGTAGATTTTCATAAAAATCCTCCACTTCGCTGTCGTCATAGTCTGATGTGATGATGGCGATGTTGAAAGGGGCTGCTCTCAGGCGGATGGTAATGAGTCTACTGGAGACTGGGCGGCAACCCATGACAGTGGCTAGAATGTTCTTGTGGACCAAGAATCCAACGCCGTGTTCGTGCCTTTCATCTCTACCGCTGAAATAGAGCTTGTGGCCTTTTTCTGTCGTTGTTTCACCTAGGCCTTTCCAGCGCAGTTCGCTAATGCCTAGAACGTTCCATCGATAGCGGTCCAACTCGTGGGCCAGTTCTTCTAATTTTCCTTCCGCAGTTAGGGTCCTGACATTCCAGGTTCCTATGACGATGTTGTTTCTCGTGCGGATCTTGCTAAATTGTCCATCAGTAGCATACTTAACACCTCCGTCCTGGTGGCCAACGGAAGGCGCGGTCCTTGAGCCGGGCGACGACCTATCCGGTATGGAATTAGTGGATAGTGTCATCATGCATGTAGTGTGTCTTGGGCAAAAAAGGACGTGACGTTGCCCAATCCTCTCCAGGCTGTTGGGCACAGCCGAAATCCACGAATACAGTGTGGCTCGCCTTGGCCCCGAGCACGTGGTCGTTGAACCTGTAGCAACGTGAGGTTCCTCGCCCTGGCCGGTGACTTCTGTTTAGAAGACTTTAGCCCAGTGATGCCGTGCTAACATTACCCCTGTTAGTCGCCTCTTACGACACGCCGGGAAACGTTGGGCCTATTCTATTCAGTGCCCGAACCCACAAACAAACAGCAACAAATATATTACAGACACACAACAAGGGCAACAAAATACAAGACATACACGTGGTGTAAAGGCAGGAAGATCGCTACAATAGGAAACTGAAAGGAAAATAGTTTTGTATTTTTAAAATTAAATTGGCTGCATCTAATATTATTTTGAAGGGAGAGCAAACAAACTCATGACTCCTGCATACCAACCCAGGAATATTAAGTGAAGAATGGCTAAAAACAATAAACAGGTACACATATACACTCACTGTAACTGCCGCACCCACATCTTACAAAACCCAAATTATGTGACTCATCTCGTCAGACTTTTTAAAAAAGAAACGAAACGGCCTATGGGACTTACTTGGTTTGGTGAATTTTGAAAACAAGGATTTACTTAATAATAAACTGACAAAACCAAGCGGATTTGACTTACTTGGTTTTGTGAATTTTTTTAACAACGATTTAATTCAATAATAAACTGACAAAACCAAGCGGGTGACTTGCTTGGTTTTGTCATGTTCTCAACAAAGATCTATCTCAAGAATAATCTGACAAAACAAAGCAAGTCCACAAATAGTCTTAAAACATCAAATCTATCAAACATTTCTTTAACATTCAAGGTATGCACTCTTAAATCGAGGAATTGCATTATAATATGCCCTTAAACTTCCAGAAACGATCGCGTAATATAGCGCAACACAAAACGTCGATTTTCTCGAAAGTAGGTTTTGTGGACTTGCTCGGTTTTGTCAGTTCACGGCAGTATTGTTCTACCGTCTTTGCTATTATTATTAAACTGCATAGTCTTTGAACGCAGCTGCATACTATAAATAGTTCATACAGCACTAGTTCTACGCACATTCTTTCTTCGTTATTTGTCGCTTCGCAATACAGTTCTCAAGGACGCACACAGACAACAAACCACAATCTAATGCTTCTAAATCGTAGGCATTTGCATAAAAGCATTCCATAAAAGTCGAAGGCTTGGAGAGGTTCTTTGTGTAGTCCTGATGAACAACTGTACTCTGAATAGCTTTCACAGATCCGTTGCTTGTGCGTTAGACATAAGGCGACAGCACGAAGCACAGGCGCTTGTATCAGGACACGCGAGCGCCTATACCTGTGACGCGTCTCCCTTTGGTTATCTATAATAGATAACCAAAGGGAGACGCGTCACAGGCATAGGCGCTCGCGTGTCCTGATACAAGCGCCTGTGGCACGAAGGTATCCTACCGTTAACCAATGTGTACTGTCAGTGTCTCTTTGTTCTAAACAGCAAAAGCGCCGTGGAACTTCGAGGACTCCCAACAGACAGATGATCGGGAACTGAAAAAGATAACTCTTTGTAACTCGCAGAAGGAAACGAAACTTTATTACATGGGGGTATTGAAAAAAAAAGGTTAAAGGAAAACAACTGGTTGAGATTTGGACGAACGCTTTGCTATTCGCTTGTGAATCCTGAAACCAGGATTCCATGTAAGAAGTAAAGTTTATTTTAAAGGGAATCACGAAGTGAATCGAAAGGAGAATCTGCCCATTTTCTGCATTCATACGTCGTCAGTAGATATCATTCTTTCGCAAGCGTTAGTCTACAATACTTGTTTGCCTTTTACTGACTGAACAGTAGGAGGGAATCAGAATTGATCCTTACAGACTTATATTTGCACATGAACAACTCTAGGTGTGTCATGACAGCGTGATTTATCTCCTAAAACGTCTTAGTACAATAACAGATGTTGCAAGAGATTGTATTCTCTAATAATCATCTGACATCGTTTACTACTAGTAGTAATTTTTATTTTCTAATGCCAGAAGTCATAACCTATTTAGGCAGATTCGTTTTCTTTTTATGAGAAAAAGGCAATAAAATGAAGAAGTAGTGTCAAAACAACTTGATCTATCTTCTTTATTATCTTTTGTATTATCTTTGTACAATAACAATGGACATATGCATCATCATACAACTAGCTCATGCAGGAACTTCGTTACTCTATTTCAAATATATTAGAATTAATAAGTGTTTATTAAACGAGAAAAAACAAATAATCGTGATTGGGAACACTAGAGTAAAAAAAACAAAACATTATTTTAAAAAAAAAATACGGAAAGAGAAGACAAGAACAGAGGTAGTTCTACCGCAGGATCAAAACAGCATGAGCTATCTGTTATACTATCATAGTACAAGAACAACTGATGCATGGATCTGTTTAAGCTTCCTGCTCTAATACTTAATACATTACAATAACAATTGATCCAGGGGATTTCTGCCTTACACGAGTAGGATTAGGCCTTGACAGACATTAATCATCGCTAGCAAAGACTAAGAATAATAGCTTCTGTTGTGAATGAGATACAGGGCTATCAGTGATTGTAAACTTCGGATATTTTGGAACGGTCACGAGCATAACTGTCTGGCTGACAAAGGCGGTTTCGTGTTACTAATGGTTTTGTTTGCGCCTGCTGTTGGGACTGCATTCTATACCTGCAAACTGTGTGTTGTTGTTTATTATTATGAACGCGACATAATCAGTTAGTAGACGAAGCTTGCATTTCTGCGGTCACGGATTCAAATTCTGGTTGTCATGAACACTATTATGATTCTTAGAAAAACAACAAATGTACCTATCACTATAGTTTTGTTTATTTGTTGTTTCTGTTGTTGTTTTGCTTGTGTACTTTTTGTTGTTGTTGGTTTCTTTTTTTTTTTCTTTTTTTTGTCGAAACCTTGATTTCTGTAGGAATCCCACTCATCCTTAACACTGTCTTTACATCTATCTATAATTTTACTCTGTTTTCTCATCCACCCATAAAATGTATAATTTTACTTCCATTAGCACCAGGCCTAAGTACTCAAAAACAATGATTTAAAAGGCACAATTACAACGTGAAATAATGCGAGTTTATTGCGCGTCATGCTTATTATTGCAATATGAGTTTTTTCAACAGAAGTGAATTTTAAACTGATTGTGTTTGATCTGATTGAAAGGAACGTATGTTTCTCTCTTTATTTCGTACCTTTCTTATTTCCTTTATTCTTTCTTGCATTCGTTTATTCGTTCTTTCTTTGTTTTTGTTTTTTTTCAAATTTATTATTCGTTCATCCCATCTTTCCACCGAGGCGATTCTACACTTTGACTAGTTAACTCTAGGCTTAATATTAATGAGGTGTACATCGTCTCGCCCACGGTATGCACTTCCATACATTTTTCCTTTTTTTTTAAATTCCCTCCCTTTTTCCATCCTTCTTCTCTTTTTTCCTTTATTTCCTTCTTTCCCTTCTGTTTTTCCTCCCTTCCGTTCTGTCTTCCGACCCAATCACCTTATTCAATAACGATTTTAATGTTGAGAATGCTGTCATTCTGGTCACAATGGTTCGATCAACCGGGAAATGCTTTCAACTGTTGGCAGAGAAAAGGTGGGGGTGGTGGGGGAGGGGGATTGTGGGTGGGGAAGGAAGCACAACCAACGACTACACTGACACCACCATCCACTTTTGGCTAATGACAATATTGATTTTACTGCCTAGAAACAAGCACTGGAATGCCACCTATTATATACCACCACTGTTGATGATTATGGATGATTTTACATCCTTAGAAACAAGTAACCTACTATATCAAAACATTGGAATGCTACTTATATGTGTTGCAGCATGAGAAAACCAGGCTAAAGTGCCAAAACATGAAAAATTACTTATTTATTTATTAACAAAGTACTAAAAATAATCTTCAAAATGCAAAAAACAGAATTGTTTTATCTTTATTGGTTGATGTTTTATGATTTTTTTAAATATTTTATTTTCTCGGGGGCTAATTTCCAGAAATTGCCTTCAAAGTTTTGAATTGTAAAATGATCATTACTTCACAACCAGAATTTTCCCATGCATGTATTTGGTATCAAAACAATCAGGAAGATGGCAGCAATATGGCAGTGAATTGAGATAAGATGGGAAAATTCACATTATACACCATTCACACAATACTGAACATAAACAAATTAAAACAGTACGCACAATTTTATTCTGTACCCATCCATAATGCATAGTGTTTTTAAACATATTAGAAATAAAACAAGTGTTTAGCAAGTCTATAATAACTCAAACACATAATAATATATCAAGAACATGGCCTGAATCAATCATTTTTCTAAAATAAACCCTATCATAATGCCCCTTTCCTCCCCCCCCCCTCTTAAATCCCTAGTCCGTCAAGTAATCTTTTGTTTAATTGCAAGCAGCTACATCAGCTCAGTTCAAATAGTCAAACAAAGATTACAAACCTAAAACAAAATTTTCATTAGGTAGTTTTCAGTCCTAATAATCAAGCTTTAATAATTCCCCGATTCTCCACTCCCTTCCGCACGTCGAATAAATCTGTCGCTTCACAGGTGTAAATCAAAATAACATGTCATTTTGCTCTGTAAAGTTTAAATAAACACAAATATCAAAGCAAATACTAATTACTAGTAATTTGGTAATTACTAGTAATTTGGTAAATAGTCCTCATGTTCATTTCCTAAAACAGACAAACCAACAATAATAAATACTGAGAACATAGTCAACTTGTCATGCTAGTAATATTGAATGCAGGCCAGACTACTTACCTTTTCAACCACCCCACCCCACCTCCACCCAACAAAATATACTACTGAAATATTTTCCACACTCCTACTGTAATTCTTTCACTGATATCGCCTTTTCAACCTTTACCTAAATCTATGCAAGTAGAATGACGGATTATTAAAGACACGCCAATAGCGAAGAGGCCTACGAAACATGAATTATTGAATGAAAACAAACAGTATCGTTTAATAACGGGATCAAGCTTCTACTCGTCAGAATCATAATCCTCATCACAGTTCCCACTGGCACCATCATAAAAATAGTCTGAAAGCAGATCTTGGAGCTCTTCAGAAGCAAAACCGGGTCGATTCAAGGCCCTAGCTACTCTAGCAGACGACACATCTATTGACGCTGGAGACGAAGCCATCACTTCCGGTTTCCAAAAAGAATCGGTCACTTACTTTGACAAATTGTTTCTAACAAATGCAACATAAATATTGCAAGAAAACACTTGAAATAGATGTATGATGAGTTTATCTACATTAAAAAATTCACTTTGAACTAAAAATCGTCGAAAATCTATAGGAAACACTTCAGTTTTTCACGACCCGGATAGAGACACATTCGAACACAACTTGTGTTACAAGCAAGCTTCGGAACAAGGAATTTCATGAAAAATTCATACGCCACACACTTTTATGTACCAAAACGTAGTACCAATAGGGACTTTTCACCCTCCAGACGTTATATTTCAATCCACATTGGGGATTTCCCTTCATAGTCGGACAAGAAAAGTTGGGGTATCGGAGGTCAATTAGTGCCATTGTTTTAGCAAGATGTGATCAACACCCTTATCAAAATCAACAAAATAAACAATGTTTTAGTAATTTTTGAACAAAATCCGTTTGGGATATTAAAGAAAAGTCTTAAATAAAGACAAAGAGGCAACAATCTTAAAATTGATGGGGTAGCCTATTTTTAGTGTTTTACGGCTGTAGCAGCGAATCAATCCTAGCGTCTTTAGCCGGGTTTTGTCATGCGGCAACACATATTATACCGTATTGACGACTGTACAGACGAGGAGTGGCGTGCATGAAGCTTACATAAAAGTCGTACACAGATTTTTTTACCCATATCTTCAAAATCTGTCTTATAATAGATAATGAATTGTTCTTATATAACGCAGTTACGAATATGAATAATATCAAAGAGCTTCTCAAGATGCTGACTGATTTTAGGATCAACACAAGCCATTCCATACGCCCACTTGCAGCACCAAGGGTAAGCCTACTGTCAAACGCTTCGGGCATCTAAGCATCTAATCAAATGAATGCGCCTTTATGTGGCCTGACACATGCCCCTTTTAACCACATTGCCGGGGTCATTAACGTGCCGTTGCGACGACACGCGACGATTCCCCTATATACTATAAAGAGTCATGCAGTACTGCCGGTCGACTCCTGTGAGAAAAAAATCTCCCTTTAGAATCTACAGTAACTACGAACCACAGGCGCTTGTATCAGGACAAGCGAGCGCCTATGCCTGTGACGCGTCTCCCTTCGGTTATCTATAATACGAACCAGGCTCTCGAGACACTGCGCTTCCCTATAGCGTTGCTGAGACGCGCCAAAGCTTACGATACTTGCAAGAGGTAAAGTGTAAGCATCGGGGAGTCTCAGCAAAGCTGTGTGTCTTCTTCCTAATATGATATCGACAATTTTTACACTCTACTGTTGAAACCTAGTACTCTCTGCACTCGATCGACTGCCGCTTACTGCATTGTTGACGATATTGATGATTTTACAGCCTAAAAACATGTACCCCATTGAATTGTAATGTCCTGTTTTTGCCTTCCTGTTGACGGCGCTTTTCTATGGAAAACACTGGCACACCTAGTAATTAATGCTGAAGAGATTTTTTTTACCAAACAAAAACAAGAAACAGGCTAATCAAGTCCACCAGCTACAATTACACTGTTTTATGTCCTTCTCAGATTGATTTCTGATAGCTAGCAATGAGACTAGGGGAAAACAGACGAGAACAATCTTCAATGAGATACTTATCTTCAACTCACGTCTTCGAGAAACCATTAAGAACACAGGAGAAGGTTCCTATTCACTGACGTATTCGTCTTATTACAGGCGAGAATTATAGGCTCCGTCGGTCGTCAGGAGAGCTGCGGGCACATAAAATATAGAGAACAATATAAACAAACTTGACATCGACAAGACAATTGTCTGTCATAAGGGAGTATATTTCGTACTATGTAGCCTACGTGTGCTTTCATTTCTTTACTGTGGCAGAGAAATATGGTATACTAATAATAGAAAACATCGTTCGTTCTGTGGAGGGAACGCGTAGTAACAATTGCAGACAAACACAATGCGTGCGTCACAGCTTTAAAACAATTTTATTGTTCTCCTAAGTGTTGCGTTAATTGCGATGTTTGTGTATAGATATTTTAGTAGACCTCATTTTCATTTTTTTTAATATTACCTGCTTGTACCTAACATACGTCAAGACTAGTAGGTAAAGTGTATTTAATGATTCTTATTACATAGCTGTATGGATGACCGTGAAACACGGTCTAAAGAATAATTCCAAGAAGACGACTCATTTAATTATGAGACAAACTATCTTGCCACCAGTGGGATTCGAACCAAGTGGCATTAGCCCTCGAAGAGTGCAACTTATATCACTCTGGAACCACCACCTCATCTTTTTATTATAAAAAAGAACTATACGATCTATGCCAGCCTTCTAAATTATCTGTGAACTTCTTGTTGAGAACATTTTCGATTTTGTTTCAAATAATTTAAAGGGCCGGGGTATCAAGATGTTTGTTTGTTTATTTATTTATTTACTTATTTATTTATTTGCTGTAATAATAATAATAATAATAATAATAATAATAATAATAATAATAATAATAATAATAATAATAATAATAATAATAATATTTTTTTTATTATTAATATTTATTATTATTATTATTATTATTATTATTATTATTATTATTATTATTATTATTATTTTAAAATTATTATTATTGTGTGACAATGCATTGTGTGACAATGCTTTTTCTTGGGAAATTGCATTTTTTTTATTATTAATATTTATTATTATTATTATTATTATTATTATTATTATTATTATTATTATTATTTTAAAATTATTATTATTGTGTGACAATGCATTGTGTGACAATGCTTTTTCTTGGGAAATTGCATTCATTTCGTTTTTAGGCGTCTCGTCCTTGTTTTGTAAACAACTATAAACACTTTCGCTGCGGTGTTTGTTTTAGAATCAACCTGGATGCTATTAATTCGAACTATTAAATTGAAACTATATTTATTTAAAACCGTACTTTTGAAAAATGTGGTGTGGTTTTTTTTAAAATCTTATTTTATCCAGTAGGGCAACACTCACTGTGAATGTGAAAAGGATCGGTGACGTTGGAATGTGTGATCTTGTGGCCTTTGTAAATGATACACTAAAAGTCGTCGGCTTTTATTTGGGAATAATTAGTATACATTGCTTACGTTTTATCGAGAGGAGGTGCTTCAGAAGACTTCTGGGCATTTCCTATATCACCAACATCACCAACGAGACACGATGAGATGCTCACAGTGGTGAAGAAACTGAGGCTCTGATCGTATGGCTACGTCACCAGATCATCAGGCCTTGCAAAGACCATCCTGCAACGCATGATGCAAGGAGGCAGAAGAAGAAGGATGCAGAAAAAGAGATGGGAGGACAACATTCATTCGAAAATGGACTGGCTTGACATTGAGCGAAGCTATGAGGGTTGCTGGGGACAGAGAAAGATGGAGTACGCTGGTTCAACGATCATCTGTGGTGCCTCAACGACTTTCGAGTTACGGGATAGGATAGGTTTTACATACGGGGAAAGTCTACAGAGCGTTTATATAATTAAATCCTGTACAACTCACCACCCTACATACTGCCGTATTCATTTATATCTAGTACCGGTGTGGGATTGGTATTCCAAAATATGAATAATGACCAAACATGACAAACACGCTTAAGATCTTTATCGGAAGTCCTCTTGTTGACAATACGACCTACTACTTCTCGATCAGGTCCATCCCCTTCATTGTTTTGGTAGGTTCGATCAGCTCAACCTAAATTGTTTCTCTCTGCTATATTTAGCATGGTCATTTATAGAAGTGAGGAAGAACGAATACACAACATAAGTAAGAGCGCTGGCGCCACTTTAAACAGACTGGACCTGTGCGCTTTGGACTATATAGTAAGTGTTTTCACTTCAAAGTATTCTTTTATTTTCATTTTATTTTATTTTAAGAGAGTTGATAGTCAAAGGTATTAGCAGAAGCAGAATTTTAGAGAGAACGCAAAATAGAGTTTCAGGATGTTGGCGCTAATTAGACACGAGGTTTGTAGATCTATCCATTGACCACTGTGGTCTATGATCTATCTTAATACCTCAGTGGACTTTAACTCCGGACGAAGCGTTGTAGAGAAATACATATAGATCTATAGAGTCTTTTAATCGGGTGTGTTTTATCTCCTTCGGCCTTTCCACTTGCCTTCCTATCTTCGGTTAATATCAGTGCGCCTGTATTTTAATCGACTTTAACAAATCTGTTTAATTTCAAAATGGAATGAAAGATTTGGAATTTTGACAGCAGTGTTAAACTATAGGCCTTTAGTGCAACAGTATTATTACAGTTAAACAGATCTATGCTATCTAAACCAGGGATGTCGTTTGGGTCGGATCTTCGGCTTTTAGCCGAAATTTTTATTAAAAAGCCGATAAACTGTCCGTCATGTCGGCTCGCCAAGCCGAAGTTTTCACGGGTGAATCGGCTCAATTTTGTCCATTTTTGCGATATTCCTGTGCTGTACGCTTGCAGTTTAGGTGAGGATTTGATAATTACTAAGGTTAAACCCAGAAACTCTGACAGTATTGTGGTCTGTCAAGGGACAGTCTAAACTTTTTATTGTTTTTGTGTGTCTAAAATTTAAGAAAATAAAATTTCCTTTCAATGTTCTTATTCTACTCTTAAAATCATGTTTTATTACAAAGATATGCATCCACAGAACACCTTTAATATATGGAGGTGGAGGGTGCACGTTAACGTAGTGAATCTAGTCAAAAAACTTGTGAGACTGCTTTGGAAGAGAGAGCCGAAACTTTCTGTAAAAAGCCGAAAGTTTCACGGCTGTTTCGGCCAAATCGCCGAAGAAAAAATTTCCTAGCAACATCCCTGTAAACATGAAATCATTGCGGAGATTGAGAATGGAATGTTACTAGAATACTATTTTTATAGACTTCGCTCACATTTCAATACAAGCGCCTGTAATGCATGCCTAGTTGTGGTTAAATATTTGTGTTATATATAGTTCGCGTGTGAGTGTGCGGAGGTATAAGCCTTGAAATGGGTGACTAACCTTGCTTTTTATGCAGGAAATGCGTGTGTGTATTAGCCACCCAGTGTTTTCCAGCCACAAACTTTTTTCTAAGTACACAGGAGTGCTCTTTTAGTGCATGGGAGTGCAGTTGTAGTGCATGAGAGTGTTTTAAGTACAAGGGAGTGCTCTATCCGGGACGGAGAAAATCCAGTCAATTTTCGGGAAATTTTGCACAAAAGTTCGACCAAAGAGCTTAATGATAGAAAGAGGGGGAACTTGGTACAAAACCGCGAGACGAAAGGTACGAGTTATGCGCCCTTGTCAGCATGCTGAAAATGGCTCGTGGCAGAAAGTCAAAAGGCGACCTAGTGAAACAGGGCGGTGACTTTCGCATAGCCATCAATTGCCATAATGCCAGATACAAGAAAAGTTGTGTTGGCAAGTCCTTTTTCAAATTTCCAAGAGACAAAGAAAGGTAAATTGCAATTGAAAAACTTCATTTTTTTGTGTTTATATAAGCCTAAACTAAGACCGCTGCAGTACTGTTAGTGTTAAAACAATCGGAGAGCAGCTTGAATGATTCATGTTATACCTATGTGCTAAATCCAAAACAGTTTGCTTGCTGACAGTTTACGTTCAACAGGTCGCTCACTGTTTATGTTATTGCTAGGTTGTTTGACTATATTTGTGCTTATATTTCAAAAGTAGATGTCAGATTGGCAGTTTGGCTTCTTCAAACTGCTTATGTTAACAAGTTAAATTAGACTAAGTCTGTTTTCTCCTCGTGATCAAATACTGTGCAAGATAACCCCTTACCTAGGCACAAAAATGGTCCTCGATCTGTTGTAATCCCTTTTCGTTTGAGTGTAAACGGGGAAAAAATGTAATGTAGAAACTCAGTCCTTGTTCTGATCTGTGAATTTCTGCGCATTAGATCTATATTGCGTGGAATGTTGTAGTCTAGGTTCTGATTGTTCTATCTGATTAATTTACCCCTTGGGTCATGAGCAATCTTGCCACTGTAGATTGTTCTAACCTATAAAGGGAAAAGTGAAAGCCCCAGTTGAAAACCTGTCTTGCCTTTGTAGGCATGACTGATTCCTGCGGCAACAGTACCCCCGTTGGAGTGCCGGGGGTTTCAGTATAAATAGTATCCCCACTTTCTGGAAATTTAGTGCTTTAAATTCCCACTGCCGCTGTCTTCCTCATTTGCTCTTTCCCATTCCTGATCTGTCCTATCACTCTGCTATACTATCTTCTTCTTCGCTAGATCAATGACCTACCTTTTTTCTTGAAAACTCTTCCTGGACAAGACTCCTTGTTTGTGTATGAGGTCTGTTGGGAGTGTTGGACGCTTTCTGCCGGGTGGTCACTAGGGCTTCCTATGATGTTATTATTTAGCACTATAGGCACTTTATATGTATGTGTTTTGTTGATGATTTATAATGATGTTTGTATTCTATTTTGTTTTTGTAACCGGGGGTTCGAGTAGTTGGGGTAAAGCCTCAGCCGTCCCCTGCGTGGGATGTCTTTATTGTAAAGTGACTGGCCGGTGGAGGGCATTCAATTTTCCCACTAGGGTTGTTTCGGCAGATCTTTTATGCGGATTGGGGGTTGTCCGGTCCTGATTTGGTTCGGAAGAGTCCGCTGGACCTAAAGCAACAATCAATCAATCAACAATCAATCAATCTGATTAATTAATTATTTTCCATGAAGTGACTGATGTTATTAAGCCAGTGATGTGGGAGGTGAGAGGGTTGGGGGGGTAGGGGGACACCTGATATAAATTAAATTCACACTATTAGTGAAACATGTTGTTATTGTGCTTTATTGTGATTAATTGATTGAATGACAGAGCTCTCTTCCCCCAACCTCTCTCTCTCTTTCTCTCTCTCTCTATTTTGTTATTGTGCTTTATTGTGATTAATTGATTGAATGACAGAGCTCTCTCTTCCCCCAACCCTCTCTCTCTCTCTCTCTCTCTCTCTCTCTCTCTCTCTTACGATTACGGATTTACACAGTTTCGGATAAATGAAACAGTCTGTCATGCATATTTTAATTTTAAAATATCTGTCGTTGATTAAAAAATAATAAATTACAGGGCAGAAAACGAACCTATGACATACACACATAAGCAGCATAAAAGCACCTAATAAATGTCAATAAGTAAACATAAACAAAACAAAACAAAAAAAAAGACAACATTAGCGGAATGTTATTAAATGATGGTCAAAAGTTTGGTTTTTGCAAACGTTGCCATAAAAATGTTCTTTTGCAATGGCATAGGCTCAATAAGTTACCACGCACAGATCATTCATATAGCAGATGATGAAATATAGCCAGCCCGAGCAAAGGGAAATAATCCGTGAGAGCGTCTCGCATTTTTGTATATGACATAATGGAAGTTCCCCCTCTTTCCGTAATAAGCTCTTTGGTTGGACCTATTTCGTCGCCTATAGGAGAAGAACTAGGTCAACTTTTGAGTCAGAAAGAGCCCACTTTGCATTAGATTCTTTCATTTCTAGAAGAAGTTTGCGTTCTTTGCGTCAAGAAATCACTTTCCGATTCTTACATTCTTAATAAAACCCAGTCTTGGTGTTTTACATACATGTGTGCGCGTGAGTGTGCGAGTGTGTGTGTGTGTGTTTGTTTGTTAGGGTCACTAGTTTCTATATATTAGGTTACTGTTAATAGTTAAGAGTTTTCAATTTGTTTTATACAGTGCTTCAGATTGTTGGTGCGCCCGCGCCATTGGCGCATATTTTATCAGAATGGCGCATAACAGTCAACGTGAATGCGCCAGCCTGGCGCGTCATAAAAATCAAGAAGGACTAGGTGAACATACGATACGAATACCTTCGATTGTCAATGACCCATCTTTTTCAAAATTGACCCATCATTTTACATGGCCATGGGTCATTGGGCCCATGATGTCTGAAAACAATCTGAAGCACTGTTTATAGCGTTGTTCTATACTCATGTAAGCGCCTAGAACTAAGTCTAGATGAAGAGCATAAAACAATAATAATAATAATAATAATAATAATAATAATAATAATAATAATAATAATAATAATAATAATAATAATAATAATAATAATAATAATATGAATAATGATATGAATAATAATAATATATTGTTTGCTTTAATGTCAATTTAATGTCAATAATTTCCATAATAATAATAATAATAATAATAATAATAATAATAATAATAATAATAATAATAATAATAATAATAATGTTTGCTTTAATATCAATGATGTCTGAACTTGTCGAAGAAAGAGCTACCGAAGTTGTTCGACTATATAGCAAAGACCTTGATATATAAGTCTTTGTGTATAGACTGAAGACAGTCAAAATTACAACTTTGAAATTAACCTGCCAACACCTTACCGGTAACGCCTTAAAGCATGTAGATAAAAACATAATTCAAACGCCTTTAAACCGTTAAACAAGTTATGTAAACATTTCTTTCTTTATTTATTTTTCTTTTCTTTTCTTTCTTTTTGAATGTAAATCTTTTTTCTTTCTTTTTTCTATACTTCTTTTTTTTATTTCCTTTCCTGTCCTATTTTTTTTAATTAATTAATGTTCGTCATTTATAATTTATTTGACCCCACCCACAACCCTTCTTTCTTTGTTTTTAACATCAGATATTCTAACGCAAATAACAAGTGTACATGTGAAATTTTTAACGCTGGTAAAATATTTTGATAGCTAAAATGTAATCGATCCGATTGCGTTTCTGAATTAAACTGTACATGTATACATAGTACGGCTATGGAGTCTACCTATGGAGAAATACTGGTATGTGATTCAAGTGAAGCTTTTGAAGGTACATTTCACCTGTTGACTTAGGATCACGAGTTTGGATCGTACAATTTTTATTACAATTTCATGCTGCGTTTAAGCGGTAATGTGCATTTATTTAATTTAATTTAATTTAATTTTATTTTAGTTGTTTGGTTAAATAGATAGTTAGTTATGTGGTTGATTAAGTAAATTAGTTTATTGATCTAGCGCTTTTTTTTTTTTGCTGCACTTTATTATCTCTTTCTATCGGGAAACTCTGGGCCGCCTCCCCCGGGGAAGGCGTAGTCGCAGCCAGTGGCGCGCCCAAACCCTACCTACCTAACAGTATTTGTGAATTTTTGAAATTTTTGCTGGGGTAGCAAACCGGAGTACCCGGAGAAAACCCCCGAGACGTTGCCCGAGTCGAAAGTAAATAATATTCGGAGAAACATAACGTCCAGATGCTGGCTCGAACCCACACCTGTCAGGCGCCAATGGTTTCTGGACAAGGCAAGTTAGTCCCGCATTAGCCCTCCTGGCCACAACGCTCGCTTTAGTGCAGAAAGGGAAACACTAACATTGGATTTAAGTGTATGTATTCTGACGATAGTACACACGTAGGCTACGGCTACACGTATTTTCTTCTTTTTTTTCTTTTTGTTTTTTGTTGTTGTTCAAAGTGAATAACTCAAATGCTGCAGTTGGGGTGGCCTCGTGGCGCAGTGGATAAGTCGCCGGTTTCCTATGCCGAAGGTCGCGGGTTCGATTCCCGCAAGGGGCGAACGTATGTGACTTAGGTACGAGACTATTGAGGTCACCGAGGGTTTTCTCCGGGCACTCCGGTTTCCTCCCTCCATTCAATAATGGTACAGGACGCAGTCAAAATAAAAATTTCAAAAATAAAAATTCGATTTTCTTTCCGTCTTCTAATAGCGATCTCCCTGCCTTTGCACCACCTGTTTGAGTGCTGGATGTGTATTAGGTGTGGGTGTGAGGGTGGATGAGACAGGTGAGCGTGTATGTTGGTATAGATCGCCGCGCTTTGAGCCTGATTGATTTGGGGAAAGGCGCGTATATAGCATCCTGTATTATTATTATTATAGTTACCCGCAAAAACGTTTTTCATCGTTGTTCACCGTGTTTACTTTCTTACTTTTTGTTGTTTTCTTTCCTTTCTGTTTTTTCTTTTTCATTCTGTTCTTTTGGGTTCTTTTAAAAATTGCCAGATTCAATAGGACCATTATTTTGTTTTGAATGGCGCCGCTGATCCACAAGATATTCCTCTACTAGGGTATAGATATAACAACCCCCTGTTCTTTCTAGACAGTACAAAAGGGACTTTTGATTCAGGACAGTGAAGGATTTTCAATTTCTCTTAACCTTTATGGCAATGTAAGCTTCTGTTTTCTTTATCTAAACCCCTTCGAGAGCTTGGCAAGCATGCTGAATAGCCGAAGACACTTGTACAAAGATTAAGAAGGAACTCATGCATGGAATTCCGAGTATCCGAGGCAAAATTCCAGTGTTGTTTTTTTTTTCTTTTTAAATATACATTCGAACATTTTGTTGTAGAAACTATACCTTTAAAGTAATAAAACTTATAAAAGTTACTACTAATACTACTACTACTGCTAAGAATACTCAGGGTGGAGAATTTTCCGCGAATCCGCGGATTTCCGCGGAAGGCATTTGCATTTCCGAGAAAAAAATATTGACTTCCGAGTGTGAGAAGCTGAGGGGCTACCCTTTACTGGGCATAACGGCCAAAAGCGGCCGAAGGTTTGAACAGGCAAAACGTCCAAAAGCGTCCGTATCAACCATGTGGTTATATTCTCGCGTTGTTTGAAAGATTGCGAGACTTCCGGCAATTGACTTCCGGTTTATTCTGTTGTGAAAACATTCGACTGCATTTCCACAAGTTTTCTCTGTGATGCGTTCGTTTTTTCGATTTTTTTTCTTCAAATTTTCTTGTGTGTGTGTCTAAAATGGATGGTTTGGATTCTTTGACTGATGAAGGGGAGTTTACAGGATTCCATTTATCAGACATTAAAGTGAGAAATGGACTTGGAGTCGGAGGAAGAGATCGGTACTGACATTAGACAATTAGTGTCAGTAGTGTGCATGCATACGATCTTTCAGACTGGCATGAAAGTGAAGAAGAGGGGGCTTGTTTGGACTTTTTAAAACTTTTTTTTTTGTAAACACATGACATGGAGTAATAAAAAAAACAAGACATGACAAGAGAAGTATAAAAAGGTAGATAATCAAAATAGAATTTATTTCTGTTCATTTTGAATTGTATTTAATTTAAATCTATACACTAGTCACTAATACCTAAGATGTGGTGTTTTTACTAACGTACCCCTAAATATCTCTACAATTATAAAAATTCTTGCCTGTTTACAGCTAAAAAATAGACAAACGTGTGCCCAGTAAAATTGGAAATGTGGAGTTTGTGTGTAACAGTGGTGGACCTCACACTTTGTTAGGCCTACAAATCAAGAGTCTTAACTTTTTTGAAAGACATGTGCATAAAACATTTGTTTTTCTATTCATGTTTACTTTTTGCTTTTCGCTTTCAGGAGTGGCCCTAAATTACTTTCAAAATTGCATAAATTCATTTTCTTCCAGGGGGCGAATACCAGGGCTTGGCCCCTGGCCCCTGGCCCCCGGCCGGATTTAAGAGATTTCTTGATTCAGTTGTTCATAATAACAATAATAATAATAATAATAATGGATGTTATACACGCCATATTCATAAATCATACTCAAAGCGCGGCGATCTGAACCAACATACACGCTCATGTATAACTTGGTTTGGGGCGTGAAAAATATAGACTACCGGGTATCCATAATTTAAAGGTAGTCACAGGCTGTAATATTACAACGAATAAATATAAGAACGATAAAATAAAATAAAATAAAATAAATAAACAAATATTTGGTTAAATCTACCCGCAACTTTGGGAACACGATGATGCGAGGCCTTTCCACCACCTGTGCTATTTATTTTGCGACTCCATCGATCCCAATATGTCTCAGATATTCTGGAGCAGGGAGGATCTTCGATTCGCTCACCACTCGCTTCCCACGTGCTCCTTGTTGTCACTTGCAGTGACTGATAGTATACACATCTTAAACTTTCACCTGGCTTGAGCCAATTTCCAGAGATATGTTCCTCATGGGTACTGTGCTATTCTCCTCGACATCTATACGTGCGTGTTGCTAGAAAACAAAAAGTGGTATAACTTTAAGGTTTTGAACAAGCAGGATTTGAGGTGAGGAAAGAAAGCTATTTCTATTTCTTGTTGTTTGTTGATGTTTCCCACCGACGTAGCTCAAGTGGTAGAGCGTTCGCCTGGCACACCGATGACCCAGGTTCGAATCCCGGGGTGGGCGATATAAAATGTGGCCATTTTCACTGTCCATTTTAGCAGTATGATTGCTTTGGTGGTTCAGTGTTGATTCAGGTCCCTACCCCTCTTTCCCTGGGATGGTTATCCCCGTCTGCCATATCGCCAATGGTGGGTGTAGACGTTAAACCTCAATGTTCATTCATTGATGTTGATGTTGTTTTTGTTGTTCTTGTTGTTGTCGTTGTTGTTGTTGATGTTGCTGTTGTTGTTCTTCTTCTTTTTCTTCTTCTTCCTCTTCTTTATTTTTGAACTTTGGAACTTTGTTCTTTTATTTCACAACATATAGTTTAGTTTTGTTTGTTTTTTTTAGCCAAAAACAAAAGAAAATGTTGGGGGCATATATGATACACAAAAACACATTTCATGTCACGTTCAAATTCACTTAATTCTTATCAATTAAAAAACAACAAGTAAACGAGGAGAAAACAATTACAATTTACGAAAAGGTATAATAAAATTACTCTTTTTCCATGACGAATACCAATAATTAAAAATCCACGTTCATAATTCATTATTTATGATTATATTTTAATTAGGTAGTGTAGGCAGGACAAACTCCCGAAATGAAGAATTAGACCAGAGAGTACAATCTTGTCTGCTGAAAAAGTATTAAATAGGAAAAACGTCCGTGAAAAAAGTTTACATGTATTGTTATTATTTAAATAAGGACAATACAATATTTATATAGCGGCTCAGAGAGATCAACCTTTTCTTTGACTTCATTAACTTTGCCTTCAGTAACTGTCGTAATTTGAAAACGTTTGGGTGATGCCAAAAATATTGAGATAGACATGAAGTTCTGCCTTCTTTTAGTAAAGGATTTGAACACATAAATAGATACTGGAAGTTGTCTCCAATTTCATTCAGTCACAAAGTGGACACCACCTTTCTTTCGTTGGCACATTAATATATCTTTGTGACTAAATCGATAACTTATGATTGCTGAGCCAGCCTGAATTGCAATAGATTTCTTCTCAACAACGGTGGCAAACTAATTAAGTAATCTTGAAAACAAAAGTTATATTTAAACATTCGGTACGTGATGCAAACTTTATTGTCCTATATCTTGCTTTGCCATGACTGTAAAAATTAGTCTCTTAGTCGTTGCTTCACAATAGCCTTAAATTGATTTAAAGAATATCCACAATCACTGGTCTACATATAAGTTATTTAATCCAAGACTATTAAGGAAACAATGCACATAATTCAACCAAAAATTTACAATCGGTGTTACAATATAAAGTATGACATAGACGTAACATAAGTGCCGATATTTTACCAGAATTACTGTAACAATCGATACACAGCCTATACCAGAGCCAAAATAGTCTGCATTTAGCGTCAAGAAACAAAAGGAAATGTCCAACTTCTCCTAGATGAAAGCATGTTGATGTGCTAGATTTCACATTCAGTAACATTTTGACAATTTTTACTTGAAATCTCTCGCACATTTCCATATTTTCAAAGGTTCATACTTCACAGCCATATAGTAAGATAGACATAATACAATTATCAAACATCTCAAGATAGTAGCTGCGGATGTCCTTGTCCCATCGCCGTAGCTCAAGTGGTAGAGCGTTCGACTGGCACACCGATGTCTCAGGTTCCAATCCCGTGGTGGGCAAGACAAAATTGGCCATTTTGATTGTCCGTATTTGCAGTATGTTTGCTCTGGTGGTTCAGTGTTGATTTTGGTCCCTTCCCCTTGTTCTCTGTGATGGTTATACTTGTCTGCCATATCGCCAATGGTGGGGGTAGACGTTAAACTTCAATGTTCATTCTGCATTTTCAGAGTTGGTGTGACGGTGGGTCTATTGTTGCTGGGCTCTGCACAATGGAATGCTATTACCCACTCGTCTTTAGTCGAAGGGGATCGCTAGTAAATCTCCCGGTGCTTCATACATTTATAAGTTTAGCTCGGTCTGTGTTTAGGCTGGGTTTTCAGCGATAGAAAGAAAATGGTAAAAGATCACTGTCACACTAGCTCTCACACAGCTATGAAACATAGGTAGTCCAGCCACTTGTTAACAGTAAATATCACACATTTATTTTCTCTACTCTATACAAGATCTGCTAATCACGATACTAATTTAAAAGTTCAAATGTCACTTCGAATGGTTCGCTACTGGATAAGTCTATGAAGCTACTGTTTCATCATAGGGCTAGTGCTGCTGTCTACCCAACGGGTCAGTCTTCTGGAAAGGTGGACTAGGGATGTCCTTTACTAACAGGTTTGGTGCACTGGTGCAAATGTAACTTAGCTCTAGATTTGATGAGCTGTGTTGTGGTTGATTCTTCTCCTTGTTGACAGACTGGTGGGCTCTCGTCGCTCAGTGCGTGAGGCTCCAATGCAGGCCGAATGTCAGTGAAGACTTTTACTTGTCTTTCTTCTGATCGGGCCCACGATGCCTGCTCGTCTGTAACATATGAGACGAATTTCTGCAACACCGTGTATACTAGGTGTGTGCAGAGCGTCTCACTGAAGGCAGAAATAGCCCTCAGTGATTAGCTCCACTTATGTACATATATAAGCGACGTACATTCTGCTAAGTCCGTGGTCCACTGGAATCTCCACTCTATAAATCATGGCTAACTAAACACATAGAGAAATAATTAATATTATACACATTCTCCAGTACAGCCAACAGAGGGTCCGTAGGGACTATGTCATGGCGTCGCAACCGGTCGTGTTTGCCACGTAGTCACACAAAGTTTGACTAACAATCACAATTCTAAACATGGCAAACTTCACAACATAATTCAACAATAATATCAATACATCGCGATGAAACAAAAGATAGTTCATTTACTTTTTGACAATGTCAGGCTGTGGCTAACTAGGATGAATAGAATTTCACCAGTTCCTGCTTTTAGTCTTCAAGTAGAGAGATCCCTTAGAGCTAAGCTCCTTACTGGATGCAAGTCGAACGACGAATGACACTCTATCCCGGTGGTCAGCAGGAAGCCCGGGAAAATCTAAAACCACAAGAGGCGCCCTCTAGCGTGGGGGGCGGTATTACTGCTATACGTAAGCTGGATGTCACTGCCTACTGAGCCAGCGTCAGCATACAAAAGTGTAGCCCACAGTAGACTTCTGTCGTCTGCTGCAGTGCAACATTACTTTACTAAGGTTACAGCTGACTAAGTAAGGCGAGAAGCTATAGTGTTGTGTAAACTGGCCTCTTATCACAGTTGGACTGAAAGTAAACTTTTTGTTGAACTTCTTTGAAACTATAATAATTCTAGAAAGACATTTAATTTTGTTCCAGATTTCTTCTTCTTCTTCTTCTTCTTCTTCTTCTTCTTCTTCTTCTTCTTCTTGTCAAATGTCCTTATTTCATTACTGCTACTGTCAATAAACTTTGTAATCAGAAATCATCCTTATCAGGAGACTAGAAACTCACTCACCTCGTCCAAATCCACCCTTAGTCTATCACAGAATAAGGACTAGCTTTAAAATATTCATACGCTTACAATTTTGTGTGTGTGTATATACTTCGATCGTGATACTAAAGTCTTCGATCTATATTTTAAACAATTCTGAAAACTTTGAACCTTATATTTATAATTGCCAAAAGCTCATTAATAAATAAATAACCAACCCAAAGGTGACACACAGTTCATTCATGCCTGCATGTATTCGGTAGGCAACAACACAAAATCTATAGTCTGCTTTTCTATTACGATCAATAATAGAACTGTCTTGTCGGAAGTTCAGACAACGTGCAAAATAAAATGGGTGACTAGACCAGATAAGAGAAAGTCGAGCGAAGCTTTGTAAGTCTCAGAACATCGATAAAAAGAAAGGCATTCCCCGTCTACAGGTATCTACAAGTGTTTAGGAAATGTCGCACTACCGTCAGTGTCCAAGTGCTTTCGTAGGAAGCTTTTGGTGTGTACACTTACGAATGTGCTGATTGCCATTTTTCTAATTCAAAACAAAAATGGAAAGTTATAAACCATTATTGCCAAACTTATTATATTCAGGTCTGTAGCTTAAATGTCCAAGCACTTTCTCGATTCCATAGCCATTGTGAAGGTGTGTGTGTTTAGGCCTGAATGTGCTTACTGCATGATAATATCGGTGATATTCTTTGCAAACACATGATCGTTGAAACATAGAGTCTCATATTGGAAAACGAAACATGAAGGCTTTGGCGGCAACCTAGAATGCAGACAACAAAACCCTAATTGATATAGGCCTATATGTTAATTAGGCTTATTTCGACAAAGCATAATGGGAATGACTACAAGGTAATACATATTTCGTATTGTTTGTAGCATACTGCAATTGATTCTGATTGACTGATCCTTAAAATTAAACATTGGATAGCTTCATGAGGCCATGAACGGAACAGATTAAATGGCATTGCTTGTTTTAAGAGTATCGCAGTGTTGCTGACTGACTAAGTGGTTTGTTGTCCAATATGGAATAGTTACCATTCTGTTTTCAACAGTCCACGGTTAGTATGATTTAATAGTGAATCTTCTGTTTGCTTGTGGCTTTTTTTCTTTGATTTCGATTCGGATTGAATGTTTGATTATTGAATTAGGACAGTGAAAGAAAGCGCGTTAGTGTTCTTGTTCCAAAGGAACATAGTTGAGTCGTGCCTTAATTAAGCGGGAACAACTTAATTATAACCTGCTAAATCTCGCCAGCAATGTCAGAAGACTCCACTTAAAATCAAAAAGTCACGGTTGAAATCGTGCCTTAAATATGCAGCTAAGAATTTTATTTTCACGAACAACTTTCAGTGCAGCGAAGCGATTTAAACCTCCACTAGAAAATTAAAGCCGCGCTAATTTAGAAAACATGTAGCGGTATCGACACTATAAATCTATTTTCTGTGTCTGGGAAAGAAGGCACAAAATTGCGTCTTGCTTATGATACCCGTCAATGCATCGATGAGATTGAAAAAGGAGGTAGTAAATTAAACGTAAGAAACGCTTTCAATACAACAAAGCGATTGAAAAGGCTCTAATAACTTAAACGTGCCGACAACTTTTAGCACAGCGAAAGCGAGTTGAGAAGGTGCCAGTAAATTGAAGCCGGTGCTACAATTAACCACACATGTCGCGGTGTCAACGTTAGATTTACAATTTCGTACGCTTGATATACCAAGTCACACTGCCAGCGGTAAATTTACTGCATCAGGGGAGAAACCAGCACGATCGAGGTGTAAAGCCCCGGTCACACAGCCCTTTACGGCTGAATCACGGCCAAAGCGCGTCCAAAATTTGTTACCCGTGGAGTGGACGTTGTTGTTCGCGTTGATGTCGAGGTTAAGACGAGCTACGGTCGAGGTATAGACGTGGCAGGACGCGGGGAGAAATCTGAACGGCATCGGACGCGGCAAAAAGTTTGTAGGTAGTGCTTTGTCAGTGATAAGCCGCTAAACACACGCTATTTCCCGTGATTCCAACGCGGTACATGCGTCCAATGACTGAACGCTAAACTTTCGCGTCTTACCGCGTCTCCCCAAGTTGTAATCACTGCCGGAACACGGATTACCACGCGTGTGTTGCACGTCTTTACCGCGTGTTTTACCCGTGGTTGTGCGCGGGCTAAAATTTTGAGCAGTTCAAAACTTTTTGCCGCGTCCGATGCCGTTCAGATTTCTCCCCGCGTCCTGCCACGTCTATACCTCGACCGTAGCTCGTCTTAACCTCGACATCAACGCGAACAACAACGTCCACTCCACGGGTAACAAATTTTGGACGCGCTTTGGCCGTGATTCAGCCGTAAAGGGCTGTGTGACCGGGGCTTGCAGTTCAAAACTTTTTGCCGCGTCCGATGCCGTTCAGATTTCTCCCCGCGTCCTGCTACGTCTATACCTCGACCGTAGCTCGTCTTAACCTCGACATCAACGCGAACAACAACGTCCACTCCACGGGTAACAAATTTTGGACGCGCTTTGGCCGTGATTAAAACGTGGAGTGCTGTGTGACCACGGCTTTAGGCTTCTGTTGTGTGAGCGTTGAGCATTTTCCAATAAGAGGCGCAATTACTGTCGCTGGGTCGTATGACTTTATGATTAAAAGGTTAAAAACCTGTAACACATGCCCTGCTGTTTAATGTCTAGTCTCCTATACGCTTATGTGTTGGGGACTTTAAATTTATGTAACGTCAACGTCAACCTGCTGTTTGCCTTTCGTTCCGAAAGCATTTGAGGAATTTTTGGATTACCGTTAGCGTCGTGGATCACGTAATTAATAGCTGTTGTCGTTTGCAGAGAAAAGTAGGGTGTTAGTTTGCACGTTACTGTAAATCAAAGCGACCAATGATTTATGTGACTTTGATCGAACTGTTCAGTCCGATTTCATTTTTTAAAATAAAACGTTCTCTTATGCTGACAGAATACAACACAAATCTTGTTTATTATCAAATGCGATACTTGATTTAAACTGATTTTGAACGACCTGCCCTATCTGATTTAGTGTTAACCTGTCAATATTTTTTTGAAGGTTCTGATTCTTACCGGCTTTGGTAGCTGTTATTTTTAGCACCAGATTGTTGGCTGGCTGGCAAATGGCAGTTGCTATTAATAGGCACACAAACTTTGGAATTTATTCTTTTAAAAAATACCTATTCTTTCGAAAGAGTTTTTGTATAATTTAGTGGTTGTTGTGAGCTTTTTTTCTGTGGGGCAACACTAACTGTGAATGTTAAAAGGATCCGTCGAGGGGACATGGTTAAAATGGGTCCCTTAAGCTATTTTTTGTGAGCTGTTCTATCTTCCGTTTTGTTCTGACTGCCATTCTGCGTTATTATGTTTGTATATAGTTTTATATTAATGGGTTGTCCTGTGTGTCACCGTCAGAGTGAGATCGGGACGGTTTAGTTTATTTCATAAAACAACAGGCCCATTGCAAAGTGTTTTGTTTTGATTATCATTGAGGGGGGGGGGAGGGTGGAGGGAGGAGAGAGAGTAAGGAGGAAGAGGAGAGAGAGGGAGAGAGAGGTTGTATAGGGGAGGGGAAGGAGGGGATGGGGGATGCAATTTTACAAAATATCCTTAAAGTCAGCGAGTTTCTTTTCTTTTTTTGTAATGGTTATAGTAATTACAAGAACTTTTAGATTAAATATTGAATGACTTATTGAGCTGATTTAATGTTGAGCATACGAATGTGTATGTATGAAGCCGGATGTTTAGAATGAATGCGTGAGTACTGCTGCGCTTTGAACTGATATTGTTCATTGGGAAAAAGCGCTATATAAATATTATTATTATTATTATTATTATTATTATTATTATTATTATTATTATTATTATTATTATTATTATTATTAGCGATAGACAAAAAGACCAACATATTGCGCCGTTAGATCGTGATTAGTTCTCGAACACGAAATAATCCTGCTATGGATGCCAGATGAATGTGAATTCTAGTTCACAATAGAAAAGAGATTAATAGGTTGACTACAAGTAACACGCCACACGTCAATTTCCAACTTAAAACCACCGGCCTATCGACACGACAATCATTATGAGATCAGTCAAATAAAACGTCGTAATTCATAATCTACCAGCACAAAGGTATTGCATTGCTATATATTATGCTGTATATACCAGTTAGTCTAGGGCCTACAATTGTTTTCACAAAACACTATATTCTACCACGTGCGTGCAATGATATAACAATACACTATATTCTGCCACTAATCACAACCTTTGCCTTACAGATATCACGATTATTATACCCATAGCCGGTAAAATTGCTGAGGTCACTTTAGATGTCAATCATAGTGAATACTGCCACAAGGCAATGTCCGGTTCCACGAGTGTTCTTTGCTTGCAGAGCCATGTAGGTCTATAGGTGGACTTAAGAAGAAAACATTGACTATACAGTGCTTTATTCGGATATGACCTTGCGTTGTACTTAGATACATGTATTTATTACTATAATTATGTGCATTTGCTGACATAGCGAGTGTTATTAGGTGTGCAAAAGTAGCATTTTCTGATTGAGAGGATGCTATTATATGTGCAGTCATTATTGTGTTGTGCATTTTCGGATTGAGAGAGCGTTATATTAGGTGTTTGTACGGTGTTGCTGGGACGATATGGGTATTGTATTGTAGATAGCCTATGTGTGCATTTATTTGATTTAAGACAGTCTCATGTGCTATGAAGTGTTCCTAGGACGATGTATTTATACTATGCAAGTTAGAGTGTTTTGAACAGATTGTGCTTCCAAAACCTACCTTGTTTTGAACTGTGTCTCAGAAATTCAAGTAAATTCATACATAATATTATGTTTTCGGTTGAGAATTGGCTATGTACTATGTTCAACTGCACCTTAATATTTACAGTAACCTACTGTTGATACATAAATGAAAATAGTCAAAAAACAAAATTCGTAAACAGATTTGAAATAAATGTACTAATATTGATCTGAATTAGAAGGGACAAAAACTATACATAACCTTTAACCTACTTTTGACTCTGCAAACCCATTTTACTATGACGGCTTCTAGGAACTCTTCGCCTATATCGATGGTTTGTTAATATCCAATTCTGGGGATTCGCGACGGATTTATTTTAAGTCGTAAACCAGAGTTTGTTCACTAAGGCCTTTTTTTTCTTCATTTTTTTAGGTATGAGATTGTAGTCTATCAATTTTAAATTGTTGAGTGAAGGACGCACATTTGTTTTAAGGCTAGAGATTCAGATGTTTGTTTTACAAGTTCAGGATACTGGATAGTGTAGTACGGACAGTTTAATTGTCGTTTGGTCGATGTTGTAGAAATACTTTGATTCATGACAGAGGAACACAGAGGGACAATAAATCAAACTACCGTTTTGTCTGCACCAAGCCGACTTACTTTAAAACCGTGAATAGATTTTTTAAAGGAAAGATACGAGCTTTTGGCCACTTAGGCAGACGATCGTCATTGCATTTTATGACAGCGTGTGGTTCTGCGAAACCTTGGTGTTATTAGCAGTAGAGTCTTCGAGGTAGAAGCGGGAGCATAAAACTGTGATTTCGTGTGGAGGTCGATGCTATTTATTATAGGATTATAAACCTTGTCCAGTTGTATGCTTCGTCTGTAATGTAATAATGCTTTATATTAATGCACTTGAGCAAATCGTTGAGCTGGTTGATAAGTGCGCTATTTTAAAAAAACAGTTCACTTCATTTTAACAAGACCAGTCTTATATTGTATACGTTTATCTTATTGTCTGGTTTTTTTTTTCAGAATGGCGATAAAGGTTCTTTCTTATTGGACACTTATTTTCACAATTGAGTCTTCTTCTTCACTGCCGACTCTCGTCTCTGGAACAATGAAACCCGAAGCTCCATTCATCTTCTAGAAGCAACAAGTTCCTGGCCAGATCCTGTGCCCACCGGCAGGAATTCGAAACTCTAGTTCAGAGAAACTGAAGCTTCATTTACCATCCAGAAGTTATAAGCATAGCCTAAACCCTATCCTACCTCATGAAACTACAAACCAACAATTTGGCAGTCTACTAGGACTATTCGGCGGTATTTTAGATTAAACGAGGACAGCACTCACTTCGGCGGGATTCCAGATTCAGATCCACGCTAAAGGCTGACATCCCACTGCAGTTAATTTTCAGACTCTGGGACTCAACGTTTACTATGCCTGAAATGATGAACATGTATCAGCCGCAGCAGGTTATCACATCCCCTCGCCCTCCGCAAGGTCTCAACGGTTTTCCGGAATACCTGAAACATGTGGAGTTGATTGGGGATGTGAACCCTCAGATCAAACTGACAGCTTCGAACAACTTATTCCACGCTGTGCTCAAGGTAAAAAAAAAAAAGCACTTACCTAATTGTGTATTTTTCTTATGTTTTATCATTATCACTTAATATCCGTACTTCTTACATTAGAGCTGATCAACGCGCTGGCCTCAGACAACTGAGCACAATCCTGGGCGACCTGGGATGGGGGACAAGGGACCTAGTGATTGCTGGGTGTATTTATATAACTAGGACTTACCCGTCTAGGACAGAACCTCCAGTTTTTTTAAAGTCCGTGTATGGAATGCGTACGAGCACAGACTTCGGGTTCAACTCTCATCCATAGAATAACGTTCATGAATGTTCTTTGATCTAACCTAAAGTGTACAGCCGATTGCCAATCAATATTCATATTCACTTGGGATGTTTATGGATATAAACACATAAACTGTTACACACTCACTAGCGATTTTAGTTTCAAGCCGCGCATTCTTTACAATCCCTGCAGGGTCGTATCCGGATATCCAACAGGTAGGTCAACATGGATATTTCCAGAGCTAAATGCTCCCTGTAATTGCAACTCACGCACGATCATTACAGGGTCGCGTCCGAGGTGTGCGGATGTTGCTGGACCGTGGTGTGTCCATCAACGGGCGGAACGACTATGGCTACAGCGTTCTGACGGCCGCTCTCCATATAGACGACGATAGGCGACGACAGAAGCTGTTCCAGATACTGCTAGAGAAAGGAGCTGACCCACTTTTCAAGGACGAAGGATGCAACAGAAGCGTGCTGCATTGGACCTGCATTCTTGGTCGGACTGAAGAGGTTAGTTTATATCCAGTTAATGTTTATTGTCTTTGAGATAGGCCTAATAGTAGACTCGTCAACATGGATGTTTTTAACTCCAAGCTTACAATTTCAGCTAACGTTATCGACTTTTTAAAAATGAACAAAAAAAATCTAAAATCGCTACTATAATATAGATTATGATAATGTTTTACATAAAGCATAAATATTTTCTTTTTGCCTTTGATGTTACATCCAATACAATTTGTTATTGTTTCCAGCTGAAGCTGCTTCTGTCTGAAGTGTGCGGTGACCTTGACTTTCGAGACAAGGACAACGCAAGTCACACGCCCTTGCACCACGCGGTGATGGCGGGTCACCTTGACATTGTGAAAATGCTGGTCGACGTGCAGAAGAAGTTCGGCGTTTCTGTGGACATCGCCGACAACATTGGACTGACACCCTACTTGCACGCCAAAAGACTCGGATACAGGTAGGTTACCAGACCCACACTTCACATGTCTGTGAACGCGTGGTTGCTGTTGTTTGTTGTTGATGGGAGTGGATGGTGTTGGACACTGTGTACAATATCGGACTAGCGCCTTACTTCACGCCTAAAGGCTCGGGACTGTAAATGCGTTGTGTGTGGGTGTGTTTACGTATTTAATAATTCGCAATATACTTAAACTCTAGTATACTAGCGTAACAGAAAATAGTTATTTAGAAGTTGATATTCGAGTTGGGAGTCTCCTAGCAGTCTCCCTTCCCCCGTCAGTATAAATAGTATCCCCACTTTCTGGAAAAGTAGTGCTTACAATTCCCACTGCCGCTGTCTTTCTCCTTTTTTCTTTCTCATTCCTACTCTGTTCTATCAATCTACTATACTATCTTCTTCTTCGCTAGACCAGTCACCTACTGTTTTTTTCTTGAGAACTCTTCCGGGACAAAACTCCTCATTTGTGTGTGAGGTCTGTTAGATCATCTTGGAAATATTGGACGCTTTATGCCAGGTGGTCATTGGGGCTTCCTATGATGTTATTATTTGGCAATATAGGCATTTTATATGTAGGCTATGTGTTTTCTTGATATTTTATAATGATGTTTATATTCTATTTTGTTTTTGTAAACGGGTGATTCGATAAATTCAAGTATCGCCTCAACGTCCCATGCGTGGGATGTCTTTATTGTAAAGTGACCGGCTGGTGGAGTGCCATCAGTGTTACCACTTGGGTTGTTTCGGCAGATCTATTATGCGGATCAGGGGCGAGTCCTATTTCATCGAAGTTGTGGTCTTGATTTTATGGTCCTGATTCGGCTCTTTGCAGTCCGCTGGACCCTGTAAGCAATGAATAACTAACTAACTACCTGTCTCCCTCACCTAAGACGGTAGTTCTTGGTAGGCTTTCATAACACATTCTGCTTTTCTATTCTATTATTGTCTTTAGGCCTACTTGGCTAAGCGTCAAGCTGTTTCCATGTTGAAGGTAACACGTGCAAATGCTCGCAATGAAAAAATATGATAGCTTTCACTAATCCGTTCCTGCCTTTTGTTACATCAATGAAATTCAGCTTGAGTGTTTTGTGTGGTACGAACAGAGAAATAGCAGAGTATCTACACGGGCATGGTCAGGCATCCGTAGGTCACGCAGACAGACTGTTCCGAACACCGAGAGAGTGGTCACAGATCGGAAAATTTGAGCGCCAAGAGTCAGTAAAGATACACACGCAAGAAGCCATCAATTTTGCAAAGGTAAGTCCATGACACAGGCGTCCGAATCTGGAAGCGTTAGCATCTCTCTATATGGCGTGTCCTTCTATTATATATAACAGGAGGACGCACACTATAAAGAGGCTTGATCGCATCCATATACAGGCGCCTGTGGTCAATGAGTAGTGTTCACAGGCACTGTATATACTAAATCTCTGGGATCTTTGAGGCCCAGATACAACCAGTGTGATGTACCATAGTGTTGTGGGCATGAAGGGTTTTGTTTTATATCTCATATTTTGGCGCAACACTAAACACAAAATGTAGCGAGTTCAATTCAGATCAAGATGGCCTCTCAGCGTTTGGGAATGCCCATGCGCGATACTCCCCATCATTCAAGGGAGTTTTTAGCGTTATTCTTGAATCTAACGAAATGCTTTCATAGTGACTTTTCTCCTGTAAACTCCATCGCTACCTCTGCTTGGCGAAAGAACCTTACCCCAGTATCACAGCAATTTCTCACCCCACCCCTCCCCTCCCCCCGCTACCAACCACCCCAAAGAAAAGAAGTTAAGGGTAAGAGATTCTTGGTTTCAGTAATCGTCTAGTGAATATAATATATTCATCAATAAGGCCTAGTAATGTTACGCCTTGAATCGCCGGAACGGTGGGATGTGTGAACGTTATAAATCATGTAGTAGTAGGAAGAGGAGGAGTAATCTCAATATAACATTTCGCGATAAAACTTAGTCCCCATGCTATGACGGCCTACTGGCGCCAAAACCAAGAGTTATCACGAGATAATTGAAATTATCACGTGTTCTGTGTAATTTACAGAGATATCGGTAATTCGCTGTTTTAATTAATAATTATCAGTATTTGCCGGTTACCTGACATAAGCTCACAAGACTAAAGCTCGCAAGACTAAAGCTCACAAGACAAAAGCTCACAAGACAAAAGCTCACACGATTTTTAGACAAAACAGACAAAAGCTCACACCTTAGCAGTTCCTAATTTACTTATTGGAGAAGTTCTCACATCACAAGTATATCAACTAACAAGTTAGTATCTCTCTTCTATGTCTCTATCGACGTGCGCGTACAACCGGTTGCTTCCCTTTACATGCTTTGCGCTCCATAAAGCGTCGTCGGCCTGAAATAACTTTTTAGAAACTTCAAAACCCAGGGGAATTATGGGTAGAGAAATCCTTTTCTGAAATGACGTCGGCCAAATCCTTCTTTAGTTTCTTTGCTCGAGCAAAGCCAAACTCATAGGTATGGAGCACTTCGTCCATTATAACTCCATCGCTGATAATACTGCTGACAAGTTTCTGCCTTTGTTCACTACCAGAAATATGCAGTTCCTCTCCCAACTTTCGTTTCATTTCAGCGAGCACATCTTCGCGAGAACAGATTTCCCAGAATTCTCTATTCTATTTTTAGGTTTCGGATATAACCGTCTCAGCTTGTGGCTAAACGGGACCACCGCACGTCGACTGGGGGCAATACGAGATACTAACTTGTTAGTTGATATACTTGTGCTCACATTTACTGCAACGCAACAGAGGACTGGCTATATATATGTAGGAGAGAGAGTATTGTTGGTATATAGTGTGTTTTTTTTTATCAACCTATTTTAATTAGTCACGTTTTAGATAAATTGTTGATTCCCGTTATGTTAGTCTCATTGTATTTTTGAAAATTAAGCGCAACCACTTATAATTAGATTTTGACCTGCACCTAACCCTAACCCTAACCTTTCCCATAAACTGTCCCAACTTTCGTTACACAGGCTTATGAAGGAGTCGACTATCTTGGTATTTAAAGTCTTTGATAAAGGTGAGGTTTTGTGAGCTTTTGTCTTTTTTGTTACAAATCTTGTGAGCCTCTGTCTTGTGAGCTTCTGTCTTGTGAGCTTTTGTCTTGTGAGCTTCTGTCTTGTGAGCTTTTGTCTTGACACCGTATTTGCCACGCTTTCCTAGCGCCAAAACCTAATAATTGCAAATATCATGAGATAATTACAATTATCAAGAGGTAATTACAATTATCAAGAGATAATTACAATTATCAAGCGATAATTACAATTATCACCGAAAATTATAAATATCAATTTAATACTGATGAGCATGCGCGGTCCAATGCGCGATGCGCATGTGCGGCAGCTGCACTGTTCCCAGCAAGCCTGGGGTTTTGGCCCTAGTAAAGCGTGGCCAAAACTGAATATTAGTTATTAACACTGTGAATTACCGTTATCTCTGTGAATTACACAGAACACGTGTTAATTACACATATCACTGATACATGTAAGTTTTGCAGGTTTTGACGCTACAAAGCCGTCTTATCATAAGTAAGCATGATCACGTGAACATTATAATTATCAAGTGAAAATTTTAATTATTATGTAATAATTACAATTTCACTTTTGGCATATTTCCAGGCGGATTGATAGAGCCAAAACTGAAAATTAAACATGATCACGCGAGCATATTTGTAAATTTTCAATGATAATTGTAATTATCTCTTGATGATTGTAATTATCACATGATATTTGTAATTATCACATGATAATTGTAATTATCAGGTTTTGGCGCTAGTAGGCCGCTATACCATGTAATTCAAATGTATTCATATTCGATTCTGCATCTCCAAAAGAATAGCCTAAACAGTAATAAGTAAATCCACAATACAAATTTACTCACATACCTGATTCCACATCCGCAAGTAAAAGATGATATTCAGCAATATTATACCTTTGATTTTGTATTTTAAAAGTATTCGAATTCCTAAACCGTCCAGATTAAACATGAGTTGGTGTCACATCCTTGTTAATTCAATCTTTCTGCAGATCCGAGGGAAAATCACACACGTGCGGCGCTTAGAAAGTTACGGACTGCCTATAACAGAAAACGGAAATGCTGTCCCTCACATTCCAGTAGTCACTTCTTCTCCCTCTCCTGGGGTAAAAGATCACTTCGGGGTCACAGGAAGTCCTCGACGATACAACGGTTTCCACAGAGAGCGTTTGTCTCAGTCGCTCCCGTCCTTGAAAGAGCACGGACTGAACGGACATCACAGGCCTTTCTCTGCTAACGGTCACTCCGAGGAGGCCGTCGATTCCAAAGGTAAGTGCCAAGATGCTGGTGCTTTATAGTAAGCTACTATAATCGTTCCATTGCATGGAGAGAGAGATTGTGTCCGGTTCAACAGAAATCTTGAAGTAGCTGATATTCATTGAAGTTTGGGGTATGAAAGTTCGTTTAATAAACTACAAAATCATTCATTAACTTTTACGTTAGCTTGCAACGAAATTATTTGCCTCACATTCGGGTGAGTAGACTATTGTTTTCACAAATGCACGGCAAACTGCAGCACCATCAGGACAAAGGGAATTGGATGCATGCATCAACCCCTGTAATTTGAACATTCACCTATTATGTCACGAGTCACAATACACTGAACAGTTGACACAACGATTAAACTAATAAGACAAATGCTGACGGTTGAATTGGATATTTGGAGCCACCGGAATCGAACAGGAATCAATCAGGGAAAGCAAACAAGAAGCAATTAATCACCAACCGTCCAACCAACCAACTAGGGTGGACTTAGTGTGGCAAGAAAGATATGTTTAGTTCTGCTCGCCTGCTCCCGCGCTTGACATTGGAACTGGCGTCAGAAACCACGAAAGAGGCATGGAGTCAGAAGAGGATCTGTGAGTTTGCCTATGCCAGTATACTTCAACGCAGTATATAACACGTCCGTAAGTAAGTTACTGATTACATTAATTATGCTTTATCGCTCTTTCCAGGTAGCATAAACAGACCTATCGACATAAAGTTTAGACTTCGCAGGCAAGCCTTCGCCGCTAACAGTCACGACGAACAAGATGGCGTACACGCCGACTACCACCATCCAGGGACTATGGGAAGCGAATCAGCTCCCACTACGAACTCTGTCCACTGGACGGAAGAATTGACCCGAAAAGGACCGGGCAATATTGAAGCTTTCCATCTAATGGAGATGAACAGCAGAGGAAAACACGCGCGAACATACCGACAAAGCCAGGTGAGAGTGGAAAACTTTACTAACTACATCATTTTTATAATTATAGTTTATACAGTTTCTGATACATGAAGTTCTGTTGCTCTACTTCCTAGAACTATTTATTATTATTATTATTATTATTATTATTATTATTATTATTATTATTATTATTATTATTATTATTATTATTATTATTGTTGTTGTTGTTGTTGTTGTTATTATTATTATTTTCTTCTTTTTGGGGAGTGGAGAAGGGGGAGTGGAGTTGACTAATGATATGTCATTTAAATATATTCATACAACCGGAATTCTCATTGTGCAATTACTGGTTACTGTGCGTGCTTTAGCTGCTTCGTTCATTTCCTGTGTTGTTTTAACTGGTTTATCTTTTTCTATGTTCTTACAGTTTGACGAGTCCAAGGCCTTGGAATACAACTTCATGTTGAACACGCTGATGAACGTGCTGGCTGATCAGCAGAGCAAGTCGTTCAGGAAATCTGTCAAATACCAACGACCTGAAACGCCCAAGAAGAAGAAGCAGAAGAACAAGGTGAGCCCATCATTACCATGTACAGGTGTTTGTTCTGCGAAAACCTTTTTGGTTTAACGCTTCCATTCCTAAACTGCCTGTATAACTTTGCTGGAAATAAAGCGGAATCTCTAGATTGGTTATTAGCCTGGGGGATCTAGAAAAAAATATGCTATGACCCTAAACAAATTGTTATAGAAAAGATTTTCACTGCATTATGACGGCACGATCAGTCGCTACTTCCCATAAAAAATCGGACAGTTGGTGTGCGGCATACATTTTAGCGGCTATTTAAAGGTCATGGTCAAGGTCACAGTCCACAAAAATCGTTAGAACCCTATCAAGTAGCACCTCGTTTGAAAGGTAATAAAAATACATTATCGAAAACATTATACTAATTAACGATACTGTTAACTGGTTAAATTTAATGATGTAGAAAGGTTATGTAAATGCCCTATGAGAGATAATAAACAATTAACAATATAAAAATATTGATTACACTGCAAAGCATTGTACTATGCAGTCAGTTTCTTTAACTTAATATGACAACGCAAAACCATACAAGGCTGACTGAACATTTGTGCTCCAATCCTGCTACACTTCATCGGGATGGGGTGGGGGAGTGTTGCAGCAGCTAAGACCCTGGCACTCCTTGCAGGCAGGAGAACAAAGAAGCCTGTACCTCCTGCATGAACAGCGGGAATGGGCATCAGAATTTCCCGAGCATGAGCATCGGATTATCTTCAGCAGCTTAGGTGGAGCAGCAGGAAGCATGGTTGTCACCAGCAGTAGCATGCTGCCCTCCAGCTTCCATCCACATGTTGTTGAGCATGCGTCCTGCTGCTTGCCCATCCACTCTTGTACTTGCCAGTAGACGCGATGACTGTAAAATCGTGCAGCCGCGGACGTTGGGGGCAGCGTATTCACCTGAACAAAGGTTGTTCCAAGGGCCACTTTCCTACAGAAGGTGCGATACCTCAGTTCGTCTATTCTATCATGTTCGTTGCCGCGCCACCATAAAGGAGTACAAGGGCTGTCTCTCCTGCTGCTTCTACTTCTGTCACTGAAGATGCCTCCAGAAAAGTTTTGGCAGCCTTTTGAAAGCAGGTGCTGGACCTCAGTTTTGTGAGAGCTACAGCCTTGCCAATGCCAAAGGGCCTGGACATAGGTGTCACAACCTGTAAGGGCGTGCAGAACTAACAGGAGATGACGTAGCGGGAACCCAAGGACATCAGCAAGTCGTTTTATGTCCCATACTTTCTTCTTTTGTTGTTTTTGTCTGAATAGAAGTAGACATCACGGTCTTCGGCACACAGGTAATACTTCAACAACACTAACAGGTCCGTGTCTTCATCTACCACAGCCGCGTTCTTGTGTTTAGTTGCCTGTTGAGCTGCCAGGACAATCTTCAAGTCAGCGTCTGACTTCGCTTGTATGACTGTGCATGTCCGCTCCAAGCAGGAACCAAGGAGAGATATGAATATAATTATTATGATTGTTCTCCTTGTGTGCAAGAAATACTTCTTTAGTAGACAACAGGGCCATGTCATGAGTAAAATGAACCGGTACTCCTTTCATTCCTTTTGTGCGTCTTATATGGGTCATATCCTTGGTTGAGGGTCCAGACTCATATCCACCAAAGACTACCACGGCATGGGGATATTGGCTATTTACATAACTGACGTAACAGTCAACAATGCTTTGGAATGTGGAGCCCCGCTTCCAGGGTGCTTGTACTCGTTGTAGTAAGGAACCTCCGTCCACAATATACTGGAGGTCACGGGGTAGAGAACACATGGGAGGTTCAGAAACCATCTTCCACAGCTCATCGGCCAGTGATGCCTTGTTTGGTAGTCTCATTATTTCTGGAGATTCAAACAAAGATGATGGATAACAGACTTATGTCACTTTTAATAAGCTCTGTAGCTGCCTTGAGTATCTGTATCTTCTGGGCCTCCTCGTCGTTACTTTGTCTGGCATAAAACGAGTGCAGAATAGAAGATGCAGTTTTTTTGCACGCAACAACGTTAGCCTTCCCATCCACACATGTGATTATAAGGTCATCGTTAAAGTGTTTCTTTAATTTGTGTTTCATCTTGGTATAGCTGTATGCTTCATCCCCTCCATTGATTTCTTTAATCTTTGAGATCAAATCATTGAAGGTGATCTGTTCATCGTCATTTTCTTCAAGAAAACGCGCAACTTTCTGAAAGGCCTCAGCAAAGGCTTCATTTTTTTTCGGCGGCCACGTTTTGCTTGCTGATTCTGCTGATCTGAAGCAGTTTCCCAAGGTCTCTTCAATGACTGAAATCGACTATTACAATCTTTGTGATACACCGCATCTGCAACAACTAAATCATTGACAAGTTCCAGTCTTGCAGTGACCTTTTGTGCCCAGTCATCATTACTGCGCTTTGCACAAGCCATGTGAAGAGTTTCTTTATATTCTAATGTTCGAACTGTATACCCCTCATCTTTTGGTTGTAGACGCCTTTTTTCAGTTTTGTCTACAGTTTCTGAACAAAACAAACAGCTGTTCTTCAAATCGAACTGCGCAGTGCTTGAACAACTGGGCCGTGAACTTGATTCTGAAATAATGTTGTTCAAGTTTGTCTTTATACGTTTTTTGTTAGTATAGTTACGACGACAAGTAACGTGTACAAAGTCAACCTCACTGATCTCCTCTTGTTTTGCTAGCAAGCAAAATACTAGAAATTCCTTTTTTTTGTCGGATAAATGATGGCGTCATCTTGGTTCCTTGATTTTAGGCAAATGCCGCATACAGCTTCAGAAACCCTGGTGACAATTATTACTAAACAATCTAATAATATAGCAGATCTACAACGAAGAATACAAAGCATGGAGATGAGGTGCTACAGAAGACTTCTGGGCATTTTCTATACCCAACACATCACCAACGACGAAGTCCGACAGACCATCACACAAGCCATTGGACAACACGATGACCTGCTCACAGTGGTGAAAAAAAGAAAACTCCGATGGTATGGCCACGTCACCAGATCATCAGGCCTTGCAAAGACCATTCTGCAAGGCACAGTGCAAGGAGGTAGAAGAAGAGGGAGACCGAAAAAGAGGTGGGAGGACAACATTCGAGAATGGATTGGTTTAACACTGAGCGAAGCCATCGGGGTTGCTGAGGACAGAGAAAGATGGAGTATGCTGGTTAAACGATCATCTTTGGTGCCCCTACGACCTCCGGGTTACGGGACAGGATAGGATAGGATAGGAATCTAATAACTGAATTCTTTGAGCTTATTAATATAAGACTAAATCGTAAATAATAATAGTAATAGTAATAATAATAATAATAATAATAATAATAATAATAATAATAATAATAATAATAATAATGTATATAAAATTGTGACATTGTTTTATCAACCATCCATTCCGCCATTCTCTGTAAAACAATGCTGTCTAAGGTCAGAATGAGGTCACCTGCGATCCACTTTTGTGGAATGCATGCAGTGCGATGTGTGGTAAACGAACAGCGTCAAAAGGGGGCGAACAAGGAAAATAACGATTTTCAAAAATTATTTTAATATATTTCCCCTACGTCCCTGTCGGCCGATTTTGAACCATAAGCTAACCCAATTATTCTCTACCCGATGCAGTAAGTTTTGCTTCTATAACAATTAGTTTTGGGTAGCCGATTTCCCCCTCTAGAGTATATGCAGCTCATAAAGTTCTGATTAAAGAATTCTTTCATGTCATAGCAAAATTGAACAATAAAAGGGTCCCAGTAGAGTTTGGAAAAGGGTGGTTGTGTCGAAGTAGTTGGCATTTGTTTGCCGGACATTTCATACGCATACGTGCATCAGAAATTCTATTATTGCATGGCTACCGCCTGCGCACGCATTCATGCTTTCGATGTCTTAGATCATGTGAGTGGGCAACAAGGTAAAACTAAACGATACACGTGGAATCAGGAATCCGTAGATGAAAACAACATACAAGAAATAACACCAATATGGACTAACAGGTATTATTGTAGCTCCAGTATGAAAATGCATGACTTGTCAGTCTTGCGCAGGCTACATCTCTCCCTCCTTGCGCCACAGTTACTACTCATCTCTCACGAAAAAAAGTTGTTTTCAATACCACTAGGCCTACTACTATAGAATCATTAGACTATAAAATAATGTAACGGAAACGATAAACTGTGCAGTGCTGTGCTGTAACGCTTCTATTCCAGTAATTTAGTACTTCAGGCACTGTACAACTGATCGAGGTTAACACTTGTAGGGTCTGTCTGTTTCAGGTTTCCACCCTAGCCGTCATCTTTGGACGGGACAAAAGCGGACGTCGCGGGAAGAAAACCCACCGGCATGGAAGCAGCTCTCCTAAATCACCTAAGCTCAAGGGCGACAAAGCCTCCCCCAAGAATGAGAAAGGAGGAGGATCGGCCAGGAAGGAGAAAGGAGACAAAGGAGCTGCTGGCGAGGAGAAGGCGAAGAAGAACTCTGAGGCAGAACCGTCCGAAAGGAAGAGGAATGTCGTGCCTTTGTTGAAGGTCAATGACACGGTCGTATGAGAATGTTAGTGTTGAACTTCAATGCAAAAACTGACGAATGAAAAGACTGTGGGCGTACGTGATCAAAATCTTACCCTTGAGCTTCAGTAAATGTTTGACAAGGAGTAAGGGTGTGCTTAAAACTTACCAACAATAATTTCCAAGGACAAGAACTGATGCTGAGGTGGCAGATTTGTTATCGGTTTGTTACCCAAATTTAGATAGGAATGACTGAGATATAATGTGGCACGAACAAAACCACGTCCGACAACTCCCACATTCAAGTTGTTCGTACTACAACTGATAACAATTTCGCTTTTAAATCGTACAAATCTACCCGTTTCCGTCATCCACCAATCCCCTTAAGACCAAAAGAGCACCGTTTGAAGGTGGAAAGGACTTACTTGACTGTAAAATGCAGTGAAATCTCCAAACATTTTGTATATATGCTAGTTTAGAACTTGAAATTATACCCAGTTCGCCAAGCTGGAAGCAAAAACGGACCTCACCTCACCTATCCATTTCGTGTGCAACTTAATTGAAATGATTAATTTTGTGCGCGAAATAGGTGCATTAGTTTATCATTAAAAAATGTGCATATCTGAGAAAGAAATTAAAATTAAATTATTTCCTTGCACGCAGTGTAATGCCGAAATTCCATTTTCTCCCAGCAATATTGTTCATAGTTATCGACATCAATTGTTACGTACGACTGTGTCATGTGATTGATTTCTCGTTCTTTCGCTTTTCAGCGTTCATTTATTGACTCATGGTGACCACTGTATTCACATGTAAATGCACTGCTCCGGAATTTCGTGGGTACAACTTTATAAATGAAGAGAGTGGGAATGCTTTCACATGTTTTACAGAATTGCATGTATGAATGCACCCTACTCAACTCTTGTCCCACGCAATATCTCATATATTTCACTACATTTTAGCAATATTCGGTCACAGACCAACGAGTTTGTGGGATTCAGCCATCATGGGACAGTGCATGAGACTTTGAAATAGGCCTATCTCTGGAGATAAGGTCGTCGCCTAAAAGATGTCTGATTGTTTTGTAAAAGGGAAATGCTTAGGCCCTATTTCTCAACAGCAATTGTGTTCGAATTCGCCCAGAGATTTACGTTTGCGATCAGGGTGCACAATATGCATGCTTCGAGATATCTCTCACTGGTGTAAATGTACATGTTCCAAAAAATATAATCGAAGCATTATTTCAAGATCGCATGATGATGGAACTATTGGAGAGGAACCACTATGTACGCAGGGCACAACGATTTATAATCGGATTCAAACGATCTCCAGTCATTGGGACACTGAACCAGATTGTTAACAAGAGACCGTGAATAATATAAATCGCTTGTGAAGCGGTATTAACCATTTGTTGTGTGCATTGACAACATTATTTCGTTGGTCTGAATCTGTCAGCTGTGATACAATGGGAAGACGTATTCAGCTGTGATACAATGGAAACGCCCAGCTGTGGTAACAATGAATTCGGAATTTTTCGATGACGAATCGGTATTCAAATATCTGTTTATCAAATGTTTCGTGTTTGGTAGGCCTATTATTAAGAGAATCGGGTATGTAGATAGCGGTACTAGAGATACAGACCTTCTCTGCTCTATTTTGGTCCCATCGCATGCAGTAGCTCAAGTGGTAGAGCGTTCGCCTGGCACACTGATGACCCAGGTTCGAATCCCGTGATGGGCGAAATCAAAGTGGCCATTTTTCACTGTCCATTTTAGAAATATGATTGCTCTGGTGGTTCAGTGTTATTTAGGCCCCTTCCCCTTGTATCTTGGGATGGTTATCTCCGTCTGCCAGCCGGTCCTGATTTGGCTCGGAAGAGTCCGCTGGACCTAAAGCAACAATCAATCAATCAATCAACCGTCTGCCAGTGGTGGTTATAGACGATAAACCTCAATGTTCATTCTATTTTGGTAGGTCTACTACAGTCATCCTATATTCAGGGGGACGTTTAACGCCATACTTGTGTTCTGTTTGTTCATAGGAGTGGAGGTAGGGTGGGGATAGAGGGGGTGGGGGGATGGCAGGGGGTTCGTAGGAGTGAGGGAGGGATAGAAGAGGGCGGGGGTGGGGGTGGGGTGGGGTGAGGAAGGGCGAGGGAGAGAAACGCTTGAAAAAAGTCTTAGATAAAAAGTGCTGGCAAGGGAGACAACAAGAATAAGTAGTCGTTATCTGAAAAGTTTTCAACATTTGAGGAGGGAACACTGCACATGATTTGTTGCTACCACCCGACTTGCAGGACTGGTCTGGGGAAAATGTGAACTAGAGAAAATCTACACGACCTATGATGATCTGAACACACCCACACTGCGTGGCTGAGACTAGCAAAGGCTTATGTTCGCTCAAATGGGGCATATGATTAACCAGCACAATTGAGGAATCCACTCATTCTTTGCTATTCATTATGAAGCTGAACTGAAGCCGATCTAGGTGATAAAGTGCTTTTCCTTTGAGATTGTATAACTGATCATAATTATAATTATGTAAAGTATCTCCTACAAAAATCTTGCCCTGTGTGTGTATTCGAAATATTTTGTCAATGAACGAAATGAAAGGAAATAGCCTAATAGTATTCTTCGTTTCATTTGAGGGTACTTCACTTATCATAATTATGTGAAATATTTTCTACAAAAGAAGTCATGCCCTGTGTGTGTGTTCGACATATTCTGTCTATGAACAAAATTATAAAAAATTTAAAAAAAAAGTATTCAACAAGTTGGGTTTTTTTGTTGTTTTTTAAATTGTATTTAAGTTAAATAATATACTGACCATTAATTTGTTTACTTGTTTAACATGTCAGGATATTATATATTATATGCAAATTATATGCAAATGTAAGACTGCTGCGCTCCCTTGTCATCTCCATCTTCCTATATGCTTGCAAAGCATGGACCCTCACAGCAGATCCCCAACGAAGAATACAAAGCATGGAGATGAGGTGCTACAGAAGACTTCTGGGCATTTCCTATACCCAACACATCACCAACGACGAAGTCCGACAGACCATCACACAAGCCATTGGACAACACCATGACCTGCTCACAGTGGTGAAGAAACGGAAACTCTGATGGTATGGCCACGTCACCAGATCATCAGGCCTTGCAAAGACTATTCTGCAAGGCACAGTGCAAGGAGGTAGAAGAAGAGGGAGACCAAAAAAGAGGTGGGAGGACAACATTCGAGAATGGACTGGTTTGACACTGAGCGAAGCCATCAGGGCTGCTGAGGACAGAGAAAGCAGAGAAAGATGGAGTATGCTGGTTAAACGATCATCTGTGGTGCCCCTACGACCTCAGGGTTAAGGGACAGGATAGGATAGGATAGGATAGGATATGCAAATTATGTAATAAATCTACAAGTCCCCCCCTCCCCCCCCCATTTCCTGCATATTCGTTTTAGCTTCAAGCCAAGTTCCTCTCCCCCTTCCTCCTCCCTCTTCTTCCTCCCTTTCCTAACACTTCCATTTCAATTGTTCCTCAAGGAAGGGACCCAAAGTTGTTTTAAATGTTGCAATATCCAGCTTTTTCGTGATCGTTGTTACTATATTTTATGTAACATTAATAACATGATAATATCGCAAATCAAAACAGTATTCCCAAATCATTGTAACAAGTATGTTCATTAAAAAAAAGTATTGAATGTATCGTTAGGTTTTACTTGTACGTACAGGTGTGTATGTAATAAACTTCTTTCGAAAAATTCATATTGTAAACAAATGCAATGTAAACCTGCATCTAATACTCAATGACAAGTGAAAAAGGAAGAAAAAGATTTGCGTGGCAGTTAGTTTCCTTTTAATAATAATAATAATAATAATAATAATAATAATAATAATAATAATAATAATAATAATAATAATAATAATAATAATAATAATAATCATAACGCGGCGATCTGTACCAACATGCATTCTCACACTCTTCAGAATTTACACCCTCTTCACAAACACAACACAAAATCGCGTCTATCATTCAAACATGTGGTGCACAGGCAATAAGATCTCTGTTGGAAGACGGACAGGAAATCGATTTTAAAAAAAAAAAAATTTAAATTATAGATTGACAGCTTCCAATACCATTATTGAAGGGAGGGAGGAAACCGGAGTACCCGAAGAAAACCCTCGGTAACCTTTTGTGGATACTTTATTATCCTTTTATCGGGACCTTTTAACCTGAATAGTCTCATACGAAATTTGGCACACCAGTTCGCCCCTTGCGTGAATCAAACTCGCGACCTTCTGCAAAGGAAACCGGCAACTAACCAACTGCATCATCAGACCACCGCTAGTATCTGTGTGAGATAGGCGAACATAAATTTCAGCTGGTCTAAGCTAAGCAGTATGTCTTCGAACAGACAACAATCTGTAATAGTGTCGCATGCTGTAGGCCTACCTTTTCAGATTTCTGGAGTATATTGTACACTACCTTATCCAGCTTGGCTGCAGTTTCGTGTCCAAGCATGCTGTATGTGATATGGCCGCTGAAGCGACGTGTGCTCCAAATAAATGATCTAATATCTTGACATTCGGAACACGTTCCAGCAAAACAATCAGAGATCTGTATCGATAAAGAAATTCTCGACGGAATAGTCTATGGCAAAAGCAATTCGGACGAGATGTTGAAACAGAAATTCAGTTAAAAAATTATAACTCTTCTGTATTCTTTTTCTTGAATAAGCTGTTATTTTCTCTCTGTCTCTGTCTGTCTGTCTGTCTCTGTCTCTGTCTCTGTCTCTGTCTCTCTCTCTCTCTCTCTCTCTCTCTCTCTCTCTCTCTCTCTCTCTCTCTCTCACTCTCTCTCTGGGGTCGTCTCTGTATAAATAGTAGCCCAAATTTCTTGAAATGTAGTGCTTTAAATTCCCACTGTCGCTGTCTATCCCCTTTGTTCTTTCTCATTCCTAACCTGTTCTATCAATCTACTATACTATCTTCTTCTTTAGACCAGTCACCAAACATTTTTCTTGAAAACTCTTCCAAAACTCCTCATTTGTGTCTGTTGGGTCAGCTTGGGAATATTGGATGCTTTCTGCCAAATGGTCATTAAGGCTTCCTATGATATTATTACTTAGCAATGTAGGCATTTTATATGTACTGTTTGTGTTTTGTTGATATTTTGTACTGATGTTAATTTTATTTATTTATTTTTGTAAACAGGGGTTTCTATAAATTAGAGTATGACCTCAGCGTCCCCTGCGTGGGATGCCTTTATTGTAAAGTAACCGGCTGGTGGAGTGCCTTCAGTGTTACCAGTCGGTTGTTTGAGCAGATCTTTTATACGGATCAGGAGTGAGTCGTCTTTCAACCAAGTTGTGGTCCTGATTTTGTGGTCCTGATTCGACTCTTTGCAGTCCGCTGGACCCCGTTAGCAATGAATAACTAACTAACTAACCTAACTCTGTCTCTGTCTATCTCTGTCTCTGTCTCAGTCTCTCTCTGTCTCTGTCTGTCTGTCTGTCTGTCTGTCTCTCTCTCTCTCTCTCTCTCTCTCTCTCTCTCTCTCTCTCTCTCTCTCTCTCTCTCTCTCTCTCTCTCTCTCTCTCTCTCTCTCTCTCTTTCCCTCTCTCTCTGCGTTGTTTTGTTCTTTTTGATTTGTTTTGGACAAATGTGAGTTATTGTTCGAACTCTCCACACTCGGTCTTTCTCTCCACACTCGGTCTTTCTCTCGCACACACATATATACACACACATACAAACACACACACACACACACACACACACACACACCTATCCTATCCTATCCTATCCCATAACTAAAAAGTCGTTGGGGCACCACAGATGATCGTTTAACCAGCATACCCCATCTTTCTCTGCCCTCAGCAACCCTCATGGCTTCAATCATTATCAAACCAGTCCATCATCGAATGCGGTCCTCCCACCTCTTTTTGTCTGCCTCTACTTCTGCCTCCTTGCCACGTGCCTTCCAGGATGATCTTTGCAAGGCCTGTTGATCTAGTGACGTGGCCATACCATCGGAGTTTCCGTTTCTTCACCACTGCGAGCATGTCATCGTGTTGTCCAATGGCTTGTGTGATGGTTTATTGGACTTCGTCGTTGGTGATGTACTGGGTATAGGAAATGCCCCGAAGTCTTCTGTAGCACCTCATCTCCATGCTTTGCCTTGTCCTGTCGGGACCCATTGTGTGATACAATGGCTCCTAAATTTTGAGGCTATGCACTGTGTTGAGGGATTGCCCTTGGACTTTGATGTCCGTGTTGATGCCATTGGTGTTGTTGGTCATTATTTTGGTCTTCTCTGCACTTATTTCCATTCCTTAAGCTCTGCACCAGCTGTTAAAATTCTTGTTCCTCTTTAGCCAATCCATCAATGTCATCCGCAAAACGGAGGTTGGAGATTGCTCTACCCCTTATGCTGATTGTGCCTTCGTGATCTGCAATGGCATGTGACATGATGCGCTCTAGAAAGATGTTAAAGAGTGTTGGAGAGAGTAGGCATCCTTGACGCACACCGATTGTTGTTCTGAACTAGTTCCCGGTGGCGCTGTTGTAGAGGACTGCACTGGTAGCCTTATCATACCGTTTTTTTTTTTATGTCTTCAATAATTTTAGGGCTGATGTTGTACACTCTCATGGTTGCCCACAGCTGCATGCCAGACTCGGTGAAACGCTGTCTTGAAGTCTACAAACACATGATATAGATGTTGTTGGTGCTGTAGGTATTTCTCGCAGATTATTCTGAGGTTGAAAATCTATTCAGTAGCACCTCGCCCTGCCCTGAATCCTGCTTGATCTTCAGCTTTGATTTGCTTAGAGTTTCAATCTATTGAATATTATTTTCAGGAGGACCTTGCTGGGTGGCGGATGACATGGTAAGTTATAATTAAACCAATTAGTATCTTTCTCTCTCTTACACACTCTCACTCTTTCTTCCTCTCTCTCTCTCTCTCTCTCTCTCTCTCTCTCACTCGGTATTTGTTTGCATTTGCATATATGTGTGTGTCTGCCTGTGTTGTCACTAGACAATTGAACTATTAAAGAAACGTGGCCGCCGTGGATAATCTATTGATCAAGAAATACATGTATCTGTCCGGGATTCTGTATGTGCTGTCACCCAGACAACTGCAACAGGAGGTGGAATGCTGCAACAGAATTATCACAACATCGCTGAAATACAATGCGCCTTTATGTTTATGCCCAACCCGGCCATATAGGCGACCGTAGTATATTTGAGAATGTGAGAGTAGAAAGCGACGCACTAGGCTTCGGCATCGCTCACATTTAGATACGAGCGCCTGTGGCCCACCCAACCTGTGGAGGTTCACAAACCTTTTTTTTTTCGTTTTTTTTTTTATCCCAGATACAAAACCTAGATTCCTGAACCTTTTGGATAAAAATGGTTCAGGAACCTGGGTTCGGTATCGGAGAGCCTCGGGGAAGACAAAAAAACAAACACACACACACACACACGCACACACACACACACACACACACACACACACATATATATATATATATATATATATATATATATATATATATATATATATATATATATATTTATATATATATACATACATACACACACACACGCACACACACACACACACACACACACACACACAAAGGGCTCGTGAATCTCCACGAAGCTCCCAATTAAGATAGGCCTTAAAGCAAACCCACAGAGAAATTACACAAGTTGAGCGCATATGGAGGATCCTCTATAGCAAAGCGGTAGACATCACACAGGCTTGCATGTTCTATCATAGACAGAAGGATGTGAGGAGACTACCTTTGGCGAAATGAATCTGCTCTAACGGTTTATTCTCAAACCGCGCACTAACGAATGTAACCTTTCCTATCCCGTAATTCGAAGGTCGTTGGGTCACCACAGATGATCGTTTAACCAGCGTAAGCTTACTCCATTTTTCTCTATCCTCAGCAACCCTCATGGCTTCGCTCAGTGTCAAGCCAGTCTATTCTCACGTTGTTTTCCCACCTCTTTTTCTGTCTCCCTCTTCTTCTGCCTCCTTGCACCGTGCCTTGCAGGATGATCTTTGCAAGGCCTGATGCTCTGGTGACGTGGCCATACCACCGAAGTTTCCGTTTCTTCACCACAGTGAGCATGTTATCATGTTAATGTTTTCCAAGGGCTTGTGTGATGGTCTGTCGTCGTCGTCGTTGGTGTTGTACCGAGTATAGGACATGCCCAGAAGTCTTCTGTAGCACCTCATCTCCATGCTTTGTATTTTTCGTTGTAGATCTGCTGTGTGGGTCCATGTTTCGCAAGTGTATAGGAAGATGGAGATGACACGGGAGCGGAGCAGCCTTACCTTGGAATGTAGACTGATGGTCCTGTCTTTCCAAATGGGCTTCAACCTTGTCAGGCCGCAGTTGTTTGTGCGATCCTGGAGAGGACTTCCTGTCGGGACCCATTGTCTGATACAATGGCTCCTAAATATTTGAAGCTATGCACTGTGTTGAGGGATTGACCTTGGATTTTGATGTCCGTGTTGATGCCATTGGTGTTGTTGGTCATCATTTTGGTCTTCTCTGCACTTATTTCCATTCCATAGGCTCTGGAAGTGGTGTCAAGCCTCTGTACCAGCTGTTCAAGTTCTTCTTCTTCTCTAGCCAATCCATCAATGTCATCCGCAAAACGGATGTTGGAGATTGCTCTGCCCCCTATGCTGACTGTGCCTTCGTGATCTGCAAGGGCATCGGACGTGATGCGCTCTAGTAAGATGTTGAAGAGTATTGGAGAGAGTATGCGTCCGGCTCCACCATGTTAGGCGATACCATCACAGTGGAGACATTAGAAAATCCTATAGAAGAGGGCAAGATTCGTTTGGACAGCTTCATCTCAAAGGGTTCTGATTTGAAGTTTTATGCTTGTGTTATTCTTCACTCCTCGTCCAGAACTGTCCTATGCTTGAGCTGAGTGAGGATTTGATGAATTGATGCTCGAGTAATTTTGTGATTTGGAGATTCTGGAAGAAAAAAATCGTTCATGATAAAAGCTTTGGGGGGAAATTTGTTTACTTTTGCCTAAGTGGTGGCAATATTTGTGATTGTTTTCTTTATCTGCGTTTTTTTGTATGGGTGTTGTGTGTTATTTCCCTTTTCTTGAATGAACTCATGATATAATAGTAATTAACTAAACGGAACTACACATTCACGATTCATTCATTTTAGTGCAAGAAATACACATACGCACAAAGACACGCACACACACATTCACAAACACATTTTGACAATTTATTCAGAAGTTTCGACAAAGCATTATCAAACAACACCTCGCCTTCTGATGAGATGTACACATTGAAACCCGCAGGCGCATGAAAAAACGAACTTACAATGCACACAACACCCACCCCAATAGACCTATCGTGAACACACACAGTAAACACATTTTATTTGACATGAAACATCGGCAAATCAATTCCAAACTTAACTACCCATTTTTAATAATTAACTCATTCACCTTTACATACACACACACGCACAAACGCTCGCATGCACGTACACATTTATGCTCACCATAAACAGAGGGCAAGACCTATATACAAAATACAACGTAACATTATACCAATTTATAGCACACTCACTCACACACACCATACACAGTCTCTCTCTCTCTCTCTCTCTCTCTCTCACAGACACACACAACAATGCAAACTATTTCATTTTGAAATGATTTTATTTCTTACCATTTCAAACTTGTCATATTTTAAACACATAACACAATTCAAGTAAATCTGTTAAACAATGATGTTTGCGGGCATTAACTTGCATATATCACAGGAAATAGGCATATTTAACACTTTAAGTTATTAATGTATGAAACGTGAAACAAACGTTTGTTTGTTTGTTTGTTTTTTTTTTTAAATAATGTATACATACACCATGCATACACCTAAGCAAGTATGAATGCACACAAACTCATACATGTACACCCTTTATTTCTCTCTCACCCTTGACCCATCTAACCTTCACATTGCCTTTACACACACACGTATTTATTTTCTATCCTTCTTTCTTTTTTATTTTAACTCCATGAAAAATCATAAGCTCATGTTTCTGTTAACTATGAAAGATATGTGAAGACGTGTTATGACAACTCACTTTGATAGCAGTTCCTAACACTGGATGATCATGCAGAAACTTTGAATGGAAATCTTCATTGTCAACACTGAATTATTAATTCCTTTTCTACAACTCAACTTTTAGTTTGATGCTGTTGTCATTACTGTTTACTGTCACTGTTATCATTTTTCCTGTTGCTTTAGTGGGTTTTTCTTCCATAGAATACAATGGAAATGACACTTTTGATAATAATAATAATAATAATAATAATAATAATAATAATAATAATAATAATAATAATAATAATAATAATAATAATAATAATAATAATAATAATAGTAATAATATTAATAAGTACATTTATAATGCGCTATATCTCCAAACTTGATACAGAGCTCTTGGAATGCAATTAACACTTCAGCTTCAAAACTTCTGATTAAACTGAAATAAAAGACATTAATAATAATAATAATAATAATAATTTTCTTATTATTGTTGTTAATATTATTATTATTATGACTATTATCATTGTTGTTATTATTATTATTATTATTATTATTATTATTATTATTATTACTATTATTATTATTATTATTATTATTATTATTATTATTATTATTATTATTATTATTATTATTATTATGACTATTATTATTATTATTATGTTAATGAACATTTTTCAGAAGCTGAGAAATCAGTGAGAATATAAAGCTGATGTAAAACTGCTTGTCTAAAGTCTTGTGGTTAATAAATGTCTTCCATCATTCCCAAAGGAATACTAGGCAAAATCCCAACACTCTGAAAGTGAAATCAAATCCAGGAAAAGCCAGAATCAAACACTGCTTCTTCTTTTTCTGAACATTGTGAATACTCCGTCGAGACGAAAAATAATGTCTAAAAAAATAATGTCCATAACTCAGTCACTCTATCCAAAATAAAATAATACCACACAAGCTTTTCTTATTTTTTTAAAGTATAATTGCTCAGCAACAAGGCTACATCAACATCTTTTTTTCTACATCTAAAAAAATCCTTTAGCTAAAGGACTGATATAACGTTATACTTGGACAATGTCTTACACTTGAAAATGTTTTTTAATAACCTGAAGTTTGGTGTTTTACTTTGAGATGTAACGATTTTAAAAAATTCTTTACGGTGTCACATATTTTAAAATAAGTTCAACAAAATCAAAATAATAATAATAATAATAATAATAATAATAATAATAATAATAATAATAATAATAATAATAATAATAATAATAATAATAATAATAAATCTCTTTTAAATTCCTTTTACTGTTGCAGCTGGAAAGGGAGACCGACCTGCAAGGCCGTGCCCCTTCTGTGATGTTTTCCAAACCAAACTACCGCGGCACCTCAAAAGTAAGCATGGAATGAGGACTGGCACCAGACGCCTGCTGCCCTTACCTGCCTGGTAGGCAAGTTTGTAGTGGGACAGGAGGGCTTTCTCAAAAGGATCTTCCACTCTCTCCACCATCTGAGGGTCCACCCAGAGCCCCTCCTCAGCTTCTCGCCATTCATCGAGTGTCATGCAGGCAGGTTCACCCCCACGGCGTGCATTGAACAGGGTAAGCCGGCTCACAAGAAGATTTCTTAATTTTACAAAATCATGTACATCCCATATTTTGTATGCATCCTTCAGCATCTCTTCCATTTCATTGACAATGTAATTTCTGAACTTAGCAATATCTTCTTCAAGTGGCAGAGCTTCAGGTTTTCTTAGTACATTTCGCCTTTGTTTACACTCCACCTGTGCAGAGAAGAAAACAAATTCTCAGTTGAGGTCCAACACATCTCTGAACCTGTCTACTTCTGCTGCAGTGTCCAAGTGGTTGTGCTGTATGTAGTGACCCTTCATTACTTTGCCTGCCTTTTTTATCAGATTGCCATACAACAGCTTCATGCCTGCTTTTTGTCCCTGCTTTTTTTCAGTGAGATTTTCAATAGCCTGAACTAAGAGGTCAAAGTTATTTCTCGAAAAGGGATCTTCACCTGTGAGAGTCTCCTGCTCTGAAATAGATTTCATTTGCGCTAGCAGATTTCCAAGGAGCGCATTGAGCTCATTATGTGTCTTCTCTTTTTTGTAGTACGTTGTTGCCATAGTTTCTGGCCTAGAAGCAATATTGCCTTGTCTTTTCGTCACAGATTGCCAACATCATCATCTCTGAATTTTTCCAAAATTGCATTTTGAAACTCAGGTGAAACTCCTTCAATATTTGTTCTTGTGAAGCGATGAAGAATACCTTTGCCCTGTAAAAATCTGTGTCTGTTTTAGGCAATTGGCCTACGTTATCCTATTTTTTCTAATTATGCATGGTTAGCCCTATTGTAGTTTGGAACATTATGCTCAAGATTGTAAGTTATTTTTTTGTTTCATTTTATTTATTTATAATTATTATTTTTATAATAAGACCTATGACTGGATTTTTCTTTCCTCCTAAATAAATATCTGGATCTTTTCTCTTTCTCTCTTTCTTTATCTCTCTCTTTCTCTCTCTCTCTCTATCTATCTCTCTCTCCCTCTCTCTCTCTCTCTCTCATTTATCTCTCTCTCTCTATCCCTCTTTCTACCTCTCTCTTTCCTTCTTTTTTTCATCATATGTCTGTACACATCAGTTTTTACTTTTCTTCTTAGTTATATGGTTATAGATCTGCAGATGTTTTAAACAGTTGCATGTGTACAACTGTGTGTAATTATTTGTAAGAATTGTGTCAACATGTGTGTCCATGTTTATTTTAAATTTTTGTTGACATGATTTCCTCTTAGTAATTTAAATGATTAATATTTGGTTCTAGTAATAGTTTGGAACTATTTTTTGTTGACATTTGCTTATTATTGCGTTCTTATTATTGTGGTTTCAAGCTAATAAATGATCATTTGAAAGCTATTTTATTTTATCAGTCTGTGCCTATTGTCAAAATTACTTAAGCGGATAATGATTTGTTGTTTATTATTATAAGATTATAGGCTTGTTTTGTTTTCTTACCTTATATGTATATTTTATGGTACCATATATATTATATGTATACACCCACCCACCCCTTTTTTTTTTAAGATCACAGGTCTGTCTTAGCTTTTTTCTTTATCATTATATTGTTTACAATTAAACTTTTTTTCCCCCACCACTGCTATCTTCCCTTCTCTCTTACACCCTCTCTCTCCCTTTTGCTCACACTTCCTTTCTCACTATGGAAGTATGGTTTCAAGCTAATAAATGATCATTTGAAAGCAACTTTTTAGATATCAGTTTGTGCTTCTTATCCAAATTACTTAAGCGGATAATGGTAGTAAGTTGTAAATTTAAACAATTAATGTTTTGTGAACATTATGATTTGTTGTTTATTATTGTAAGATTATAGATTTGTTTTGTTTCTTACCTTATAATATGTGTATTTTTTATGCTACCACAAGTATTATATGTATACCCATTTGTGTGTGTGTTCCTTCTTGTTTCTTCTTATTATTATGTCTTATGGTTCAAATAACCATTACAGATATTGAAACACTTAAACGTATACAATTTTTAGATGTGATTAATATTGCGACTATTTGTGGTGCATATATGTGAGATCACAGGCATTTGCTGTATATTTTTTTTAATCAATCTGTGTGCCTATGTAAGACCACAGGTCTGTCTTAGGTTTTTTATCTTTATCATTATATTGTTTACAATTAAACTTCTTTTTATTTCCCCCACCTCCGCTATCTTCCCCCCTCTCGCCTTCTCTCTCTCCTTTTTGCTCCCACTCTCTTTCTCACTATAGAAATATTTAGTTGTTGACATTTGCTTATTATTGCGTTCTTATTACTGTTGTTTCAAGCTAATAAATAATAATTTGAAAGCTACTTTTTAGATATCAGTTTGTACCTATTGTCCAAATTACTTAAGCAGATAATGGTAGTAAGTTGTAAAGTTTAACAATTAATCAATGTTTTGTGAACATTATGATTTGATGTTTATCATTGTAAGATTATAGACTTGTTTTGTTTCTTACCTTATAATATGTGTATTTTTTATGCTACCACATGTATATATTGTATTATATACAAACACCTTTTTAAATTATTTATTTTTTTATATCTTGTTTATTTATTTTTTATTATTTATTAATGTATACAACTGAACAGTTAGATGTGGTTAATATTGTATCTATTTGTTGTGCATATATCATATATGCACAACAAATAGATACAATATTAACCACATCTAACTGTTCAGTTGTATACATTAATAAATAATAATTAAAAAAAAGATAAGACAGACCTGGTATCTTACATGGGCACACAGATTGTATTAAAAAAAGATAATAATAATTATAATAATAATAAGATTTAAAACATAAAAAAGCAGCGGAAACCTGTGATCTCATATTTTATATATATGAGAGATCACAGGTTTCCGCTGCTTTTTTAATATTTTTTTAATCTTATTATTATTATAATTATTATCTTTTTTAAATACAATCTGTGTGCCCATGTAAGATCACAGGTCTGTCTTATCTTTTTTTTTTCTTTTAATGGTCACTTATATGGATGTTTGTTACTGTTTTGTATGAATGTGGTTAAATGTTGGTTGAATAAATGATGGGGACAAAATATAAAAAAGGAAAAGATAGTAGAAAGATGTTAAGTTTTAGAACTGTAGAAACAAAGTTGTCATTACATAGATTAAGATGGACACTACAAAGGAGAACAAAAAGCGGCAGAAAGATGATTTGTTAAAAAAAAAGATAACGTGTTTTGATTTAATGTTATGCAGTTTTAATGATCCATTAAAATGTTTTAATTGATGCTTCCTGACTTTTACTTTACTCATAATAAATAATTATGGAGGGAAGAATGCATCAAGTGATTCAAAAACATGCAACGTGGTTTCACTGTTACAAAAATTTATTTAAGCTGCTATTCTCTCTCTCTCTCTCTCTCTCTCTCTCTCTCTCTCTCTCCTCTCTCTCTCTCTCTCCTCTCTCTCTCTCTCTCTCTCTCTCTCTCTCTCCTCTCTCTCTCTCTCTCTCTCTCTCTCTCTCTCTCTCTCTCTCTCTCTCTCTCTCTCTCTCTCTCTCTCTCTCTCCTCTCTCTCTCTCTTCTCTCTCTCTCTCTCTCTCTCTCTCTCTCTCTCTCTCTCTCTCTCTCTCTCTCTCTCTCTCTCTCTCTCTCTCTCTCTCTCTCTCTCTCTCTCTCTCTCTCTCTCTCTCTCTCTCTCTCTCTCTTCTCTCTCTCTCTCTCTCTCTCTCTCTCTCTCTCTCTCTCTCTCTCTCTCTCTCTCTCTCTCTCCTCTCTCTCTCTCTCTCTCTCTCTCTCTCCTCTCTCTCTCTCTCTCTCTCTCTCTCTCTCTCTCTCTCTCTCTCTCTCTCTCTCTCTCTCTCTCTCTCTCTCTCTCTCTCTCTCTCTCTCTCTCTCTCTCTCTCTCTCTCTCTCTCTCTCTCTCTCTCCTCTCTCTCTCTCTCTCTCTCTCTCTCTCTCTCTCTCTCTCTCTCTCTCTCTCTCTCTCTCTCTCTCTCTCTCTCTGCATCATCATCAGCATACTCAGCGATATCACAATTTACATTCATATCAGTGACATCAACATTCAATTTTTTCCCTCCATTGACAAAGGACATAAAATAAGTGATAATGTTATAGTTAATGCTATTTGCATTAACAAAAAAATAAAAGGTGTCCTTATAAGAGCCCAATAAGATTGTGGGATATAATTGTTCTCATAAGAGCTCAATATAGCTGTCCTCATAAGAGCTCAATATGATTGTGGGATATAGCTGTCCTCATAAGAGTCCAATAAGATTGTGGGATATAGCTGTCCTCCTAAGAGCCCAATATAATTGTGGGATATAGCTGTCCTCATAAGAGCCCAATAAGATTGCGGGATATAGCTGTCCTCCTAAGAGCCCAATATGATTGTGGGATATAGCTGTCCTCATAAGAGCCCAATAAGATTGTGGGATATAGCTGTCCTCCTAAGAGCCCAATATGTTTGTGGGATATAGCTGTCCTCATAACAGCCCAATAAGATTGCGGGATATAGCTGTCCTCCTAAGAGCCATAATATGCTAATGTCCCTCTAAATACCGGTCAAGATTTATTTTCATTAAAGGGACCGACCATTTTTTCTATATCTCAGAATAAATATCATAATGACACAATGATACATGTATTATAGATGGCTACTATAAACCTAACACATGATATAACATATCAGAAAAAATAAGTACACATGACAGATATAGCTGTCGTCTACTTAAGAGCCATTTTTACAAGAGTCCCCCTAAAAGACGATTTATACTTATATATATATATATATATATATATATATATATATATATATATATATATATATATATATATATATATATATATATATATATATATATATATATATATATATATATATATATATATATATTTATATATATATATACATACATACACACACACACGCACACACACACACACACACACACACACAAAGGGCTCGTGAATCTCCACGAAGCTCCCAATTAAGATAGGCCTTAAAGCAAACCCACAGAGAAATTACACAAGTTGAGCGCATATGGAGGATCCTCTATAGCAAAGCGGTAGACATCACACAGGCTTGCATGTTCTATCATAGACAGAAGAATGTGAGGAGACTACCTTTGGCAAAATGAATCTGCTCTAACGGTTTATTCTCAAACCGCGCACTAACGAATGTAACCTTTCCTATCCCGTAATTCGAAGGTCGTTGGGTCACCACAGATGATCGTTTAACCAGCGTAAGCTTACTCCATTTTTCTCTATCCTCAGCAACCCTCATGGCTTCGCTCAGTGTCAAGCCAGTCTATTCTCATGTTGTTTTCCCACCTCTTTTTCTGTCTCCCTCTTCTTCTGCCTCCTTGCACCGTGCCTTGCAGGATGATCTTTGCAAGGCCTGATGCTCTGGTGACGTGGCCATACCACCGAAGTTTCCGTTTCTTCACCACAGTGAGCATGTTATCATGTTAATGTTTTCCAAGGGCTTGTGTGATGGTCTGTCGTCGTCGTCGTTGGTGTTGTACCGAGTATAGGACATGCCCAGAAGTCTTCTGTAGCACCTCATCTCCATGCTTTGTATTTTTCGTTGTAGATCTGCTGTGTGGGTCCATGTTTCGCAAGTGTATAGGAAGATGGAGATGACACGGGAGCGGAGCAGCCTTACCTTGGAATGTAGACTGATGGTCCTGTCTTTCCAAATGGGCTTCAACCTTGTCAGGCCGCAGTTGTTTGTGCGATCCTGGAGAGGACTTCCTGTCGGGACCCATTGTCTGATACAATGGCTCCTAAATATTTGAAGCTATGCACTGTGTTGAGGGATTGACCTTGGATTTTGATGTCCGTGTTGATGCCATTGGTGTTGTTGGTCATCATTTTGGTCTTCTCTGCACTTATTTCCATTCCATAGGCTCTGGAAGTGGTGTCAAGCCTCTGTACCAGCTGTTCAAGTTCTTCTTCTTCTCTAGCCAATCCATCAATGTCATCCGCAAAACGGATGTTGGAGATTGCTCTGCCCCCTATGCTGACTGTGCCTTCGTGATCTGCAAGGGCATCGGACGTGATGCGCTCTAGTAAGATGTTGAAGAGTATTGGAGAGAGTATGCGTCCGGCTCCACCATGTTAGGCGATACCATCACAGTGGAGACATTAGAAAATCCTATAGAAGAGGGCAAGATTCGTTTGGACAGCTTCATCTCAAAGGGTTCTGATTTGAAGTTTTATGCTTGTGTTATTCTTCACTCCTCGTCCAGAACTGTCCTATGCTTGAGCTGAGTGAGGATTTGATGAATTGATGCTCGAGTAATTTTGTGATTTGGAGATTCTGGAAGAAAAAAATCGTTCATGATAAAAGCTTTGGGGGGAAATTTGTTTACTTTTGCCTAAGTGGTGGCAATATTTGTGATTGTTTTCTTTATCTGCGTTTTTTTGTATGGGTGTTGTGTGTTATTTCCCTTTTCTTGAATGAACTCATGATATAATAGTAATTAACTAAACGGAACTACACATTCACGATTCATTCATTTTAGTGCAAGAAATACACATACGCACAAAGACACGCACACACACATTCACAAACACATTTTGACAATTTATTCAGAAGTTTCGACAAAGCATTATCAAACAACACCTCGCCTTCTGATGAGATGTACACATTGAAACCCGCAGGCGCATGAAAAAACGAACTTACAATGCACACAACACCCACCCCAATAGACCTATCGTGAACACACACAGTAAACACATTTTATTTGACATGAAACATCGGCAAATCAATTCCAAACTTAACTACCCATTTTTAATAATTAACTCATTCACCTTTACATACACACACACGCACAAACGCTCGCATGCACGTACACATTTATGCTCACCATAAACAGAGGGCAAGACCTATATACAAAATACAACGTAACATTATACCAATTTATAGCACACTCACTCACACACACCATACACAGTCTCTCTCTCTCTCTCTCTCTCTCTCTCTCTCTCTCACAGACACACACAACAATGCAAACTATTTCATTTTGAAATGATTTTATTTCTTACCATTTCAAACTTGTCATATTTTAAACACATAACACAATTCAAGTAAATCTGTTAAACAATGATGTTTGCGGGCATTAACTTGCATATATCACAGGAAATAGGCATATTTAACACTTTAAGTTATTAATGTATGAAACGTGAAACAAACGTTTGTTTGTTTGTTTGTTTTTTTTTAAAATAATGTATACATACACCATGCATACACCTAAGCAAGTATGAATGCACACAAACTCATACATGTACACCCTTTATTTCTCTCTCACCCTTGACCCATCTAACCTTCACATTGCCTTTACACACACACGTATTTATTTTCTATCCTTCTTTCTTTTTTATTTTAACTCCATGAAAAATCATAAGCTCATGTTTCTGTTAACTATGAAAGATATGTGAAGACGTGTTATGACAACTCACTTTGATAGCAGTTCCTAACACTGGATGATCATGCAGAAACTTTGAATGGAAATCTTCATTGTCAACACTGAATTATTAATTCCTTTTCTACAACTCAACTTTTAGTTTGATGCTGTTGTCATTACTGTTTACTGTCACTGTTATCATTTTTCCTGTTGCTTTAGTGGGTTTTTCTTCCATAGAATACAATGGAAATGACACTTTTGATAATAATAATAATAATAATAATAATAATAGTAATAATATTAATAAGTACATTTATAATGCGCTATATCTCCAAACTTGATACAGAGCTCTTGGAATGCAATTAACACTTCAGCTTCAAAACTTCTGATTAAACTGAAATAAAAGACATTAATAATAATAATAATAATAATAATTTTCTTATTATTGTTGTTAATATTATTATTATTATGACTATTATCATTGTTGTTATTATTATTATTATTATTATTATTATTATTATTATTATTACTATTATTATTATTATTATTATTATTATTATTATTATTATTATTATTATTATTATGACTATTATTATTATTATTATGTTAATGAACATTTTTCAGAAGCTGAGAAATCAGTGAGAATATAAAGCTGATGTAAAACTGCTCGTCTAAAGTCTTGTGGTTAATAAATGTCTTCCATCATTCCCAAAGGAATACTAGGCAAAATCCCAACACTCTGAAAGTGAAATCAAATCCAGGAAAAGCCAGAATCAAACACTGCTTCTTCTTTTTCTGAACATTGTGAATACTCCGTCGAGACGAAAAATAATGTCTAAAAAAATAATGTCCATAACTCAGTCACTCTATCCAAAATAAAATAATACCACACAAGCTTTTCTTATTTTTTTAAAGTATAATTGCTCAGCAACAAGGCTACATCAACATCTTTTTTTCTACATCTAAAAAAATCCTTTAGCTAAAGGACTGATATAACGTTATACTTGGACAATGTCTTACACTTGAAAATGTTTTTTAATAACCTGAAGTTTGGTGTTTTACTTTGAGATGTAACGATTTTAAAAAATTCTTTACGGTGTCACATATTTTAAAATAAGTTCAACAAAATAATAATAATAATAATAATAATAATAATAATAATAATAATAATAATAATAATAATAATAATAATAATAATAATAAATCTCTTTTAAACAATCATGATACTTATATAATTGTGTACATTCAATTAGTGTCTGGGCAATAACCGTGGATAGCACCCTTTTATTTACATTGAACTATACAGATATTCTCCAGAACAAATTACGCACAAATACTTCAATTAGACTTAGTACATTCATGACTTAACTTTATTTTCACATCAGTAAACCCCAACCGTTTTTAGCAAAATATATAAATATACAAACTCTAAAGTCTGTACTGTTAATTGTACATTACATAAATCTATCTCATTACATCTCATTATGTATACCCTATAATAAACATCTTATTTATTGTCTGGTATTTAAGTTTGCAACAGGAATCCACATAGATTCTGGTCTTGAAATAAGTGTCTATCTACCCCAGCAGATTTAGCATTTAAAAGGTGGAGAGTCTAGTGTTAACAGTAGTCAGTTCAACAACAAAGCAATTCATACCTTGCTGAAATAAACAATAAAACGGTCTGTGCATTTGTTTGCAAGTGTCATAACAATTCGGTCACATGATTCTATTTTCTGGTAGTGATTTTATCCTCTTTTCACACAGGCTCCAAGACACGATCAAGTTCTGAAAGAAATAAGTTCGGCTGCTTAGCCTGAATGTGTTCTCTGAGCCTGTTGGCTGTTGCATTCAGTTCTGCTAAAAAAACTGCCTTCAGCTGTTCTTCGTCTATTTCTTGATTGTTGCTGTAACATTCAAATGCGTACGATGATTTGAACACTGCCAAGCTGGCAATCCTTGCCACAGATTCCAGTAAACGAACCTGAAACACAATTAGGACTTATCTTGCATCTTTGCAAAAATCTGGATTTTTTTTTTTCCGTTGGCCGAGTACATAAACTCAGAATACTATACATATGAGTTTAAAAAAATAAACACAAACATAAAAATGTGCCCATTTCATGGAATTTAATTTCCCTAGTCCCCTACAGAGTGAATCCACCTAAAACTTCACATGCACACACTCATACATGCATGCAGACACACATATCACATTTTCCAAAGCCTCTAATGTTCAATACAGGCTCTTCCTCAGCCAAAGTTTATAACATTTTTGGTTTCCAGTGCCCTGCGCTGTGATGCATAGAATGACACCTCAAAAGTCTGGAGCTAAACCTTGAACAAAACCATCCTTTTCATATAGTTTTGCACCTGAACAATTACTGTTTAGGACTATCATTTATAACCATTCCGTGCATTAGACCGCTGAACTGATTGTTAAACTAGAAGGGCAAAGCCCATATGACTAACACACTGTTTACGGCATTCAATATTTAACATGAAAATGAGTGCCCAGAAAAAACAAAATGAAATGGTGGCATTAAAATGCAAAGTAATACTGACTTTGATCTTTCTATCTCTTGACATTAAGATGAAATTAACCTCTGGCTCAAAATACACTCCTGTGCTATCAAATAAAGTACAGCAAAAGTTGTATTATGCAAAAAAAAAAACACAAAAAAACAGTGACCTTAAGATGACCTTTACCTTGGGATGACCTTTACCCTCACGTGATCTCTCATGCATGTCTGATCAAATAACCCAATGTTGTTGCATACTATGGGTTAATTAAATAAACAGTCATTCCACTATGCGATGACCTGTTTTTTGTATGTTTTTGCAAGGCCTAAAATGATCTTGATCTTCGAGATCAACGCAAACACAGAACATATATGAAAGATCAATCTATCATTGCTAAATACAAAAAGTTCAGACTTAATACCTCTCATAGTTTAGGGTCAAGGTCACTTCAAAATACCTATACAAACTGACTTTGGACAGCTTCAATGGCCTTGGCCTTGGAGTGAGATTGACCAAATTTGCAAAGTATGTGTGTCTCATTGATATCTATCATGCAACAAAGAAGCATAAGTTCAATATTAATAACCTATTATTGTATTTAACAAAAAGTGAAATTTTGTGAAAAATTGTCATTTTTTTCCTAACATTTGATGATTCTGTGACCATGACCTTGAAGTGAAGTCATTCATTCACTGATCATTTTTTAGATCTCATGCACGGCTGTGCTTTCTTTCACTGGAAAGGACTTTTCAGTGGAGCTACTAGGGTAATTATAGCTGGCAAGCCCTGCAGCCAGTCGGCTAGCCTCATATCATGCCTGCAGTCTCGCTTCCCGCTAACATACTAGACAAAGAACGGCGTACCACTGACTGGATATCATTCTCTAACTCTGTGCTATAGAACTGATCATATTATGTGAAATATCGTTTGTATTGTGGTAGTCCTTTTGCATTTTAGTTACTTTCATATCTGTGTTTTGTGTTAGCATAAACTAAATCTCAGAATACCATTTCGTTTGTCTTATATTTTAGTCGATTTGACCGTGTGTACTGATCGGCCCTTCATTGCCTTGCAACGGACCGGTTTTCGATCTAGTGTATATACGCGTTTTAATTACACATTTCAATCCTTTCTACAAGGTTCATCATTTGAAGTCACTTAGTACACAGTTTGAACTTTCTGGTGATGTGGTCGACATTATAAAATATTTTCTTGTGTTAGGTTGCAGGCCTCTGTAATTGTAGCGAATTTACGAAAGTCTCGGTGCAAGCATTAGGCACTCAATTGCATGTAACGCAGCCGCCCGGCTAGCCCCCTTCCTGGCCCTATACACTACAGAGCTTGGCGCGCGGTTAAAGTAATTATAAGCTTCCAGGCGAGTGCCAGTTGCATAGCTTGTGCTGTGGGTCGCCGGCCGTCTCTCAGCAGGTTATAAGCAGTCCAGCCTGCGTTAAGGGACCCTACGAGGCGGAACTAAGGGAGTTTTTAGACACAGTCTGAAAGTACTTGAATGACCAAGCGTGCATGGGTATACACCATCTTACCAAGTCTGGTTGTGATAGTTGAAATAGGCTCTGAGTACTTAGCTACTTTAAAGTTTTTGCATGGACATACAGCAGATGGCAGACAGGCAAGACGGATGGACAGACTTATTTGTTCAATATCATTTTTGGACTATTTAGGACTCATCTCGCACCAATTTGCAAACAATTGGAAATTGTTCAGGGGAGGGGCGAGGGTGGGTGGGGGAGGGGGGGAGTACGTATGCATGAGTAAAAAATGACCAGTGAAGTCCCTAAATTTTTAATATGTACAGTTCAGTTTCCACACAGTCATTTATTGACTGTTTGAATTGATTGTTGAAATGTGATCATAGAACTTCAAAATTATGTACTTTACTCAATAATCGATTCATTGATTGCTTCATTCACTGTTTGTTTGGTCAAACATTCACCTGGTTGTCTGTACTCATTGCATTCTGTGCAACGTTGAACACCATGAGACTGGACAGCTGATTCAAGGTGAGTGACAGGTTGTGAACAAAATTCCCATCAAAGTTGCAATCCTCAATCTCAAGCACGCACAAGGATGCTCTTGACCTCCCAATCACCTGAAAGTAAGCACACAGACAATAATAAAGATCACACACAAAAATACTGCTAATAAAACTTAACCCTTACACTCAGTGATGTCCCGAGGCCTCGGACATCGGTCATGGTCTGATTCGTTGGGAAAATGACCGAATGCAAACACCTGTGTCCCGTCAAATGTCCGATTCTATTGCGAAATTAGCGGTCATTGTCCGACCAGTAGATAATGATGCAAAAGCTATGGTTTTACTGTCTCGACCATAAGACTGAGCTGCCTAGTGTAGCTATTGTTGTGTGTCAAATATCTAGTCAGTCTGTGTATGTGTATACGTAAAAATAATCTGGCCAAACATTGCATTAAAAAAAATAATACATTTTTAAACTGTTTACACAACAGAGTTTTTGTTTTACTTTATTCATATTTATTCTCAGTCACTGTCTTCTAAAGAAGCACCATTAATCGGTTCGCTTCACAATCTGAGAGGGAGACCGAAAAAGAGGTGGGAGGACAACATTCGAGAATGGACTGGTTTGACACTGAGTGAAGCCATCAGGGCTGCTGAGGACAGAGAAAGATGGAGTATGCTGGTTAAACGATCATCTGTGGTGCCCCTACGACCTTCGGGTTACGGGACAGGATAGGATAGGATTCACAATCTGAATGTCCTATTGCTTTTATGTAGTCAGGACATGATGTCCAATTAGTTTTATGATTTAGGACATTTTGTCCTATTGCCCTCTATTCCTAGGAACACCACTGTACACTGGTACGATTACCTAACATTCATTAAGGACAGAAATGGTTCTCTGTTCAATTATTTGAAAAAATTGCATAATGGTCTTCAAAAATTTACAATCTTATCTATGTTCAGGTTCATCTTCGTCAAATGGGGTGATGAAAAGGAAGCCATTCGTTTCATATATGACGAAAGGGACATAACTCCAATCAATAGCACCAAAGGAATCTTATAGTGTGACATTTGTCGTGATAACCAGCTTAGGTTTTAAACATCCTCAACTTCATCCAACTGATAAATCTATTTCTGAAGCAACTTAGGATCATAGTATAAAGTAAAAGCCTGATCTTTAGTTTCCTAACAATAGTAAATCCCTGAAGACCATAAAACGATCATAGCTGTCATGTAATATACGTTTTGTGTGCTCTTGAAGTCAACACACAATCAAAACCTCCTACTGCCATAGTGATACATTTGTTCCATTTAGATAGCGACTTGATGGAGTCATGTGTGTTAAACTAAACATTGAATAACCTGTCCAAGACTTTCAGCTCATAGACAAATTAACTCTGCAAGAATAAGTTATTCTATGCGTCATAAGCATAAACCTTCTCTTTATCATCCCTAAGCAATCTCATCATCGTCATCATCATCATCATCATCATCATCATCATCATCATCATCATCATCATCATCATCATCATCATCATCATCATCACCATCATCGTCATTGCCATCATCGTCACCTGGTGTAAATTATCATCATCATGATCAAGTAATGCCATCTCGTTCCGACGCAATGTAAAACACTCACATCACAAAACTGTCTCTCGCAAGGCCTGAGGTTGTTTTCACTCAAGTCCAGCTCTTCTAACTGCGTAGAATGATGGGAGTGTGCCATGAATATCATGTCAGTGACTGTTAATCCACAACCAGCCAATCGCAGGTACTTCAAAGGGGTTACAATGTTCTCAAGCAAGCGTCGGAGTCGAGTTTTCAGACGGTTGTTGCTGAGATCCAATCTGCTGAGTTTGGGCATTTGGGAGACCATCTGTTGAGCAAAAGATTCAGTTCAGTTTATTTATTTAACATTAATACATGTTCAACGACATTAGTTATTACACACCCAACTACTTGAGTAATTATATGCTACCTAACACTTTCTCCATTTCTAATTCTAACTCTCAATGTCTTTCTCACATACACAATATGTCAACAATTTTGTTTTTATATCAGTGTTCCCTCCACACACAAAAATGAGAGTCCTTGGGACTCCCAGGTATAAAATTTTAAGAGTCCTTCAGTGCTTCAGATTGTTTTCAGACATCATGGGCCCAATGACCCATGGCCATACAAAATGATGGGTCAATTTTGAAAAAGATGGGTCATTGACAATCGAAGGTATTTGTATCGTACGTTCACCTAGTCCTTCTTGATTTTTATGACGCGCCAGGCTGGCGCATTCACGTTGACTGTTACACGCCATCTGATAAAATATGCGCCAATGGCGCGGGCGCACCAACAATCTGAAGCACTGGTCCTTGTGCAAATTTTGAGAGTCCCCAAATCGGTGGATGAACGGGTTTTGGGCCCAGTCAACCAAGTCAGAAGTGACATGATCGTGTACGATAGAATCAAAGAATGGATTCACGAAGATTTCTTTTGTTCAGTGCATGTATTGCTTGGAGGAAGTTTACAATGCGCGCGCATGCGATTTTTAAGGACGACAACTCCCGACACAATCTTTAATCGTCTGCAATGGCAGTCTCAGTTGGGTTCTGATTCTGATTATGCCGTGAATTAGTTCACCACTCGTTGGTCGTATTTTGACTTCAGCGATTCGAAAAAAATGTGTGCGTCAACAGGACGCACACATGCAAATTTCTCTGCGTCATTTTTAATATTTTGTGCGTAATTGACGCACTACTGTGCGTAATCGGGAACACTGTATATACTGATAAAAAGAGACAATTGTAAGTCTTACTTGAGCCATGGCAGTACAGGCTGTCTCATGCTGATAAAAGAAGATAGTGTTACAAGACAGATCCAGCGACTCAAGGTTAACCAGCTTTTCAAGTACAGGAGCTATCCTCACAAAGTCCGCGGCTGTGAGAGAGTTGTACTGTAGCTGCAGCCCTGTTAAGTGCTGCAGAAGAAAAGTTGATCAACTTTGAAAAGTGTAGGGGGAAAGGTGGTTGTTTTCTCCTACAAACGTTAAACCCAAGGCATTATGACACACATACATTACCTTGTTTTTAAAACAGGAGAAGATTTGATTAACTAGCTATTTTATGAATCAAATAAAATTATGCTACTACCCTGAGATCTCATTGAAGGAACAACTGGTCTAACCTTCATATAAGAAGCTTTGTGCAGCAAATGAAACTGAACAAAGCCATACACTATGATAAATAATTTCAAGATGAGTTATGCCTATAAGAAAAAATGCAATTTTCTTAAAACAAGGCCCACAAATATTTTGGGTTAAAGTACCTGGATACGATTTGAATTATGTGGATGCAATAAATGCCTTAATCAAAAATTTTGGAAACAATAAATACCTTCGCTAAATAGTCAGTAAAAAAAAATAATACAAATCTTCAAACTTACATTTGGGTGTACTTGCTTGAGAAGAATGGAGATCCGAGCCTGTCCAAGGCACATCATGGCCAATCGTCCAATTATGAGACTCAGCTTGCGGTTGCTGAAGCTGGAGACTTTCAGTGCTTTGCATAGCTCTGAATGTGTAGACTCTAATGTCACAAAGGCATCCAGCTTTACTGTCACAGCTGCAAAAAAGAAACAATCAGTTTCTAACTCCTTCGCTGTGGTTCCATCTTGGAAACGGTTTGAAATTGCTCTTGAAAGACCAGCAACCAAGTATACAGAAATCAATTATATAAATTTATATCCCTGGGATGTTAAAAACTTAAAATATTTTGTAACAGTTTCGCTCATTAACTAAATTGTGTACTGCTGTAGAGAACAGATTATAAAAGTAAAAGAAACCATGTGTGCGTTCTTTAAGTTAATTAGTTACAGACCATGAGAATGGACACAACACTTTCATGTAAATCTGCGTACAAGAAAGCAAAATTGAAAGTGCCAGAATGACATGACCCTTGACCACAGTTCTTCAAGCCACACATAAGTACTCCCCACATATACATGTATATAAATACAATACAACTTTATTGTCCAAACACCCACTAGAACACACCCAATTAAAAGCAATGCACTGAGAATTTTTTAAATATAAAATATAAGGCTCTGTCTACAAAGTTGGTTCACTTTTTGTGACATGGGTGCCCAAAAATAAAAGTTGTCAAATACATACATTTTGTGGTTTATTTGAAAGATATGTATGTGTGTGATCATGCCATGCAGGTTAGAAGATAAGTTTTGACCTTATATGCATGTAGTCAGACCTTTAGTGTACACACTCAACGAAATGTCCAATGTAACACGGAAACCAAATAGTACTTAAAAACCAACAATATATATATATATATAAAGTTGGCAAAGAATCTTTATTTATAAAGAGATTTGCTATCAAATAGATATAAGATTAAAAAGAAATGTTTACATTAGTAAAGAAGTTTATCTATTGATACATTATCAAGTCAATCAATTTTCTACAAATTTTAATCGTTAAAAGTTCTTTTATACTTAAAATGAAACAACCTGAAACAGCTACTGCACATACAAATTGTGTATAATATTATAACATAATCACAGAATAAAAGTGAGATCTTACAGGTCTCTATTAAAAAAAATCTGGTTCTTATTTAAAAAAAATAATGTCCAATGTAACACGGAAACCAAATTAAGCTTGACGATAAATTATATTCGGCTAAGTAATATTTATCAAACTTAGCGTATCCAAATCAAGTCAAATAATAAATTTAAATAAGTTTACTTGTCACTGCTGTTTCAAAGAGCATTTTTATTTATTCATTAACAAATTTTGAACGGATCTCATCATCCATCGGAACAAGAACGGCAAAAAAAATAATGGTTTCTTGGCTTCTAATTACGTTAGACTAGCCGGAGATCTATTTTCATTAAAATAGGCACCACAGTCGAATTAAACTTATCCTAACAACTAAATAAACATAAAATATTATACAAACATGAAGAATCTTACTGTAAAGAGTCAGTTTTCTTGGTGACACTGCGTGCGTTGTCCAATGTAACAACTACGTGATACTCGGAAACCACACACAATGAAAAAGATTCTCCGCGTAAAATGAAACCACGTGAGAAGGGACGAGTGTATATATCAATCCGATAATGAGGCCTACTTTACGTCATTAAAATAGTCCTACTAGGTATGCTTTGAAATAAGCAAACTAAATTTGTGTGTTGTCCAGCGTCACACGAAAATCCGGAAACGATGTCAACCGATGCTTTTCAGACCATCAAAGCATTTACATAACGACTAAATTGTTATTTGTAAACATTGGAATTCATTCATAACATCCCAACAAGAAAGACAACTCTTAAAAAAAAACATGTATTCTTGCGCTTAAGACGAAGATCAATTTTTGAAAACATTCTGCCTGTTTCGGAAACCATGCATTACGTTGGACAACCAAATTTACTCCGGTTATAATACACAAAATACAAAACAAATTGGTTTTGTAAGTACTGTGCATGTTTAAACTATTACTAATGAGTTAGATTATAATAATTTTACGTGTTCTATGACATCTTTATTTATGTAAACACTTAGAAGAAAACCCGGTCATTCTCATGTCACAAAATTAGGTCAAATTTTAGGCCACTTTCAGACATTTACAAAGCAAATACAAAGGTTCTATAGATATTTTCATCTTGAAATTATTAATACTATCTCTCCGATCATTTTTAAATAAGATAATAGCAAAAGGAAAGGCAAATAAGCAGCTTGTTGTGATAAATATTATCTAGAAAAGCAGCACCCCTCGCGGTGCTCAGCTTTGTAGACAGACCCATAAATAAACAGGGAAAAAAATACATTCCACATATATACAATTAAATTTATTAAGAAATCAATCAACTCACAGCAGTCTTGGGGCAAGCTGTGCTCCATGGGTTCTAGGGGTTCCATCGGCAGTCTGTCTTTAGAGTCAGCCGGTATCCTCTCGTTTGCCTGCTGAACAGCCTGCTCGTACATGTTTTTAATGGTCTCATGCCGTACTTCGTTGTGCGCTAACATGCAGTGAGTGGCAAGGAAGTACACAATGACTTCAGCTGTCAACAAACAGAAATTCAGTATTAATGGAAACTCTTTACAAACCCACACACAATCCAAAAACTTCAGCAGAAATTAAAACTATACAGGGAAAATGATGAAGAGATTGTTTATTAGGGTGGAATGCTTTTACATTAAATTTAATTTCCATGTTTATAGCTGTTAGCAGTTGCCTACACAGTTTTCTTTAAGTTAACTATACATCTCTGTGTCATACATAGTTCATAACAGTCTAATGTACCTGTAGGAAAGCCCCTCAAGTCTAGATACTTGAGTTTGGTTGGAGCATTTTGCTTCAACACTTCCATGAAAGTATGAGCCAGGTTGGTGGTGTAGCGCAAGCCTTGCTTGACAATGTCCTTGAGGTAGGTCATGTTCACAAGAGGTTGGGCTGAAGTGAACAATGGCGGCACCATGTAATACAATGGCAAGTGCTCAGACCTCCACAGTGCTACCAAACACTGGATTGCAAGTTCACGATGTCCCAGCAAGGCTTCCTGTTGTACCAAATAGAGATGATTGTTCTCTTTAATTATTGTTCAACATTTCTGTAATACAATACAGTGAATGAGTGATTATTTACTCACAATACATGAATACAAGAACCAAGTTTAAATAATATTTATATTATAAACTATGTAGTACAGATAAATTACACATATTGAAACATTTTGATGATTTTGAATAATTTTTACAACACTATCCTATCCTATCCCACAGCTCTAAAATTGTTGGGGCACCACAGATGATCGTTTAATAACCAGCATACTCCATCTTTTTCTGTCCTCGGCAACCTTCAGGGCTTTGCTCAGTGTCAAGCCAGACCATTCTCAAATGTTGTCCTCCCAGCTCTTTTTCTGTCTCCCTTTTCTTCTCCCTCCTTGCATTGTGTTAAATACATAATGGTCTTTGCAAGGACTGATGCTCTGCTGAGCTGTAAAATCTCAGTTTTATAGTTTACAGAACTACACACTTACATGGCCTGTGTGCATCACTCACTCGGCACTTAAATCGGAGGGCAAAAGGCTGACAGCCTAAGATGCCATCTCTACTATACTATACTAACAATGTGACAGCTCACTTATGTTAAAAAGGTAAATGTGTGAATTATGAATAAAACTTCAAAAGTACTTTCTTGGTTAAAACAAACAAACAAACAAAACAACAATTCATAGGATCAAATTGGCCACACAATTTAAACATGATGTACCTTCATCAAGGGCCACATGAGCACCGAAGGTATAATCTCTGCTGCATGCCTAGTCATAGTTGAGTCCTGAACAATCTTCTCACAGCAGCACTCAACTAGACTTTTCAAACGGCGAATTCGTGTGTCACCATCAATTTGCGGAGCGTGCAGGTCCACAGGATACACTGCCCCTTTGTAGTTGGCATACCACAATGAAGGGCTAGTTGCCATGATTGTAGGATACTGCTATTCATCCACTAAACAGCAATTCTGCGATTCTCTTTTCAAATGACATTTGTTCAGTTTCTCATCTGTGCAACAAACAAAATCAGTTAGTTATTCACTTATTGTGGTTTTTATTAATTACTTGACTTAAGTAAGAAGAAGACAAACTACCTTTACCTCCTATGATGTAACCTATGTTACAGCATGTTAACAAAAAGATCAACAAGTACTAAGAAAAACACATTTGAAACTGTTGATTTTGAAATAAAACCAAAACATCATGAATCAATCAATGCATCATGAATGAATCAGCAAACGGCAGATTAATTATTGACAAACATCGACACGAAAGACAACTCCATTTTGTCGATGCTAAAAAATGATTGTTTAGGTAAATAACAAAAGTAAAGAGTACAATATTCACCGTTTAACATGCTTCAAATACTGAAATCTAACAGAAGATAAATACTATCACATCGAGCAACTCCTATTATCCAAAACAATAATTGTCTCCCTTTGTAGGTCCAGCCTACTTATTTATCCTTCAGCACAAAAGAGTAACAAAATGGCAGCGCCGTGTAGGTCGTGTGCGTCCTTGCTAACAAGATTTCAGTTCTTATCTTTGAAGAGCACAATACCATTGTGGGTGACTAATTAATTTGCATCTTTCACTTCTTTGTTTGTACACACGTACAGCATAAAGTTTAGTTTATGTCCTGGAGTATCTTCTATTTGGTATCTAGTTTGCTGTCAAGGAGGAAAGCGTGAATACTGATTTAAGAAGAATCAGAATGTCCCTTAAAAGGGCAATATGCATGCAGAAGCGGTTGTTTGCTAGAAATGGGTTGCATTAGCTGCTATGATTTTTTCTCATGCCTCCTTGGATTAAGTCCTAATGTATGGGGCATTAGAAATATATCACTCATCACTGCCTGTGTAAACGTGCTTTTATGTTATTAACACTAACAGTAATACCGCATATGTGGAAATCAAGACAGGCAAGTTTTGGGGTCATAATTACAGTACAAATAAAATGTAGTATTATCATAATTATGTAGCCAGAAGACGTGCGCTAAACTAACAGAAAATAACATTATGTTTCTGAAGTTATGACAAGCTGAATCAGTTATTGCAGCCTAGATCTGTGTCTGCTTGTGTTTGCAATTTTATAGCCAGTGATTATCTTTGCAATAGAAACATGCCATTTAATTTTGTTAAAAATTTTTGTTTAAGGATGAACCATGTTCGACCGATGAGTCAGTACAACCCGTATTTTTTGGAGCCAACAGCAGATAAGGAAGAACTGAAGAAGCCTCTAGAAGAAACTGACCTACGACGCTTTCGGCCTATCAAAGCTGCAAAAACAGAGCAGGTGTTTTCTGCATACTATGATCCACTTTTGCAGTAAGTGCTTTTTTAATTTTTATTTTGTTGTGGTGTGTGTGGTTGAAAATAGGTTAAAATTCCAAACTGAACAAATCATAGCTGAAGAACAAGCAGGATTCAGGGCAGGGTGAAAACCACTGAACAGATTTTCAACCTCAGAATAATCTGCGAGAAATACCTACCGCACCAACAACATCTATATCATGTGTTTGTAGATGTATTTCAAGAAAGCGTTTGACCGAGTCTGGCATGCAACTCTTTGGGCAACTAGTACAGTGGAACCTCCGGTATTTGTCTCTCTGGTATACGACTCCCTCTGTTATGTGACCTGAAAACTTCTGACGGATTCACTTCCAATAATAAATGACCTCTGGTATGCGACAACCTCGTTTATGCGACCAGCGACCTTGTCTTAAGCCCTTTATACGACCGTCTTAGGCAATTTAAAAGAGATATCAATAAATTTATTGTCTGTACCTTCGTTTATTTCTCTCATGTTAGTGTACTACTACTATTGTCTGCTATTTTCGGTTCGCAAGTAAGGGACATTACTCGCCTACACTGGCTTGTCAAAATGGCGTCGCGCAAGAGGAAAGTTTTGAGTTTGGCAGAGAGAATAAAAGTGATTGAAAGAAGTGAAAATGGGGAGAGTTGATTGTCTATTGCAAGAAGTTTAGACGTTGGGAAGACCCACATTCAGCTTCATAAAGGATAAGGAATCTATGAAACTACGATGGTAGAGTGGAGAAAGTGGCGAAAGGAAAACATCGAAACTGAGAGCTTCTGCACTGACAGACTTAGAAAGGACCTGATTAATCGAAAACAGTCTTCAATTTCAAAGTTTGTCCCTGTTCAAAATGTCTGAAGACCCGACTGTTTTCTATTTTTGAAGTTGTGACTAAAAGACAAAGCTAAAAAGTGAAACATGTTTTACAGTTTTCTTTGTCAGAGAATACATGCTGGTGTGTGTGAAAATTATGACTACATACCCCTCCGAGACTAACCTCCCCCACCCCCACCCCCACCCCCACCCCCACCCCTTGTTTCTGGTATAAGACCACCTCTATTATAAGACCGTTTTTTTCTCAGATTTTGGACGGTCGTATACTGGAAGTTCCACTGTATGAGAATGTAGAACATCAGCCCTAAAATTATTGAAGTCATCAAAATCCTGTATGCACATACAAGGATACCAGTGCAGTCCTCCATAACAATGCCATCGGGAACTGGTTCATAACAACGCCATCGGGATCTGGTTCATAACAACGCCATCGGGAACTGGTTCATAACAACAATCGGTGTGCATCAAGGATGCCTACTTTCTCCAACAGTCTTCCACATGTTCTTAGAGCGCATTATGTAAGATGCACTTGCAGATCACGAAGGTACAGCAGCTTAGGGGGTAGAGTAATCTCCAACCTCCGTTTTGCGGATGAAATTGATGCATTGTCTGGAGAGGAACAAGAACTTGAACAGCTGGTACAGAGGCTTGACACCACTACAAAGCTTTTGGAATGGAAATAAGTGCAGCGAAGACCAAAACAATGAGCATCAACACCAATGGCATCAACGTGGACATCAAAGTCCAAGGCAAATCCCTCAACACAGCCTGCAGACATGGGACTGATCCGTATTTATACTGATTTCCGTATTTTTTAAAAGTCATTTTGTCATTTTTGAGATCGACCCAAATCCGAAGAGAAAATAGGGGGGGGGGGGGGGGAGGGTAGGGTGAGCTTTGGCGCCTTCGCGAGTTCGGTTGTCGGGTCGTTCCGTCATGTTTCACGAAGTACTGCGACGTCATTTATCCAAACTTTGCGCGCGTTTTGATTGGTCACGATCATTGCCGATCTTTGCCGAAGCTGAAAATACTCGTTTTCGGATTCTCCGAGCGCTTGTGCAGTCGTGAAGTCGAAGCAGTCAAAATGGCGACTTACCCTTATCGAGTGTTGACGGAAAATGAAAGTGTTGAGTCCGCTAACATCGACAAGGTTGACATTGTGAAAAACAAATGGAAAGCGCAATGGCTGTCGGAGAGAGTTGTAGTGAAATACAAGGGCAAGGAGAGATCACAGTTGATCGGCGATTCCATCGCAAAAATCGACGTGCCTGGAGAAGCCAGAAAAGACAAACTGTACTCGCCTGTGAATCGCACCTTGTGCAAGAACATGAGAAGTGCTAGAGGAAAGCGCAAGATAGAGCAGGAAGCAGAACAAGACAGGATTGAAAAGGAGAGAGTCGCTTTGTCTCTGCAGAAGCAGAAGCTGGTCAGCAAGCAGGAAGCCAAGGCAAAACTTGCAGAAGCAGAAAAGACTGCCAGGATTGCCCACTGGAGAGCTGTCCGTTCACGCAACAATGCAAGACTCCAAGCTCTCTCTGAAGCCCTCAGCCTGAACGAGAAACCCAAAGTTTCGGCAGCCACTGGACACTGGACACTGGAACTCCCTGGAGATCAACCCGTGTTGTGCCTCATCATGCTGCGGTTCCAGTTGATGGCCGAAGTTGTAGACCATCCCGCATTGCTTTAGCTCGGAAATCATGGAGCCGCAAGGTAGCCTCTTCTTCTAAAAAGAAGCTGCAAACTCCCTCACCCTCCACATCTGCTGTGGTCACTGCTTCGAGGCGGGAAACTGTACCTCCAGTCACTGCTAATGGTGTGTCTCTGGGGTTTTGTATTCACAAGGTGGCCTCTTCTTCCGCCATGAAGGTGGTGCAGACTCTCACCAACAAAATATCGTCATCTGTGCCCGTGAGTGAAGCTAATGTGGTGCCGGCCCCAGCAAAGAAAAGGCAGGTTTCCAGTGGTGACCTGAGGGATTTCTTCAGCAAACTTCCCAGAGTGTCAATGAAATGAAGAATAAACAGTCACAAAATGACCAGACTTTTCTATGTAGGCCTACAATTTATTTGGTATTTGCACACCCAGCACACAACTATTGATGGCAGAGATCAATCTAAAACACACATGTGATTTTGGGTGAGTACTTAAAAAAAATTAACTTTTGTTTTGTACTGTAGCTAAAAAAATTTAACTTTTGTTTTGTACTGTAGCTGTTTCAATGAACAGCCTAGAAAGTTAATTGTCCTGCTCAGATTGCATCAGATTGCACCATTTGGCTTCCCCGTTTTAAAAAATTTTCCGGGGGGGGCATGCCCCCGGACCCCCCTAGCTTGCTTGGCGCTTCGCGCCGTCGGCTCAGCGCTTCGCGCCTTCACTTTCAGTATTTTTCACAATTCCCTTGTCCCATGTCTGACAGGGCATAGCTTCAAATATTTAGGAGCCATTAAATCAGACAACGCGTACCGACAGGAAGTCCTCTCCAGGATTGCACAAACAATTGCTGCCCTGACAAGGTTGAAGCCCATTTGGAAAGACAGGACCATCAGTCTACACTCCAAGGTAAGGCTGCTGCGCTCCCTTGTCATCTCCATCTTCCTATACGCTTGCTAAACATGGACCATCACAGCAGATCTACAACGAAGAATACAATGCATGGAGATGAGGTGCTACAGAAGATTTCTGGGCATTTCCTTTACCCAGCACCAACAATGAAGTCTGACAGTTCATCACACAAGCCCTTGGACAACACAATGGCATGCTCACAGTGGTGAAGAAACTGAAACTCAGATGGTATGGCCATGCCACCAGAGCATCGGGCCTTGCAAAGATCATCCTGCAAGGCACGATGCAAGGAGGCAGAAGAAGAGAGATAGAAAAGGAGATGGGAGGACAACCCTCAAGAATGGACTGGCTTGACACTGAGCGAAGCCATGAGGGTTGCTGAAAACAGAGAAAGATGAAGTACACTGGTTAAACGATCATCTGTGGTGCCCAGACGACTTTCGAGTTACAGGATAAGATAGGTTAGGATATGATCAGTAATTCAGTCAATAGAGCATTAAAGAGTGTCCTTGGCTTTAGCCTTTTCCTTGATAATCAATGACCTTCTTATTTCATCTGTGCAGGAAATTCATCAATCGGGTCATGAAAGGAGGCAACAAGCGACTGGCAAGGGAAATCATGGAAAGAGTGAGTTAGATTGATTAAATTCAAGATTGTATAAACATTTAAAAAATGGGTAAGCATTGACTGGCAGTGCTTAGTGTTCCAGTAGTATGGGGCAAGGTTTCTGCTCTTATCGTAAAATTGAGGTCATGCCTCTTCAGGTTTCCGGCGGTTAGGTTTGAGGATTTCTATCACGCATTATTGCGTTCTAAATGGGTTTCTTTGCCTGTTTTTGACAAATAACAACAGCTGAGACATAGCTTTCTTTGCTCGAATATCAATTTTAATTGAAGTAGCTGAAATTCTTTTTTAAAAATTGCAAGCAAAGCGCAACCTATAATTATTTTTATGTCAACATGATAATACATAAGAATATAAGACTAAGTGTTTATAAAGTACATTCCAACACTGCAATGCGAGATTTAATTAGCGTACAAACCAAGTTCTCTTCCTCTCTCTTTATGGTAATTATTAAAGAAAAGACAATTTATTCAATTTCTTTGTTTTATAAGTAGTTTTCAGCAAATAAATAGTGTAAATAATTTAAAGTTTTCAGCAAAAAACACCTGTAGTGTTAATAATTTAACTTGCATTACGGTGACATGGCATATAAAAGAGACTTCGAGAAATTTGCACTTCCGGTGAAAGTGTGCGTGACACGTCATTGAAAAAGCTTTATTACACGTTCTACAGAGACAAAATCTTGTGTTCTACGTCATAGGTTATTGTATTAAATGGAAAAGTACTTGAAAAATAGCGTCTCGTTTCAAATAATCGTGTTAGAAAATATGTAGCGGAATGCAAACGTCGGACGTAAGGCTGTTGGGCCATAGAACCTCACGCCACACGCCTCACGCCTCACGTTTCATGCTCTGGGCCATATGACTTCATGCCACACGCTTCACGTTTTATGCGTCAGTTTTGTGTTGACGGTACCACAATGCATTGCAGTTTCCTCAACTGATCACACACAATATTTGTGGTCTGTGACTGTTTGAGAAGATGAATTCTTCTGACGAAGAAGAAATTTTAATATTGCTCTTGCTCAGAAGGAGGAGGAAGCGAAAGAGACAAAGCATATGGTGCCGAGAACATTTCTTTCTTAGAGAATCACGAGGAGAATTCCACCGTACATTCCGTCGTCTTCTTGAGAGTCTTGAAGTTGATGAAGAACTCTTTTTCAATTATACAAGGATGTCGTACAATACTTACAATACCCTGAAGGCCCTCGTGCTGGAACGTCTGAAGCCAGATCAATCAAACTCACAAGTTTTTTCAACTCCTCCCAAACTTGTGCTCTCTGGTCTTTATCTTTGTAATCCGGAACATGTGGTTCCCAGAGAAGAGGCCTTGCCCGGACCAACTCGATTAAATTTATTCTAAAGTCATCCATTTAGATCTAATTTCTCGTGTCTGACCACTTTGGTAAGCTAGAACGTGACAACACGCATCGAAAAAAGTGGGCATTCTCACTTTTCTCTCCACACGTGTAGCGTGAGGCGTGACGCATGTGGCGTGTGTGACGTTGTATGGCCCACGCCAAGAGATACCATGTCTGTTCATTTTTATCTTCACGCGTGAGGCGTGAGACGTGAGGCGTGAGGTTCTATGGCCCAGCAGCCTAACCTGCATGTCATGTGTGACAACTCTAAACAAATAAGTCGAAATAACTTAAACAACACAACACTGACAGCTTTTAAGCTGCTAATATCACCATTTAATCGATTGTAATTGATCAGAACATACAAACAATAACAAGAAACTGAAATCGAGAAAATTACGAAAAGCAAGTTACAGTAGTAGAAATGTGACAACAGACGAAACGCAAGATACGCACATTTTGTGCACGACTAATTAAGTTCAAGCAACACAACATGCTTTCAAACTGTGTTTCCTGTGTAATTTGACTTTTTTAGAATAAATTAAACTATTAGTTTTATTAAGATAAGAGCTTTAAGCAAAAATAAACCTGAATGCATTTACATAGTACCAGCGTTCCCATTTTTTTCCGCCATTCCGCAATTATTCTAGTATAATGTCAATATTTGTTAAAATTAACAAATGATTCCGATAGTTTATGATTTTTATACATATTCTTTATTGAGTGAATGCAAGTATATAATAATTTAAGACATAGATTAGCCTGTGAAACGATGTACTGTGACCAACACCCCATAGCCTCCAATAGCAAAGAATGACTCATATATGAAATTTGGAACTCTAGACCAGCTCACAGTGGTGAAGAAAAGGAAACTCCGATGGTATGGCCACGTCACCAGATCATCAGGCCTTGCAAAGACCATCCTGCAAGGCACAGTGCAAGGAGGTAGAAGAAGAGGGAGACTGAAAAAGAGATGGGAGGACAACATTCGAGAATGGACTGACTTGACATTGAGCGAAGCCATCAGGATTGCTGAGGACAGAGAAAGATGAAGTATGCTGGTTAAACGATCATCTGTGGTGCCCCAACGACCTCAGAGTTACAGGATAGGATAGGATAGACCATGTGAAAGACCAATACAATCGCCAAGTCGATCTGCTTGTTTGCTATCAGTAATGGGCCTATTGCTACAATCACAGTATCCTGCACGCTTTAAAAAAATAAAAATAATAAAAATCCAAATTTTAATGGATTCAAAAAAGTGGTACAGTTTTACATTTCTTATGGTTCAAAATATCTGACTGGATAGCCAAAAACATTTTTTAATTTTAAACTTTCAGACAGACAGGGGTAAAAGGTTAATAACCTCTCTTTGAGCAGGCTGTAAAAAAACACAATATAAAAAATAAAATCGTAAAATGTTTGAATTTTAACACATTAAAGTTTTTTTAACTGCTTTGCAATTCTGATGATTATACCTATTGAACGTTTACAAGATTTGTTTATAATTTTATTTAAATTACAAAATAAAAATCTGTGCCTCATGCTAGTACCAGTCTTTGTGGTACTTCCCTCTTGTATTCTGCGACCCCAAGTATTGCTTTGAATTAGCAGTTAGATTAGATGGCTGTGAACTTTTAATTATATAATGTATTAATGAGCAGACATTTTATTTATTTCCACGAATTCTTTTTTCCCCCTGAAAATGTTGATAGCATCTGATGATTGCTGTATGGTGTCTGCAAGCCCATTGAGCAAGTTTACATTAAAATTGGCACAATACAAGACTGCGTCCTCAGCAGCATTATTATCAGCATCACTATCAGCCTAATTTTTTCTTAATTAAGTCCACTTTGAGGCCACACACAGTCGCTTGATTGTTAAGCCTAGTCTACGGTTTTAATTGGGGACTTGTGCTCTGTAAGAATGATCCCTTTTATCAATAACTACTTGACATTTTCATAAATGTGAAAGTTATTCATCATCAGCATAACTATCATCATCATTGTCCATTTATATTGCTTTGGCTTTGTGTGATTTATTGATAAAAATTCTGTATGCTGTATGTATGTGTACTGTATACTCCGCAGACCTTTGAGAACATCAAACATGCTCAGGTGGAGAAGTACAACAAGGCAGCCACAGCGGAGGAAAAGGCAAAGATAGAGTGCAACCCTAACAAAATCTTTCATAAGGCAGTGGAGAACTGCAAGCCAGTTTTGATGACTACCAAGATTGTCAAAGGTGGAGTGACCTATCAGGTACAGAACATTCTTATCAAACAAACAAAAAACCAAAAGAATGATTTTTTTAAAAGTTGTTTTGTTTGCCTGCTTGTTAATTGGTGGTCAGGAGTCACTTTTTGACAAAACTGCATTTCCTGTACACTTGCATACTTTGAAATGGACCTTTCCATTGAATGCTCCTGGATTCTATATATCTGTAACTTTATTTGGATTTTCTGTATTCTGCAGAAGGCATCATGTTGATTCATTTGCATTGTAGCGTTCTGAAGTCAGAATTATTTTCCATAGAAACTCCGTTTGCATTGATGGGATTCAGAGAAGAAAAAATGTTGCTTTGTTGGATTGTTTGCTGGACATTCCATACACTCATGCATCAGAGATTCATTCATTGGTTACTACCTGCATACACAATCAACTGTTATTTCCGGTCTCGTGAGTATCCAAAACATGAAATAAACAATGTAGAATTGTTGGGGAGGCAGCTTGCACCTTCTGTCATTCCTTTAGGTTTTGATGATAGTTCATGAAATTTCAGCACTCTGATGAACATGTTCTTGCAGCATTGGACTGTGCACTGCACAAACTGGTAATGGATTAGGTGTGATTATTTTAAAACTGAAATAAGATATTACTCTTCGTTTAAAGAGAACAAATCTTTCATCTAATTTCCTGCTTATCCCAGTAATGTCACGGTTGGCATTTTGTTACACACATTGTTTTTAATTTACACAAATTTCACTATGCAGACATTGGTATTTTATTTTGTGTGAATAGCCATTAGCTTGGTACGAGGGCTGGATTTATTAAAATTACTATACCTGATCTTTGAATGTAACTGCTTCTTGTGGGGAAAAAAAAAAGGCCAAGAACAACTTGGACCATGGTAGACTTGGAAATAATCTATTATTTTGAAAGTGAGTGGGTGCACTGCATTCATTAATTGATTGTATTGCATTCCATTACAATTTCTGTTATGTTCAAGGTACCTGTGCCATGTGCTCCCAGCCACCAGCTGTTCAAGGCCACGAAGTGGTTAGTGGAGAGTTGCCGTGACAAGGAACGAAAGATTCCCATGCACCAGAAGCTGGCTTGGGAGCTGCTTGAGGCTTACAACAATGAAGTAAGTATAAAGAGACATGCATAAAATCCCAAGGGCAACACTCATTGTGAATTTGAACAGGACACGCACAAGAATGCTAAAAACAATAGAGCTTTTGTTTATTCTAAAACCATTAATAGTTAAGTAAATTACAACAGCTGTCGGCAATGAAGCACAGTGAGGGAACATGCTTCTGGCAAAATGCCCTTTTTGATATCCAGTGTCACGTGGGGTTTATGGGCTCTGCACAATGGAATTATGGACCCTCACGTTTATTCGGTGGGAACTGCTAGTAAGTCACCCTATGAATTACTTTAATAAATTTATTTGTTTAGCTCGTTCTGTGTTAAGGTTGGGGTACAGAAATAGATAGAAAAATGGTAAAAGAATACTGTCACACTAGCTTTCACACGGCTATGAATCATATGTAGTCCAGCCACTTGATAACAGTTAAAATCACACATTTATTTCTTCTACTCTATACAAGATTCTCTAAGTACTAATCTAACTTAAAATGTCTCAGTCACTGCTAATAGTTCATCGCTGATAGTCTAGGCAGCTGTTATATCTTCCTCGGGCACTTGCTATAATATTTCATGTAGATTTGGACTACTGTGGTCCGTTTTACAGTTTCTGAAGAGTTGGACTACTGTGGTCCTGTTATGATCAGTTTAAGTGCACTTTCGGAGATTACACTTAACTTTCTGATGGTGCGGTCGAAGTCCTTCTGTGAGGTAGCTTCTGGTACACCTTTGTCGTTGTGTAGTTGGGTTCCCTTGCCACGCTGTGGGGTCTGACAGGGTGTTTCTTCGGGTAGCTCTTTCCGTCTTGTGCGGTAGAGTCTCCTCAACCAACTAGTCGTTTCTGTGGAGTGGGGCACACAGGATAGCTCGGGATAGCTCGCCTGCTCGTCTGTAATATAAGAGACGAAATTCTGCACAACCCTGAATAATCGGTTTGTGCAGAGCGTCTCACTGAAAGCCAAAGTAGCCCTCAGTGATAGCTCCACATCTCTATACATAAGCGACGAACATTCTGCTACTTCCGGGTTCCACTGGAATCTCACTCTAAATTCCTATACATACATAAATATAAATCGTGTCTAACTATACACATACAGAATTAATAATAATATAAACATTCAGTGGTACAGCCACTGGTCTGCAAACATACATATAAGTTAAACAACAGTGGTTCCGTACGGGATACAACATGGCGGCGCAACCGGTCGTGTTTCACCTCGTGGTAGGCTCTTCCACGTGGTCCCGCAAATTCGGATTAACAATTCACATTTATGCATAGCAAATTCCACAAACATAATTTCAACAATAATACGAATATATCACGATGAAACAGGAGGGTGTTCATTTACCTGTTTGACAAGTTCAGGCCCGTGATGACTTGAGAGAATTCTAAGATTTCAAAGTCCTGCTTCCTGGTCTATGAGTGTAGAGATTTCTCTAGCTGTGGAGATGTTGACTCTACCTCGTCTCACACACGACTGATTCAAACTGTCTTAGGTTTTGACACATTCAAAACTGCTCTACCCACTGAGCCTGCTCTGATTGGTTAAAACGGTCCGATTCAAAGCTCAAGTGCTGACTCACTGCGATGTGGGTCGGGCTCGCGCGCTGTGTGGTCTGCTGTGTAATTTACTTGCTGCTGTGTAATAGTCTAACTTCTCTACTGTTACAAATACTACACATGGCTAAATAGTCAATGGGCAGGGTAAACTGCTCGGTTCATGACATCCAGCATTGACATCTGTGAATGTTATCTTTAGGCAAAGTGTGTGGCCTTTGCCAGTTAATGATAACACAATGTATTACACACTCGCTCTGACAAAAAGGTTTTCCCTAAAGGGCCAGGGTATCAATTTAGCATGTTTGTTTATTTTGCATGACAATGACGTGAATGAGTTCACTTGGAAATTGCTTTGTTGTCACATTAAAAGACGGTTAAGCTTTGAATGTTAGGCGTCTTTCTTGCCGTGTAAACAAACAACTGTGCCTACTATACACACTTTCACAAAGTGCTATTTTTTGAATCAACTTTGATGTTGTTAATAATAATTGGCACATGAATACATCAATTTGTCATTTGAATCTGTACAGTACTTTTTTGGCTTAATCTTTTTTTTTTTCTGGTGGGACAACATTCACTGTTCATTTTAAAGATATTTGTGATGCTGAAATCTAGTGGCCTCGGGCCGTTTAATTTCTGTTCAGCCCAATGCAATGCCATTTTGGGGGACATTCGCAGTACATTGAAGTTGTTGCAACCATGCTTTGAATGAAACCCATTTGGCTATTTAAACAGGTTAGACCCTGAAATTTTTGGGCAACAAAAAGGTACAAAGAGAGACTCCTTTTGAAATTGACAGCATTGATAACTTTTATCTGGCAGTCTGCGAGCCTGCAAGTTTGCGGAAGGCAAAGCAAACAACCATTTTGTATTGTGTGTATGTGTTTTGCAGGGGAAAAGCGTGAGAAAGAAGCAGGAGCTGCATAGGTTATGTGAAGCCAACAGAGCTTACGCACATTTCAGATGGTGACATGCTGTTGTCTTAGAACTTCAACTTCCAACATCATTCACTTCACAGCATGGTGAACCAAATATGTGCTTCCATGAACGATTGGAAAGTTGTGACTTATGAGTGAATGGTTACAAAAAGTTTTGCATTGAGCACAATGAGTAGGTACTCTTTGCCTTCGGAATGAGACTGTAAAAAACAGATATTCACGTGACAATAGATGCAGGATGGAGTTCTCTTGAGAATTAAGTGAGTGATAGGAAAGATATCGATCTATCAAGACTGCTCTGCTGTCAGCGCTTGATTGCCTTTATACATGTTTATGTGACATTGAAATTGAAAGTGGTGGAACAAGTAATGGAATAGCATGTCAGATTTGAAAATGACTGAATCAGTATTTGTCATAGATTGCCAGGCTTATGACAAAAGGTAGAAGTTCCTTTGTTATAAAAGAGGTTTTGTACAGTTAGTGAATTATGACTTTTTGAGCCTGTCTGCTGACATGGAAGACCGTTATATACAAGATAACATCAACGTCATTATCAAGCAAGATATTGAACATAATTACTGCTTCAGAAAATGATGCCTGCTAGTGTTGGTAGAAGTCTATGTTCTGCAGTTCTGAAAGATTGTACTAATGTATTGTTTTGCATAGAATGCTTGTATAGTCTGTGTGTTGATTGTATGGTTCTGTGCATCGTTTTCAGTGACTACCTGGCTTGTCTGTTGTTGTTTTTTTGGTCAAAATTGTAAATTCTAAGTAGTAGGGATGTGAAAGATTGTATGGTTTTGTGTGGCGTTTTGTGAATAAGAACATGTACAAATATAAAGGAGAACAAATGTTGATTTTAATCATGAGAACATGCGATTGAATGGTGACCGAGTACTGTAGGTCTCTTTATTTTGAATGGAGAATGTAATGTAATAAATGTATTTAATAAATGCTGTTAAAATTATTGTATTTTGTTGTGTCTGTATTGTATTTTGTGCAAAACGTACAATGCAATTGTATGCATGCGTGAGTAGTCACTTTGATTTGTACTGCCCCTTCACTAACCTCTCCCTACATGGATAATACTGTTTATTGTGTATTTATTTACTGTGTTATTAGGTGAGGGAGCGTTTTCAATTGTTTCTTCCAAGGAAATCGTCTTTTAAATGTCATATTTACTATATTATTATTATTATTATTATTATTATTATTATTATTATTATTATTATTATTATTATTATGGTGTTTATTATTATTATTATTATTATTATTATTATTATTATTATTATTATTATTATTATTAATGGTGTTTGTCTTTAGATGTTTGGGGATTGTTTGTTTTAACAGCAGAAAGAATCCCTAATCGAATACTGTATATGATAAATGCAATGATTTTGCTGTATTCTAGTTTTGCCTTGAAAGAGCACAGCCCAGTTTTACTTGAGGGTGTTTGCAGAAGCTACACAGCTGCCTGCTTGGACTAGGGCAATGCATAAACACAAAGACGCATTATGTTGACAAACAGAGTCGGAGCAGGGCTTTTCCATTGATTTGTTTTTGTTCCAACAGTTGTGCTATTGACCTTTTAACCTCGGGCAGATTGATTTGCATAATGGCCAAGAGCTGGTGTGGAGTAACATCGCGATTCTCTCCCCTTAACCCTTCTGGCACCACGCATGCACTGCAATTCCCTCCCCTTATCCATTTCCTGCAACAAAAGTTGTTCCACTCTATGAGCGCATTTGAGTATCAGAGATTACTTTATATAAGATAAGGTTCTTCATGGTGAGGTTTGCATCCACTGGTGTCTGATACTCTTGTGCTCTTTGAAGTGAGACGTGTGTGGGAAGAGGGGTGCTAGTTCAGTTCAGTGAGTAGATTAACGTCCCCGGACACAGTGCGTATAGGGGACAAGAGGGGTGTTAGAGAGGAAGGCTTTCTTTTACCTCCCGTTCTTTGCTGTTCGGTGTTGCCGTATTGTTTAAATCCCGTTTCAGGGGAATTGCCTCCCTTACCCGCAGGCTGGGTTCATAAGTTCATTATGCGACTTGTGTTGGAGATGGTCGAGGAGGGTTGCCATTTTCTAAGGTTAAATTAGTGGGTGTGTTATTTTCTTAAGTTGCGTGATTAGAGCATCGCCATATGCTTTTGCGTTTCCCTTTACTTTTCTCGAATCCGAAAAATTCTATGGATTGTGTGAAATTAGTAACATTGTTAAACGATTGTTCTTGTTCCTCCATCTTCTCTCTGTACTGTCCTACGATATTTGTCTTCTTCTTATTCTTCTTGTGGTCGCTGAGCAGCAAAATTAGAGACGCTGCTTTTAAGCCCTCTTGTGCATAAATTGCAAACCTCACCATAAATGGCTGCACACACCGTGAAGATCTCGAGGGCGGCTGACCAATTCAATGTAGAAGAAAACAGTATAAAGAGTAAAACAAAATATTAAAACCCCTCTTTGCACTCGCCATTCATATTCAGACTCGGATTCTTCCCAGGCAGAAGACGCCGACAGAATGGTGAATGCAAAGCCCTCAGCTGTTTTTCTGGTATATCCATGATAATGCAAGCCGGCTCTTGCCCCATGCAACTGGCCAAGTTCCTGAGTTAGTTTGTCCGTTGTAAGTTGTTTTGCAACTTGTTTTCTACCTTCTTCTTCTTCGTCTTCTTTTTCTTCTTCTTCTTCTTCTTCTTCTTCTTCTTCTTCTTCTTCTTCTTCTTCTTCTTCGTCTTCTTCTTCTTCTTCTTCTTCTTCTTCTACTTGCAAACTTCTGATTTGTTTGCGTATCATCAGAAAGTTCACTCAAAATAATATTTGATTGTATAATATGTTCTTGTTATCTTTTGTGTCACATATTGCGAGCAATGAGTCTCAAAGACGAAAGTTTCACATAATTTTCTCTTGAAGTATAACCTGACTGACAGCAATGTGTCTCGGTGATTTCTTTTTTTTCTACTGTATATAGTATTTTGATTACTGCCTGTGCATCACACACAAATATCCTTGTGCAAATGGGGACAATACAGATTCGTTATTCGTTTATTCGTTATTCGTTATGAAGACGTATGAAGTGATCCTGTTATTTGGTAATGTCTTTCGGTGCTGTCCAGTTTGTTTTCCTCATCACCAAACCTAGACATCTAAATCATCTATCTATCATCTATCATCTAAATGACAATAATGTCGTCTACACACGCCTGTATTTCTAGCATAGGAACGTCTTAGTGCTGAAATAAGTAGTCTAGCATTTTTGGATCACTGAGTTTGCGCCCTGTGATCATGCATTCAGATGGACATGCAATGCCGTAGTGTCTTCTAGTACTGTCCTAATGTTGTTGTTTTTTCATCAACTATCCTGTTATTTCAATGATAATAGTTCTGTCTCTCAATGCTGACGTCTGTATAGCTTAGTCCTCGCCAAGGAATTACCGACCGTATTGCCAAAATTTTTTGATTCTCACATCGTTGTTATTGCTGAAGGCGGGCTTGCTTGTCTCTCGAAGCCGTTCCACTGCTTTTTCTTCAACAACCCTAATGTGTTCGCTTTACCGACATCTGTTCTTCTACCCCCGTTGGGGTGCCGGGGGTTTCAGTATAAATAGTATCACCACTTTCTGGAAATTTAGTGCTTTGAATTCCCACTGTCGCTGTCTTCCTCATTTGCTCTTTCCCCTTCCTGCTCTGTCCTATCACTCTGCTATAATATCTTCTTCTTCGCTAGATCAATGACCTACCTTTTTTCTTAAAAACTCTTCCTGGACAAGACTCCTTGTTTGTGTATGAGGTCTGTTGGATCAGCTTGGGAGTATTGGACGCTTTCTGCCGGGTGGTCACTAGGGCTTCCTATGATGTTATTATTTAGCAATGTAGGCATTTTATATGTATGTGTTTTGTTGATAATTTATAATGATGTTTGTATTCTATTTTGTTTTTGTAACCGGGGGTTCGATTAGTTGGGGTAAAGCCTCAGCCGTCCCCTGCGTGGGATGTCTTTATTGTAAAGTGACTGGCCGGTGGAGGGCATTCAGTTTTCCCACTAGGGTTGTTTCAGCAGATCTGTTATGCGGATCGGGGGTTGTCCGGTCCTGATTTGGCTCGGAAGAGTCCGCTGGACCTAAAGCAAAAATCATTCAATCAATCAATGTCGTAGTGCTAAAATGAGTAGTCTAGAGTATTTGGAATCACTGACACTGACATCCAAATAAGCTTTTGAGGTGATCCTGCGATGCTGTAAATCATGTAATGTCCGTCTATATTGGTCTACTGTTTCTCCTTGTTTCTCATCTGAAGGGCAATCACAATGTTTATCACTACAAATACAAGTATAATATTGCATTTATCTTTTTGCATCGTTGGCATTACTATTTACTGACTGCGACCAATGTGTTGTAAAGGGTGCCACACTTTTCTTTCATTTACTTGCCCTTTGATCTCGGAAATATTGTTTTTCCGGTTGTTTTTTTGTTTTTTTTTGAGAGCGCGTGGGCAAAGGTATTTTACCTACACAGTCACTAGGCGGAACGCGAGTAGGCGAATCGTGGCGCACCGGTTGCGAAATGGTCTTGCGGTCGTCGTAATGTCGTATCTTAGTGCCCCCTCTTTGTTTTCTCGTCAACTGTCGACCTGATCTGTTGGCCGTAAAAAGCTATGAATATAGATGACCACCAAAAACCTGTCACCCGCACGAGCCGTATTTATTATGATGTTAACTGATGGATCAACCATCCACCCACCGTGGCATTATATGGCAAAGGCTATCAATCACAAAGCAATCTTAATCACAGTCTTTCTTTTTAAAGACACCCACTTTGACCACGCCCCGTCGACAGTTTTTTTTAAATATTCACAGTGAGTGTTGCCAACATAGCATCTACCACAGCCGGTAAGAGACAGAACAATTTTTTTTTAAATCTCTCGGTAAGGTTTTTTGTTTTAGGTTGACAAAATAGACCCTACCCTACCCCAGACTCCAAAGACACACTCTTTAAGTTTCGTGGTTCACTCATAAATAGGGTTACGCGGCTGTGGTATCAGTGTGCGGTTAATCAGAGAAAATAACTATGTTTGAACCGAAATTGAAAGTTCCAATTTCAGCGGGTGGTTTGAGCCCACTTTGCCATTGTGTAATGTGAAAACAATGCGGATTTTAGGGTAAACTCCTTTTTGCCAAAAGTAAACAAAGCCTTCGAATTGGGGGCTTTTAAGTCAGTAAAAGCTACGTGTTTTCTATCTCTCGCGTGCATCCCACAGGTGGCCGTGTCGCAATGTTAGAGATACCGAAGCCCATATATATATACTACTTTACTAGTATCTAGGCATCGGCATCTCTAACGTAGTAGTATGTATCGATTTTCACGAATGTTTTATATTTTCATTGGCCAAGTAGAGTGTGGCTAAAACTGAAATCGCATGGAAATTGACTAATCGCAGATGATGATGTTGCTAGCAAGCTGTGAAATATACAAGTCGTAAGGATACAGGACCTACTTTAACTCATTTACGAATCGCAGTCTCCTATGCCTTCTCAGCAAAGACTGAAAAACCAAACGGTTTTCTTGTATTTTCTAAGACGCGCTAAAACATCAAAGTTTTATTCCCAAACCGCCACAAATTCGCAAATACCACAGTAACAAAGATATCAAGGAAATGAGGAGTCAAAAGAGTTAATGGACCGAATAAGCGATTGAAACTGGCATTGGTTTTCATTGGCTGCCTAATGCTAGAGTTGACTGAAAACTAGGCCTACATTTTGAACAAAGCGGAGACGAATCAATGATTGACACTGGCATTGTTTTTCAATGGTGAAGTGTGGTTGAAGGAACCTGTCTCCCCCGTTGGGGTGCCGGGGGTTTCAATTTAAATAGTATCCCCACTTTCTGGAAATTTAGTGCTTTAAATTCCAACTGTCGCTGTCTTTCTCATTTATTCTTTGTCATTCCTGCTCTGTTCTATCAATCTGCTAGGAAATTAAGCACAAGGCAAGCAATAATTATAAAAGACAGTTAAGAATATCATTTAAAAAATATCAATCAAATTTAATTAAGAAAATTAGAAAATTGAAAAGTAATGATCCAAAATGCTTTTGGAAGCTTCTAAATGGTACACGCACTGAAAAAAGGGACACATATGGTAAAATAACATGTGAAACGTTTTTTGAACATTTTAAGAAAATTTCTGATTCCGATGTTGAGAATGACACTCTTGACCAGAATACAAGCATGCACGACACCAAAACACATTTTCTCCTTGATCAACCATTCAATGAGGAGGAGGTTAAAGAAGCTATACGTACTTTAAAAAATAACAAAGCTTGTGGTATAGATTATATAACTAATGAATTTTTGAAGTCAGTCCCTTATGAATTCATTAAGTTGATAACTAAATACTATAATATTGTACTACAATCTGGTAAAGTGCCTGAGGATTGGACTATCCTATCCTATCCTATCCTATCCTGTCCCATAACCCGAAGGTCGTAGGGGCACCACAGATGATCGCTTAACCAGCATACTCCATCTTTCTCTGTCCTCAGCAGCCCTCATGGCTTCGCTCAGTGTCAAACCAGTCCATTCTCGAATGTTGTCCTCCCACCTCTTTTTCGGTCTCCCCCTTCTTCTACCTCCTTGCACTGTGCCTTGCAGAATGGTCTTTGCAAGGCCTGATGATCTGGTGATGTGGCCATACCATCGGAGTTTCCGTTTCTTCACCACTGTGAGCAGGTCATCGTGTTGTCCAATGGCTTGTGTGATGGTCTGTCGGACTTCAACGTTGGTGATGTGTTGGGTATAGGAAATGCACAGAAGTCTTCTGTAGCACCTCATCTCCATGCTTTGTATTCTTCGTTGGAGATCTGCTGTGAGGGTCCATGCTTCGCAAGCATATAGGAAGATGGAGATGACCAGAGATCGCAGCAGTCTTACTTTGGAATGTAGACTGATGGTTCTGTCTTTCCAAATGGGCTTCAACCTTGTCAGGGCAGCAGTTGTTTGTGCGATCCTGGAGAGGACTTCCTGTCGAGACCCATTGTCTGACACAATGGCTCCTAAATATTTGAAGCTGTGCACTGTGTTGAGGGATTGGCCTTGTACTTTGATGTCCGTGTTGATGCCATTGGTGTTGTTGGTCATCATTTTGGTCTTCTCTGCACTTATTTCCATTCCATAAGCTCTGGAGGTGGTGTCAAGCCTCTGTACAAGCTGTTCAAGTTCTTGTTCCTCTCCAGCCAATCCATCAATATCATCCGCAAAACGAAGATTGGAGATTGCTCTGCCCCCTATGCTGACTGTGCCTTCGTGATCTGCAAGAGCATCTGACATGATGCGCTCTAGGAAGATGTTGAAGAGTGTTGGAGAGAGTAGGCATCCTTGACGCACACCGATTGTTGTTCTGAACCAGTTCCCGATGACGCTGTTATGGAGGACTGCACTGGTAGCCTTGTCATACAGGCTTTTGATGACTTCTATGATTTTAGGGCTGATGTTGTACACTTTCATGGTTGCCCATAGAGCTGCATGCCAGACTCGGTCAAATGCCTCTTGAAGTCTATGAACACATGATATAGATGTTGTTGGTGCTGTAGGTATTTCTCACAGATTATTCTGAGGTTGAAAATCTGTTCAGTGGTACTTCGCCCTGCCATGAATCCTGCTTGTTCTTCAGCTATGATTTGTTCAGCTTGTGGTTTCAAACCTGTTGAGTATTATTTTCAGGAGGACCTTGCTGGGATGGCTGATGAGGCTGATGGTGCGGTAATTTTCACACTCCTGAAGGTTACCTTTTTTAGGAAGAGTGATGACAAGCGACTGGGTCCATGGTGTAGGCCATTCCCCATTCTGCCAGATCTTGTTACAGATAGTGGTGAGAGCATCAGTCATCGCATCTCCTCCTGCTTGTAGCAGTTCCGCTGGTATGTTGTCCACTCCCGCTGACTTCCCTTTCTTCAGCGATTGCACTGCTGCCTCAACTTCTTCCCGGAGAATTGGGAGGATTTCTTCTTCTTCTCTGCTCTCGGGACATGCTAGAACTGATGGGTCTCATTTGGTGTATGGTTGTAAAGGTCAGAGCAGTACTCTGTCCATCTGTCCAAGACTTCTTGTTCTTCTGTAAGGCAAATGCCAGACTTGCTTTGGATAGTGGAGACTTTGGGCTGTTTAACACTTGTCAGCCGCTTCACAGTCTGGTAGGCCTTCTTGCTGTTGTTCTTGTTCAGATTGTTCTCTATTTCCTGGCATTGATCTTCTATCCAGTTCTCCTTTGCTGTGCGCATGCCTTTTCGGATGTCATTGTTGATTTTTCGGTAGACATCAGCTCCCTGTGAGGTGTTCTTTTTCTTTTTTAACTCTCTTCGTTTATCACACAGATCCAAAAGTTCAGGTGTGATCCACGGCTTCTTCTTTGGTCGGTGCTTGCCAAGGATCTCAGTGGCGGCATCTGTTACAGCTGAGTTGAAGGTATTGGTCATGGTGTTGACATCTACTTCGCCTGCCCCCAAAATAAGCAGTGGTGCAAATTTCCCTCCAATTGTGGCCTGAAATATTTTTGCCACCTCCGGGTCTTGCAGTTTGTCCAGGTCGAACTTCAGCCTAGTGCACTTTGCTGTATTTACTCTCTTCAAATGGAGCCGGAAAGACATCATCACGAGATCGTGGTCACTTCCAATGTCTGCTCCTGGAAAAGTGCGTGTCCTGCCAATGTTGATGCTTGATCTGAAGCGTTTCTTGACCATGATGTAGTCGATCTGGTTGTGATGTTCCCCGCCGGGACTGTGCCATGTCCATCGTCTGGATTTTTTTGTGGAGACCAAGCGTGTTTGCCAGTACCAGATTGTTGTATCTGGCAAACTCCAATAGCCTCAGACCCCTGTCATTTGTCTCGTTGTTGCAGTGGGGTCCGCATGTGTCTCCCCAGTTGCGGTGCGCATCTTGGCCAACCTTGGCATTCCAGTCGCCTTGCACTATGACTATGTCCTTCTTCGGCACTTGGTCAAGGACCGCCTGTATATTTTCATAAAAATCCTCCACTTCGCTGTCTTCATAGTCTGATGTTGGGGCATAGGCCTGGATGATGGTAATGTTGAAAGGGGTTGCTCTCAGACGGATGGTAATGAGTCTACTGGAGACTGGGCGGCAACCCATGACAGTGGCTAGAATGTTCTTGTGGACCAAGAATCCAACGCCGTGTTCGTGCCTGTCATCTCTACCGCTGAAATAGAGCTTGTGGCCTTTGTCAGTCGTTGTTTCACCTAGGCCTTTCCAGCGCAGTTCGCTGATACCTAGAACGTTCCATCGATAGTGGTCCAGCTCGTGGGCCAGTTCTTCTAATTTTCCTTCCGCAGTTAGGGTCCTGACGTTCCAGGTTCCTATGACGATGTTGTTTCTCGTGCGGATCTTGCTATATTGTCCATCAGTAGCATACTTAACACCTCCGTCCTGGTGGCCAACGGAAGGCGCGGTCCTTGTGCCGGGTGACGGCCCGGGCGACGACCGATCCGGTATGGAATTAGTGGATTGTGTCATCATGTAGTGTGTCTTGGGCGACCTGGCAGGGCCCAATCCTCTCCAGGCTGTTGGCCACAGCCGAAATCCACGAATACAGTGTGGCTCGCCTTGGCCCTGAGCACGTGGTCGTTGAACCTGTAGTAACGTGAGGTTCCTCCGCCCTGGCCGGTGACTTCTGTGTAGAAGACTTTCGCCCAGTGATGCCGTGCTAACATCACCCCTGTTAGTCGCCTCTTACGACACGCCGGGAAACGTTGGGTCTATTCTATTTGCCCGAACCCACAAGGATAGCATTTAAATTAAATTTAAAAAAACCAACAGAATTTAGAACAAATACTTCCAAACTAACTTTTTTGTACTTTTATGTATGTATTTTGAGTCTTATGAATATTTGTCATATATATTTGTAAAGCTTTTTTGTAATCTGGGGTGACAAGTTAAGCGAAAGGGCTGATGCCCTCAGCATTACCTAGCTTTATTTTTATTTAGGATGTGGTAGGGTAGTCATAATATTATAAATTTGTATGTACTATACATGTGTGTTTTTGGTCGATCCTAAACGTGTTTCTGATCATGTAAGAGGTAGTCCCATTTTGTGTGAGTGTCTGGTCCTGATTTGGCTCAAAAGAGTCCATTGGACCGAAACAACCATACAATGCAATGTTGTCTGTTGCATTGTTGAGAAAAAAATAATTAAGAATATGTGAACTGAATTATAAATTATACAGAAATGAAGCAAATCCAGTAGTTAAAGATGCTCTGTAATCTAAGCACTTTGACACTATGTTAAAACTGATACAAGTTACAACAAGGGGAAAACAAACAGTGTGAAAAGTTTTAAAGTTGACCAGTCTTGAGAGGATTTCTTTTGTGGCATACTTTGCCGTTCTGTAACTGTAGATTATAGTCACACGACACTGAAGCGTATAGGCGACTACTGGTCACATTATTCTGACACCAGCGAACCAGTTGATAGTATGGGAAAAATAATATGGTCACACATTGGCCAATCCGGGATTCGAACCAGGTACCTTTCGGTTACTAATGCCACCACCAACAATGTATGGATCGCCTCAAGAATTTTTTAAACCCTTATTAATGTGTAAGAAATGAATATTTGAACAGAAAGGTTTTAAGGTACTGTTGTTGTTGTTTTTTGGTTTTTTTTAGTGTACCAGCTGTCATGCTTGATGGGTTTTTAATTACAGTTCCAGGTAAGGAAACAATGTTAACATGCATGTCCACACACTAGAATTGAGCAGTTCAGCTTGAGACACAAACATGCGCATGACACCGTAGAGTAGTTTGGCTGACCTGAGAGTTCTTAGGGGAAGAAGGGTAGCGATGGGAGGAAAGTGATGGGATGAAGAGGAGGGTGGACACACTCACATAGAACTTAAGCCTCAAAAATGTAACTTGTAAATATTAGTAAATTTAAAACAGTTTTTGGTTGATGAGTGAGTGTTGTTGAGCATTAAAACACCAGTAGCTTGAACACAAATCAAGCATTTTACCCTGTCAGTATATAGTTACAATGTTATTTTAATGTTATTTCACCCCTAATTCAATGTAGTTTTTTTTTTCATTTTTTATTCATTTTTTTTATCATTATTTGTTTTTTGCTTTTTTTTTACAGTTGTGTTTTTCCCTCTTTGAAGTCACAAGACCTAATAAATTCTGACAGACGTAAATGTCTTCATTACAGATCAATAAACAATTGGACTATAGGGATTATTAAACCTCTTTATAAGCAGAAGGGGGACAAAGACAATGCAAATAATTATCGTGGAATATCTATCTTGAGCTGCTTTGGTAAATTGTTTACAAGCTTAATTAACAAAAGACTAGGTTCTTTCTTGGAGTCTAATAATGTTCTGGGTGAAGAACAGGCTGGATTTAGGGGTGGATACTCTGTTTCTGATCATATATTCACTTTACACTCTCTTGTAGAATTCTTCCTATCAAAGAAAAAGCGTTTGTACTGTGTTTTTATTGATTATGAAAAGGCATTTGATTTTGTTAATCGTTCTTTGTTATGGCAGAAATTATTAAATTCTAATGTAAACGGAAATATACTCCGTATAATAAAAGACTTGTATAATAAAGCAAAATCACAGGTACAGTGGAATGATACTCTTTCTGATTATTTTTCTTGTAAAACAGGTGTCAGACAAGGTGAAAATCTGTCTCCGTTATTGTTTGCTGTATTTTTGAATGATTTAAAAAGTTTTCTTGGTGAAAAACTAATTGGTCTAAGAACTGTTAAGCTTGCAGCATCGGATATTTTTCTTGATGATGACTATATTGAGACTCTGTATAAAATGTTTATTTTGCTTTATGCCGATGACACCGTAATTTTTTTGTGAATCTTCTGCTGAATTACAGTCTTCTTTAGATGCCATGCATCAATATTGCACTAAATACAAATTAAAAGTCAATGCTGCTAAAACTAAGGTCGTTGTTTTTTCAAAAGGCAAAGTCAGAAATCTACCTAATGTATTTTACAATGGTGTCAAATTGGACGTGGTCTATGATTTTCAGTATCTCGGAATTAAAATTAACTATAATGGTAGCTTTAAACCAGCCCAGAAAAATTTATATGATCGTGCCTCCAAAGCTATGTTTTCTCTTTTAAGAAAAATTAGAAAGCTTATGTTACCACTAGAAATTCAAATTGACCTGTTTGAGAAAACTATAGTTCCTATTCTGTTATATGGTTCAGAGATATGGTGTCCTCAAATGAGTGACCTTGCCACTAAACTGCAACTGCGTTTTTATAAACTAATTTTAAAGCTGGGTAAGTCTACTCCTTCTCAAATGATTTTTGGTGAATTAGGGCAAGTTCCTCTGGAGTTACAGGCAAAGCAAAGAATGTTAAATTTTTGGTATAAGCTTGTTCACCCTGATAACAGTAATAAATTGTCTAGCGTTATGTACACTTTTTTGTTTCACATTGATTTGCATAAAGGTTATAAATCTTCATTCCTCGATTCAGTGCGGAAAGAGTTAAATAATCTAGGACTTGGTAATGGTTAAATCAGGGGCTAACCAATGTTATGCCTTCTGCGTCAGTTTTTAAGTGTACAATTAAACAACGCCTACATGATCAGTTTATTCAAGGCTGGTTCGAGGAAATAAACAATAATGAATTTTACTATAATTATCGAATGTTTAAGCTACATTTTGAATTTGAAAAATATTTGCATGTTCTACCAACAAATCTTGCAATATCTGTTCTAAAGTTCAGGACACTTAACCACAGAATGCCAGTGCAGAGAGGCCGATATTTTAACATTCCTAGACACGAACGTGTATGTCAAAAATGTAATAGTGGCGATCTTGGTGATGAGTTTCATTATTTATTTTTGTGTTCACATTTTTGTAACTCGAGAAGAGATTTATTAAAATCATACTATTATAGATATCCCAATGCCATCAAATTTCAAGAATTATTGTCATCTAACAAAAAGTCAGAATTATTAAAGCTTGTAAGTCTAATGAAATTAATAATTAAACAAATGTAACGTTTTTATCCCATGTCAAAAATTAATATAGTTCTGATGTTGACAGGTTATGTGTAATAAAAATTATTCCAGTAGTTTGTCATTGATGTGTTTAGGTTGAATTGTATTGTTAGTTATGATTCATAGTTGTTGTCCCCAATCAAGTTCTTTTTTCTTCTTTTCCCCACTCCATAACTCCCCCTGCGACCTCCCCCCCCCGACTCCACGCTATTCCGCTGCATAAATAAATAGTTTAAAATTTTTATTTTATTTTTTTAATCTAAAATGTTAATTAATTATTGTGCATGTTTGTGTATATTATTTTAACCATGTCCATGTGCCCTTAATGGGTTTTTCTGGAATAAAATTTGCCTTGCCTTGCCTTGCCTTGCTATACTATCTTCTTCTTCGCTAGACCAGTCACCTACCTTTTTTCTTGAAAACTCTTCCGGGACAAGACTCCTTATTTGTGTGTGAGGTCTGTTGGATCAGCTTGGGAGTATTGGACGCTTTCTGCCAGGTGGTCGCTAGGGCTTCCTATGATGTTATTATTTAGCAATGTAGGCAATTTATATGTATGTGTTTTGTTGATAATTTATAATGATGTTTATATTCTATTTTGTTTTTGTAAACGGGGGTTCGATAAATTAGAGTATAGCCTCAGCGTCACCTGCGTGGGATGTCTTTATTGTAAAGTGACTGGCTAGTGGAGAGCTTTCAGTTTTACCACTAGGGTTGTTTCAGCAGATCTTTTATGCGGATAAGGGGTTGTCCGGTCCTGATTTGGCTCGGAAGAGTCCGCTGGACCTAAAGCAATAATCATGTAATGTAATGTAATGAAGGAACCTGTCATGTGTTCTAGTGTTCATTTTTCTTTACTCTGTGTATTTGTGTGAGTGGGAGGGTGGGTGCTTAGGTGGGCGCTCGTGCGTTTAGGTTGGTATGCGTTCTGAAAAAAAAAGTCATATTGAAAATATTGATACAGAAAATTAATGTTACTCGCATCTTCGACGTGAAATATGAAAAATGGTCACATCTCGATCAGGCAATATTGTACCAGCACGCAAAGGATGTGTTTGGCGTTTATCTTGTTAGCATTGATTGTTCGTTAGGGTTGGACGGGGAAAGGAGGAGTGCATGCACGATGTGTGGGTGTGTGTGTGTTTGTGTGTGTGTGTTGTTTTTGTTGCTGCTGATTTCGTCGTCATCGTTGTTGTTCTTGCTGCTGACACTGCCATGAGTGTATGGGAGTGGGGGGTGGGGAGGAGGAGGGGTTTGTGTGCGTGTGTTGGGATGGGTTGGTGGGTGAGTGCCTGCGTGCGTGTGTGTGTGGGTGCTTTAAAGAGACAGACGCCGTACCGGTGAAGGGGTAGTGGTTGCGATTGGTGGTGGTGGTGGTGATGGTGATGAGGGAGGGCAGGGGGAGAGAGGGTGGGGGGTGTTAAACGCACAGAAACCATTTTGAAGGTCTTCTTTCCAAAACCAAAATGCTACGAAATGTGCCACAACAAAGCTGAAACGGAAGGTAGGGAAGGGGTGCATGTAAATGGGGGTGGGGAAGGAGGGATGGGTATGACAGACGAGAAGAAAGAGAACAATAATGAGAAATACTAATTTAAAGCATTTTAAATCTCTCATTGCCGGTCCTCATTTTCAGTTTATTTGCAACACGGGTATAAATCGTTGACAATGATGATGCCGTGAACTCTAAAGCGGTAATTGCATTTTCGTTACAGCACCCCTTTTTTTTCGTTTCCTTTTGAGCTCACAATTTCCATTACAAATGATTTGGAAGCCGCGGTCTTTTGCGGTAATTTACTGGGAAAAGGAAATGTCGTTTAAACATTAACTGTATACAAAAAGACAACTTTAAAAAATAAATAATCATTTTTAAAATTATTATTTTAACAAATAATAAAGAAGAAGCTAAAAGCGGTTTTTAATTTTGAAGGTCTGGGACAGAACATGAGAATAATTAAATAGGAATTTGAGACAGAGTAATGAGATTGGAATTGGAGACAGAGTAATGAGTCGAGTCAAGTCAAGTCAACCAATCTTTATTACTCACAATGGAGAATTCATACAACACACTGCATCTCAGCGAATAAGAAAAGAACAGGAAAAAAACACTTTTAAAACAAATAGAATTATACATAAAATCATTATCACGCACATTCTCTTCAAGTTCCTTTTTACTACTAACGCACAACCATCAACTGACAAATTTAAAATTAATTTCACTTCACATCATGCACATACGATTGAGATAACTTTCCATTAATTATGATAGTTTGAGAGTATGGACATAGTATAGTATAGGCTTATAATAGTATCGGTGGGCAACCATGAGAGTATACAACATCAGCCCTAACATTATTGAAGTCATCAAAAGCCTGTATGACCAGTGCAGTCCTCCACAACAGCGCCATCGGGAACTGGTTCAGAACAACAATCGGCCTGCGTCAAGGATGCGTACTCTCTCCATCACTCTTCAACATTTTTCTGGAGCGCATCATGTCAGATGCCCTTTCAGATCATGAAGGCACAGTTAGCATAGTGGGTAGAGCAATCTCCAACATCCGTTTTGCGGATGACATTGATGGATTTGCTGGAGAGGAACAAGAATTTAAACAGCTGGTGCAGAGGCTTGACACCACCTCCAGAGCCTTTGGAATAGAAATAAGTGCAGAGAAGACCAAAATGATGACCAGAATGGCATCAACACAGACATCAAAGCCCAAGGACAATCCCTCAACATAGTGCATAGCTTCAAATATTTAGGAGCCATTATATCAGACAATGGGTCCCGACAGGAAGTCCTCTCCAGGATCGCACAAACAACTGCTGAGGTGACAAGGTTGAAGCCCATTTGGAAAGACAGGACCTTCAGTCAACACTCCAAGGTAAAGCTGCTGCGCTCCCTTGTCATCTTCATCTTCCTATACGCTAGCGAAACATGAACCCTCACATCAGACCTACAACGAAGAATAGAAAGCTTGGAGATGATATGCTACAGAAGACTTCTGGGCATTTCCTATACCCAGCACATCACAACAACGAAGTCCGACAGACCATCATACAAGCCATTGGACAACACGATGACATGTCCACAGTGGTGAAGAAACGGAAACTCCGATGGTCACGTCAATCGAGCATCAGGCCTTGCAAAGACTATCCTGCCAGTCAAAGTGCAGGGAGGCAGAAAATGAGGGAGACCGAAAAAGAGGTGGGAGGACAAAATCCGAGAATGGACTGGCTTGACACTGAGCGATGCCATGATGGTTCCCGGTTGCTGAGGACAGAGTAAGATGGAGTACGCTGGTTAAACGATAAACGGTGGTGCCCCAACGACTTTCGAGTTACGAGATAGGATAGGATATAATAGTATTAAATTACTAAGAGGAGAAACTACGACCACTACGAGCAATCACATCATGGGCTCACTGTTTTCATCATGGATAGCAGTTACAAGTGTATTATAGTCATTGGAAGCACAATTGAACACAATATTAGTAAATGTAATACTATAATAATACTAGCAATAATAACAACAATAATAATGAAGTCTTAGATATAGACTGACTGCTGTATTATAAAACAGACACACACACACACACACACACACACACACACACACACACACACACACACACACACAAACACATCATGGTCAGATATAATATATATAATGAAATGCGCAGCAAGACATTTGAATACACAAGCACCAAGATAGTAAGCTACTAGGAAGAAATTCTGGTATAGTTTTCATTCAGAAAGGAGATGGTGATAGGAATGAAAGTGTTTTTGTACTTCTGTGTTCTGAAGCGAGCACAGCGGAATCTTCCTTTAGAAGGAAGAAGTCAAACAGACAGGAGACTACCTGCCTTGCTGAGAACTCTTTTATTGAGAGCTGTTCTAGATGCACCTGCTTCTTGCCAACTATCTTGCTGCACACATTAAAAATGCCAGACAGAGTTTCCGCTCTTCACACTGAGTGTCCTGTACCAACAGATAAATGTCATGTTAGGATTGATTCTACAAAACCATGGTAGCAAAGTCCTATCGTTTTTCTAGACTCGATGGTATAATATGTACATTCTTTGTTTGCACTTTTTAAAAATCACGTCAACATTAAAAAATCACAAATATTGTTAGGTAGGTTGGGTTTGGGCGCGCCACAGGCTGCGACTACGCTATCCCCAGGGGAGGCGGCCCAGAATTTCCCTTTGGAAAAGGGACAATAAGGTAAATAAAATAAAATTAAATTTTTTTGAAAAAGTCAGCTTGTCGTCAATTGCATTGCCAAGATACCTGTATTCCTCGACTCTTTACACAGTCTGACCCTTCGGTTGGAGAGCTACCACATTCGAACTGTTTCTTTTGTAGTCTATGATAATTTCTTTAGTTTTTTTCTACGATCGTTTCTAGAAAATTAGCATCAGACTCTAAGCAAAAGCCTCTACACGTTTTTTTTTTAATAGCTAGTGACAGAGTCTGATATGTCAACGAATGCAGTGTCTTTAGAAAATTTGTAACATGCTTATCTGCTCTTTCACTGTGGCAATCGTTGGTTTAGGGTGTGAAGATAAACGGAGAGATCGCAGTATACCGAGGTGTTTCAGTGTTGATTTTCCTCACAGAAGAAGAGCAGGAGGAGACAGAGACAGAGGGAGAAGAGACATATGGTTTAGACACAGTGATAGAGGATGGAGGGGGATGGAGGAGCCAGTAGAGCGCCGCCTAACACAGACAGTCCGTGTGCGGTCACTGAGGATGTCTGTCACCAACAGAGTGAGGTGGAAGTTTTTTTTACTGTTCATTGCATTCAGTTTTTCCACCAGAAGATGAGTTCGTACAGTGTTAAAAGCTGAAGAAAAATCAACAAAAAGAATTCTAACGTAAGATCCGCATTGTTCTATATGTGAGTGAGAGTAATGGAAAATGGTAAGAACTGCATCCTTACCCACTTCCCTATTTTGTCTGTATGCAAACTGGTGGAATGGAAAATGGTAAGAACTGCATCCTTACCCACTTCCCTATTTTGTCTGTATGCAAACTGGTGGGGGGTCAAGTGCTAGGCGATACGAATTTAAGACAAAATCATTACACATTTTATGTTGCCATTTTTAAAAGCCTCTAGGGCTGGATGAGCAGATAAGATTAACAGATTAAACATAAAGAAAAGAAAAGAATATTTTGAAATATTGATTTGTGCTATTATTTGTTGTAGTCCATTTAGCCGCGTGTTCGTTGTAACAAACTTAATAGAAACAAATAGTTGGGGTGCCGGGGTTTTGTATATAAATAGTATCACCACATTGTGGAGATTCTAGTATTTTAAAAATCTAGTATATAAGTCAATGATAAGACTGTCAAACACGAAAGGTGACTGTCATTAATAGGGCTGGACGGTTTTACCGATACATAACTGTATTCAGGTTCGGAAACGCGACGGTGCGGTATAGTACTACCGGTGCGGGTGTCCAAGGTCCGGTTTACTGGGAAATCTCAACAGCACATAACGCGACAGTGGGCGACATCTTGTCCGCCCAGAGAGCGAGTCTAAAGCCCAAACACGTGGAAAGGCAGCTGTTTTTGAAAAAGAACTTGTAAGAACAGCAGCTTATCCACGTGTTTGAGCATGGTACCATTCACCAATCCTTCTGAACTCTTAAAGTTCTTAAAGACATTTCCCGTTGAATGTTTTTGTTTTATTTTGATTGTGTGGTTTAAAGTTTGCTGATGTGCTAAACAGTGATTTATCATAATGTGTTTTGAAGGCGTTCAAGCAATAATAAAGCTTCAGTTTCTATGGAAATGTGGTTCTTTAAAACTGTTTTGAAGTGTATGACAATCTTTCTTTTGTGTCGGTCACTACAGTCAGTGCCATATACCATTTGGTTGTAACACTTACAATCGCGGTATACCGGTACGAAATACCGATACGACCTAAAAATACCGCGGTAATACCGGTACGACTTTGACCCACGGTACCCAGCTCTAGTCATTATACATTCTATCAGGAGAAAAGAAAAAGAAGCAGGCTACTAAATGAAGAAGAAAAAACAAATAAAAGAAACGGGAGTTCTGCATAAATAGGGAATGTCTGATGCAGACATTTGCAATATTAGATCAACGTCAACATCAGAGTCCAAGGCCGGTCCCTCGACACAGTGCATGGCTTCAAATGTTTGGGAGCTATTGCAGACAATAGGTCCCGACAGGAGGTCCTCTTCAGGATCGCACAAACAACTGCTACCCTGACAAGGTTGAAGCCCATTTGGAAAGACAAGACCATCAGTCTACATTCCAAGGTAAGGTTGCTGCGCTCTTTTGTCATCTCCATCTTCCTATACTCTTACGAAACATGGACCCTCACAGCAGATCTGCAACGAAGAATACAAAGCATGGAGATGAGGTGCTACAGAAGACTTCTGGGCATTTCCTATACCCAGCACATCACCAACAACGAAATCCGACAGACCATCACACAAGCCATTGGACAACACGATGACATGCTCACAGTGGTGAAGAAACGGAAACTCCTATGGTGTGGCCACATCACCAGAGTATCAGGCCTTGAAAAGACCGCTGGATAAACGATCATCTGTGGTGCCCCTACGACCTTCGAGTTACGGGATAGGATAGGATAAGATAGGATAGTGTACATTCCAGGAAAAATGGTAGTTGCAGTTCTGAACTGCGTAATTTATTCAGCGAATATTATTCGCAGGACCAGGAACAAGAATTCTTACTTTAGAATTCAATTTTAGTGTTGCACAAGGGTTTTGATGATGATTCATGATGTTGATGTTGATGATGATGAAGATGATGATGATGATGATGATGATGATGATGATGATGATGATGATGATGATGATGATGATGATGATGATGATGATGATGATGATGATGATGATGATTGCGATCACATTGATGATAATAATGATGATCGCGCCTACTGATGCTTTTGCTGCTGCTGATGATGATGATGATGAGGAGGAGGAGGAGGAAGAGGAGGATGACGACGATGGCGAGAATTCCTACAAGTTCACACCATTTTTGGCGGTTAATCAATTATTATGTCGCCCAAGGAATGGAGCTTACTGCCTTGTTCTAAAATGTCATATTTGCTGGAGTATTTAGTTATTTATTGTTTGTTGGTTTATTTATTTATTCATTCTATCTTGTATCCACGAGAACGTCTACTTCTTTTTTTGTGTGAATGCAATCCCATTAACTTAATCAAAAACCAAGGGGTCAACAGTTTAGGGTGAGAGCTGCTGATTTTTCTTGTGCACGATACGCTATTTCAATCAGTGACTGCAACACGCAGGAGGTGAATTGCAGGTCAGTGTTTCAAGTGTCGCCCCTCCAGCTCAGCAACATCCAAGTCATGCTGGAACACGACCCGACATCTGAAAAACTATCAAATCTTGATGGGTCGGCGTATACCTCAGAAGTCTCAGATAATCTGCATGGAAGGAGGACTTTGGCCTAGGGTTAATTTTGTCTTCTTCAATGTCTTGAACGGACACAAACTTTTTCGTCTCTATTGCACACATGTTATTTTAAAGTTTTTAATTGTACTTTTTTAATGTTTTTGAGCTCTTGCATAGGATTACCTGGTTTGCACCAATTGGTAGCCTATTTCTGTACGATCTAGTTACGATTTGGGGATCCGTAATATCTATACGATTAGGTTGCCTGTATCTATACGATTTGAGCGCCTGTATTTGATAAGACTTAGCCAGGTTACAGAAGGGAAACAATGCATGGAAACTATTACGCCGTAACTTCGGGACATAGTCTAATAATATAAATACTATTCTTGAATTCAAACATTGTCATATCAACACGCTGCACTCACAACATTGCACTTTAAAGCTATTGCGTAACAACAAGTAGGAACTTTGGAAATTTGTCCTTTTATTAGCAAAACCACATATAATTCCAAGCACGAAACAAGGCGGAGTGGGAATTACAGACATTAAAAAACAATGAACGGCACTGAAAAAGATTGCTCCATAGGCATCACAAGACAAAACTCTGAAATGTCAAACACCCGTTTTAAGGTTTACATTGTTACAATATGGAAAGAAAAGTGTACAGCATCGCATGGTTCACAGAAGAAGACAAAAGGGAATGCACAATATATAAATAGTGAAATAACTCCAACAAAGCGGCTCAAATTTATCAATCTGCTCAATGATTCAGTATTCATTAGCAGGCTAAATTTAGAGACACTTGTCCAAAAGCACTGTCTAAAAAAAGCACTTTCTAAAAATGCCCTCCATCTTCAGCAAGGAATTGTTTCATGTAAATAAATAATGAAACTCGATACCAACCTCATCCAAGTCACAAACAGTACACCACCGTTCCTCTCCACGTACATTATTTTTTGAAACTTTGGAACTTTGTCCTTTAATTTCATACATCATCATCATCAAGCAATATTAAATATTAGGTGCTAATGTACTTCATCTTGGTAGTTGTTGATGTTGGTGTTGGTGGTTATACAGCTGATTTTGTTGTCTGTGTTGTTATTGTTCCTGTTGTTGCTTTTTTGACTTTTTCTCTTCCTCCCCCACCCCACTTCTCTTAACCCTTCACCCGCTGATGTTTGTAGAACACGAGCTAATGGTACTTTTTACTATCGTTCGCCCGCTATCCCATGTGCATGTAATTAAAAAAAACTTGTTTCGATTTTTATTACATTGTGAAATCAAGTCAAGAAATTAATCTTTATTCCTCAACACAGAGAACAATTTGGTGTTTTTCATCGTTAACTAAACATGGCGAAAATAACAAATCAAATAAGGACAACATTAATATAATACAACAATAGCACTGTCTACGTTCATACGCCCAATGGTCCATCAGTTTGTGCCTCCGCAAATATAGTTTAGCTGATGTGTGATACAGTACTCCTCTTTTAACGTCACTACCGTTTAAGGTCACAAGGCGGATAAGATCAATCAGGTTGTTGGTCCCGGCCAAACACCTTCTTTGTACCATTTAGAATTCCTAGCTTAGCATCACCTACCATGAGGGAAAACCTCGGATAACGTCAACCCCGTTTTGGTTCCCAAATGGAGGAGACTACTGCTTAAGAGAAATTGATGTCACAGATGATGTCATTTATGAGGTCACTTCCTGTTTTGAGATGGAATTCCATCCCAGAACACCTGTCATGTCCAGCCAGCATCCGCGTTATGCGACACTCTGCAATACACAAGGGAACCACTTTGACAGAGTGCGACCCATGGGCGGTGTAGACAGGTGTAACTGTGATCTGCCGTGTCCCCTCCTAGCGGTACGTATTGCCACAGTGGACCTTACCCTGAATTGATTTCATTCACTAGCAATAAAGTATGTGCCGTGGCGTAGACAAAGTGAACAATTCGTTAAACTTGTGTAAGGTTTTCTGCAAATACACCCAGTAGCTGTCTTAGTGCATACTTTTTATTTTTTATTCTCATTTGCGTGTGTGCGCGTCAATGTGTTTGTGTGTGTGTGTGTGTGAGGGAGTATGTATGTGTGTGTGTGCATGCTTGCATCCGTTCGAGTGTTTGAGTGTGTGCTTATGCATCATACACACGCACAAAAAATACATATACAGTAATGCATAGGCCTACATGCATACGCGCGCACCAATGTGCACACACGTACACACACACACGCACACACACGCACACACACACACACTGTCACACGACATTGGAAAAAAAAATTAGCACCCCGTATAAGATCAAGTTTTTTACTGGTAGTTGATCTTATCAGAGGACTGTTTAGGGTGCCCCTCGGATAAGATCAAACAAATGTTTGGTCCCGTGGGGGGTCACCTTAAGCGAGGAGTACTGTAATGGCACGCGGAAGTAATCAAATGACGTAATAGACCTTGGAGCTTCATTAGCCAATAAGATTAGAAACAGTCTGATAACAGATGTTTCCATTATAAGCCTTCGTATTTTGCTAACAGGCGTCTGATGGATGCATATTAAAGTACTGTTAAGGAGAGTCTCCGACTTTCATTATAAAAACACACAAAAAGAAATAAGAAGAAAATAAAAAGATCTGTCCATTATGTTTGGAACAGAACTGAAGAAGGGGATGAAATCCCCGAAATACTTTGGAACAATTTGATGTTCTGTGTTATTTGTCTTTTTTATAGTATAGTAGCGATGGCATCGTAGGCTATCAGCCCTTTGCCCTCTAAATAGACGTGCTTTAATGAACGCACTTATTAATTCATATTGTTACACCGGCAGGCTTTCAAGCATCAGTTGTCTGATGAATTTTGGCTACCAAAGGGAAGTGGGGTAAGGAAATATCCACCCAAGTCAGTGGAGTTCACTATGTTGGACAAACACTGATCTTGACCATTTTTTGACGCATTAATGATACCAACTGTGATGACATCTCTTCGCAGACTGCTCCATGTGTTAGTAACTCTGTTAATGAAAACGTGTGTTATAAATTAGTAGGAACAGTCTTTTTTGTTAATTTATATTCGTGACCTCGGGTTGAAGAACCTTCAGCTCTACATAATAGGGATCTTGTAGTTTGGGGGTGTCACAGTCGGACTTTGACCTCTGGCCCTGCTTCCCACCATCCTCTCCCCTATTCACACTCAGGCCCTGTTCTCAACCATCTCTCCCCGATTCGGCCACTGGCTCAGCGCTCTAAGCCCCGCCCCTCCGGGCAGTCCCCCGCTATCTCGGACTAGACCCGAGGATGAGTAAGTTAGTCTACTGCTTCAAGCCCAGCCAAGAACACCGTTTGCTCCGAGGACACGTTGCCCCAGCTTTGCGACCCCTGAACCTCGCCAATATTCTCGTGTTTCTGCCCGTTCTCTGGTCCAGGTAAGAGTGGAGACTTATTTCAATATCATTTAACATTCCCATCACCCGTCGAATTCCCTACATGTTCGTATGTCTTGTAGATATATACGTCCATGTCTGTGATTTGTCTTGATGTATTGTTTATGATATGCATCTTGCTTCATGTACCCAATGTTTATCGTCTGATTGTCGCACTTGCCATGCTTGTATTTATACATGTATTTCCCCCTGCCTAGATCCTTGTATAAATCCCCCATGCCATGTTGCCCCATTATTTAGACTATAATCCCCCATTGCCTATAATCTCCATGATCCCGTGTTTCCACCCTTTGTCTCTCCCCTGATCCTAGTATGTAAATATCCACCCCTGATGCCCAGAACCCCTTCTCAGGCGCCGAACCTCATATACTTTAGCGGCCGCCAGTAAATTCTCACAAACCCCTGTAGCCATTATTGCCACAAATAGACAGTGGAAGACGCCGGTCAGTCCTGACCCGGCTTTTCCACAATTCAAAATCTGAACTGGCATGCGCACCGAATGGAGCAGCATCCAGAGCGTGTGTGCACCTCTGATGCTGAGAATGATTCTTTTCAGAACGGGTTTTTGTGAGGGCTATTGAGAGACTCCACGCCGCGTGCAGCCCTATCTTCTGGCTGTCACTGATGACGTGTGACGCAAGACCACCGGCCAGTACACGTGCCCGGTCCGACCCAGCTAACTGTTGCACAACCAACGTGACCCAGTGACCTGCATTGGGCCACCCCAGCGAAGCCACTGTCCAAGTTACGCCACAGCCCATCCAGTCACCGGAGGCACCCACCGCCCACGCATCTCGAAGATAAGTGCGCTCCTTGCGCACATCACAACTCGGCGTGTATCTGAATACCCACGCTAAGGCTATCCAGCCACCTAGTGCCTGATGATGAAATTGGTCTATATTCGCCCCAGTGACAATTAAGCAGATAAACCCGAATTACTCCCAAATACCCTGGACTTTATCAGACTTGCCAGTGAATCAGTCATAACCCGGCCTACCGGTTGACCTACACTCAGTTAATAAATTATTGTATATTATTCTCCAATACCAGTCTTCCCTTGTCGAGCCCTATACTAGTTAAGTCTGTACGTCTCTCGTCTGTCTTCAACCTACCTATCATTCTTTAGTATTCCCAGCGTTATTCACTTGAAGGTCACCGCCCGTTGGCCTAAGACAAGGAGGCAACACAGCGCGGGTGAATAATTGCTTACCCTCATTCCCCCAACCCCCTATAGTCGTGACATTAACTTTGGCGACCCCGACGAGACTAAAGACTTAGGTTTCTACCCCCACCCCATAGCTTTCCTCCCCAGCCCGAGTAGAGATAGGACCTAGCCCCCTAGCCCAGTTAGTGTATAGCCTAGCCCCATAGGTCCCCTACCCCTACTTGTACTCCAGAGTTGTGGTGGCACGCAGAGGTTTTTTCTTGCTTTCATTTTTCCGTGTTTTGATTGATTGCTTGTTGTCTCGGTGCCCGTGTTGTGTTGTATTCGCCCCTGTGTCATTTCACCTTAGCTTCATTCCAGCCCGCCCCTTGTTTGCTGTCAGTGTACCCCCTTGTGTGCGCCCCTTCATCACGGTTAGGACCTTTGAGGTAAGTCGCTTCCCTTGCCATGGCCGACCGGGGAGAACTCGCCCTCAAATACAAGGGTATTGGCGAGAGCTTAGGGCTCGCCGGCGCTGAGCTCAAGGATTATGTCCTCACCAACGTGGACGCAGACGTGGCGGAGGAGAAGTTGAAGAGAGAGGAGAGGGCTAAGGAGCGGGAGGCGAAGAAAGGGGAGGAGAAAGAGCGCATCGCCGCGGAGGAACGAGCCGCCGCACGGAAGCGAGAGGAGGAGAAAGAGAGAGTCGCAGAGGAGGAGAGAGCCGCCGCACGGAGGATAGCCGAGGAGGAGAAAGTCGCCGCACGGAAGATAGCCGAGGAGGAGAGAGCCGCCGTGCGGAGAAGAGAGGAGGCGAAAGATAGGATAGCGGAGGAGGAGAGGGCCGCCGCGCGGAAGAAGGAGGAGGACGAGAGGGTCGCGGCCCTTGAGGAGAAGAGGAAGAACAAGGAACTTGAACGGCGCCAAGCACTATTCCAGCTCGAACGCGATCGCCGCGAGCTAGGCCTCGGATCGCCCGCGAGCGAGGACTTCTCACTCAGCGCCCCCAGCTTCACCGCCAGCGCCGGAGCATCCGCAATCCCCCCGCCGATTCCGGGGATGAACTTCCCCTTGGACCCCTTCGTCGAGCGCGACGAATCTATAGAGGTTTATCTCGCCCGATTCGAGCGAGTCGCGGGAGAAAACCAACTCGACCCGCAGTACTGGTACCGAAAACTTAGTCATGGCCTTAAGGGGAAGGCCTACGAAATTCTAGCCAAGACTCCGACTGCCGAGGAGGGCGACTACCCCGCCCTAAAGAAGGCGCTACTTCATGGATTTGAACTCTCCGGCGAACACTACCGGAAGAGCTTCCGGAACTCCCGGAGGGAGAAGGGAGAGAAATTCACGCAATTCGCCGACCGGCTAGCCACCCTACGGGACAAATGGATCGAGCAGACGGACGAGCCTAAGACGTACGACGGACTGCTCGAATTGATGCTAGCCGAGCAACTCAGAGGGACCATGCCAGGGGAACTTCGGACCTTCGCCGCCGAGCAGGGAGCCGGCCGCTTAGAGGACCTTATAATAGTTGCGGACCGCTACCTTACCGCCCACCCCGACGACCGACAGCCTCGCCGGGAACCCCCAGCACCCTCGTCACCGGATACTCGCCAACAGCCTCGCCGGCCCGTCCCGCCAGCGAACAACCGTCCACCCCCGCCTAAAGGACGCCCAAACCCCGGAGCAGAGCCTGGGAAGCGGAGCGGAGAGCTCTACTGCGGCTACTGCCAGCGCCGAGGACACACCCGGGAGAAGTGTTTTCGTCGTCTCAGCGACCAGCGTCGCAAGCAAGGAACGGTATTGGCCCTACGCCAAGTCACCCCCGACGGGAACCCGGTAACCCCCGTCGTCACTCCCACCGATCGCCCGGCCGTCACCGAGCAGGTGACTGTCAACGACCACCCTGCACACTGTCTGTACGACACCGGTCTGACATTCGACGCCGTCGTCCGCCGCTCGCTCATCAGGGAACAAGACCTGACCGGCGAAACGATCACCCTGAAGTTGGCCGACGCGTCACAGCCCAGCACCACGCTCCCTATCGCCCGGATCAAAGTCACAAGCCGCTATGTCACGGGATCCATCCAAGCCGCCGTGATGGACCAGCCCCTGTATGATTTGATCCTAGGATGCCGTTATGTATTCTTGGGAATGCCGCCCCAGCCTTTGGAGTCGATGGCCGCCGTCCAGACGCGCGCCCAAACGAAAGCAGCCGCGACACCACCACCGATACCCAACCAGATGCCGGAACAAATCCGGAAGGCCCAAGAAGAAGACGTCACCCTACGCAAGTGCTACGGAAAGCTACCCGCCGCACGCACTCCACCCAAGACCGGGGACTTTTACGTCGAGGACGGACTCCTGTACCGTCAGAAGGACGACCACTCACAGCTCGTCGTACCTGCGACCCTTCGCCCCCAAGTCCTGGAACTTGGCCACAGCATGCCCCTAAGTGGTCACATGGGCATAGGAGCCACCGCCCTGCGAATCAGCGCGCAGTACCACTGGCCCGGGATGACCGAAGACGTGAAACGCTACGTCAAGTCCTGCCGCCAGTGCCAACGATTCTCACCCCGCCATCATACCGTACCGGTAACCATCAGCCCCACCGTCGTCGTAGGAACGCCCTTCCAACGAGTAGCCGTCGACATAGTAGGACCCCTTCCGCGGACCAAGAAGCGGAACCAGTATCTGCTCACCCTTGTCGACGCATGCTCTATGTGGTGTGAGGCCGTCCCACTGCCGAAGATTGACGCCGCCCGAGTCGCCGACGCGCTCGTCACTATCTTCACACGAGTCGGATTCCCGGACAGCATCATGACCGACAACGGGTCACAGTTCACGGGGAAACTCATGCAGGAAGTTTTCCATCTCCTTCGCATCCGGCACATCCGCACTCCAACCTACCACCCCGCTAGCAACGGACAGGTCGAGCGCCTGAATGGGACGCTCATCTCGATCATCCGCAAGATCGCCGACGAACAACCGGAAGCGTGGGACACCTACGTCACGTCAGCGCTCTTCGCGTATCGGGAGACCCCACACACCTCCACCGGATACACTCCTTCCACGTTGCTTTTTGGGAGACCCCTTTCTGGACCCCTAGCCGCCTTGCGACGTAGCTGGACCGACGCCAAGCTGGACGAGGCACCGGTCGACGCCACGAAATACGTCACCAGGCTCCAGGAGACTCTCAAAGCCACATGGAAAGCCGCCTCCGCCAACCTGAAGAAGGCGAGAGAGAGACAGGCCCGATATCATAATCGCCGCGCCCGCGACCGAGAACTGCAAGTAGGAGACCAGGTCCTGCTACTTCTCCCCAGCGGCACGAACAAGCTCGATATCGCTTGGCAAGGACCCTACCCGGTGTTGGAGAAACTATCCGGAACCACCTACCGCATCGAGGTAGGCGGAAAGCCCAGGACCCACCACATCAACTTGCTCAAGAGGTACCTGGAACAGCCCGCCGTCGCCCCGGATACCCACTCGCTACTCACGGTCGCGCTGGCCGTCGAGGTGGACGGAACGGAGACCGGCGTCGCCGAATTTCCGCTACAAGGGAAGGAATCCTACTGGGACGTGTCTCTGGACCCCTCACTCCCCGCCGGCCAGCAACGCCAACTACGCTCCATCGTAGCTGAGAACAAGGAAGTACTTACCGACATACCTGGGAGGACGGACCTAGAAGAAGTTCAACTAACCCTGACGGACCCCACACCCGTCCGCCAGAATTCCTACCCCGTCCCGCTATCCCAGCAGCAGGTAGTGAGGAAGGAAGTCGAGGCTCTGCTACAAGCCGGAGTCATCGCTCCATCCCGTTCCCCCTACAGCGCCGACATAGCGCCGCCACGCAAGCCCCGCGGAAAGCATCGCCCCCGCGCAGATCATCGTCAGCCGCCATCCCGCATCCGACTCCACCGAGTCCCCACTGAGGGCCGACGCCCCAGAATTCGTGCCAGCCGTCACCCACTAGCCGTCGCCGAAACCCGGCAGCCCGCGGACCCCAGCCTTGGGCATCCGCCGCCGACCACCCGAACCTGTCCAGCCCAGCCGCCGCTGAACCACCTCCGCCAGCACCCCGCACCGCAGCAGATGCCAGAGCTCTCGGCCGATTCTACGTCGAGGCCGAGGACCTCGCCTTTCTCTTGGGGGGGCCTCTGTCACAGTCGGACTTTGACCTCTGGCCCTGCTTCCCATCATCCTCTCCCCTATTCGCACTCAGGCCCTGTTCTCAACCATCTCCCCCCGATTCGGCCACTGGCTCAGCGCTCTAAGCCCCGCCCCTCCGGGCAGTCCCCCGCTATCTCGGACTAGACCCGAGGATGAGTAAGTTAGTCTACTGCTTCAAGCCCAGCCGAGAACACCGTTTGCTCCGAGGACACGTTGCCCCAGCTTTGCGACCCCTGAACCTCGCAAATATTCTCGTGTTTCTGCCCGTTCTCTGGTCCAGGTAAGAGTGGAGACTTATTTCAATATCATTTAACATTCCCATCACCCGTCGAATTCCCTACATGTTCGTATGTCTTGTAGATATTTACGTCCATGTCTGTGATTTGTCTTGATGTATTGTTTATGATATGCATCTTGCTTCATGTACCCAATGTTTATCGTCTGATTGTCGCACTTGCCATGCTTGTATTTATACATGTATTTCCCCCTGCCTAGATCCTTGTATAAATCCCCCATGCCATGTTGCCCCATTATTTAGACTATAATCCCCCATTGCCTATAATCTCCATGATCCCGTATTTCCACCCTTTGTCTCTCCCCTGATCCTAGTATGTAAATATCCACCCCTGATGCCCAGAACCCCTTCTCAGGCGCCGAACCTCATATACTTTAGCGGCCGCCAGTAAATTCTCACAAACCCCTGTAGCCATTATTGCCACAAATAGACAGTGGAAGACGCCGGTCAGTCCTGACCCGGCTTTTCCACAATTCAAAATCTGAACTGGCATGCGCACCGAATGAAGCAGCATCCAGAGCGTGTGTGCACCTCTGATGCTGAGAATGATTCTTTTCAGAACGGGTTTTTGTGAGGGCTATTGAGAGACTCCACGCCGCGTGCAGCCCTATCTTCTGGCTGTCACTGATGACGCGTGACGCAAGACCACCGGCCAGTACACGTGCCCGGTCCGACCCAGCTAACTGTTGCACAACCAACGTGACCCAGTGACCTGCATTGGGCCACCCCAGCGAAGCCACTGTCCAAGTTACGCCACAGCCCATCCAGTCACCGGAGGCACCCACCGCCCACGCATCTCGAAGATAAGTGCGCTCCTTGCGCACATCACAACTCGGCGTGTATCTGAATACCCACGCTAAGGCTATCCAGCCACCTAGTGCCTGATGATGAAATTGGTCTATATTCGCCCCAGTGACAATTAAGCAGATAAACCCGAATTACTCCCAAATACCCTGGACTTTATCAGACTTGCTAGTGAATCAGTCATAACCCGGCCTACCGGTTGACCTACACTCAGTTAATAAATTATTGTATATTATTCTCCAATACCAGTCTTCCCTTGTCGAGCCCTATACTAGTTAAGTCTGTACGTCTCTCGTCTGTCTTCAACCTACCTATCATTCTTTAGTATTCCCAGCGTTATTCACTTGAAGGTCACCGCCCGTTGGCCTAAGACAAGGAGGCAACACAGCGCGGGTGAATAATTGCTTACCCTCATTCCCCCAACCCCCTATATTCGTGACAGGGGGTCGTACTTGTTGTGAAGGATTTTAAACACTTCGATCGTCTTAGACGTCTATACTCCAGGCTCGGAAGCCGAAGGTTCTTTAACATAGTCTCATAACTGAGGTCCTGTAGCCCAAAGATGCACCTGAGTAAATATCTCTGTACAACCTCAATCTTGTTAAAATGCTTTTAAAACCTAGGACTCCGCACCATATTTCCGTACTCCAGTATAGGACGAACAAGGGCCTTGAAAAGAGGGACCATTATTTCTTTGCTTTTAAATGTGATTGATCTTCTCAACAGTGCTGATATTCTGTTAGCCCTTTTTACAACGCCATTTATGTAATGTTCAAAGGAGAGGTCTCTATCAACAATGACTCCCAAGTCTTTGTCACACTGAGTACTTTCTAATAAGTTGAAATTTACGTCATCCTTTATAAGGTAGTCGTGGTTTGGGTTCTTCTTCCCAAAGTGAATCATCTTACATTTGGCACAAATGCAACAACCACTTATCCGTCCACTGTACCAGATTGTCTAAACTCTTTTGAAGAACTTGTTTCCTCTCCTCAGTCTCCACTGAGCTGTAGGCTTTAGTGTCATCAGCAAAGATCTGGAACACACAGTCAACCACCTCAGGCATATCAGTAATATAATAAATGCAGCCAAACACGCGTACAACGGAGAACGCTTTTACCGAAGGAAACAAAAAAAATCCCTGCCAAAGTTGTTTTTATTTATTACTTAAATCTTTATGGATACAACGAACACGGTTACAACGTAGCATCGCTTACACCGAAGGTATTTTCTTCTCCCAGACAACTAATTTCGACGGATATAACAAAGTTTAATTAAGAAAATATCGCAAATGACGGAAATCAAGGATTTTACATTTGTATTTATTATTTATATTTGTTAATCAGGGGATTGTACTTTATACAAAGTGATGTGCAGCTACGTAGAAAGAACACGTCAGCCACTTTAATGACCCGCTTCGCACTTCATTATACATATGGCCCGGCCACGTGGCGGTTTAGTCGGAAAAAAACACCCAAGTGCATCTATAATGCTATCATTATGCTTTCTGAGTGAACGAGCGCAAGACTAGATACGTAGTATTAGTGTTGCTGAATTTACTAGTGTACTGTGAGAGATGTATTGGAGGACAGAAATGTCGGGAGCTCGGACATTCGTTGTCTGGAGAGAGCTTTGGACTTGCCGTAACCGGGTGATTCCTGAATGTAAAGGTATGCAGACCATAACTCAGTGTAGTTTCTGTTACCTAAAGGCTAACTTGCCATTTTTGTGAGGCTTCTTACTACCTTGCTACTGAGCACAGGTGCTAGTAGTATATAGGATCAGTTCACATTCCGATACGAGCGCCTGTGCGTCGGAGTGTTGACATTATTTATCTTGGCGTGTAAACAGGTGATCCTGTCTTTCCAAAGGGCTTCAAACTTGTCGTGGCAGCAGTTGTTTGTGCTTTCCTGGAGAGAACTCTTGTCGGGTCCCATTGTATGAGCGTGTTGATGCCATTGGTTTGGTTGGTCATCATTTTGGTCTTCTCTGCACTTATTTCCATTCCAAAGACTCTGGGGGTGGTGTCAAGCCTCTTTACCAGCTGTTCAAGTTCTTGTTCCTCTCCAGCAAATCCATCAATGTCATCCGCAAAAAGGAGGTTGGAGATTGCTCGACCCTCTATGCTGATGCTGACTTTTTCTTCATGATCTGCAAGGGCATCTGACAAGTTGCGCTCCATTAAGATGTTGAAGAGTGCTGGGGAGGGCATGCATCCTTGACGCACGCCGATTGTTGTTTTGAAACAGTTCCCGATGGCGCTGTTGTAGAGGACTGAACTGGTCACCTTGTTATACAGGCTTTCGATGACTTCAATGTTTATGTTGTACACTCTATAATGGTTGCCAACAGAGATGCTTGCCAGACTCGGTCAAACGCTTTTTTGAAATCTACAAACACACGATATAGATGTTGTTGGTATTTCCCGCAGATCATTATGAGGTTTAAAATCTGCTCAGTGGTACTTCTCCCTGCCCTGTATTCTGCTTGTTCTTCAGCTATGATTTGCTCAGCTTGGGGTTTCAACCTGTAAAGTATTATTTTCAGGATGACTTTGCTGGGATGTATCGAGACTTGTTAAAAGGGCTCCTAAATATTTGAAGCTATGCACTGTTTTGAGGGATTGGACTTCGACTTTGATGTCCAGTTGATGCATTTGGTGTTGTTGGTCATTATTTTGGTCTTCTCTGCACTTAGTTCCTTTGCATAGGCTCAGTAGGTGGTGCCAAGCCTCTGTACAAGCTGTTCGAGTTATTTTTTTAATCTGTCCAGCCAATCCATCAATGTCATCCGCAAAACGAAGGTTGGAGATTGCTTTACCCCCTTTGCTGACTGTGCCTTCGTGATCTGCAAGGGCATCTGACATGATGCTCTCTAGGAGGATGTTGAAGAGTGTTGGAGAGAGTAGGCAACAGGTCCATCAGTCTGCATTCCATGACAAGGCTGCTGCGCTCCCTTGTCATCTCCATCTTCCTATACGCTTGCGAAACATGGACCCTCACAGCAGATCTACAACGAAGAATACAAAGAATGGAGATGAGGTGCTACAGAAGACTTCTGGGCATTTCCTAAACCATGCACATCACCGACAACGAAGTCCGACAGACCATCACACAAGCCATTGGCCAACACGATGACATACTCACAGTGGTGAAGAAACGGAAACCCCGATGGTATGGCCACGTCACCAGAGCATCAGGCTTTGCAAAAACCATCCTGCAAGGCACGGTGCAAAGAGACAGAAGAAGAAAGAGACAGAAAAAGAGGTGGGAGGGCAACATTCGAGAATGGTTTGACACTGAACGAAGCCATGATGGTTGCTGAGAATAAAAATAGATGGAGTACGCTGGTTAAACGATCATCTGTTGTGCCCCAACGACCTTTGCGTTACGGGATAGGATAGGATAATATAGGATAAGAATCAAAACCTCGTGCCCTACATTCAAAAAGTCGCTGTTTATAGGCTGTAGATTTCTTATCTTCCTTAGAATACCTATTCAGGCGCTTAAACATAGCATTACCGGTTCGTGACCCAACGCTACCAGCCTTTGTTGGAGGGCTGTGCTGTGGCTGTTTCAGTGCAACTGGTTCTGGTCCTGTGATGCGTAATGACAGTATAAATTAAGGAGCCCTTTGCTTTAGACTCGGAAGAGGGGCCGGGTAGCTCAGTTGGTAAGAGCGTCTTGCTAGTAACCGAAAGGTCGCTGGTTCGAATCCCGGATTGGTCAACGTGTGATCATATTATTTTCCCCTTTACCAACAACTGGCCCGCTGGTGTCAGTATAAATCGGTCCAGTAGTCACCTATATGCGAAAGTGTCGTGTGACTATAATCTACATACAAACTTTAGACTCGGAAATTGACTTTATAAGGGACCGAATGTCCTTTTTAAGCTTCGTACACTTTTATATGAGAGCTTTCTTATCAATGGTGTGGATTAATAAACTCTTTAACGATCATAATATCTAATGTTAAGGTTTTAATAAAAGACTTCAGATTCGAGGGTGTTTGGAAGGGTGTGAACGCGACTTTTTTAATTTGCGCATATTGTTACTTTCTTTGGTCTTTCTTTCTTGTGTATGTGTGTGTGTGGGGGGGGGATGCGTGTGTGTGTGTGTGGTTTGTTTGTTTGTTTTTTCTGTTGTGCCTGTGTGGCTAAATGCCCATTGTGGCAAGTGCATTGAATCAAATTGAATTAAATTGACGTTTACGGCATGAAAGAGTTGTTGGATCAGCAGATACATCTCAGTAGTCTCTTTTAGTCTGGTTAGAGCTGAGGACATCTTGGAGGACCGTCCATCTATCACAGTGACAGCTAAAACACACACAAGACGGATCTTAGTGGCCCATTGTCTAGTGTACTCCGCAGTGACAAGTACATAACGGTTCCTTAGTAGCTATATTCTACACAGTGTAGCCTTGAGTCCTTTCGATTCAGCAGGTGTTTTTAACTGTAGCCTGTTTACACTTTACTCGCTATAGAGACAAATAAGAACGAGCTTGAGAAAAAGAAGAAGAAGAAACTGAGGAAGATAGAATACATTTTTCATTGTTAGATTAAGTAGCAAACACTCACAGCGAGATCTCCGAGGCGCGCGCGTGCACGTACACGTACACACACACACACACACACACACACACACACACACACACACACACACACACACACAAGCGCGCGTCCCGTACTCATTCACTCATGCACAACAAACGGTACCTATAAAGGTCGAAAAGACAACTAAAGACAACTAAAGACAGCTAAAGACTACTAAAGACAACTAAAGACGGCTAAAGACGGCTAAAGACAACTAAAGACGGCTAAAGACAAGGGCGAAAAGACAACTAAAGACAACTAAAGACAGCTAAAGACAACTAAAGACGGCTAAAGACACCAGGGGTAGAAATTTTAGAGGGTATACAAGGCTATCCTATCCTATCCTGTCCCGTAACTTGGAGGTCGTAGGGGCACCACAGTTGATCCTTTAACCAGCATACTCCATCTTTCTCTGTCCTGAGCAGCCCTGATGGCTTCGCTCAGTGTCAAACCAGTCCATTCTCGAATGTTGTCCTCCCACCTCTTTTTTGGTAAAAACTAAGATGCCATTATAAGCTATAGGTTTGGAAATAACAATTTCATTCAGGTTGCCAAACAAATAGTAGTAATTTAGTAGGAATAAATTGTTGAAGTTGCTTGAAGAAGAAGAAGAAGAAGAAGAAGAAGAAGAAGAAGAAGAAGAAGAAGAAGATGATGATGATGATGATGATGATGATGATGATGATGATGATGATGATGATGATCTGTCGACGTTGAATTCTATAATTAAAAAAGAAGAAGAAGAAAATGTAGACAGTGTTTTATGTCGTGTGTGTACGTGTGTGTGGGTGTGGGTGCGTGTGTGTGTGTTTGCTTGTGTGGGTGTGTGTATATGTGTGTGTATTTTTTTTTAATAATTATTTTGAGTAGGAATATGATTGTTCTTTTGCCTAGAACTCCTTATTTTTACTCAGTTCACACACACAAAATAAATAAATGAATAAGAACGATGGGGTGCTCAATGTCACTATGATGGCGAAGGGGTGAGAAAACCTTTTAAAAAAATATTGTTACGCACAAATTCTGAAATATTTGTAAGGTTTCCGTGCACTCTAAAGCTCTCTTTGGCTCGCTGCGGTACCGGTTTTGCGTACCAAGTTAACCCGTTAAAAAATTCGTCTGCAAACGAGGTATACTAGCTTTGCTTCACAAACAATAGCCTCAGTATCGAATCGGGCATTGCATTTTCATTAAATCCGACTACACAATCACCCAGAACAGCTTTCACTTTGTATATAAATCAATTATCTTATATAATATACTTGAAAAATATTATTGTTATTTTTTTTAATCCGTTGTACTTTCTACGCGGCAACACATTTCTGCCATAGCCAATGTCTTTCAAAGATGGCAGGTGTTTTGGGGCTCTTTAAGTTGTTTGTAGCCTTGTATGTAGCATGGACCCTCACAGCAGATCTCCAACGAAGAATACAAAGCATGGAGATGAGGTGCTACAGAAGACTTCTGGGCATTTGCTATACCCAACACATCACCAACGACGAATTAAGTCCGACAGACAAGCCATTGGACAACACGATGACCTGCTCACAGTGGTGAAGCAACGGAAACTCCGATGGTATGGCCACGTCACCAGATCATCAGGCCTTGCGAAGACTATTCTGCAAGGCACAGTGCAAGGAGGTAGAAGAAGAGGGAGACCGAAAAAGAGGTGGGAGGACAACATTCGAGAATGGACTGGTTTGACACTGAGCGAAGCCATCAGGGCTGCTGAGGACAGAGAAAGATGGAGTATGCTGGTTAAAGGATCAACTGTGGTGCCCCTACGACCTTCGGGTTACGGGACAGGATAGGATAGGATAGGATAGCCTTGTATACCCTCTAAAATTTATACCCCTGGTGTCTTTAGCCGTCTTCAGTTGTCTTCAGTTGTCTTTAGTTGTCTTTGGTAGTCTTTAGCTGTCTTTAGTTGTTTTTAGATGTCTTTTCGCCCTTGTCTTTAGCCGTCTTTAGTTGTCTTTAGCCGTCTTTAGTTGTCTTTAGCCGTCTTTAGTTGTCTTTAGTAGTCTTTAGCTGTCTTTAGTTGTCTTTTCGACCTTTATAGGTACCAAATACACACAAATACACACACGCCAGACAAAGAATCTAACGTTAACGGTGCTGCATTGATTTTATAACATGCTCTCTCTCCTCCCTCCCTCCTTCCTTCCATCCCTTCCATCCCTTCCCTCCTCTCTCTCTCTTTTCATTTTTTTTCTCTCTCATATCTCCGTCATGTATCCTTCCTTCATTCTCGCTCTAGTCTGTCATTTGGGGTATTTATCCAACAACCGGAAAAAAAACTGAAATAGTTCCTCCAATTGTGACGAGATGACTAGTTTTACCCTGCCTATTTACTATTTAGCCTTGTTTAGTCATTGTAACCTTAGACAGTTAGTGTATTACACAGCAGACGATTACAGTTTACGGAGGTACACACACTGCGAGCTTGACGCAGACAGTGTAGTGACGTCAGCACTGTGTGCGTGGGATCGAAACGTTTTATCCAATCAGGACTCAGGCTGAGCGGCTATATCCAGTTCTGGCTGATTCAGTCCAAACCAGGTATTAGGCCAGTTGAGAGTAAGACGCCACAGGGTACACAGCTACACCTGAGTAGATCAATACCTCCACTGAATAGACCAGGAAGCAGGACTTGAGAATCTTAGAATTCACTCAAGTAGCCACGAGCCTGACTTTGTCAAACAGGTAAATGAACATACTTCTGTTTCATCGTGATATATTTATATTATTGTTGACATTATGTTTGTAGAATTTGCCATGCATAGAATTGCATTGTTAATCCGAATTTGCCTTACCACGTGGAGAAGCCGAACACGTGTTAAGCACGACCGGCCGACGCCGTCTTGAATTATGTACGGAACCACTGTTGTTGAACCTAGATGTATGTTTGCAGACCAGTGGCTGTACCATTGAATGTTTATAATATTATTAATTCTGTATGTGTATAATTAGCCACGATTTATATTTATGTTTGTATAGGGAAGTAGAGTTGAGATTCCAGTGGACCACGGACGTAGCAGAATGTTCGTCGCTTATGTATAGAGATGTGGAGCTATCACTGAGGGCTACTTTGGCTTTCAGTGAGACGCTCTGCACAAACCTATTATTCAAGGTTGTGCAGAATTTCGTCTCTTATATTACAGACGAGCAGGCGAGATATCCCGTGCGCCCAACTCCACAGGAAAACCATGTTGGCTGTTTAGCCTCTACAGCACAAGTCTGAGAGAGCAACCCTGGAAAACACCCTGCAAGACCCCACAGCGTGGCAAGGGACCAAACTACATGACGACACATCGTGTACCAGAAGCTACCTCAACGAAGGACTTCCAACCCACTACGTGACAGTTAAGTGCATAAGCAAAGGTGCACCTGTGACGACACGAGTTTCAGAGTAGCAGAGGAAGCTATATTTTGTACGAAGTTGCACTTCTCTGTTATGTAGTGTACATAGAATAGCTTGACCGTTTTCCTTATTGCGTATGAAAGAGTGCAGTAATCGTAAAGTCCGTGCGTAACGTAGAAGACAGGGGTAGGCCAAATACAGAACAGGGCTATGCATAATAAGAAATATGTATACTGAGGAGAACTCGACTGTTTGCTTGTGGCCGGCTGCATTTGGTAAGGCAGAGTGATTTGAAGTGCTTTTGCGAAGAGGTCGACTCTATCCAGGCAGTAACTCTGTGACTGTGTGTCACATTAGAACTAAGTTTCTGTGTTGGAAGGGTGTGATATTGTTGATACAAGCCACCCAAGGTCTTACGCCCTCGTCGGGGTAGGAATGTGTAGAGTTGGAGAGAGGAGGGGTGTAACTGCCATTTATAGAGAATAAGTGTAGAGTTCATCTCCTAAGGTGTGTGTGGTTCTCCATTGAACACCCACCGAGACTCAGTTTCTGTGACAGAATTGAGGTGCCCTCGTCCTCATTTATAAGTGTTATTTTTGAAGTGAGAATAACCAGCAATAGCCAGACGCAAAGTAACTCTCAAAGACTAACCATTTGTGTTGTGACAGTGTTGTGTCGTATTGTGTTGGGGTAGAAGGTGTGTCACAAGTCGAGGCCGAGACGGTTTGGGCTGTTGATGTTCTGATGTTCTGATGTCGTTGATGTTGTACCTGTTATCATCTGTATTACGCTGACCGATTCCTTACCAGCATAGCTATGTTCCGCTACACTGACAACTTGCTCAGTTGTGATTCTGTGTTGTGACCTTGCCTCTACAGTGGGGAAGCGTGAGAGTAAACTCCGCCACTGCTGCCTGTTTTGCCCCAGTATCAGGGCATTACCTTTAGTACAGGAACTCCACACACCGCACTCACGCACACACAGACCTGCACAGCGCCACACATAAAAACATATTTCACTTAGTTGTAAGAAATCATCCTTTATATTGTGAAGTGACTGTTTAGCTCCCTCTGAGCTACTTGACAAGACATTTGAACAGTGTTTCAGTTCTGCCGGTTCGCTTGGACAATAGTTCGAAGATTAAAGATTCATAGCACCATCATTTTCTTAGTTAAAATTTTATATTTTGAATTGATTATTGATTGTGATTTTGTTGTGCACATTTTGTAAAAACCTGTTGCTGTTTAGTTCTGTTTTGGGGGTTGAACAAAGGGAGGTAATTGTTAGTTAATATTGGGACGGGGGTCTTGATAGGGGTGGAGGGTGGTTAGCTTCCCATTTGTCCTGTGCGTGTATGTCAATTGTTGAATAAAAGAGTGTGATTGTATTCTGGCACTTTTGTTAGTTTATTTTGTTTGAGTTTTCATTCCTTTCACTCGCTTTATGTGCTGACGTCACGGAACCCACTCGGGTGACGTGACAGCACCCAAACTGATAGCAAAAAGACCACAGTAGTCCACTCTTCAGAACTATAGTAAAACGGACCACAGTAGTCCAATCTTCATGAACTTTAGTAGCCAGTGCCCTATGAAGACATAACAGCTGCCTAGACTATCAGCGATCGAATTATTTGCAGTGACTCATGACTTTTTAAAGTAGATTAGTACAGCGAAGATCTTGTATAGAGTAGAAGAAATAAATGTGTGATTTTAACTGTTATCAAGTGGCTGGACTACATATGATTCATAGCCGTGTGAAAGCTAGTGTGACAGTGATCTTTTACCATTTTTCTATCTTTCTCTGTACCCCAGCCTTAACACAGACCGAGCTAAACAAATAAATTTATTAAAGTAATTCACAGGGTGACTAACTAGCAGTTCCCATCGAATAAAGCGTGAGGGTTACAGCATTCCATTGTGCAGAGCCCAGTAACCCATAAACCCCACGTGACACCAATCAATCTGAATTCAGAACAGTTCCATTGGCTTTAGAGAGATTTCAAATACTCCCATTTTTGTCAGTAGTCATTTATTGGACATGCAAGGCACTCGAGGTCAAGCTAACAGAGGTAAGCCCTCTTTTCCACTACTATATATAATAAGTAGCATTAGAACGAATCCACACAGATACTGATAGACGTTGATCTGATTCTCGTGAGCGTGTGTAAAGTACGACATCGAGATTGCAGACTTGTATAGGTCTGTAAGCCTAAACTGAGGTAGAGAGAGTATTATCCCGCATACTAACTTTTACATCTATAATTGGAGTCCTAACTATGGATCCGAAACTAAACCAAATGACGTTGCGCAGAAAAGGAGCAGCTAGCTCACTATTCCTAGAACAACGTGCAGATGATAATATACTTCAATATGGAGAATTTAATGGCATTAACTTTTGATGTGCATCATACCGTCCTCTAATGAGGAGTTAGATCGAGGAAGTCAAGAGTCAGAACATTTCTTATTCGCGGTAATCGTGAATTATCTCCCGATCCGTTCTACAGTTAGCTGCTGCCGTGTGGGGTTACTGTTTTCGTTGTAGATGTAAAAGAACAATAAAAGATTATTACATACCCATATGGGTGTCGGATAGCGCAGTGGTTGGAGCACTCGCTACTGTGTCGCAAGTTAAGCACCATCCAGTGCGGTTAGCACTTGGATGGGTGACCGCAAAACGTGAAGCGACAAATAACAACGCCCCCAGTTGACTCAACTGTGACTGAGTACCTACTCTCTTAAGGGTAGGGAAGGTAAAGCAGCGAGGGAGAGAAGATGGGCATCACCCTCATTACGCTGGCCCAAGATAAGTGTGATCTCCAACATCACGCTCCCCTACGGCCACAAGGCTATGGGACCACCTTTACCTTTACCTTTTTTACATACCCATAGCAAAGACAATGAGAATCAGAACCTTAAATGGCGAGACCCGGACATATAAGTCATGAAAAAACAAAGACAAAATGTCGAATTTCTCCGCGCGCGCACTCACTCACACACACACACCCACACACGCACACACACACACACACACACACAAACATAGCAAGGCTGGACTTGCTTAATAATTGTAACTGCTTTATTTCACGCTTTCTCGGTAGCATCTAACAATGACAATTATCGAAAATAGGTCTACTTATCCTTGATAACACTTCGATGATGAGCGAGTAATGAGCTAGTAGGCAAGAGCATAGATGGTTCGTATTATATTACCGTCAATAAGATTCTGACTCTAATGTTCTTCTTCTTCTTTATTAAGGACGGTGTATATGCATATCAATAAGACCGATATATTAGTTGAGCTCTGATATACATCATCATCTGCGCATTTGTTTGAATAATTACTGCTAGCTCCGTATCTTCTATTTCCAGATAGTTTAATTGAAACAATGAGAAGCATTATCAAGATTAACCCACAAGGTTAACATCTGCTTCCTCTGCTTTTTGTGTGTTTATTTCTTTATTTTCTTTGCTCTTTTCTTTCTTTCCTTCTTTCTTTCTTTCTTTCTTTCTTTCTTTCTTTCTTTCTGTTTGTTTACTTCTTTGTTTATTTTCTTTCTTTTTGTGTATCCGTATGTTTTTCTTCTTTTGTCCTTCTTCAAACACTAAAAGCTACTGCTACTACTACTACTACTACTACTACTACTACTACTACTACTACTACTACTACTACTACTGCTGCTGCTGCTGCTGCTGCTGTTACTGCTTCTATTACTACTACTACTACTTAGTGGTAGATCTTCTTCTTCTTCCTCTTCTCCTCCTCCTCTTCTACGTCTTCTTCTTCTTCTTCTTCTTCTTCTTCTTCCTCCTCCTCCTCCTCCTCCTCCTCCTTCTTCTTCTTCTTCTTCTTCTTCTTCTTCTTCTTCTTCTTCTTCTTCTTCTTCTTCTTCTTCTTCTTCTTCCTGCTCTACTGAACTCTAACAGATGACTCGAAAGAAAGGCAGATCTGGTTGTCTTTTCCCCCTGCACCCTCCACACATTCACTCACCTGCCCTCTACATTTGCCAACCTCCTCTTCTAATCCTCTTCTACTCCTCTCTTCTTTCCTCCTCTTTAAAAAACACGAAAACAAAGCAATTTTAAGATAATTCCCCTTAAATAATGCAACACACAAGCGATTTATGGACTCTTGCATGAGAAGAATACCTCGACCAACTACTGCCAGAGCGTTGGTCCCCAGAACTAAACTACTAAACGTATTTAACAAGTGCACACTTCACTTAAGACATGTTCCCCTTTAGACAGTCTAATGCAAAAACGGTAATAAATGTTTGTTTGAACTAGTTCCAGTTCTACGCAAAACGAAAATAGATTATTTGTTGAGCCAGTCAACAGCAAATACCATGTCTACCATATGAGAAGAATGCAACAGGAAGATTCCTATGATTATGGCGATCTTGAACCTTTCCAACCAAACCGTTCAAGAACATTTTAGAAGCGAGATTGTGAATGTGATTTGAAAATCTAAATTCCAGACAATAGAGTAAATCCTTTTGCTAAGAGTAGCCTGAACGAATGGGATTTCAAATCATGACACATCATCATTGTTGTTTTATATATACTTAAAGTAGTTTACCCACCCATTTTGACACTTACACATACACCCGAGCTCTCAAACGCGCGCGCTCATACACAGACACACACATACGACCGTCAGTGTACACACACACACACACGTACACACACACCCACACACACACACACACACACAATGTGATCGAAGCGGTTATAGTCGGTTGGCGCGAGCATTTGGCTATTGGTCAAAATCCTGTAGATAAAATGCAAGGACAAAGAAAGCAGGCCACAGGGCCAGATTCACGCACGCACGCAAACACACACACACACACACACACACACACACGTGAATACGCGCGCGACGATCAATCGGGAATGCTACCAAAACAGGGTACAATTGGGGAATGGTGTTTCTGTCAGTAATATTTACAAATTTAATGTTGTTTTTGATAAAATTAAATACATTTATGAATAACGTACATGATTGAAAATTTCATTTTGTTCGTAGCGCAGGTTACTACACAGGTGTTTATAATATACTAACTTGTCTATCCCTCTTTACGAAAAAATTGGTAAGATGCGATTTCTCCATATTTACGATTGCGCTATATTGTTTTCGAGTAGAAAATTTGTTGTTTTTTTTTAAATGGGGAAGATTTTTGCTTCCGCATTTTTTTCAACTACCCCATTTGTTACAAAGTTTATATGGAAAAAAAAATCCCCTGTTGTGCGGTTATACAAGTACACCTACACACATACATATATACACACACGCGCGCGCACACACACAACACTTGTTGCCTATCTTTAGCGCTAGAAAGTCGAAATCAAAACCAGGTGTGTTGATAAGACGTCTGTTATACATTATCTTGATTAGGCGTCCACGCGATCAATGCAACGGATTGCGTAAACTCTTTCAGCAAACTAGGCTGAGCAATGGCCTTTGATTTTGGTTTTTGGCCCTCCATCTCCTCGACCTCCCCCACCGCCATCTTGATCCCACCCTGCCCTTACCCTCCAATAGCACCCGATACACATCGGTCGAACGCTACCAGAAGCATGCGTTATTAGTCGCCTCAACAGGCGATAAAGCATGCTCCCATGCTTCAGAGCACTGCTTCCTACACGCTTCAAGCGCTATAGTCACGGAAAAAGCGCTATTTCACTGCAGTGAACTCATGAAAATAGAAAAATGTAAGTTTCGTCTCCTTTAGGGGACGTATTAGGTCAAACTGTATTAGTTTCTAGGTCAACTGTCTTTTACGAACCGTTTGACAATGTTTTTGAACCGTTTGTTGACGCCGGATAGTGTCCTCACTCGGTTTCATGCAATTTAAGAATCCAACAATGCAATTGGGTTTTTGAGACGGAAAGAGCGGAATGTTGTACAGCAACATTCTGTATATATTTACAGTGAAATTGCGCTTTTTCCGTCACTATAGCGCTTGAAGCGTGTAGGAAGCAGTGCTATGAAGCATGAGAGCATGCTTTATCGCCTGTTGAGGCGACTAGTAAAACATGCTTCTGGCAGCTTTCGACCAATGTGTACCGGGTGCCAATAGACGGAGACAAAGGAAGAAAAGGCATTCGCCAAGGGGACCGGTGGAGGGGGTGGGGCCGGGGAGGATTAGATTGGGGGTGATGTTGAGGGGTGGAAGAGAGTGAGGAAAACCTCTGGCTGTAGAATTTGATAATTTGGTACACACAAACCTATATTATATTCACACGCAAAAAGCGTAGTACTAGACTATTTCCAGAATTATGTCTTGATTAATTTTTGTTAACATTAACAGATTTACTCACAAAGCCTAATAGTAATTCATACTTCATAAAGTCTTGCATTATATATATAAAATTTGAAGAAAGAATCTTTATCAAGTATTTTTTTAATGTCGAAGAAAGATTAACATAGACTACATATAAAGCAGGCTGTAGAACGCAACTTAAAAGGCACACAAAAAATAAACCTAAAAATATATATAAATTAATGTTCGATTAGACGTTAATATTTTTTTTACTCAATGGCCGCATGTGCGTCTTCTTTAATTTATATGAAGATCAACACCAACTAAAACGCTATAATAACAATATAGTAAGCTTAATTTCGTTTTCTACGTCAGTTTTCGAAGCCGCCACCATGACTGAAGATTTCGCTCTTCGTGTACTTTGATGACACGTGTGTGTGTGTGTGCGTGCTTGTGTGTGTTATAGTGTGTATGTGTGTGTGTGTGTACGCGCGCGCATAAACTATTAATAACTGAGATAAACCACGTGCGTAAAGAAATCGCTAGGACTTGTTGTTTAACACAAACACATTCATTAGTTGCCTGTATTGTATTGTAGTGTAGTGTATTGTAATGTATTGTATTGTATGGTACTGCACGATATACAACAAACAAGATGATATCTTTTTCTTATTTGCAAATGAATATTTGTATTGTATTGTATTTTTTGTATTGTATTGTAAAAGATACACATTTATATATTTTGTTTATTGTCCTCATTTACAAATGAATATGTGTATTGTATTGTATTGTATTGTATTTATTAGGCTATATTGTATTATAATTGGATGTTATGTTATGCCGTGGTTTGTTTTGTATTGTAAACGCCCAGACAAACACCATAGAACAATTAACAGCTCTTTATTACCTCCTGCCAAATCAACGGGCAATATCGATCGTCATTTGGTTGCCGTCCTTTTGCATTCAAGCGCCCGATTGAGTTACATTTAGTTTGCTCAAAGAATTCTGATTCCCTCTTCTAAACTTTCATTGCTCGTATGAGCTTGGTGCCAGCAAACCATTTTTTTTTTTACTTGTCAACATAGCCCAATGAAGGAGATTTCTTCGACGGTCGTTTAGAAAAGGTTATTATTATTATTATTATTATTATTATTATTATTATTATTATTATTATTATTATTATTATTATTATTATCATCCATTAGTATTTTAACTATTTTAACACATTATGCATATATGTGTGTATATATAAGTGTATGTATATATATATATATATATATATATATATATATATATATATATATATATATATATATATAAATATATATATAAAATTAGTATATCATCAACCCAGCTGCTTGCACCACACCACCACAAAGTCGTATGTTTGTCTTCTAATAAAAGATGTGTTGTGTGTGTGTGTGTGTGTGTGGTTTTTATAATAGAGTTATAATAGAGTTGTATTCATGTTCACTTAGTATATATGTGTGTTTTATGAATTATAGTCATGAATTATAGTAATAGGTAAAACGCTTGTACATTTTCACACTGACATTGTAATGCCCTGAAGAAGGTTATTAAAACCGAAAATTTGGCAAGTCAAATTGAGTGGATAACATGTTGTCGTTTTAAAAGTGTTTTATGTTATGTATATATATATATATATATATATATATATATATATATATATATATATATATATATATATATATATATATATATATATATATATATATATATATATATTTATATTTATATATTTATATATATATATATATATATATGTATGTATGTGTACATGTATGTGTGTATATGTATGTATATATATGTAAATATGTGAAAGTGTGTGTGTGATAGTGTGAATGTGTGTTGGTGTGTGTGTGTGTGTGTGTGATAGCGTTATTGTTGATGGATCTTAATCACTGTAGATATTATCTTCATCATTATTTATTTTCAGTTTAGTGTTGATGTTACGGTTTTATTGCTTGAGATTTTATATGCTGATGGACACTGCACTAAGAATTTCCTTGCAGGTGTTTGTGGGTAAAATAAAGATTCTGTATTCCGTATTCTGTATTTTTTATTGTTTATTTTTATTTTTAAAATTTGTGTTTACATTCATCAAGCACCGTCTTTAAATATGTTATTGTTTTTTTTTCTCACTTTACAGACTTGGTAAGAACAAAATAATTACTTAACGCAGATTTTCAATTTGATGTGTTATGGGTTGTTTTGATTTCCGTCCAGTCCCCGCACCTCAACCCCTCTCTCGGACACAGGCACACTCTGGCGAACGCATACACATACACACACAAACACACACGCACACACTCACACATACACACACGCTCAAACACTCTCAACGATTGCTTGTTTTTTTTTTTAATTCCAAAGCGTGCACAGTACATCAATTCTCTCTCTCTCTCTCTCTCTCTCTCTCTCTCTCTCTCTCTCTCTCTCTCTCTCTCTCTCTCTCTTTCTCTCTCTCTCTCTCTCTCACTCTCTCTGACCTTTTCCTCCTGTAATTGTTGTTATCGCCGGCATTCCAGATGTTTGCTTGTTTAGTTTGTTGATTAAAAGGTCTACATACCACTTACTCCCTACCTAGTCTATCTTTACCTAAGTATACAATACTCGTTTCTATACATCACTCTCCCAATGCACAAAACGGGATAGCCTATATTCTACTGTTTCGTTTCGTGTGTATATAAAAGTGAGAAGTCACCTATCTACGTGTTATGAGCATTTACATGTCAGATGTTTGTCAACCCTTTAGCCGCTGAAAATGAATCGCTTAGCCCACTTGCTCTGCTCTCGAAGGTTTGCTCTAGCGAGAGAGAGAGAGAGAGAGAGAGAGAGAGAGAGAGAGTGTGGGAGGGAGAATATGAGGAGGAAGGATTTCTACTAATCCTCCTGTACAACATATTCCAGGTTCTGCCACCTCCTGTCTACCACACACACGAGATCGGCCAGTACCTCACGCCCTCGTGCGACGACGCAAGCAAGCCAGTCAGTCCGTTTTGTTGAGGCTGTTTACCAGCAGCGCTTAGTCCTCGAAATTCTCGACTTCCTGACGGCGGTATTAGCTCTTTTGTGTTTTATTGTCTTGCCAGACATAGCAACAAAAAATAAATAAAAAAGGGTATTGCCCTTGCTTTAAAAAAAACAACAAAAAAACAATAGCAAAAAGTGATCTGTATAGAATAGCTTCAGAAGTAGTTTATATTTTCTACCATTCTATTCCTATAGCGTGCATGAACACAGAACAGCAATATTAGTTCGCGGGGGAACATTAACACTGAAACAGTAGCTCCTGTCACGTTGTCTTCGCATTACTATAACCAGGTTTGTGTTACTTTTACTTTCCTCAAATTAGCAGCTTTGATATTTGTACCCCTTCCACCAAGTGTTCGTTTTTTGTATTAAAAGAATCAACAAGTTTGTGTATCAGGAAATTTATCTTGATGACATTAGAATCAGAATTCTAAATTAAGAATGAACGGAAAGCGCCTTTGAGAAAGGAATAAAAGCAGTTAACGAAACTCGAGGTAACTATTAAAATCGTGATTTTTTTTCCTTGTTCACATAGCTTCAGGCTGGTTCATGTTGATTGAAAAAAATCGAATCAATCAAATAGCCTCATTTTACTGGAATCTTTTGTAAAACGTTGATAAGCTGTAAACAGAAATCGCCGTAAAACATAATTATAATCGCGAATTTCCGTCTTGTCAATACTATTACATCACTTTTACTCGGGATTCTTTGTCTTTAGCATGGAGTTGTAGTCTTAGTTTAGAGGAATCATTTGTAACCCTCTATTTGAGAGAGAAACGTTGTCAACAAAACCCACCTCCCCTGAAAAAGTGGCAATTAGGCAATTCTGTCTCGTCAAATGATACTTCCACAAGAGAAAACTCTTATTCGTCCAAACTGATAAAATCGGGATTTTCTGCCTTATTAGCCGCCAGCACGTGGTGATTGAGACAGTTCTCCGGATACCGCGATAACTCGGTAACTAGAACTGCTGCATGCAGCGCACGCTGTCTCTTGGTTATTATTTTCTTGTCACAATCCTTCATTCACACAGTGTCAGTCCTGCTGTCTTCCTTTTTCTGCTTTGCACGTGGGTCCCGCCGCGCAGCTGCTGTGTGTAATTTTGGAATATCACAGGCTTGGATCAATCGGTTTGCATTTGTGGACAATTCATAAAGGATCTCACAGGCTTGATCAATCGTTTGCATAATTTCTTTGGCTTTTCTAGGTGCATAGACGTGACAGAAACACGTTACCATCTTTAAGCGTGCTCACTTGCTAGAAAGTTCGAAGATTATGTTACGTATGCCTACCTTTGCTAGACAGTCTTAGACTTTCGACAGTGTCCTTAGGCTGTAGCATGATGATCAGGGTGTTAAATGTGCGTAATTTCTTTTCAGTTCTGTAAACAAACTTGTTGCATATTAGCATCGCCATGGGATCAGTTTATGCTGCTTCAGTTGCTGCATATAGCTTTATGCGTGTTAATTTTTTTTTTAAATTAGTGTATCCATTGCCTGTAGCTAGCAATGATTCAGTTTATTAGTTTTGTGTAATCAGCGTAGTATCTGTTATCTGCAATTAGCGAAACAGTAATGTTTGCAGGATAATCCGTTTGACAAATTTTTGCTTCTATGAAGCTACTTAGTTTTGGATTTATCTTAGGCTCCATCATTTTCCATTTATTAGTTTGCGTAATTAGTATAGTTTCTCGCCTAGTTCTCTAAACTGAATTTTTGTTTAGGGTCTGTTTTAGCTTTATTGCTGTTTCCGCTGCTGCAGTTCTATGTGCTAGTCAGTTTAGATTTTGGCATGTGAGTACTATTCGTGAGTAAGCTACAGAGTTTGCTTATTTGCTAAGTTCTGTAAGTCACATACTTCTCTTCATTTATGAAACTCAAACATACTGCTTTGGAGAATGTAAAGGATCGAGTTCTGGTACAATTGAGTATATATACAACACATTTTCCCTTCAGTTTTCTTTTCAAAAACAGCCTCATTACAAATCTATATTCTAGTGTATGACAGAGCTTTCTAATTGATGTATCCGGTGACTTATAATTTTTAAAATAAAAAAAAAACAGCAGCAACAACAAACACACGTTGTGATAATTATCGTTTTAGATTGAGAATCATCTCCTGATCATCCCGTTTGTTTTATCAGTAGAAGTGAGAAAATCTTCAGTGAGCGTTAGTCCATATTGTTGAGTTGTGGGTGTATGCGATCTGCAAGCACCCATTATGACCGAAAATTGAACTAACATTGCACAGGTGTTTGTGTGAATTCGTGGCTACTGTTAATTGTACAGCACGTGCATATTGTACTATCAGAGAATAAATTATTCTTTGGTTTATAAATGAACGAGCGGATACGACGACAAAGCTACAAAAAACTAAGGCTGTGATTGTTTAGCTGCGAGATCTTCAAGTTAGCAACCTGCGAATTATCTCCAACTCCAAGTAAGCGTTATATTGTGTACATCTGTCCATTAGCACCTGTGCTGTTGTACAGTTTGCCCACTTGTACTTATTGTAGCGGTGTGCGTACTGTACGCGTTCGGTTGTATGTATTATACGTTAGATGTTTTATTAAACTCTTGTATTGTTTGTTTTCTATCTATATATCTATCTATCTATCTATCTATCTATCTATCTATCTATCTATCTATCTATCTATCTATCTATCTATCTATCTATCTATCTATCTATCTATCTATCTATCTATCTCCGCTGGACCTACAGCAACAATAAATCAATCAATCAATCTATCTATCTATCTATCTACATGTATATATGCAGTTACAATATATTGGCTAATAATGAAATTGCATCTTCACACCAAGCTTCAGATCAATTGTTTGGGGGTAGACTAGAGGTTGATGAAGAAACAAATTATGGAGGGAGGAAAGGAGGGAGAGAGAGAAAATGCGAGTGCGTGTTTGTGTGTGTGTGTGTGTGTGTGTGTGTGTGTAGGTGTAGGTGTGTGTGTGTGTGTGTACGCGCGCGAGCGTGTCTTTCTCACATTCTTTCCTCTCCTTCCTTTTTATGAAACTGAAATACTCGTACGCAGAGAAACAGATCGAGATAGAAGCAGTTTACCCATTTAATCTCACTAAAATTCTACCAGCACAATGAAGCAGGGATAGTTGGTCCCAATTGGTACGCCAAATAACAAACATGCTGGAAACTGCCCTAGGCATCAGTCACTGTCGTTGTTGGCCTACTACTTCTACATATGCGGGCCCTACTTATTAGGCTGTACATGATTGTATGTAATGGTTCTCAATGGCGTACAATTTAGATTGTTACTGGTGGAAAACTCAATTGGAATGTGTCCGGGTACATTTCCATAATAATATAAATATTTAGTAGATGTTTGAAATTTATTTCAATTGAAAGTTTTGTTATGATTTGTGGTATTTGTCTTATATTGAATCTGCAATAATTTATGTTTTATGTATTTATGCTTTAGGGTGTTTATTCATGCATTTATTTTTTCTTATGTACTTATGTATTAATCTCTCATTAATTAATGGATAGGGAAAATATAAAGAAAGCATTACAATTTCTTCAAAATGTCAAATTGTGCGTGAAGTCAATTTAAAAATGAACAAACAAATAAATAACATCTGATTCTGTCATACTATATGAGGGAAACTAAATCTATTGATTAATTTGGTAAAGTTTAGAAGTGTTTAGAGATGACTCCAAGTTGGGTTCTCGATCGGTAAAGGCTTGCACCTTATCTCTGTGGGAAACTACCGTGACACATTTGACGTCAGCAGTGTAGCATCCGTGATAAGTTATGCTCCGTAGTCGTAAGGGTCAAGACTGCTTGCCAGTGATTTAAGGTGTGCTGCTGAAAAATGACGGGGTTTGGCCCTGCTTTTACGTCTTGTTTTATGCAAGTCTGACTTCTTAGTCATTACTGTCTTCCTTAATTACCGCTGCTGCCGTCATTTCCTTCCATGCAGATGAAAACAAAGCTATTCATTTCATGTGTGTATGCCCTGTAGTCATCATCGTCTTCGTCATTATTGTTGTTGCAACAATTACCATTCGTCGCCATGATGGTCATCAAAACTACAACTACCATGATCAGCCACTGCTATCGTTATCGGCAGTAGCATCTTCGTCAACCATCGTCATCATCATCGTTATCATCATCGTCGTCGTTGTCGTCATCTTCATCCTCCTCTCCTTTCCTTCTTCCTAACACTGTTCCTAATACTCCTTCTAATCCTTGTCCTCCTCCTCCTCATTATCATCCTCGTCATAAATTATTCTTTATCTCGTTCTTCGCCTCCTTTTGCCTTCATACTTGTAATTCTATTACCTTTGTTTTCGGGGTTATTGAAAGTTCATTATTTTCCGTTGGCTCCTCCTCTGCCTCCTCTTCTTCCTCCTTCCCTTCTTCTCCTTCTCCCCATTCCTCTCTGTGATACCTGATAGGCTGGATTATGGAATGTGCTAGAGGATGAAGGATGATCGATGCAGTAACAAGCAGTATAAGGGTGCTGATGGCATATCCAGTCTATTGCCTCAGCTGCTGCTGCTGCTGGTCAGACTACTAAGTTCCACGAAGTTTTCTGTCTAAATTCATCTTATGAAGCTGTGCATGTAGGACTACACTTTGTCTGGTGGATCAATCTTTGCTTTTTAGCCTTATAAAGTGCACGCGCGTTTGTGTGTGTAGGAGAGAGGTGGGGAGTGGGGCCTAATGTGTTTTAACTCATAATGTTGTATCATATTGTGTAAATATTTATTCTTGCCAGTGTATATGTGTGTGTGTGTGCACTCGTGCGAGCATTTAGTGCAAGCGTTAAGTTTGGTTTTGCACTTTACAAAATAAACTATTATTATTATTATTATTATTATTATTATTATTATTATTATTATTATTATTATTATTATTATTATTATTATTATTATTATTAAAATAAACTATTATTATTATTATTATTATTATTATTATTATTATTATTATTATTATTATTATTATTATTATTATTATTAGGCTATTATTATTATTATTATGTAGACAGCATGGAGCTCTTTTTGCATAAAGTAGGTTAATACACTATGTTCAGGTTGGCCTGAGGCGAGATTAGTAATAGTAGGTGAACTATTCGTATACAAGGCCGTCACTGCGTTTTTTTGTGTTTTTTTTTTAAAGAAGACGGACCCTTATAATTAGCAATTATAAGCAGTTTAGTACAAGCACGTACTATATATTTACAGGTCTATCAGCATATATTGTTCTCTACTACTGATCCACGCATTTATACTGTATTGTATGCGGTATCCACCTAATGGACGTGCATTTGTATTGCGTCTTGTCAAAATGTTTCAAAGACGGGCAGTTGTCAGGACACCTTCTCGGTTCGAGGGGAAAAATCAAGAAGAAAAGGGAAAGAATCCAAACAGCTAATGAACAACGTAACATGAACGGGTTTCTCGAAAATGAGCAAATCAAAACATTTGGGCCCAATTATCTTGAATTTGGAGGCCAAGCTATATTTAATTCTGCTGGTTGTTTTAGAGTTTTCAAGTCATCTGCTAGCAATGAAGTTGGCTTCAAGAAAGAAAAAAAGGAAATGTTTGTGCAACAGTTTTGAAACAAACATTGCATCAGTAGGTTTATTCTGAAAGAAGTATTAGAAGACGAGACAGAGAGCTAAATGCCAACAGGAGATAACACACACTAGATTAAAATGTTTGATATTCATGTATTTTTCTAAAAGCTTCTTCATGGGTAAAGTCAACGCAATATTATTATGGTAAAAGTCTTGGTGTAATGTGGGAGAAAGATGCAGCAGTTTGAAAACGACAAATTTTGCGTAAATCTGTGGAAGCGAGTCAAAGTACTAAATGATACATCCATTCAAACGCTCCTGGAACAGTAGATGATGGTGTAATAGAAGCCATCGTTATCGTCGTCGTCGTCAATCCCATTATATCGATGATTACATAGTCTAACTATAGCCTTTCCAAATCAACATTGTATGTTCTATGAAATATTAAAGCATACTATTGTGTTTAAATCCGTATCGGCGGGCCAACCCCTTGGGGTCATGAGCAATCTTGCCACTGTAGATTGTTCAAACCTATAAAGGGAAAAGTGAAAGCCCCAGTTGAAAACCTGTCTTTCCTTTGTAGGCAAGACAGATTCACTGCGGCAACAGTACCCCCGTTGGAGTGCCGGGGGTTTTCAGTATAAATAGTATCCCCACTTTATGGAAATTTAGTGCTTTAAATTCCCACTGTCGCTGTCTTCCTCATTTACTCTTTCCCATTCCTGCTCTGTCCTATCACTCTGCTATACTATCTTCTTCTTTGCTAGATCAATGACCTACCTTTTTTCTTGAAAACTCTTCCTGGACAAGACTCCTTGTTTGTGTATGAGGTCTGTTGGATCAGCTTGGGAGTGTTGGACGCTTTCTGCCGGGTGGTCACTAGGGCTTCCTATGATTGTATTATTTCGCACTATAGGCATTTTATATGTATGTGTTTTGTTGATGATTTATAATGATGTTTGTATTCTATTTTGTTTTTGTAACCGGGGGTTCGAGTAGTTGGGGTAAAGCCTCAGCCGTCCCCTGCGTGGGATGTCTTTATTGTAAAGTGACTGGCCGGTGGAGGGCATTCAATTTTCCCACTAGGGTTGTTTCGGCAGATCTTGTATGCGGATTGGGGGTTGTCCGGTCCTGATTTGGCTCGGAAGAGTCCGCTGGACCTAAAGCAACACTCAATCAATCAATCAATCAATCGGCGGGCCAGATGTCTGCAACTTTCAGATCAGAGATTCATATAATATATATTATAGAGGCAGCATGATGTTCCATGAACAGGTAGTATATTTCAGTGTGTGTGTATTTCAACAATCGGTGTGCGTCAAGGATGCCTACTCTCTCCAACACTCTTCAACATCTTCCTAGAGCGCATCATGTCAGATGCTCTTGCAGATCACGAAGGCACAGTCAGCATAGGGGGCAGAGCAATCTCCAATCTTCGTTTTGCGGATGATATTGATGGATTGGCTGGAGAGGAACAAGAACTTGAACAGCTTGTACAGAGGCTTGACACCACCTCCAGAGCTTATGGAATGGAAATAAGTGCAGAGAAGACCAAAATGATGACCAACAACACCAATGGCATCAACACGGACATCAAAGTACAAGGCCAATCCCTCAACACAGTGCACAGCTTCAAATATTTAGGAGCCATGGTGTCAGACAATGGGTCTCGACAGGAAGTCCTCTCCAGGATCGCACAAACAACTGCTGCCCTGACAAGGTTGAAGCCCATTTGGAAAGACAGAACCATCAGTCTACATTCCAAAGTAAGACTGCTGCGCTCTCTGGTCATCTCCATCTTCCTATATGCTTGCGAAGCATGGACCCTCACAGCAGATCTCCAACGAAAAATACAAAGCATGGAGATGAGGTGCTACAGAAGACTTCTGTGCATTTCCTATACCCAACACATCACCAACGTTGAAGTCCGACAGAGCCTCACACAAGTCATTGGACAACACGATGACCTGCTCACAGTGGTGAAGAAACGGAAACTCCGATGGTATGGCCACGTCACCAGATCATCAGGCCTTGCAAAGACCATTCTGCAAGGCACAGTGCAAGGAGGTAGAAGAAGGGGGAGACCGAAAAAGAGGTGGGAGGACAACATTCGAGAATGGACTGGTTTGACACTGAGCGAAGCCATGAGGGCTGCTGAGGACAGAGAAAGATGGAGTATGCTGGTTAAGCGATCATCTGTGGTGCCCCTACGACCTTCGGGTTATGGGACAGGATAGGATAGGATAGTGTGTATTTTCAGATATATATCTTTGAAATAGTCGAGAATCAGAGCGAAATGTCTGTCGGTCGAGCACTTCAGTTGTACGCCATATTTGAAGAACACTTAAACAGATTTTGACCATTATATTTGCTCTACGGAAAATGTCAAGGCCGCTGATGCCATTTTTATTGCTAAAAACGTTTTGCTCTGTATCACCCTTTACCCTTCCTTTTCCTCACCTCTATCCCTCCTTCTTCTATCCCCTCCCCACCACCCCCCTCCCCACCACACACAAATACTCCGGCTGAACCAACTTTTATTATTTTCGCCCTACGGGTATTTCCAACTCATGACCAATCATTCTGTGGCAGTATGTTGGTCGGCCATGGGGTCGTTTCGGCGGTCCGTCGGTCCGAATTTCAAGTTAATTTCAACAAAACTCTTTTATTTGCATTATATTATAAACTAGTTTTTTTTCCGATTTTGTTTTTACAACTATTTGCTCTATATCGATACCACAGTACATTACCTCCGCCACCACCGCCATCATTATCCTTGCTCCTTCCATCTCTACTACCTACTCCCTCCAGCATATCCATCCCCCACCCAGCCCACCACACCCACACACTATACCTCACATTCTCCATCCCGTTCTTAAAAAAAAAAGATCATACAGAAAGTTGGTTGATGCTAGCAGCATTAATGTTTGTCTTTTTTTGTGTGTGGAAACTCATCTGGCTGTGGTCCACGTGGGATTTAGCTTGTCTGAGAAGGAAAGCAAAAACTCTTAATGCATCGCATTTGCACAGGATTTAGAAAGGAGGGGAAGACGAAGAAGGTAAAGAAGAAGAAGAAGTAGAAAGTTCATTACAAAAGTAAAAGGAGAATGTTTTGTTTTTTGTTTTGTTTTTAAAGAAAAGAAGAACATAAATCTGTATTCTTGTTAAAAGTGAGGTAATTGTTCACACACGTGTACACTAGATGGAACAGTTTTATTAACCCACATTATTGAAGTGAAAGGTAGCTAGCTTTCTGATGGTGGGTAGTGGGTACATACAATCAACACAAGCATTCAAAAAGGCCCTCAAAACCCACCTCTTCAAACTGCATTATTCAGATTGATTTGTGTCCCGCTGCCATTCTCTCATCTATTGCCTATGTCTGATCCGTAAGTGTATACACGGTTGTAATATTTATACTGTTTTTCTTCCTGGGCCTAACCGGGCATATAAATAGCTGTGAATAGGTTTTTGCTATTCTACCTTCTGTCTTTTTGTCATTTGTGTACATAGTTGTAAATAATCTATTTTTGTCTTTTTTGTAATTTATGTACATAGTTGTAAATAGTCTGCACCTTTACTGTCCCGTCTTTTGGTGTATTGTAGCAAAAGTGATGTTTCATCGAGTGCATGTATTTATATGTAATGACTATGTAAAGCGTGGTGAGTCTGGTTATAGGCTGGAGTACCCGCTATATAAAAATCTATTATTATTATTATTATTAGTGGTAAGGAGCTTAAAAAGACCTTGGGGTCTCTGATATCGCCATAGCGCGAGTCTAGCATTAGACGGTCATCGTGCGTGTCCATGTTAGGGAGTGACGTGCGTGGTATTGGTCATTACGGGTCACTCTGTACTATAAACACACAGCACTCACGCTTAGTCACCCAACGTCTTAGAGCACGTCCGTCATGCACGCGATCCGCTGCGTTCACCTGTATTGTAAAGGGAAATAAGCCATGTAGCCTACTGCTATCGCAGAAAACTTGTTGAACGCTCGGATTTTAATTATTTTGCAAATATTAAACACACAAAAAAATGTATGAATATATTTCAGCAAAATGTAATTTTGTGGTGCCCCAACGACCTCAGAGTTATGGGATAAGATAGGATAGGATAGGATAGTGCGCAACTTTGGCCTCGACCGAGACACACTTTAAAAGCTCACGTGTATTTGTTTACATCGTTTGCTCGAGTATAGATCTATAAATAAAATGGAAAGAACAGTCAGATATTTTGTCCCTTGATAAAATAATTGTTTACTTATTTTATTTATGGTCTTTTTTTTTTTAAACGTCGGTGTATTCAAAATAAGCCAACAGTGGTGTTTAAATGGGCATGTTTTTTTTTTGCTTCTAACGCGTCTGGATTTATTTTTCAAGTTCGACAGCGATCTCTTTAGTGCTGTTAGTTTAACTGGAAAGAAGAAGAGAAGAATGATAAGGAGAAGAACAACAACAACAACAAAACAAGACAACAACTACAACAACAACAACAACAACAACAACAACAAAGAACCTGATCAGGCGATTCCAAGCTGGAAAGCATGAGAGCGAGGGAAAACTGAGCAGACGATTGCTGTCGTCTGGCACTAAAGAGGTAACTAACGCTGTTAACAACAAAGCTAACGCAACGCTTGTTACACAGCAGTCGACAAATGTATCAATATAGTACTAGCGTTATGTCTACTGTCTATATTACTTTATTTTTGTCCGTCCGTCTGTCATTCCGTCCGTCTGACTTTCTGACTTTTTTTCTTTCTGTCATCCAGTCTCTCTTCCACAACCATCCTCTCCCCTTAGCCCCCAACCCTGTCATTGTGTAATCTCAGGCATTATTTTACATGTCTATGCGAGCTCTGCTCTTTAGCGGGCTGATGTACCAACAGCTGTACATTCTTTGTATGAACTGAAGATCCTGGCGCTCGTCCTCAGCAAGGTAGTAGGTCTATATAACCACAGCCAGCAAACACTAGGTCCTAGCCCCCCCCCTCCCCTCCCCGCACCCCCCCCCCTCTTCGATCGTTACAAATCACTCGGTTGCCTGGGGCTTTAGGCATTGTATAACAAGCCAGCAAAACTAGGTCTATATATAAGCCAGCAAAAGGATTCTATAACACGCAAAACTAGTCTATATAACCACAGCCAGCAAAACTAGGTGGGATGTCTATAAACAGCCAGCAAACCCACTAGGTTGTATATCAGCAGCAGCAACGGTCCTATTTCTAACCGCTAACCAAAGCAAAAAACTATAATAACCACAGCCTAGGTTTATATCACAGCCAGCAAAACTTGGTCTTACAAGATCCCCACAGCGCCAGCAGTACTAGGTGGTCTATATAACCACAGCAAAAACTAGGTCTACAAACAGCAAACTAGCCCTAGCATACACAGCCAGCAAAAATGGTTACATACAGCAAAAGGTAGAGAAACAGAGAGAAAATAATATAACCACAGCAGAAACTAGGTCTATATAAACAGAGCAAAAAAGAGAGAGACAGATAAAACCAGAGAGAGAAAAAAACTAGGTCTACATAAACCACAGCCAGCAAAACTAGGTCTAAACCACAGCCAGCAAAACTAGGTCTAAAAAGACAGCCAGCAAAATACTATAACCACAGCCAGCAAAACTAGGTCTATTTAACCAAAGCAGTACTAGGTAAATATAACCACAGCCAGCAAAACTAGGTCTATATAACCACAGCCAGCAAAACTAGGTCTATATACCACAGCCAGCAAAACTAGGTCTAATAACCACAGCCAGCAAAACTAGGTCTATATTCCCTAGTCTATACCACAGCCAGCAAAACTAGGTCTATTTAACCACAGCCACTTCTATCTCTATAACCACAGCCAGCAAAACTCTCTCTCTGCCAGCCTATACTCTCTTCCCACCCATCTTTTTGTCTTATCCACAGCCTCCTTTCCTCCCCCCCTAGGTTTGTCTATTATTCCCCCTTCTTTTTTGTCTTTTTTTTATTATATCTCTCTTTGTGTATAATGTAAATATCTAATATTGCATTAGGGTTTAATTATCTCAGTGGATATTGTTATCTCCACAGATCTATATTTTTAAGGTTGGTTGTTGATTATCATGAAATTAGAGGTTGCATTTCATATTTGTTTTTCATCTACTTGTATATTGTATTTTAATTTTGTTCATTTTTTTCTTGGTTTTATATTGTTTTTTGCTGTTGTTCTCTCTATTGTTTCTCTCTCTCTTTCTCTCTCTCTTCTCTCTCTCTCTGCTCTCTCTCTTCTGATCTTCTGTATGTTGTGTGCTTTTCTGTTTGCTTGGTTCCACTGGAATTTAGCATGTCCATGATCTCAATGTGCTGTGGCATTCATCACCTCCTCCCCAGCTCCTGATCATGGCCTAAATCTCCTAAGGCAACCGCTGTCTTCTACTCTGCCTCACTAAAATCTCACTTTAAATAAATGGTCATTGTCTTAGTCTGACTGTTTTCATTCTAAATGTTGATTTGTACCTTCTTGATTTCTTTGACGTGTATAATAATGCTCGGAAGCGATCTTTACATCCAAATTTGTTTTTCTTATCAACCCCTTCCTTAGCCAGGCAGGTCACAATAGGCTGGTTACAATTATTGGGCAAAGGCGAAAGGAAGAAGAACGTTAAAAAGATAATAGACAGGAAAAATATAGAAAGAACATATGGAGGATACAATTTTTCCAGAAATGGAAAAGTTAACCAATCTTCCCGGCCAGACATATCGACCAATGAATAGACCAGACGCATTATTTAGGAAACCGATCAAATCATTTTTGCCTGTATAGATCTGTCTGATTCAGAATAGCTTCCCCAAAAGACTGATGCAAGAAGAAGAAGAAGAAGAAGAAGAAGGTTACCGGAATGTATAAGATTTTCGCTTTTTCAACAGATCGACAATAAAAGTGGAATATAAGAAGGAGGAGTACACAAAAACAAACTAAATATTCGAGTAATAGCAAGACCAGACTCAACAATGAGGAAAACCATTTAATTCACTTTTTTCTCCATCTACTACAAACCTGGTCCTTTGTATGTCTCATTAAAAACTGCTTTAAAAGACTGATGTTAAAAAGAAGTGAAATGGAAGAGTCTGAGTCTGGCATGCAGCTCTGTGGGTAATCAGGAGAGTGTACAACATCAGCCCTAACATTATTAAAAGTCATCAAAAGCCTGTATGACAAGGCTACCGATGCAGTCCTCCCCAACAGCGCAATCGGGAACTGGTTGAGAACAACAATCGGCGTGCGTTAAGGATGCCTACTCTCTCCAACACTTCAACGTCTTTCTAAATCGCATCATGTCCGATATCCTTTCAGATCACAAAGGCACAGTCAGCATTGGGGGTAGAGCAATCTCCAAACTCCGTTTTGCGGATGACATTGATGGATTGGCTGGAGAGAAACATGAACTTAACAGCTGGTGCAGAGGCTTGACACCACCTCCAAAGCCTTTAAGCTTTGGAATGGAAATAAGTGCAGAGAAGGCCAAAATGATGACCAACAACACCAATGGCATCAACACGAACATCAAAGAAAGTCCAAGACCAATACCTCAACACGATCCGCAGTTTCAAATATTTAGGAGCCATTGTATCAGACAATGGGTCCCGACAGGAAGTCCTCTCCAGAATCGCACAAGCAACTGCGGCCCTGACAAGTTTGAAGTCCATTTAAAAAGACAGGACCATCAGTCTACACTCCCAGGTAAGGCTGCTGCGCTCCCTTGTCATCTCCTTCTTTTTATACGCTTGCAAAACATGGACCCTCACAGCAGAGCTACAACGAAGAATACAAAGCATGGAGATGCGGTGCTACAGAAAACTTCTAGGCATTTCCTATACTCAGCATATCACCAATAACGAAATCCGACAGACCATCACACAAGCTATTGGACAAAACGGTGACTTGATCACAGGGTGAAGAAACGAAAATTCCGTCGGTATGACCACATCACCAGAGCATTAAGCCTTGCAAAGACAATTCTGCAAGGCACTGTGCAAAGAGGCATATGTGCTTACACGGTCATCGGAGATATTTCACCTCAGTAAGATGGAGATAAAAGAACTCTTCTATGATCATGCTATAATAGTTTAATAGTTTGATAGGTTTAAAAAAAAAAAAAGACCTAGTACAGGCTTGCGTTAAGAAAATTGAGTCTGATCGTCTTTGCTTCTAATTCCCCAAACCCGGTCCTGATTTGGCTCGGAAGAGTCCGCTGGACCTAAAGCAACAATAAATCAATCAATCAATCAATTCCCCAAACTGTACATTTTTTGCTTGCATAAAATACCTATGGTATTTATCTTCTGAACTGCTTAAAAGAAGTTACACACTGTACAAAAAAATATCTAGTTCATTGGCAGGAAAATTATGTCCAGTAATAGAGGAAATGTGAATCTCCTGTCTTCTTATTTTAATTTCGAACAAAATAACAAAATTGTGCTAGAGCTATTATTCTTGATCATCTCGGCTCAGTCGAAGTTCCACTACAGTGTCTTGCTAGAAATATTTGTTTTGAAAGACCAGGCCCATCAAAACAAAATTGGGTTCTGCGATTTTCCAGCCTTCTTCTTCTTTTTCTTCTTATTTTTATTCAAAACAATATTGCATTCTGCTATTATTTTCAATTCGATTGAGGGTAATTTGTGGAAAATGATTTGTTATTTTATTTTATAAGATGACGTAATACTCTCTCTTCTTAGCTACATTCAGACCCCAAAGGAAACATCAAGTCCTGCATATTCCATTATTGTTTAAATTATTATGACTCGCGGCACCATTATATTTTTATTGCATTATAAATGACTACAAATAACCTCATGTTCTTTTTCCTCCTCTACTCCTTCTCCTTCTTCTTCTTCTTCTTCTTCTTCTTCTTCTTCCTCCTCCTCCTCCACCTCCTCCTCCTTCTTCTTCTTCTTAGTCCCGTCGTAATATGGCTTCCTTTCGGATCTGCAGGAGATGGGCCTGAAGGGTCATCTATCTTTGTTCATATCCAATTTTCTAACGGATAGAATTTTCAGGTTAAATTTGGAGGATCTTTTTCGAATTTAGAATCTTATCTCCCTTGCTCTTTAATATTTAGCATAATAATTTTGTATTTTCAGCGAAATGAGAAATCGACAACTCCTCATTTGTTGATGACTTTCCTTTGGTAGCCAAGGGCATCTCTTGGCATCCGCCGAACGTCAGCTACAGTTGTGTGTCAATGCCGTGGCGGAATGGACTTTACAAAATGGTTTTAAATTTTATGAGGCAAAGACCAAATGTACCATTTTTCCAAACATGGAGGAATCATTCAAGATCCGAATATTACACTAAACAAAACTCTAATAAAGATAGTCAAACAAGTCAAGGCCTCCAATTTGCTCAAAAGTTATCAGTAGTACTGACTGAGCCGACAAGGAAAATGTTATTGAAATCGTTAATTAGATCCAAGTTTGACTATGGATGCCTAGTTTATAGTTCCGCTAAAAAGACTTACCTTAAAATGTTAGATACAGTTCTGCCGTGATTTGACAAAACCGAGTAAGTCCACCTAAGGTCGAAAATGAGTTTTTTGCGCCATCAAACTTGCATGAGAATGACGCATCTTACCTGTAAAAATCAAATCCGAACTATGTTTAGATTTGGAGATATCATAGAGTAAGTCCTTGTTAAAAAAATTTTAAGTGGGGGAATAAACTGATAAAACCAAGCAAGTCCCCTGCGATTTTGTTTCGGCGATCCTCTGGCTAATGCTCGAGTTGACATGATGACGTCATCTTCTACAATAACCTGACAAATAAAAGTAAGTCCTCCCGACCAATGAGAAAGCGCCTTATGATGAAGTGGACCAGTGAGAATCCATGTTATTGCTGCTGTGCAATATTATTTTCCTGTGAAAAAGATGACGAAATTTCAGTCAGCAAATGACGTGTTCGGCTTTTTCTTCATGTACTTTCCTGCCCACCATGAAGGATCCTGTAGATCTTCCGCCTACGCGGCAACTTCAACAAGGTGTGGAAACAAACAAACAAACTATCCTTTCCTATCCTATCCTATCCTTCCCGTAACCCTGAGGTCGTAGGGGCACCACAGATGATCGTTTAACCAGCATACTCCATCTCTCTCTGTCCTCAGAAGCCCTGATGGCTTCGCTCAGTGTCAAACTAGTCCATTCTCGTATGTTGTCATCCCACCTCTTTTTCGGTCTCCCTCTTCTTCTACCTCCTTGCACTGTGCCTTGCAGAATAGTCTTTGCAAGGCCTGATGATCTGGTGACGTGACCATACCATCGCGGAGTTTCCGTTTCTTCACCACTGTGAGCAGGACATCGTGTGGTCCAATGGCTTGTGTGATGGTCTGTCAGACTTCGTCGTTGGTGATGTGTTGGGTATAGGAAATGCCCAGAGCTCTTCTGTAGCACCTCATCTCCATGCTTTGTATTCGTCGTTGTAGATCTGCTGTGAGGGCCCATGCTTCGCAAGCATATAGGAAGATGGAGATGACAAGGGAGCGCAGCAGTGTTACTTTGGAATGTAGAATGATGGTCATGTCTTTCGAAATGGCTTCAACCTTGTCAGGGCAGCAGTTGTTTGTGCGATCCTGTAGAGGACTTCCTGTCGGGACCCATTGTCTGATACAATGGCTCCTAAATATTTGAAGCTATGCACTGTGTTGAGGGATTGGCCTTGGACATTGATGTCCGTGTTGATGCCATTGGTGTTGTTGGTCATCATTTTGGTCTTCTCTGCACTTATTTCCATTCCATAAGCTTTGGAGGTGGTGTCAAGCCTCTGTACCAGCTTTTCAAGTTCTTGTTCCTCTCCAGCCAATCCATCAATGTCATCCGCAAAACGAAGATTGGAGATTGCTGTACCCCCTATGTTGACTGTGCATTCGTGATCTGCAAGAGCATCTGACATGATGCGCTCTAGGAAGATGTTGAAGGGTGTTGGAGAGAGTAGGCATCCTTGACGCACACCGATTGTTGTTCTGAACCAGTTCCCGATGGCGCTGTTGTGGAGGACTGCACTGCACTGGTAGCCTTGTCATACAGGTTTTTGATGACTTCAATAATTTTAGGTCTGATGTACGCTTTCATTGTTGCCCATAGAGCTGCATGCCAGACTCGGTCAAACGTTTTCTTGAAGTCTATGAACACATGATATAGATGTTGTTGGTGCTGTAGGTATTTCTCACAGATTATTCTGAGGTTGAAAATCTGTTCAGTGGTACTTCGCCCTGCCCTGAATCCTGCTTGTTCTTCAGCTATGATTTGTTCAGCTTGGGGTTTCAACCTGTTGAGTATTATTTTCAGGAGGACCTTGCTGGAATGGCTGATGAGGCTGATGGTGCGGTAATTTTCACACTCCTGAAGGTTACCTTTTTTGGGAAGAGTGATTACAAGCGACTGGGCCCATGGTATAGGCCACTCTCCACTCTGCCAGATCTTATTACAGATGGTGAGGGCATCAATCATCGCTTCTCCTCCTGCTTGTAGCAGTTCCGCGGGTATGTTGTCCACTCCCGTTGACTTCCCTTTCTTTAGCGATTGCACTGCTGCCTCAACTTCACCCCGGAGAATTGGGAGGAATTCTTCTTCTCTGTTATCGGGACATGCTAGAACTGATGGGTCTCCATTTGGTGTATGGTTGTAAAGGTCAGAACAGTACTCTGTCCATCTGTCCAAGACTTCTTGTTCTTCTGTAAGGCATATGCCAGACTTGCTTTGGATCGTGGAGACTTTGGGCTGTTTGACACTTGTCAGCCGCTTTACAGTCTGGTAGGCCTTCTTGCTGTTGTTCTTTTTCAGACTGTTCTCTATTTCCTGGCATTGATCTTCTATCCAGTTCTCCTTGCAGCTGTGCGCATGCCTTTTCGGATGCCATTGTTGATTTTTCGGTAGACATCAGCTCCCTGTGAGGTGTTCTTTTTCTTTTTCTTTTTTAATCTCTCTTCGTTTATCACACAGATCCAAAAGTTCAGGTGTGATCCACGTCTTTTTCTTTGGTCGGTGCTTGCCAAGGATCTCAGTGGCGGCATCTGCCTCAGCTGAGTTGAAGGTGGTGGTCAAGGTGTTGACATCTACTTCACCAGCCCCCAAAATGAGCAGTGGTGCAAATTTCCCTTCAATTGTGACCTGAAATAGTTCTGCCACCTCCGGGTCTTGCAGTTTGTCCAGGTCGAACTTCAGTCTAGTGCAGTATTTACTCTCTTCAAGTGGAGCCGGAAAGACATCATCAAGAGATCGTGGTCACTTCCGATGTCTGACCTGGAAAAATGCGTGTCCTGCCAATGTTGATGCTTGATCTGAAGCGTTTCGTGACCATGATGTAGTCTATTTGGTTGTGATGCTCCCCCCCCCCCCCCCTCCCGGGACTGTGCCATGTCCATCGTCTGGAGTTTTTGTGGAGATCAAGCGTGTTTGCCAGTACCAGATTGTTGTATCTGACAAACTCCAAGAATCTCAGACCCCTGTCATTTGTCTCGTTGTTGCAGTGGGGTCCACATGTGTCTCCCCAGTTGTGGTGCGCATCTTGGTCAACATTGGCATTCCAGTCGCCTTGCACTATGACTATGTCAAGGACCGCCTGTAGATTTTCATAAAAATCCTCCACTTCGCTGTCGTCATAGTCTGATGTTGGGGCATAGGTCTGGATGATGGTGATGTTGAAAGGGGCTGCTCTCAGGCGGATGGTAATGAGTCTACTAGAGACTGGGCGGCAACCCATGACAGTGGCTAGATTGTTCTTGTGGACCAAGAATCCAACTCCGTGTTCGTGCCTGTCATCTCTACCGCTGAAATAGAGCTTGTGTCCTTTGTCGGTCGTTGTTTCACCTAGGCCTCTCCAGCGCAGTTCGCTAATGCCTAGAACGTTCCATCGATAGTGGTCCAACTCGTGGGCCAGTTCTTCTAATTTTCCTTCCGCAGTTAGGGTCCTGACATTCCAGGTTCCTATGACGATGTTGTTTCTCGTGCGGATCTTGCTAAATTGTCCATCAGTAGCATACTTAACACCTCCGTCCTGGTGGCCAACGGAAGGCGCGGTCCTTGAGCCGGGCGACGACCGATCCGATATGGAATTAGTGGATAGTGTAATCATGCATGTAGTGTGTCTTGGGCAAAAAAGGACCTGGCGGTGCCCAATCCTCTCCAGGCTGTTGGCCAAAGCCGAAATCCACGAATACAGTGTGGCTCGCCTTGGCCCCGAGCACGTGGTCGTTGAACCTGTATCAACGTGAGGTTTATCGCCCTGGCCGGTGACTTCTGTGTAGAAGACTTTCGCCCAGGGATGCCTTGCTAACATTACCCCTGTTAGTCACCTCTTACGACACGCCGGGAAACGTTTGGGCCTATTCTTCAATAATGGTACAGGACGCAGTCAATATAAAAATTTCCACAATAAAAATTAGATTTTCTTTCCGTCTTCTAATAGCGATCTCCCTGCCTTTACACCACCTGTTTGAGTGAAAGATGTGTATTTGGTGTGTGTGAGGGTGCATGAGACAGGTGAGCGTGTATGTTGGTATAGATCGCCGCGCTTTGAGCCTGAATGATGATTTGGGGAAAGGCGCGTATAGCATCCTGTATTATTATTCAGTGCCCGAACCCACAAACAAACAGCAACAAATATATTACAGACACACAACAAGGGCAACAAAATACAAGACATACACGTGGTGTAAAGGCAGGAAGATCGCTACAATAGGAAACTGAAAGGAAAATAGTTTTGTATTTTTAAAATTAAATTGGCTGCATCTAATATTATTTTGAAGGGAGAGCAAAAAAAACCATGACTCCTGCATACCAACCCAGGAATAATAAGTGAAGAATGGCTAAAAACAATAAACAGGCACACATATACACCCACTGTAACTGCCGCACCCATATCTTACAAAACCCAACTTATGTGACTCATCTCGTCAGACTTTTTAACAAAGAAACGAAACGGCCTATGGGACTTACTTGGTTTGGCGAATTTTGAAAACAAGGATTTACTTAATAATAAACTGACAAAACCAAGCGGATTTGACTTACTTGGTTTTGTGAATTTTTTTAACAAGGATTTAATTCAATAATAAACTGACAAAACCAAGCGGGTGACTTGCTTGGTTTTGTCATGTTCTCAACAAAGACCTATCTCAAGAATAATCTGACAAAACAAAGCAAGTCCACAAATAGTCTTAAAACATCAAATCTATCAAACATTTCTTTAACATTCAAGGTATGCCCTCATAAATCGAGGAATTGCATTATAATATGCCCTTAAACTTCCAGAAACGATCGCGTAATATAGCGCAACACAAAACGTCGATTTTCTCGAAAGTAGGTTTTGTGGACTTGCTCGGTTTTGTCAGTTCACGGCAGAGTTGCTCATCAGGCTGTACGCACTCCTCTGGGTTGCTTACCGCACTTCTCCTAGTGAAACCATTACTTAAAAGCTAATGAACCTCATTGGTTATAGCTGAACTATTACTTAAAGTTAAAAACCGATCCTACCTATGAATCTCGCATATGATTGTGTTCTGAACCCGGACTTTGTACAGAATTTTGAGGCCAAATCGAATGAACTCTCTCCGTTTGGCATTAGAATGCTCGAGCATCTCAATAAAGCGGGCATCGATGTTGATTCCATCAACGATGATCAGCTTCTGACTGCAGCTCTTCCATGGAAAATAAGTAACCCAAACATTAACCTGCAGTTGGTTGCTTTCCTCAAAAAGAACACCTCTGAACCTGTCTATAGACAGCTTTATTTTGAACAGTGCTCTTTGTATCTATCTTATCCTATCCTATCTTATCCTTTCCCATAACTCGAAGATCGTTGGGGCACCACAGATGATCGTTTAACCAACTTACTCCATCTGTCTCTGTCATCAGCAACCCTCATAGCTTCGCTCAGTGTCAAGCCAGTCCATACTCGAATGTTTTCCTCCCATCTCCTTTTCTCCCTCTTCTTCTGCCTATTTGCACCGTGCCTTGCAGGATGGTCTTTGCAAGGCCTGGTGCTCGGGTGACATGGCCATAACATCGAAGTTTCCGTTTCTTCACCACTGTGAGTATGCTATCGTGTTTTCCAATGGCTTGTGTGATGGTCTGTTGTACTTCGTTGTTGGTGATATGCTGTATATGGGAAATACTCAGAAGTAGTCTGTAGCACCTCATCTCCATTCTTTTTATTCTTCTTTGTTGATCTGCTGTGAGGGTCCATGTTTCGCAAGGGCATAGAAAGATGGAGATGACAATGGAGCGCAGTAACCTTACCTTTGGAATGTAGACTGACGGCCCTGTCTTTCGAAATGGGCTTCAACCTTGTCAATGCCGCAGTGGTTTGTGCGATCCTGGAGAGGACTTCCTGTCGGGACCCATTGTCTGATGCAATGGCTCCTAAATATTTGAAGCTATGCATTGTGTTGAGGGATTGTCCTCGGACTTTGATGTCCATGTTGATGCCATTGGTGTTGTTAGTCATCATTTTGGTCTTCTCTGCACCTATTTCCATTCCATAGGCTCTGGAGGTGGTGTCAAGCCTCTGTACAAGCTGTTCACGTTCTTGTTCCTCTCCAGCCAATCCATCAATGTCGTCCGCAAAACGGAGGTTGGAGATTGCTCTACGCCTTATGCTGATTGTGCCTTTCAGATCTGCAAGGGCATCTGACATGATGCGCTCTAAAAGGATGTTGAAGATTATTTCAACAACAACACTATGTACCCAGATTACGAAAACCTCTTCACGGACGGGTCAAAGAGTGAGAATTCTGTCGCTGCTGCTTCGGTCTTTGAGAGAGACTTCGATCGACCCCTGCAGGAGCCATTGCCCGACCTTTGCTCAGACGTGTACACTGCGGAGTTAAAAGCGATTTTACTGGCATTGAAGAAAGTCTTTCAGTTAAAAAAAAGATTCTAATTTTTAATCATTTCCGATTCATTGTCGGTACTCCAGGTCATCTCTACAAGAAAACTGTCACACTTTTTCCTGACAGAAATACTTGACCTTCACCTACACTCTTGTTCGAAGGTTAAATATAGTAGCATTATGGGCACCAGGTCCTATGGGGATACGAGGTAACACGATTGCGAATCAGGTTGCAAAAGAAGCCCTCGTCCATGATTTGCCGTCTCTAATTTTCAGTTTGTTCCTTTTTTCTGACCTTCATAGGTTGACTAGATCCTACTATAAAATCTCTGGCAGGAAAGGATGGTCCAATGAAACCAACAAACGTTTCCAAACTTTATCAGATCTGTCTTATCCGTTGCCTATCTCTTATCCGTTGCCTATCTTACCTCCCACACTTAAAGAAGAAACTACTGACCCGATTGTATAATATTGGTCACACCTACTTGACTCGCGGTTTTTTTCTCAGAGGGGAAGAACCACCTAGGTGTCATGGCTGTGATAAGATATTTTCAGTTCATTTTTTTTTTACCGAATGCTCTGATTTGATTGACGACAGAGAACGAATTTTTAATATATCAGATTTAAACAAGATTTTTTATAGCAGTTGAGTGTGGACGGATATTTGAATATTTAAGAAAGACAGGATTGTTTGTTTAAGATTTAAATAGTTTTATAATATTTTAATATAACTGCTATCTGGTCGTGATTTGGCTCAAAAGAATTATCTGGACCTAAAGCAATAATCATTTAATGTAATATAGTCCCGCCGTAGTTTAGTGGTAGAGCGTTCATTTTTTTACCGAATGCTCTGATTTGATTGATGACAGAGAACGAATTTTTAATACATCAGATTTAAACAAGATTTTTATAGCAGTTGAGTGTGGACGGATATTTGAATATTTAAGAAAGACAGGATTGTTTGTTTAAGATTTAAATAGTTTTATAAGATTTTAATATAACTGCTATCTGGTCGTGATTTGGCTAAAAAAAATTATCTGGACCTAAAGCAATAATCATTTAATGTAATGTAGTCCCGCCGTAGTTCAGTGGTAGAGCGTTCGCCTGGCACACCGATGAACCTGGGTTCGAATCCCGTGGTGGGCAATATTAAAAGTGGGCATATTCACTGCCCGACTTAGCAATGTGATTGCCCTGCTGCCATATCGCCAATGGTGGGTGTAGACGTTAAACTTCAATGTTCATTCATTCATTCGGTCATTCTTCTTCTTCTTCTTCTTCTTCTTCTTCTTCTTCTTCTTCTTCTTCTTCTTCTTTTTCTTTTTCTTCTTCTTCTTTTTCTTCTTAAAAAACGCCATACTTTGCTTGTTTACTGTGACTAGCGACCTCTGTTCTTTAAAAAAAATCATGTAAAAATATTCTGGTTTCTGTATTTATTTATTTTTCAAACCCAAAGGAAACATCACATTCTGATAATGCCATAAATATTTAATTTATTGTGACTCGCGGCATCTTGGAATCGCTAAATGATGTTAGATAAAGGGACACAACCCTCCAGGCACACTATATTGATCTTTCTACTTCTGTGCGCTGAAAGCATTTTCTCTATAATCTTTAATATTTTATGTTTTTATTGCATAATGCTTGTGATTATTTTAAATCCGATTCCTTCTTCATTTGCTTGCTCCTTGCTCTGGTCCTGCCTTCTTTCTCATTCTCCTCCGCCTGGACGCCTGTTTTCTGATCTCTATCAAGCTCTGCTTCTCCACACACACACACTTAACTTCCATCGGCTCTCAAATCTCCAAAGAAACGGCCCTCTCGCTCATATTCTTTTCTGTTTCGACCGTAGTGTTTGATTTTCTTCTTGCCCTCGAAGGTCTACCTGTGTGTGTTCTCTGACTCCTTTGTTTAATACCAGTTATGTTTCGGAAGGGAAGATGAGAGTTTATAGGTAAAGGCTTTTTGTATGTGTGTGTACAGATTGTATGATCGATCCAAAAACTCGTCTGTATTGTGATTGTCAATTCTCCATCCACCCCCACCCCCCTCTTTCTCATTGATACACCCCAGCCTGTTGTTGTTCCTTCTGTCGCCCGCTATCATGCAACTTCATTTCAGTGGACGTAGGAGGGAATTAGACCTACTAAATAGCTGCAGATGGCTTATTTGTGCACGTGGGTAACACGTTAGAACAATCATCAATGAGATTGTTTGAAAGTCCAGCTAATTATTTGATATCCGTTTTCCTGATGGGCTGGCTAATTTTACAATAAATACATACATAGAAAGTTTGTAGTAAGTCAACAGGTAGCCTATATAGTGGTGTTGTTACGTTTTGATGACTAAAAGATGGGTTGCTTTACCCTCTTCCACTACGCGTCTTTTTGAAGTAGATGGTTTTGTAGATCTACTGTTTCACTACTGTACCTTATTCTACACATGTATACAAATTAACACTGAAAATTACTTATTCAAACGTTTTTCTCAAGAGGAGGAGGAGGAGGAGGAGTAGTGGTAGTGGTAGTAGTAGTAGTAGTAGTAGTAGTAGTAGTAGTAGTAGTAGTAGTAGTAGTAGTAGTAGTAGTAGTAGTAGTAGTAGTAGTTCTTCTTCTTCTTCTTCTTCTTCTTCATGTCCATTGAGAGTATACAGCTAAAAGCACAGTGTGTCGTAATGTCATGCAGTTTACATACAAGCTGAATGGACTCTGTTCATTGTCATGGGAGCATCAAAAGAGCATGAACGTGTTCCTATCGCGTTCAACATGGAGCGTAACCATCCATCAACTGTCACATTAGTAGTCAGTTTATTCTTACAATAAACGGAAACCGGTTCCCGTTCCGCATAGCGGACACAACCTAGCCAATCAAAATGTGTTTTGAATTAATTTACGCCTATTTTGTAAAGGAGATATGGAGGCACTGTGTGTGTGTGTGTGTGTGTGTGTGTGTGTGTGGGTGTGTGTGCGTGTGTGTGTGTGTGTTTTACTCGTCTCATGTCTGATTCCCAAAAACGGATTTAGATATTGCAATTTCCACAATTGCAATAATAACAAGGGCGAGATACATCCTCCTCTGACCCTACGTGAAGGATCTTGTTGCTCGTTTTTTTGCGTCTTATTGCTGGGTTAACCTGACGTGTCTTGATATTCAATTATTCTCCAACTGCACCAAATTTATTTAGACATGAGCAACAATAACAACGGCGAGGTTAGCCACCGTTTCAGCTCTGCTTGTCTTTTGATGGCTATCATTTGAGAAGAAGAGAAAATAATTGTGATCTTTTTAACCGAACATATATTTTTACTATGTGATTATATTTTTGCTCACCCCAGGGTGAGTATACTAGTGTTTTTACATCATCCCGTCATCAATATCCCGTTAGTGTCAACATTCATTGCCTTTTCCACATAGAAACCAATGACGCCTGACAGGTGTAGGATCGATCCTGCCTCTGGGCGTTATGTTTCTCCGAATATTATTTACTTTTCACTCGGGCAACGTCTCGAGGGTTTCCTCCGGGTACTCCGGTTTGCTCCCCCAGCAAAAGTTCAAAACACAACTAATATTAGATAGGATGGGTTTGGGCGCGCCACAGGCTGCGACTACCCCTTCCTGATGGGAGGCGGCCCATAATGTTTCGATAAAAAGGGACAATAAAGGGTCCACAAAATCATTATTTGTTAATAAGAGTAAGTTTTTTGTTATGTAAGTATGTTTCCAAAGCGAAAGATTAATACTTTAATAGCTCCTTTCTGACGGCCATGTGTGCGAATATTGCGCAAAAACAATTGCCTATCTAGATACCTTGTCAGTTCTTTATATGAGGTTACTTAGTTCTTTCAGCCTGGTAAAAGAAAGGGGGCCGAGAAGAATCGACCAGAAATGTTGCACATAGCTTCTGGAATCGAACTTCAGAGGTGCTAAAATCTTCGACAGAAATGCACGTCTTTCGTTGGCAGTCCAAGACCTATAAATTTTCTTACCGGAGTAACTGGTAATTTGGCTTAGCACCGAGCTGCAACATGGAGCTATACAATGTACAACCGGACATCGAACTGGATTTTATAGCATGTCAATAATATTCGATTGAGAGAAATGACATTGTAAAGGTATACACAGGGAATAGAAGTTTTTTTTTTTAATTCAGTTTATAGTCCCCTCTCTTCCCGATAAGGATTTTCAGAGAGGAGACTACCTGAATAGAAGGTGAGGAATTGCATATAACGGATCTCTTAGATGTTGAACCCACATGACCCATCTTTGCGTGTGTGCGTGTGGGTGTGTGTGTGTGTATGTCCTTCTACTCTTATTCAATAGCAGTGAAAGCGGTGCGAGTGTCCTTGCCTGTCATCTCTACAACCAGAGGGCTCCACAACCGGAGATGCCAGTATGGTGGTTTTGTGGCACGGATGTTTTATCGCGGTCGGCTGAAAGCCTCCTTGCCACCTCAGCCAGCGCAGATAAGGGACTATTTGTTTTATTGTTCGCGGAGTAGATGACATTTAACACGGCTTTTTAGTTAAACACCCGATGATTTTTGTTGCCGATGAGGCGCTTTGATCGAGAGGTGTGCTAGAAAATTCGATCGGGTAATTGATTGTTCTTATCTCTCTCTCTCGCTCTCGCTCTCGCTCTCTCTCTCTCTCCGTGTTTGTGTGTACGTGTATGTACATCTGTGTGTATGTATTTGGGCTTATGCGTGTACGTGTGTGTGTTCGTGCGTGTGTTTGCATGTGTGGGTGAGCGCGAGCGTTGGGATGTGTCTGTGTTTGTATGTGTTTGTGAAGTTTGTTTCAAGCATGATCATTGAGGCATTTAAATTTTACATTATGGCCAACAGCAACTTTTGTTTGCTATCCAAGATATATTTGGTCTGTGTCTGAATTCTGCATTGTGAAGTCTTTGATCGAACGAATCTCCCAGGCAAAATCAGACACATTCCTCAATAAATAATTGTTTTTGAACCTTCAACGAGCAGAACAGCATTCCCTGTGGTTTTACCGAACTTAAATGCATAGATTCCTTTTATAGCCTGAATGCCAGTTTTGCCGGCTTTGCTTAGCTTTGTCTTTGGGCGGTGAACCCATAAACTCATGTGAACCCATGCAGTGTGTGTTTAAGGATTTTCAGGTGCAAACAGCGAGATAAGAAACCCGCAGAGCAGATTTTCCTTAACACTGCTGTTAGTATGACAACGCTGGGTTTCCTATCACTGCTGTACGAAAAAAACAAACTGTTGTCTGACCCCATGCAGATATTGAGGGATTTATTCTCTTGATCACTACTAATATTACTTCTTGCCCCATGGAGGTCTCAATCGACGAATCCTGTCTTGTGCCGGAGTGGCATCGCCAAATGTAAATCGTCGCCGATGGTTATGCGCATGCGTGAACTTCCGAGGTCATTTCTGCGTATGACTGGAAAAAGAAGAGGCGTAGGGCATCGAAGAATGCTTAGTTATCGTAAAATGTTCTGAATAGAATAAACAAGAATGCACTTAAAGCCAGTGGAAAGTAGACTTTTAAGACGTTCCCCAAGCATTTTAACAGGCATAAGAAACGAAATCTAGCCATTAATTTTAGATTGTTGGTGCACAGAGCCAACACCTACGGTACCGCTTGTTTACATTCAGTGCGCCGTTATTTTGAAATGTTCCCAAATTCATTACATTCGTTTACAATTGGGTGCCAGGGAAATTGTGAAAGCAGTTGTACAATGTTGAGAGGATTGAACAAGTCTTTTTAACTGCAGTGAACCTATTCCTGTGGTAGTAGTAGTAGTAGTAGTAGTAGTAGTAGTAGTAGTAGTAGTAGTAGTAGTAGCAGTAGCAGTAGCAGTAGCAGCAGCAGCAGCAGTGTTAGTAGTAGTAGTAGTAGTAATAAGAATAAGAATCATAATTTTAATTATAAAGCGCATTACAAATAATCTAACTCTATAATAATAATAATAATAATAATAATAATAATAATAATAATAATAATAATAATAATAATAATAATAATAATAATAATTTTATTTATAAAGCGCATTATGAAACAAAAGTCTGCTCAAGCTGCATCGAAAACCGGCACACGCACTGTACAATAGAGTACAATCAATAAAAACACAAACATTTGCATTGAAAAAATTGAATTAAAAAACAAACAACTTTAATACTTACAAAGGAATAACACTGGAAATTGACCACACACACTCACACACACCCACACACACCCACACACACCCACACCCACCCACACACACACACAGAGCCCGACAGTTCATAATAATAACACAATACAAATAGCCACAATTAAACAAATCAGAAATAACACAATGATATTGATATAATTTTAAAAATAAGAACAGCTTAGCTTGAGCCTGTTAGAATATGGCGGACTACCGAATACGATGACTACTTGAAATATATCTGACTTCCGCCTCCGACACATGACCCCGGCAGTTAACGCATGCGCGGAACCATTGGCGATGATTTACACTTGGCGATGCCACACCGGACCGCAACCGATCAGCAATGATACTTTACTTTGTTGCCATCCTTGTCACTTGTATTCCAAACAGAAGGCCTGTCTATCTCGTCCATGTACATTAATAAGTAACAAACTCGTTATCATCTGTTTCTAAAGCTACATCTTGAAAATAATGGAACAAAGTGGAATGAAGTGAATCGCTCTTCTATAGCGCATTTACCAGCTCAGAGAACTACTGGAGGCGCTGGCCCAAATCGGGCACTAACTTAGGCTTCCAAAGACGTCATCTTACAGCAGCAAGTGCGCTGTGAAACGCCCCGGGCAAGCTAAACAATCGACCAGGAACTAAATACATGTTTTGCGCTCGTTTATGGTGAGCTTTTTATTTGTTTATTTAAATTATTTAATCGTTCTTATATAGCGCTTTAACCAGCTCAAGAGCTGCTCAAGGCGCTGGTCAATGCAGGATCTAACTCAAGCCGCCCGAGGCGCCAGCTTGCAGCCTTTGGGCGCATCGTAATAACGCTCCAGACAACTGAGCACAATCCTGGGCAGCCAGGGATGGGGAGAAGGACCTAAGTGCATGCTGGGTGTTTTCTTGTCACCGGAACTCACTCGTCTAGGACATGATGGAATGTATGCGACACAGACTAGACCTCGGTTTATACTCTTATCCGACGGAATAACTCATGGGTCCTTTTATGTATCGTTGAGGCGACACGTGACAAGGGGAAATGAAGCTCTATATACAGAGTCATTACAGATAGAGATGAGAGAAAAACACAGCCAGTGTATCCCTTACCTGTAGTTTGTCCGTACAGCTGTAAAGTGGCCGGCTGGTGGAGTGCCTTCAGTGTTACCACTAGGGTTGTTTCGGCAGATCTTTTATGCGGATCAGGGGTGTGTCCTCTTTCAGCGAAGTTGTGGTCTTGATTTTGTGGTCCTGATTGGGCTCGTTGCAGTCCGCTGGACCCTGTAAGCAATGAATAACTAACGAAAGCTAAGTGCGAATGCAGCACCTTATCATCTGTTGTTTTAAAAAATAATCAAGAAGTTTTCCAGAAAGTATCTTATATATTCAGTAGACAGCCAGCTAAATACTTTGCAAAATCAAATTGAACGTGTTGTTAGTCTTACGTTTTGATACAAGCATCATTTTATCAGAACTAATTAAAAAACGATTAAATAATTAAATAAATAAATAAATAAATAAATAAACTGTGGATATGCAAGCATTATTTTCTCATTACAGCTGTAGATTACATGTATATGAGTGTCGCGTCACCCGAGCGGGTTCCGCGACGTTCAGCTCATACAACGAGTGGAGGGATAAAAACTCAAACAAAAGAACTAACACAAAATGCCAGATGAACAATCACACTCTTTTATTTAACAAACAACCACGTATACACAGTATAATGGGATACTAAATCACCCTCAACCCCTATCAAGACCCCCAACCCAGTATTTACTAAACAATTACCCCCCTTGTCTAACCTGAAACCCCAGAACTGTATACAGACAAAATACCCACAACAGTATGCAACAACAGCAATGATCAATTAAATTTCATATAACTAGAATTTCCAACTGAATAAACAAATCGGCACATCTTAGAAGTTCAATGGTGTTGAATAAGTCAGCTTGTAAGTCACAACTTGTAACTCAACAGTCTTTTAACTGAGCTCAGAATAACTATAGAAGTGGTTCCCTGACGAAGATATATGTTTAGGTGCGTGAATGCGAATCTGTATATATGTCGGTGCGATGTATCCTGTGACTCCGATGGAAAGCTCCCGGTCGTCTGAAGCACCAGGGCAAGTCCCGGCGACGATGGAGGACCACACCCAGCAGCGGTGCCAACAACCAAGGAAAGACGTGGTGGTGGTGGTGACACCTGGCAACACCCACACCTCACAGTGGCAAAGGCAGTGGCAATGGCAGAAGTAGAAATAGTAGAAATAGAACAAACAGTGGCGATGGCAGAAGTAAACAGCCCAATCTGTAGACAAATAAAGGTTCTCACTAGTTCGTCCACAAAAAGTTAAATACTTCATAACAGAATATGCCTTCCACCGTCCGCCATCTTGGCCTGTTTATACATGCATCTCAATAATACAATGCAATTCTTACTTCTAATAATATATGTCACGTCCATAAAACATAGTTGTTTATATAAATATACATAATTATTACGATTGCACTTCCAGTCACACAATCCCGATTCATCTCATCCACACTTCCATCTTCATCACCCCTCTCTTCGTGATAGTACATCATCTCCCTTCATTCACAATTATCTCTATCACGCTTTAATACAAACACGCTTCCCTCATATTCATCACTTTCATCACCCCTCTCTAACACAGTACATTGTCTCCCTTCCTTCACATTCATCACCTCTCTCTCTCTCTCTCTCTCTCTCTCTCTCTCTCTCTTTAACATATATACTTCATCATCACTCCTTGTACCCCACTTTGGCAACAACATCAACAACATTATCCATTTACATGTGTAAACAAGAAAATCATATGAAATCATAAAAATCAATAACCTACTATTTATCAAAATACACCCCTTTCCCCTTCATTCACCATCATTCATTCATGTACGCAGTCTCGGAATGCATAGCCACTAAGGAAATGAATTACAGGGTCCACACTCACCTTTTAAAGTCCTCGGCTTGTGATAACGGATACACGTACATACACAACACAAAACAGTACACCACAGTACAGCACCACACTGGTTATTAGTTGAGAGTATCAAGTTCGTTACTGGGCTATTTGCTATGTTATCACGCGATCACTGGAGCATCTCAATACCAACGAGGTACTTGAGCCTTGGAAGGTGCCTAATAGTTGGCCACATGACCTTAGGATACAACCCTACACTTATTCCTTCCTGAATAAAATGGCGGTTAGAATCCTTCCACTAACATCTTTTGGCCATTCCTGTCCTGACGAGGGCACAAGACCTTGGGTGGTTCGAAACAACTCAACTATACCCTTCCAGAAGGACCTAACTGTAATCTGACACAACTGTCGCAAAGTCACTTCTGTCCAAAAAAAATGACTGCTCGCAAAAGCTTCCAAATTGACTCTGCCAACTAAATCACATACCAGCACACAGGACAAGCATCGAGCCGAGCTCAGTAACCCAATTTCGCACCTATGCATTATGCTCTTTGCGTTAAACACGTGAAACCCACACATACTTATCTTTCATGCGCACTAAAAGAAAACTGCCGATACACGTATGTACACTGTATCACTAGAGATGTGCAACTCTGCACGATATATAACTATCTCTAGTACGTGCTGAAAACTCGTGTCTTCACAATGAGGCTTATTTTCCAATAAGTTTCATTAGTGTTTAATGACATAAGTTTTTTAATGTACACATTTTTTTCTCATCACAAGGTGTAGCACCATACTCTTATGTCAACTTTAGATTCAAGTGTACTAATCTTACAGTTTCAACTGTCACATCCCCACTGCCCAAACATGAATAAATAGGTGTATCAGATTGAGGAACTTGATATTGACCCCCACTAGCAGCTGAGGTCACGAGTGTACAGGGTAAAACAAACAAGATGACTGATCAGCTTTCACACCGCGTAGCAGCTCTGAAGGACCTAAGCTACACGGAGTTTAAGCGCAGTATACAGCGTAGCTGAGCCTTTGTGCCTCCCCACTACCGGTGATCTGGTGGTTTTATATGCCGAAAGTCCCGGGTGCGATTCCTGCAAAGGAGGGGTGTGGGGTGTGGAGGGGAACTTTTGTGAAACTTAGGTACGAGACCGTTCAGGTCACCGATCGTTTTATCCGGGTAAGCTTACTCTGGATTCAAAAAGGTATTAGTTGCAGTCAGTCAAGATGGCTTGGTACAGATCGCCGCGTTTTGAGACTGGTTGGTGATTAGGGGAAAAGCGCTTCCATTGCACCCATCATTATAATAATAACCGTCGTCGTCGTCGTCATCATCATCATCATCATCATCATCATCATCATCATCATCATCATCATCATCATCGTCATCGTCATCATCATCATCATCATCATCATCATCGTCGTCGTCGTCGTCATCATCAATGACATCATCATCATCATAATTGCATCCATTATTATAATAATAACAATCATCATCATCATCATCATTCGGATTGAGCTGACGGGAAGGTTGGGCTGCTGGACTTCTTAAAGTAAAGGTCAGAATTTACTTCATCTACGTTATATGAGTTCAAGCGTAGGCCTAGAGGCTCTAATTATTAATCGCGCAGCGTAAATGAGACTCGCTGAGTACCTCTGCCAATGACTCCTGAAAAGAGAGGCAAATGTTAAACGTTAGCCTCGGCGACTCCCATCTATGCTGTGTGGCCACCGATGTTTCATTAGCCAACGGGCACATCACGGCTGATGAGCTTGTCTGTACACACCCCAGTAGCAATATTGTTTGTATCAGTCTACGGGTTTACTTGCATATTTTAATAAATCGAAAATGTGTGGCTGTGTTTGTTTGTTCTGTTTATAGTACACAGAACACTGTCAGTCTCTCTGGCACATTTTAATTACGAAAAAACTGAGTTCTGATGCACGGAGCGGTTATAAACAAACTAATTGCCCTAGACAATGATTTTTCGAATCGCCTTGTAATAATTTAAGCGATCGTTTTAATCCCAGACTTGTCTTGGTCCGTGCATCACACCACAGGTGACTGTAATATTTCTTTCTTCTAGAAGTGTGAGCCATGCTTGATATGCATAGGGCTTGTTCGCGGCAAGACGAAGGTCGATGCATTATATTTGTCTGCGTCAATGGATTGAGCTTTCAAGCTTATTAACGGACCGAACTTTGTCACTCTTTGACAAATTGATGTTGCACAAGAATTTTAACATTGGTGATCAGAATAGTTTTGTCCAAATAAGTCTGGAACAGTGTTTTATTTGATGTGCGGAGGGCTTGCTTTAATTGAGGTTATTAGTATGTTTACCGTTTTGGACTGGAATGTCAATCTTATCAAAACGCAGAACTATTAATTGTCATCCCGCCATAGCTGGTTATTGCAAACGAAAGTATACCGTCGGTGATCAGTGTATCAGTCTGGATACGTCTGTTTGATATCGATGTTGGAGTGCACTGTAGTCAATAACTGTGTTTAAATGTTGGGTTGAGGTAGCTGTTGTGTTTATCAATACACAGTAAAAGCATTGCTTGTAGCTAATATTGGTATTGAAAGTTACACGAACCAGAAATCGTTAGCACTGAGTGATTAAAATATTCTGTCTAAACAGGGCTTGTTTGATGTCGATGTTTGGGTTTAAATAGCATTTTGTTTGAATAACGCGGTGGTCTGATTTTCAGAACCAGTAATGATTATGATTAACGTTTGGTTGATGTTGATTTGTTGGCCCTATCAAAGACTATTCTATCCTATCCTATCCCATCCTATCCCATCATCTTCTATCCTATCACGTATATCAAAAGTCGTTGTGGCACCACAGATGATCGTTTAATCAGCGTACTCCATCCTTCTCCGTCCTCAGCAACCCTCATGGCTTCGCTCAGTGCCAAGCCAGTCCATTCTCGAATGTTGTTCTCCCACCTCTTTTTCTGTCTCCCTCTTCGCCCACCTCCTTGCACCGTGCCTTGCAGGATGGTCTTTGCAATGCTTGAAGCTCTGGTGGCGTGGCAATATCAACAGAGTTTCCGTTTCTTCGTGAGCATGTGATCGTGTTGTCCAATGGCTGTATAATGCAAAAATGGCATAAGTAGTCTTTGGTCCTACACTGATGCATTGGCTGTGGAAAAAAACAACCACAACCTGTTATTAGTACTGAATGTTACACGAATCAATCACCCCCAACCCCTACTCCCTTCCGCTCCCTTCTTCTTTTTTTTTCGTTTTCACTCTTATTTACTCAACGCCCTGCTTGACCGCTAAACACCATCCCCAACCTCTCCCACCACCACCACCACCACCACCACATGTTTCATCGGAAAAGAACAAGGCAAATAAGAGGAGAATCTCTAAGCATCGCTTCGAAGGAAGAGTTCAATGATCATTCTATGATCAAACAATTTCTCCACTCCGCTTCAGTTCCATCCGATTTCATGCGTGGTCAAACCCAGAATTAATGCAATTTAGCATTAAAACGGGTGTTTTACAAACCCATGTGTTCTGATATACATCAGTATATTGAAAGGGGAGCGTCCGTGGGTGGATGGGTAAGAAGAGATTACATGTTAAAATACCTTCTTTCAAAAGCGTGGTTTTGATATAAATCGAGAAATTCATATATTTGTATGTTGATTCTAAACTAGTAAACATAGCATAGCTGCTGCGGGAGTGCATAACATAGGCCCAGTTATGGGTTGACCGACCAAGAAGAGGCGCCTCATCTTCAAAACTTCGCGGTAGGTTTAAGACAACGATTACCCATTATATAATATTTTTGTCAGTGGGATTTGCCAAATAAACTCGGTCACACACACATAATAAACAAACGTCATTTGGAACCTTTCGAATTGTGTCCTTTATTTCCCAAATACATAATATTATGATTGATCTATCGATAGGATGATTCTTGATACTGTGACTCGGTAACTTTGATTTAGTCTACTTGACCCTTGCACCCTCTCCCAGTGCCCACTCCATACCTCCCTCCCCCCCCCATCCCCATCCCCATCTCTCTCTCTCTCTCTCTCTCTCTCTCTCTCTCACTCACTCTCTGGTATTCTGAACCAGGTTTAATCCCAGACTTCGGATAATCTTAAGTCTATTTGTGGCAGTACTGAAGACCACAATCTCTTTGACTTTGCAAACATGGGATAATGGTGGCAAACTGACTTATATCCTTCTTATAACTATATCTATATTAAAATTGATTACAAGCACGTTAATAACTATAAGTTAACTCTGAACCTGGCCTCATGTAAACCTGTCTTTGCTAAGTATAAATGTACACCATACATATTTGTCTAACCCTACACTCGAAATACAGTGAAGGGTCCTTGGTAGAGAAAGGGGGTCGAAAGAAATGGTGGTTTGCTTGCATGTTAGGCTTGCCTGGTATGAAGATTGTGTGGGTGCACAGGCGCGTTAACTAAGGAGAATGGACCCTCTGCAAGAATTGTGCAGATCCCCGATAGCGGTTTGTTGGTGTATGCTATAAGATTAATTGACTGAATAAGGACCTTTATTTTGGTGATAGTGCCGTATGCTGGTTTAGTTTTTAATCGTAGATCAGGTGGAGAAGTAGCAGAAGAAGAAGAAGCTCTGTAATTCTGTAGGTCTATATTGCTGAATAATTAAAAAACGATTATGTCTGGATTTCGCCATATCTCCCCTTTTCCCCCTCCCCCCTAATCTCTCGCGTCATGGGTACAATAAGGCTATTTACCACAAATAATGCTCTCTTCCAGTGTCCATGTCCATCTGAATGAACAAATATTGTATTATGTGAACTGCACAGCTATAATGTATGTAGTATTTCAATGCAGCCATATACTCGTCCTTGTTTTGCCGACTGATGCCCATATAAGGCAAAAAAATTGTCTGTTTACGGTATTCCGATCGATCCTTTTTTTTTTTTTTTTTTTTAGCTTCACCCTAATTATTTTGGGATCGTGTGGAAAAAAATTGAAAAAAGCCCCAAAAAATCGCATTCATGATGGAAAAGGTAAGAAAAAAGAAAGCCGACCTTCCAACCCTATTTTTTCCCTATGTTACCGTAAACAGATTTTTTTTTTTTTTTTTTGGGGGGGTGTCTAATGGATTCCAAGGATAACAAAATGCTTTGATGTTAGCAAAGGCTTTTATTGACTCTCTCTAGTCTGTAGTTGGGTATCTTTGGTCCTGATTTGGCTCCAGAGCGTCCGCTGGACCTAAAGCAATAATCATGTAATGTAATGTAATGTAGTTGGGTATCTTTGGTTTGATTTTGACATGTGTGTTGTTTATGTTTAGTGTGTGTGTGTGTAGTGTGTGTGTGTAGAGTGTGTGTGTAGTGTGTGTGTAGTGTGTGTGTGTAGTATGTGTGTGTGTGCTTTACGTGTGTTTATGCTTGCGTCTTATCTCGATGAAGGAGTCGTTAATTAAAAACAAACCAAATAACCAACAAATCAAGTATATCTAAATTTTGCGTTGCGTGCAAAATGCACACTTTAAAAAAAGAAAGTCTGTAGCTAGCTATAAACTGGAAAACCCTATTGAAAAGTGTGAGTGTAGAATACACACTCCAGAAAAAAACACTCTGTTACAATGAACTGGAACAACCCTGTTCGAAGATTGTGAGTACCCAATACACACAACTTGGAAAACTAACTCGAAACTTTAGGCTGAAATAAACTGAAAAGCGATCGACTACCAAAGACGTGATCGGCTGCCACAAGTTTCGTTCTTTACCCGAAACATGACCCCGGTGCTAACAATGGAGGAGAAACTCGCGAAAGTCGACCGTTATTTTCATACTAAAAAGCCTAAAGAAATAACTTACATATGTGCATTCAGCGTACATAGGATGGCTTATGGTTCTTTTACCTACGGTAAAATATCAAGTGAAGTCAACAGTTCCTTTCGGTCGCACACAAACCGGAGGAATGTGTCGCTGTCCATAAATCACAGTGGCAAAAAAGAGTTATCTATCAATACCTGACTTCTAAGCGGTAACTTAATACTTTTTTTTTAAAAATTCTTCTTGCTAGCAGCTTTGTGATTCTGTACTTAATAGGTATCAATAGATCAATGTTGAGTGTTCAAAACTATCAACAGTGTTTATAAATAACAACAGTTAAGTCGTGTGCACAGTGTATCGGGTCTTAGAAAAAATATATGATGACCTCCTACTCCCTACCCCCACCCCCGCCTACTTCTTCCCCTCTCTCCCCTCCCCCACCCCACACACTCACCTGCATACTCCTCTGTACTCTCTTCTGTGTTTTCCCCAATACCATTCTCTCTCCCTTTCTCCCTCTCTCTCTCTCTCCCTCTTTATCTCTCGTTCACTCTCTCTCTCACCCTCTCACCCTTTCTTTCTCTTACCTTTTTCTTCCTCTTCTTTTATCGTAACGGACGCGGTCCTGATTCGGCTCTTGGCGGTTCGCCGGTCTATATTGGTTGTAAGGGACTGTCACGTGGGGTTTTATGGGTTTTAGGGCTCTGCACAATGGAATGATGTAAACCTCACGCTTTATCCGATGGGAACTGCTAGTTAGTCACCCTGTGGATTACTATAATAAATTTATTTATTTAGCTCGGTCTGTGTAAAGGCTGGGTTATAGAGATAGAAAAATGGTAAAAGATTACTGTCACACTAGCTTTCACACGGCTATGAATCATATGTAGTCCAGCCACTTGATAACAGTTAAACATCACACATTTATTTCTTCTACTCTATACAAGATTCTCTAAGTACTAATCTACCTTAAACGTTAAATAGTCACTGTGAATAATTTGATCGCTGATAGTCTATGCAGCTAATAGTTCATCCTTGGGCACTGGATGTTATAGTTCATGAGAAGTGGACTACTGTGGTCCTGTAGCTCTGTTTTGTGTGCACACACGGTTATAGACTTAACTTTCAGTCTGGCGTGCTGTGCTGTGGTCGGTTTGTTGACAACTTGTGTTGTCTTCTTCTGGTTCTTCCCTGTGGGTAGACTGGTTGGCTTTCCTCACGCAATGCTGGGGATACCGTTGCAGCCAACTACTGCGTCGACGTGGTTTCGTCTGAGGCAGTGTTGGGCGCACTACAGAACGCCTGTTCGTCTGTAACATATGAGACGAAATTCTGCACAACCTTGAATGATAGGTGTGTGCAGAGCGTCTGACTGAAGGTCGTAATAGCCCTCAGTGATTAGCTCCACATCTACATATATAAGCGACGAACATTCTGCTAAGTCCGTGGTCCACTGGAATCTCCACTCTAATTTCCTATACATTCATAAATATAAAACATGGCTACTTATACACATCAAGAATTAATAATAATATACACATTCATTTGTACAGCCACTGGTTTGCAAGCACACATATCAGTTAAACAACAGTGGTTCCGTACATAATTCAAGATGGCGTCTGCCGGTCGTCTTTTTGCCTCGTGGTCAGCTTCTCCACGTGTCAGGCAAAGTTGGGCTAACAATTCAATTCTATGCATATCAAATTTCCACAAAACATAATAATCAATAATCTCAGATCACTATGTTCATTTACATGACATCAGGCCAGCTTCTTTACATACTGCGTTAGTCTTTTCTAGAGCTACTGTCAGACTACTGCTCCTGTTTGAACAGACCCTCGGGTTGTCAACACCATACTGAGCCTCGTCCGCTCATTGATCGGATAAAGATGTACCTAACGCGTTACGATGATGTCATTGCCTGTGTGTCAGTACCGTTACACTGTGTGTAGGGGTACTTACAGCTGAGATTATTGGGTTCTGGAGGGTGAAACAACTGCCTGATTGGTTAACAGACAGCTAAATATTAAATAAGCAGAGTAAAACTAGTCTCATACGACTGTCTAAGTAACTCTTTGAAGACTATGTACAGCATGTCTGTCCGGCAAAATAAGCAGCGATAATTTAATATTACATAGAGCAAAATAGATTTTAGATTTTTATTGGCACATTGAGCGAGAGTCTACCTTTGTGTGGATGGTTTTTTGATATTTGAATTTTAGGAAATTAATGAGATAAGACCAGCTGAATCATTAATAGCAAAAGTTCAGACTTTGAAGAAAAGTTCTAAGACAGTGGAAAGAAAAAAATACAGAAGTTGAATGCAAGTAAACCACTTCTGTATTAGGACATATGAGAATACTATCGAGAGAATGGGGCCAGATCCCTGCTTGAGGGAGAGAATTCCGCTAAATTTGGTTGTAAAGGAAGCAAAAAATTTCAAGTCCACAATGGCTGAAATCAGAAAAAGGAAGTTGTCATTAAGGTGAGAAGAAAAAAGCTAGAACAGATCACTCTTTAAGGAAAGTTACATCTGCCCAACAGGAACAGTAGCGATACTAGAAGACTGTGTCCTGTTTGTTGTTATAATAAATAAAACTGGATGAGGTAGGAAATTGTTTTGTGATTTTCTTTAAAGTATGGTACTTAATTTGTGTATAAAAGAATGTGACAATGCAATTGTCTATCTAAATGTATGCGAGCTGTCACAAGTATATGAAATATAAAGTAGTTTATCTCTGGTGAGTTTCAGGGCTCGTTTGTGGAGACAGATTTATTGTGCATGGCTAAACCCTGAAAACGAATAGCATTTACTTGAAGACCGTGAACCGCAGAGCGAATCCTGATTGAGGTCCAGTATGCTATTGCTACGCTTGATTACTTCCATCGTCTGCTGCTTGCTAACTGTGAAATTCTAATATTACATAGACTAACCAAGCTAAATATTAAAATAAGCAGAGTAAAACTAGTCATCTCACGACAGGGACAGACCTATGGTTCTATCGTAACAGCTTGTCTGGGATACATACCATAGTATGGTTCTACACCGAGATCCATTCCATCGAGTTTCAGATTTTCAACATGTGCACGGACAACAGGATTTTTTTCAAAGGTAGCAACTTTTACATTATTGAGCTTTTAAGTCTTCTTGGCAGTTATTGCTGACTATCATACATATCTTTTGTTAACACGTTGATACTTTGATAACATACCCTATGCTTTGTCTCTGGCTTTTCTTGCCTTTGCTTTGAAGATAAGGACGATTGCGGGATTATTGTCACATATTTTGAGCAGAGGAGTCACGCAGTGCGAATAATCCTGGCTTTGTGCATATACGTTCACTTGTACCTGTAAGTAGGTTAGGTTTGAACGAAATGAGCATGACAAATTAGATATACGAACAGTACTTCCAAATAATATCGAGAAAATAATAATAAAAGTCGGTCCATCTATTATTTTAATGTTGCCACTCTAATAATAATAATAATAATAATAAAAAAAAAAAATAATAATAATAATAATAATAATAATTATTATTATTAGTAGTAGTAGTAGTAGTAGTAGTAGTAGTAGTAGTAGTATTAGTATTAGTATTATTAGTATAATAATAATTATAATTATATTATTATTTATTATTATATTATTATTATTATTATTATTATTATTATTATTATTATTATTATTATTATTATTATTATTATTATAAGTGTGCTTATAAACAAAATCAACAGCACGAAACCTCGTGAACCTTGAATCTTTTCCTCAAGGTGTTTAACATTATAGGTCTAGGACATAACTTTAAAGTAGATAGTGTGATGTACATTTTTGAGGCATGTAGCCTCTTACTGCTTAAAAGTAATTGTCTGGATCTCTGGCAATGTAAAACAAATAAAAGTTACTACAACTACCTCCATATCTACATCTGTTCAAGTATTCCGTTCTGTAATAAGGTTACTCCTGTATAGGCATCTAGTTTAACTGTCCTTTTAGCTTTCACTTAGCGCTTGACTTCTGTACACTTAGTAGAGTTCATTTGCCTTTGCACGCATCGAATAAAGCGATTTGGTAAAGGGTGCGGTGCCCTGTGAAGAGTTGTGATTTGTATTGATTTTTGTGGGTTCCGTTTCAGAACGAATTGTATGCTTGAAATGTCGATGACCGCCGCCGCAGAATTTCCGCAAACCGACGGTGTGCGTATAAAGTAATCCTTCATCAACTATGTTCAGCAAACAGTTGTTGTTGTTTACGTATGTTAATATGGATGGATCAAATGTGTCGAAATAGTATATAGCCCTTATACTCACAGATCCCTTATCACAATATAATACGAATACGAGGGAAGATTAAGATTACGAGAAAAATTTGGAGTTATTTCTTCGTCCCGGCGTAATATCCACAGCATCCTGAAGACGAAAAACAAGAAGAAGACGAACATATATTATTTTATCAATGAAAAGACTTTACATAAAAAAATCGGATCTGAAGAAGACGAACACGAACAGGCGAGTACCTTGAAATACTGGTCCCTCTCTGTCTTCCTGTCTGACTTTCTCCTTCAATATTTTTTTTAAAAAATTCTGGTTGTTGTTACTGTTGATGTTGCTGTTGCTGTACATGATGATACTCCTTCTTTTTTCTTTCTTTCTTTTTTTTCTGCTTCTGTAAAATTGTTGTTGTTCTCCTCCTTCTCTTCCTCGTTTTCCTCATCCGCTCCCAATTCTCCTGTAACTCTCTCAAGATGGTGGCACAGTAGCATACATCATTATAAGAAGGGCTTTGAAGCCGCATCATGTGATGATGAACTTGCTGGCCATCCAAGACAGCATAGTTAGTTCTTGAATAAAAACGGTTATTAAACCCCGAGATAATTTTCACTGACGGAGGGAAACACAAATTCAGAGGAACTCTTTACCTCGTCCATTAACAGCAGTGCAGGACCGGTGGTCGCCTTCATAACGGCGATCAATTAGAAGTGTAATGATAAGGACCGGACATGAATAGAGCGATGCTGAACAGCGAGTACTAAAAATAGCATTATAATGATGACAAAAAAAGATGACGATAATGATGGTGCCGATGGAAATGGCGGTGAAGAAGAATTTCTCGTTTTGCGTCATTGCATTTTGATTCGGAAAGTTAAAGACATTTTTTTGTCTGTTCTGTGGAGTTATGTAGCTGCTGCATAGAAATGTTTCTTCAGAGTTTTGTGAATCCCTTTTCCATCCACCTCTTCCTTTTCCCACCACCCCCACCCACCCCCACCCCTTTTTTGGGAGGGGGGGGGGTAGAGGGCAGTGAGCATGAGCTGCTTTTGTGCAGACCAGCGCCATACAACATACAATGCATACACACCATCTTCATCAATCCATCTCTACACTCAAGCTAAAGAATTCTTTCACAGTGTTGGCAATTAAACTTCACGTGTGTGTGTGTGTGTGTGTGTGTGTGTGTGTGTGTGTGTGTGTGTGTGGTAGTGTGTGTGTTGTGTGTGTGTTTTCATCAGAGAGAGGTGAGTGAGGTTAAAACAACGCGCCGCGTCTGTGAATATGAACCTTGATTATTAGTCGGATGTGCAAACAGTTAGCCATTTCTCGGGTTTCTCTTTCTGCAAACTCTGAGAGCCCACACATGTTTGCTGTCACGAAGACTGTAGAGCTATGCTGGATTGTTTTTTTAAAGCAGCTAGCGCGCATTTCAGTTCAAGGAGCTTCTGAAGGCGCTGGGTACCGAGATTTAGTATCTAAGCTACACACTAGATTGGTGAAGTAAACAACACAACGATATCGAACCCGCGCGTCGCTCCCATGCGCACCTTACTGGTGCTAACAATCTTCTCAACAAGATGTGCGACAAAGAGAATTTAAATAAAAAAGGAAAGAGGGGGGGGGGTGGTGGAGGGAGGGAGAGGTAAAGTAACAGAGACCAGGTTGGCCAGGGGGGTAGTGGAGGGGTAGTTTGTCTGTCCTGACAATTCTGCTACAGATGTTAGCTCTGTCACGTGGGGTTTATGGGCTCTGCACAATGGAATTATGGACCCTCACGTTTATTCGGTGGGAACTGCTAGTAAGTCACCCTATGAATTACTTTAATAAATTTATTTGTTTAGCTCGTTCTGTGTTAAGGTTGGGATACAGAAATAGATAGAAAAATGGTAAAAGATTACTGTCACACTAGCTTTCACACGGCTATGAATCATATGTAGTCCAGCCACTTGATAACAGTTAAAATCACACATTTATTTCTTCTACTCTATACAAGATTCTCTAAGTACTAATCTAACTTAAAATGTCTCAGTTACTGCTAATAGTTCGATCGCTGATAGTCTATGCAGCTGTTCTATCTTCATCGGGCACTTGCTAGTATATCTCATGTAGATTTGGACTACTGTGGTCCGTGTTACAGTTTCTGGAGAGTTGGACTACTGTGGTCCTGCTATGATCAGTTTAAGTGCACCTTGGCGTGTTCACTTAACTGCTAGATGGTGCGTGCGAAGTCCTTCTGTGAGGTAGCTTCTGGTACACCTTTGTCGTTGTGTAGTTGGGTTCCCTTGCCACGCTGTGGGGTCTGACAGGGTGTTTTACCGGGTCGCTCGTTCCGTCTTGTGCGGTAGAGGTTCCTCAACCAACTAGTCGTTTCTGTGGAGTGGGGTGCACAGGATAGCTCGGGATAGCTCGGGATAGCTCGCCTGCTCGTCTGTAATATAAGAGACGAAATTCTGCACAACCCTGAATAATCGGTTTGTGCAGAGCGTCTCACTGAAAGCCAAAGTAGCCCTCAGTGATAGCTCCACATCTCTATACATAAGCGACGAACATTCTGCTACTTCCGGGTTCCACTGGAATCTCACTCTAAATTCCTATACATATATAAATATCAAACGTGGCTAACTATACACATACAGAATTAATAATATTATAAACATTCCGTGGTACAGCCACTGGTCTGCAAACATACATATAAGTTAAACAACAGTGGTTCCGTACGGGATACAACATGGCGGCGTAACCGGTCGTGTTTCGCCTCGTGGTCGGCTCTTCCACATGGTCACGCAAATTCGGATTAATAATTCACATTTATGCATAGCAAATACCACAAACATAATTTCAACAATAATATAAATATATCACGATGAAACAGAAGGGTGTTCATTTACCTGTTTGACAAGTTCAGGCCCGTTGTGACTTGATAGAATTCTATGCTTCTAAGTCCTGCTTCCTGGTCTAAGTGTGTAGAGATTTCTCTAGCTATCTAGCTGTTCACACTTCGGTGTATTCCTCCCAACTGACCAAAACTGTGCGTGGTTTGGACCCAGTCAAACTGGCTCCAACCACTTTGCCTAAGCTCTCCCATTGGTTCCAACGGTCCGATTCAAAACTTAAGTGCTGACGTCACTGCGCTGTGTGTGTGGCTCAGGCTCGCAGTGTGCTGTAATTTAATTGCTGCTGTGTAATAGACTGACTCTCTACTATTACAAAGACTACACAATGCTAAATAGTCAACAAGCAGAGTTAAAACTAGTCCTAACGCGACAGGCTCCCTCAACTGAAAAAAGGCGATGACTACTGGATTCGACCTTTTTCTACTACAGAGCCTAGTTTAACGCTGCACTATCCTAGGGTCCTATTTACAAGCTAAGTAAGTTGCTCTACCTGAGCTGCAATGCTGTGCCAGGTAGCTATGGACTCTAGTGACAGGGTATTACTGGGCGGGGACGAATTCTGGTGCTGTGGCCCTTAGTTGTGTTGGGTGGGCGACAGCTGCTGTGTCCTCCACGAGATGGCGACTGAGGTAGTCGGCTCCGTGGTTTTCCTTGCCGGGGATGTACTCGATTTGGACTGAGTATGCCTGAAGGGTGAGTGCCCATCTCATCAGGCGAGAGTTCAAAGACTTGGAGGCTGCCAGGAACGATAGTGGTTGGTGGTCCACCTGAACTGTGAAGTGGGTCCCATACAGGTAGAGTTGGAATTTCTGTATGGCCCAGACTAGTCCAAGGCATTCCTTCTCCGACGTGGCGTAGTGGGTCTCGGCGGGTCTCAATTTTCTGCTGGCGTAGGCGACAGGGAATAGCGTCTCCGCATTCTTGGGGTCGCGCTGTAGCAGTACTGCTCCGAGGCCTAAGTCGCTTGCGTCGGTGCGAAGAACGAATGGCTGAGTCCAATCGGGTAGATGGAGTACTGGCGCCGATGTCATTCTGTCCTTGAGTGTTTGGAAGGCTGTCTCGCATTCCGCTGTCCATACGACTTTGTCCGGGGCGATTTTCCGGGTTCCATTTGTCAGTGGTACGGCGATGCTGTTGTAGTTGGGGATGAACTTCTGGTAGAAGCCGCAGAGTCCTAGAAACGACTGCACTTCCTTCTTGGTCTTGGGCCTAGGAGCGTCGAGTAGGCGTTTCACTGTCTTTTCTACCGGTCGCAGGCTTCCTTGACTGATGGTGTGTCCCAGAAATTCTAGTTCCGTGAATCCAATCTGACATTTGGTGGGTCTTGCCGTCAATCCCGTGTCTCTGAGGCGGGCGAGTAGTTGCTGTAGGAGCGTGACATGTTCCTCCCACGTAGGTGTTGCGATGAGGATGTCGTCCATAAACGAATGTAGGTGCTCGCTGCTCAGGGGTGCCAGGAGTTTTCGCATCATGGCGCTGAAGATGCTGGGTGCGTTGTGGAGTCCGAATGGAAGCACGTTGAATTCGAAGTGTCCTTCCATAGTGCTGAAAGCTAGGTACTTTCGGACTTGTGGTTGTACTGGTATCTGATAGTATCCTTTGCTGAGGTCGATGCGTGAGAAGTACTTCGCTCGCTGTAGCTTGGCAAATAGGTCTGTCTGGTCCGGGAGTGGCTCTGGCTGGAACTGCGTTACGGCATTCAACAGTCTGAAGTCGATGCACAGTCGATGCTCTCCGTTGGGTTTTCGCAACAATACCGTGCCTGCGCTGTAGGGTGAAGTAGACTCTGAGATGATTCCGGCTGCCAGTAAGGTGTCTATCTCTTCCTTGATGGCTCGCTGCTGAGACAGGGGCATCGGGTAGAGCTTCTGGCGGACGGGTGTTGGGTCGGTCACCGTTAAGGTTACTTCGACGAGGTCTGTCCTCCCTGGTCGGTCTGTGAGCACAGTCTGATGTTGTCGAATGACCTGTAGTACTTGCTGTTGCTGTTTAGCGGCTAGGTCTCCGTTGAGTATCACGTCTTTGTAGGTTTCTTTGGAGTGCAGGGGGTACTCTACTGCATTGGTCTCCATGCTTTCTCCTTCTTCCGCGATGGCGATGGCTAACAAGTTGTGAGTGCTGGGGGTCGCTGGTCTGTCCGTATACTTCTTGAGGAGATTGATGTGGTGGTATCGGGCTCTCCCGTTCACCTCTACTTGGTAGACTGTCTTGGATTTCTTGGCAGTCACCCGGTACGGTCCTCTCCAAGCGATGTCCAGCTTGTTGGTTCCACTTGGAAGTAAGAGTAGCACTTGATCGCCGACTTGCAGTTCTCGGTCCTTCGCGTGGCGGTTGTAGTACTTCGCCTGACGGGCTCTTGCCTTCTTCAGTGCTTCACCAGCTTTCTTCCACGTTGCTTTGAGGGTTTCCTGCAGGTCTGCGACGTACTTGGTGGCACCTCTTGGTGTGTCGTCTATCTTGGCCTCCGTCCAACTTCTGCGTAGGGCTTCTAGCGGTCCTGCTAGAGGTCTGCCGAATAGCAAGGTTGACGGGGTGTAGCCTGTGGCTGCATGGGGCGTTTCTCGGTATGCGAACAGTGCCGCATTCACGTAGGTGTCCCACGCTTCTGGATTGTCGTCGGCGACTTTCCTGAGGATGGTGAGAAGGGTTCCATTCAGTCTTTCTACTTGTCCGTTGCTGGCTGGGTGGTATGGTGGTGTGCGAATGTGATGAACTTGTATCAACTCGAACACGTCTTGCATCAGGCGGCCGGTGAACTGAGATCCGTTGTCCGTTCTAATGCTGTCCGGGAATCCGACTCTGGTAAAGATGGCGATGAGTGCATCTGCAATCTTCTTGGTGTCGATCGCTGGCAACGGGACTGCTTCGCACCACATCGTACATGCGTCGACGAGTGTGAGTAGAAATCTGTTCCGCTTCTTGGTCATGGGCAGTGGTCCTACTATGTCTACTGAGACTTGCTGGAATGGCACGCCGACTACTACCGATGGTCCTAAGGTAACTGGTACGGTGTGATGTCGCGGGGAATATCGTTGACATTGGTGGCAAGATTTCACGTAGCGCTTGACATCCTCCGTGATTCCTGGCCAATAGTAGTGTGCGCTGATTCTCTGCACTGTGGCTCCAATTCCCATGTGTCCGCTGAGTGGCATGCTGTGGCCTAATTCTAGTACTTGGGCTCGAAGGGTGGCTGGTAGTACTAGTTGGGTGTGATCTCCATCTCCTTGTCGATGTAGAACTCCCTCTTCCATGTAGAAGTCTCCCTTGTGCGGGGGTGTGTGCGCCTTGGGTAGCTTCTGGAAGCACTTCGCTATCGAGGTGTCTTCTTTCTGTGCTGTTTTGATCTCTTCGAGTCCTGGATTCGGAGCGAACTCGGGCTGGGGTGGTTGGGTTTTAGCTTGGGCCCTGGTTTGCACTGCAGCTATCTCTACAGTTTTAGGGGGCGTGCCTAAGAACACATACCTACAACCTAGCACTAGATCATACAGGGGTTTCTGTAAAACAGCTGCTTGGATTCGTCCTGTGACGTACCTACTCTCTACTTCTGCTATTGGGCAAGTAGTTGTCGGTTTCGTCAAGTCTGCTCCTTGTAAGTCGACTGTCTTGTCTGTCAAGTCCGCGCGCGATACAAGAGATTCGCTAACTATCGCGTCGTATGATAGACCTGTGTCATACAGACAGTTCGCTTCTTTTCCGTTGACCTTGACCGTGTCTGTCACCGACGGGTGATCTCCGATCGTGTGTGGCTTGTTACCGCTGCTTTGAGTTAGAACTCTGTGCGCTGGCCGGCTTTCGCGCTCTTCCCTACGTTGTGCGGCCAACTTGAAACATTCTGCGGTGGAGTGATTGTTTCTGTTGCAGAACGAACAATACCGTCTCTGTTCTGCGGGACCTCTTTTCCCGAATTCCGTGTTGGGTCCTTTATTTTGCCCAGGTCTGGGGTTATTCGGCTTATTCGCGGTGCGCTCTTCCCGGTTAGGGCTTCGTTTCTGTGCCTCTTTCCCGTTAGGCTTTAGGTCTCGCCTGAAGCTCTTGGCTTCTCCGTGTGCGGCCACGTACCTATCTGCGACCTTGACCAGATCTTCCAGTCTTTCCGCGCCCTGCTCTACTGAGAATGTTCTCAGCTCGGGGGTCATGGTTTCCCGTAGCTGTTCCCATACTAACAGTTCTGTCAGTCCATCATACGTCTTTGCCGTGGCTGACTGGCTAATCCACTTATCCAGCATTGTGGACAACCGATCCGCGAACTGCGCATAGCTCTCTCCTTTCACTCTCCGATTGGTGCGGAACTTTTGCCGGTAGCATTCTCCTGTCAGTTCGAATCCCGTTAGGAGTGCCTCTTTTACTTTGTGATAGTCATTCACTCTGTCAGTCGGTAGCTTACTGTAGATGTCATAAGCCTTTCCTCTAAGCCCTTGACTAAGCTTAAAAGACCAATGAGTGGGATCTAGTTTGTACTCTGTTGCTAGACGCTCAAACCTAGTCAGATAGAGATCTAGACCTTCCTCTCTCTCATTGAATGTTCCCAGTGGAAATGACATTCCTTGTACAGGGTTGGATGCTACCTCTAGCTGATCTGAGTGGGGAGGGGTTGAGGAAGAACTTGAAGCTCCTGATCCCAATCTTCTTAGCTCTAACTCATGCTGTCTTTCTTTTTCCTTTTCTTCCCTCTCTTTTTCTTTTTCTGCCCTTTCATACTCCCATTTCCTAACTTCTGCTTCTCTCTCTGCTGCTAATGCTGCCTTCTTCTGTTCTACTTCTAATTCTAGTTTCTTCTGTTCTGCCTCTAATGCTAATTTCTTTTGCTCTGCTTCTAATTTCTTGGCCTCTCTCTCTGCCTCTAATTCTGCTTTTTTCTGTTCTCTCTCTGCTGCTCTCTCTGCTGCTTCGAGTTTCTTAGCCTCTCTCTCTGCTGCTCTCTCTGCCTTAGCCTCCTGCTTCTCTACCTCTGCATTGATATACGCAATTAGGTCTGCCCCTGCTAAGTGTAAAGCTTCTCCCAATTCCTTGAAACGCAATCTCAAGGCCACTGGGTCCGACATTGCCAAACGTGTCTATGAACACCCTCTGAATCACGTGGAATACCGAAACACTAGCAATATTGCAATTCAATAAAAAACAATGCAAAGACAATTAAATTCGTAATCAATAATAGAATAAAACAAGAGTCAAATGGCATACAACAGTTATTTAAGCAAAACCTGCAAAAGAACAATGCAACATACAGGCACAAAAATATTTGAAGCAAAAAAGTTTTTAACTAAAGAATAGTGCACCCAACTGATCAGTCCTTGTTACCACTATTCTAAGTTATTCTACTACTCCTACTGTTATCTAATTTTATTGTACTTAGATCCGGTTATACCCAATTCCTATTATACACAGATCCTGGCAGGCTCGCCAATTTAAGTGTCACGTGGGGTTTATGGGCTCTGCACAATGGAATTATGGACCCTCACGTTTATTCGGTGGGAACTGCTAGTAAGTCACCCTATGAATTACTTTAATAAATTTATTTGTTTAGCTCGTTCTGTGTTAAGGTTGGGATACAGAAATAGATAGAAAAATGGTAAAAGATTACTGTCACACTAGCTTTCACACGGCTATGAATCATATGTAGTCCAGCCACTTGATAACAGTTAAAATCACACATTTATTTCTTCTACTCTATACAAGATTCTCTAAGTACTAATCTAACTTAAAATGTCTCAGTTACTGCTAATAGTTCGATCGCTGATAGTCTATGCAGCTGTTCTATCTTCATCGGGCACTTGCTAGTATATCTCATGTAGATTTGGACTACTGTGGTCCGTGTTACAGTTTCTGGAGAGTTGGACTACTGTGGTCCTGCTATGATCAGTTTAAGTGCACCTTGGCGTGTTCACTTAACTGCTAGATGGTGCGTGCGAAGTCCTTCTGTGAGGTAGCTTCTGGTACACCTTTGTCGTTGTGTAGTTGGGTTCCCTTGCCACGCTGTGGGGTCTGACAGGGTGTTTTACCGGGTCGCTCGTTCCGTCTTGTGCGGTAGAGGTTCCTCAACCAACTAGTCGTTTCTGTGGAGTGGGGTGCACAGGATAGCTCGGGATAGCTCGGGATAGCTCGCCTGCTCGTCTGTAATATAAGAGACGAAATTCTGCACAACCCTGAATAATCGGTTTGTGCAGAGCGTCTCACTGAAAGCCAAAGTAGCCCTCAGTGATAGCTCCACATCTCTATACATAAGCGACGAACATTCTGCTACTTCCGGGTTCCACTGGAATCTCACTCTAAATTCCTATACATATATAAATATCAAACGTGGCTAACTATACACATACAGAATTAATAATATTATAAACATTCCGTGGTACAGCCACTGGTCTGCAAACATACATATAAGTTAAACAACAGTGGTTCCGTACGGGATACAACATGGCGGCGTAACCGGTCGTGTTTCGCCTCGTGGTCGGCTCTTCCACATGGTCACGCAAATTCGGATTAATAATTCACATTTATGCATAGCAAATACCACAAACATAATTTCAACAATAATATAAATATATCACGATGAAACAGAAGGGTGTTCATTTACCTGTTTGACAAGTTCAGGCCCGTTGTGACTTGATAGAATTCTATGCTTCTAAGTCCTGCTTCCTGGTCTAAGTGTGTAGAGATTTCTCTAGCTATCTAGCTGTTCACACTTCGGTGTATTCCTCCCAACTGACCAAAACTGTGCGTGGTTTGGACCCAGTCAAACTGGCTCCAACCACTTTGCCTAAGCTCTCCCATTGGTTCCAACGGTCCGATTCAAAACTTAAGTGCTGACGTCACTGCGCTGTGTGTGTGGCTCAGGCTCGCAGTGTGCTGTAATTTAATTGCTGCTGTGTAATAGACTGACTCTCTACTATTACAAAGACTACACAATGCTAAATAGTCAACAAGCAGAGTTAAAACTAGTCCTAACGCGACAAGCTCTAAAGTGAATTTGCATGTGTTTTGTTTCCTCCTTCTCATCATCATCATTATCATCATCATCATCATCTTTATCATCATCAACTTAGTTATTTTCATCATCATCTTCATCATCATCATCATCATCATCATTATCATCATCATGATCATCATCATCACCATCATCAACTTAGTTATTTTCCTAATCGTTGGCAATGTCAGTCCCGTTTTCGCCTGCCATCCACTGACGAGACAAATATAATGAGATCTGGTGACCGATCCCTACAGAATGCAGTCCTCAAATTATGGAATACGCTACCTGAGACTGTCTACAGGTGGCAGACTGTGTCGAGTCGTTCAGGAGAAGACTGAAGGCTCACTTGTTTACGTTGTAGTAACTTAGTGAACCAAGCACCTCTCTTACTTCTGCTGTCCACCTCCATCCCGTCCCGTCCCGTCCCGCACCCCACCCCGCCCCACACCAGACTTTATATTTCCTGTCGTTTTTGCTATTCTTTATTTCTCCTTATCGCGCACTGAGCATTCGACAGGGGCGTTATAAATGAATATCATCGTCAGTCATGGGAAGTACTGCGGGAACTGTCTTGACTCTGCTTTGTAGGCCTGCTTATCATCCTGTACTTCGATATAAATCGCAACTTTGAGGTCAATGTATCCGTTTCTTTCTCTCCTGCTCCCCGAACCCCTTCCATCTGTATCCCTTGCATCCCTTCACCAACACGTGCTACTCGTTCTTTTGCTCCGTCCTCCATTTTCTTTCTAACGAGTGTATTTTGGCGTGTGCCCTATTTTGAGGCGTAAATAATCCGTGGAAGTAATGGGTTCCTGAGATAATTAAGGCTCGAATTTCTTTTTTTAACTTTACCCCCGCCTTGGGGTCAGTGAAATTTTCTTTGGGTCGTTGATTTCAGTTCGATAGGCGAGGCGCCATATTTATTTTGTGATAAAGTAGTCCGGTAAGTATATATATATATATATATATATATATATATATATATATATATATATATAGAGAGAGAGAGAGAGAGAGAGAGAGAGAGAGATTCTTCAGAGTTTTATGAATCCCTTTTCCATCCACCTCTTCCTTTCCCCACCCTCCTTTTTTGTGGGGGGGGGGGGGGATGGAGGGGTTGTAGACATACATACATACACACACATACACGTTTTTCTTCACAGTTGTGATTTGATTGACCGATTTATTGATGTATGTGTGAGTGAGTGCGTGCTTGTGTTTGTGCGTGCGAGTGCATGTGTGTGAGCGCGCGTGTGTGTGAGTGAAGTGTTTGTGTGCGTGCGTGCCTGCCTGCAGCCGCGCGCGTGTGTGTTTGTGCCTAAGCGCGTGGGGTTTTGTGTGCGTTCTTTATATTTTTTTTAACAAGTTGGAATCTCAATGAAACGAAATCAATATTGAGTGTGTAGACTAGCTTTGGAGGGTGTTGGTGGTGGGGGAGGGGTGAGATTAAAGATGGGTGTGAGTTGGGGTAAGGGTATGGGGAGGCTACAACGCGACGTCAGACTTTAACTGTCAATGAACAGTGTTATAATTATTAATCAATCAAACAAGTTATAATGACCGAAGATCTGTTAACTGCTTTCAATCCCGAAACGACTGAAATACATGATACACCCACAAGCAGATCATTTTGTCTGCTCTTAATTTTCAAGGGTTTCTACGCAAAAACGTTGTTCTTTTACACGAATTATTAATCAAGGTCTTTTATACACTTATATACAACTATACTACTTTAGCCTGTTAAGAGCGGTATCATTGTCTTTATTTAGCAATATCGCTTCTGAAAAAAAAAATACCTGTTTAACTTATCTTCATTTCTTTTGCCGATAAATATATGCTCAATGATCCGATGTTGAGGGAGGTTCTGCAGGCAAATGGACATAGCCCTATTCTTGAATTGACACAAGTCATAACTTTGTACTGATATGAGGTGTTCAGAGAAAAATGATTTTTTTTGTTTATAACGACTTCCATACATGTTCGACACCTATACATCTTACGCTCTAAAACAAAGTATCCCATTTCTGACCACCTAAATTGTTACACCATTCATACTTACTTTGTGTTGATTGAATGTTAAAAATTGTTGAAAAGTGTTGAAAAATTGTTGAGAAATGTTGATTTAAAAGTGTTGAGGATTATACAATGTTGGGACATATATTGACCCTATTGGCACACATTTCAACACTTTAACAAGTTGCAAATGTGTTGCGCAGTGTTGCAAATGCGTATAAAGGGTGTCACAATGTCTACAAAATGTGTCCCAATGTGTCGCCATAGAACACAAAATAAGTGTAATGGCTAATTATCAAAATTACACATATAAGAACACTAATAAGAACGCAATTGGCACACATTTGTAACACCTCGTGTTGTGGAAAGAACGCCAAGTGTTACAAAAGTGTGCCCAGTATGGCGAATCCTGTAAAACATTTTATAAATAATCCAGAATGTCCAACCGTGCATTTATTTATTAATGCACTCCAAAGGAATGCACATGAGATTAAGAATCATTAAGCCTGACCAACTCTTTTCAAGTCTTGTTATTTTATTATAAATGTAAACTTTATAAACTAAAACAAAACATGAAGTCAAGTATTGAAATAAACAATGAACTAAAGATCGCATCCGTACTCGGGATTCTGTATTTAATCAAAAATAAACACGATGCATTGACATTGTGCATATACATGCATACAACTCTTTGCACTACTCAAACACACCTCCCATGAAAATTCTTACTAAATGACAGCAAGGAAAATGCCAATTATACATTCTTAATTATTTGTTGAGCGCTTTTACACATTTCTACATGTTGTTTATATGGCCTAAACCTTACTCTTGGTAAACACCTAATTAGGCAGGAGTTCGTCTGGAGACAATAACAAGTCTCCATTGTTATCCTCTACAATTAATTTTAAACTAATGGTGAACCTGAGCAAAATGAAAATAAAACTATCTAAATGCGTGAAAGTTTATCACGAGAAGAAACGGAAAGTTTTTCCCCCTGAACCTTCGGTCGTAAGAGAGCAAATCTACATGGGCCTCTTTTTTCATGGTTAATTTATGAGGGTGATGCCACCTCCACGGTCTCGCTGCTTTTTATTCCCCTCATTTTAAGTACAATCAGGTACCCAATTTACAGCTAAATGTTTTGCCTGCAAGACATCTCGTATTCTTTTTAATTCGTTTAAACTATACCAGAGAACGTTGTTTAAGAATTTCCCACCTGCAACGTACAATAATGTTTAAAAAACAACAACATGGGAAATGGTGCGCCCCTACCTACTCTAAAATATAAGTAGCAGCTGATTAGTGATTTGATCATATTATTTTCCCCTTTACCAACAACTGGCCCGCTGGTGTCAGTATAAATCGGTCCAGTAGTCACCTATATGCGAAAGTGTCGTGTGACTATAATCTACATACAACAACAACAACATTAGTGATAAAACAATGCTTATTATTTATATCACGGTACATAATGTTATTTTCTTAATAGTATTTGCTTGTGCCTGATAATGTTTATGGGAGTGTGATGTCATAGTTGATGCTTTTATTGAGGTTTATAATTATTGGCCTGTGTTATGTTTCATATGCACGTTTATTATGTCGCCCACATGTCAAGTTTCCTTCTGTAAACTGAGGACAATAAATCGCCTAATATCTTGTATTAAAGAGAAAAGCAGTTAAGGTGAATTTTTAATGCATTCGTATCCCCCCTACATTAGATCGGATTATCTTCCTCTTATCGATTTTGGCTCCAGAACTTGCTCTTTTTAAGCTACTTCACCCGACCTTCGATTTCATCGCCCTTGGATCTCTATCAAACGTTCTCTCTCTCTATCTCTCGCTCTCTCTATCTCTCGCTCTCTCTCTCTCTCTCTCTCTCTCTCTCTCTCCCTCTCTCTCTCTCTCTCTCTTCTCCACACTTTTAACACATCTTCTCCGCTAAGGGAAATGAAATTATGTCCACTGTGCAGGAAAGCAGAGGAAGCATGTCAGCATTAATTAAATGTAAAATAAACTTAAGGCTACAATCAAGGACTTTAAGCGTTTAATAGTACCTGCAAATGCTCATGTTCTTGCAAATTATATTGTTTAATTTTTTCAAATACAGAAAGGAAAGTACAACTTAAACGAACACTTATACAGAAAGGGAAAAGAGAGAGAGAGAGAGAGAGAGAGAGAGAGAGAGAGAGAGTGTGTGTGTGTGTGTGTGTGTGTAGGTGTGTGTGTGTGTGTGTGTGTGTGTGTGTGTGTGTGTGTTGGAGAGAGAGAGGAAAAAAAATGGATGGAAGAAAAAGGAATAGAAAAAAAAGTAAGGAAAAGGAAAGGAAAAAAACAAAAAAAAAATGAAAAAAAATGTAAAGACGAAAAAAAAGAAATGCGAAGAACGTTTTTTTTTTAATATTTTTTTTTAAAGAAGAGGAGGTAGAAAGTTTGTAGTTTGCGGTAGTGTATTACACTTTACACTTCCTATTTGGGCGGCGGCGTTTTTCTTTTGATTTCATTTGTATTATATATACATTTTCAATTCGTTGCTGTCACTTTATATATGGTCCATGTGTATGGACACGTTCTTTAAAATTAAAAACCGTGTTCTGAGTTCTGCTCCGTTCCTTCCCGAAACCCTCAATCTCTTCTTTCGCAACTCCCCCATCAGTCCTTTGCGCTAGCAGTACTACTAGTACGTGTCGTATCAATATTAGCTGTTTTTGTAACTATTCACCCTAAGGTTTGGTGTATATATTATTTAATTAGGGTCCATTTGTTCAAGCTGATAAATGTTCTGTCTTATCAGGGTTGACTTATTTGCATTTGCCTTATGGTTCCGACTGGTACGAAGAAAAAAAAAGGGTTAGCACATCGCGTTGGTCCGGTCCTAATGTAATTTTTACTCTGTGACATGACTGAAACAGTAATTGCGCTTACATCTAGCTTAATTGTGAAGAGAGGAAAGGGTCAGATGAATGTGAATGCTATTCTGTTCTGCACCCTAACCACCCCGTTCTCGCACATTCCCCACAACCCGTCCTGGCTTCCCCCTTCTCCCTCACACACCAGCCTCTTCTCCCCTACCCTCACCTTCACCCCTAGCCCTACGTTCGCGTCTCTGTTATTCGGCGAGTCTCGCCTGTACGCTGTGTGCTGTGACCATTCACAGCGTCATTGTCCAATAAATCGTGAAATTTGGTGAGATGGATTATAGAAAAGAAACAACGCAACACAAAAAGCAACAGTAATAAAACATGCGTGTAAAATAACGTTCACGTACAATAACTGTTTTACTATTTGAATTTGTCCAATCATCGGTAGTGCTACCAAAGAACCAGGCGCCTGCAGCAGGGCAGTTTGTATTGTCTTTGCACAGGTGTTTGTTGAGCTTTTGCGTTTTGGATTTATATAGGCTAATCTTGAGAAATGTACAGTGAGGTGTCTGCATGGGAACAAGCGAAACGGTTACAAGAGACTTAGTGCACAGTACCAGAGGTATATAAGATCCGACTCAATCAATCAATCGCACAATAAGTCCACTGTGAGGTTCGGAGACTATTGACCTCGTATTTTATTTTGAAAGTTATAAAGAATGAACAGTACGTACAGAATCTCTAGGAGTTTTCAGTTCAAAGAGACCATCGCAAGATCTTTTCGTGCGACGTGCTTGAAACCCAAACTAGTTTTATGAAAATTGATACCGTGCCACATCCTACCTACTTCCAGGCTTCGAAGTGTGGTCCTGTGTTTGCAGGATACCCAAAGTCTTCAGGATCCGTGCAAATGGCGCTAGTCAGCAAAAGAAAAAAAAAACAGACGAGGTCATTCGAGATGCATTGAAAGCCATTCAGGTTGTGAGAAATCTGAGTTATGGTCCGACTTGAATTATAGAAGACAAGGAGTGTCAGCGCATGGGAGCTCTGAAGCTGAAGCCCGTGCATAATAGGCAGGCGAGGTGCATCAGTTGAGGTCGTAAACTGTGAGACATCGACAACTTGGAAAGTGGAAGCAGTACATCTCCGGCTTCTAGCAATTTCCCGATTTCCAAAAAAAAAATAAATGAATAAAATAATAATTAAAAAAACATATCAAATAAAAATAAAAATCGGAGTTTCCAGCGAAAAGGGGTTAGGAGTGTCCAATAGGCGATGCTGATTCGTGAGCGGTTGTCAATGGTGAATAATGCAGAGGGAGAGGTAGGTACAAAATCAGATCTCGGAATTCTTGTATTTCAGTGGAGACAGCGGCCATCGCAAAACAAGTTCGTTGAGGTGCATGAAAAACCATCCAGGCTAGTTTATGAAAAGTGATGTATCGCTTCAAGGATCTGATAAGTGATAGGAGAGGCGGCTGGGGCTCGGAAGCCCTGAGTATGCAGGATACCGAAGGCTTCCAGAAAGGATGAGGGCAGTGATCAAGGAGAGGTGAAAAAACAACACCCAAGACAAGGTCGTTCGAGGTGCATGAAAACCATCCAGGCTAGTAACGATAATGTGAAATTCAAGTCGCCGCCTTCTTCAATACACGGGGATTTGGAAGCTTTTTTATATGCAGGGTTCAGGTCATAAACATTTCGAGGGAAAGCGTGAAATGGGAATAAAGGTAGGTTTTTGGGAGATGGGGGGAGGGCAATAGGAAGTCGTGGGGGAGAGCAGTGTCCCCACAGATGTCCCCAGCAGATAGCTTCCGTGATGGATGCGCGATGTTGTCACTGTCTGCCACACATTGATGCTCAGTCGGCCAGGGCGAAGAGGTGATTTAGAAAAGAAAAAAAAAGAAAACGATTCCAATTCTTTCACCTTCCCAGGAGACGTTACATTCTCGCAAAACAGTAGTAGGTTAACATTACGTTACTTGATAATGCCATTATTCATATATCAGAAGAAACAGAGCTAAAAGCCAAAGGAGATGAAACACCAGCTTATAGGTTTCTCCATGCCTGTATACCTGTTCCTTTGTAAATGTGATGGTGGTTCTGACCTACCCACTCAGCACAACCAGCAAGGTAACCCAACGGTGCCGATAAAACGGTTAGCAGTTGTAAGACATTGTACGTTATTCGCCTCTTGGCGTGGGATATGGAAAATTGTCACATCGAGATCGAACAGTACATTCACGAGCGCGCGAGTGCAATATTGTCCGAGATGTGACAATTTTTCATATTCCACGCCTAAGATGCGAATAACATTTATGTATCGATTTAAATTGGAGAAAAAAAAAGAGTCAAAATTAGACTAGAGGAAAAAACATGTGTGTGAACGATCACTTTACACATTGCTTTCCACTAATGTCATCGAATGCGCAACCAAAAATAGTCCCCAAATCAGAAGACGTCCTTCACATTTATTCAGCACTGATACAAACATAAACACACGCGCGCACACACCCGCCCATATACACAGAGTAAAGAAAAGGGAACACCAAAACGTGGCAAATGACTGGTTCCTTTAAACCAAACTTCACCAGTGAAAAACAATGCCAGTTTCATTTCAATGCCAGTTTCATTTCACAGGGAGCATATGAGGAAGAGCAATCTCCAACCTTCGTTTTGCGGATGTGATGGATTAGCTGGAGAGGAACAAGAACTTGAACAGCTGGTACAAAGAGGCGTGACACCACTTTCAGAACCTATGGAATGGAAATAAGTGCAGAGAAGACCAAAATGATGACCAACAACACCAATGGCATCAACACGGACATCAAAGTCCAAGGCCAATCTCTCGACACAGTGCATAGCTTCAAATATTTAAGAGCCATTGTATCAGACAATGGGTCCCGACAGGAAGTCCTCTCCAGGATCGCACAAACAACTGCTGCCCTGGCGAGGTTGAAGCCAATTTGGAAAGACAGGACCATCAGTCTACATTCCAAGGTAAGGCTGCTGCGCTCCCTTGTTATCTCCATCTTCCTATATGCTTGCGAAACATGGACCCTCACAGCAGATCTCCAACGAAGAATACAAAGCATGGAGATGAGGTGCTACAGAAGACTTCTGGGCATTTCCTGTACCCAGCACATCACCAACGACGAAGTCCGACAGACCATCACACAAGCCATTGGACAACACGATGACCCGCTCACAGTGGTGAAAGAAATGAAACTCCGATGGTATGGCCACGTCACCAGATCACCAGGTCTTGCAGAGACCATCCTGCAAGGCACAGTGCAAGGAGGTAGAAAAAGAGGGAGACCGAAAAAGAAGTGGGAGGACAACATTCGAGAATGGACTGGTTTAACACTGAGCGAAACAATCAGGGTTGCTGAGGACAGCGAAAGATGGAGTACGCTGGTTAAACGATCATCTGTGGTGCCCCTACGACCTCCGAGTTACGGGATAGTATAGGATAGGATATGATTCATCTCCGCTTCGTTCAAAATGTGGGTATAGGCTTCAGTCAACTATAGCTTAGGCAGGCAATGAAAAATAATGCCAGTTTCATTTGCTGATTCAGTCGGTCGATTTACTCTTTTGACTCGTCATTTCCTCGAGACCATCATTGCTGAAGTATTACTGAATTATTGATCGATTCGGGAATTAAACCTTGCCATTTTACCGCGCCTTAGAAAATTACAAGGCCGGTTTGGTTTTCCAGTCTTTGAAGAATTAAAAGCATAGAGACTGCGATTCTTTAATGGGTTAAAGTAGGCCCTGTATTCTTGCGACTTTCCACAGCTGGCTAGAAACCGTCATATGCGATTGGTCAATTACAACGCTATATCGGTTTTAGTCACAATCTCTACTTGGTCAATGAAAACATAAGACACTTGTGGAAATCGATACATAAATAGTTGTCACACGCTCAGTTCCCAACAACTGTGGTGGCTACTTCCGCTCATACTGATAGTAGGAAAACATTCCTGGCACAATCAATACACACTGACAAAATAAAGACAAGAATATACAGTCGATTTTGGCTGGGAAAAACTGAGCTATCGGTTAGTTTTCAAATATTGTTATATTTCAAACAACATTTTTTAAGCAGAAGTTCTGGCCTTGTTTGTTGTTGCTCTGTTGGCCCTGGAAATAATAAAATTCATCTTTGGCAAAACTAGGGTTGCTCTCCATTTTTCCCCTAATAATAATGTAGTACACTTTTTTCTCTCTCTCGCTCTCTCATGGCCCAGAAATGTGAAACTTTCTCTTTGGAAAAGGCTGAAATGTGATACTTTCTCTCTTTGGAAAAGGCTGAACTGTTGCAAGTGTAAAAAAGCAAGGGCGATAAAGTTGTAAACACGGTTCAAACGCTGTCATCCACTATTCACTCGTGTGGTTATTGAAGGGCGACAATCGATCCTTCGAGCACTTAAATTGTTTCCCATGCGGCCATCATCGTCGTCGCCATCAACGTCATCAGGGTGATGATGGTCGTTATATTATCTTTTTTTAAATTGTATTGTCATATTGCATGTAACCTTGTATTGTCTCTATGAGACGATTGTTGTGAGACGGAAATAAAGTAGTATTCATTCATTCATTCATTCATAGTCGCCATCATCATCTTCATCAAATAATATTAAGGGTATGTATACATGTAGGCTTATAACGAGCTTCAAAGCGCATCATAATTATTTCGTCGTCGTTGTCAGTGGCATCTTCTTTTCTTGTTGTTCTTTTTCCTCCTCCTCCACGTCTGTCATCCTACTCCTCTTAGTATCCTCCTCTTCTTATTTCTTCTCCTTCCTCCTCTTTCGAAATGCTGTTACTCGTTCTCCTTAAATTATATTTCTCCTTCTCTTCATCTTCTTTTATCTCCTTCTTTTTCAACTCCACCCTTTGTATTTTCGTCTGCTCATCTGATCGCCTCCGCCACATCTGATCTTTCTCCTCCCCATCTTTCTCCTTTTGATTTAGAAACAAAGTTTGGTAATGTGTAACCGAATGTGCAGCAAGGAGCCTGAAAGATGACGTACAGTGTGGGAGGTGGTAGATCTTGAAGCTATCACCACCACCAGAGAAAGACTTACACAGCTGCTGTAGGTGGGGTGGGAAGGGGAAGCAAATCTTTGATTTAGACGGTTAATATTCGCTAACTCTATCAGGAAACTTCCCAGTGATAAATGGCTACCACGGCCCCATTCGTGTGCAAGAACCCGAGCTGTGGGAATTACCGGTCTGGATTTCGCTCATGAAGCCACCTATTCCGCTGGGAGGAAGAGATATAGACAGCCAGAGCGACTGAGCTGTCTTCCTTCCTTGATCAATGCTGCTTCATCCTGGCCAGTGGAGTGTGCTAGATAGAACGATGGGTGGTAGTTACGTTCGGAATCGGAGAACCTCGAGAAAAAGGTTCGTGAACCTCCACGAACTTTATAATTGAGACAGGACATAAAAAGTCCAACCTTTACATAATTATGCATTTTAAGTGTTATTCACACCCATGGATGCAAGTCGTTTTTGTTTAAGAAACGGTTTTTTTAACAAGTTTGAATTTGGATTTTGTGTCGTACATGTCACCCATAACATTGGGGTAAAATTTAATTCACTTTCGCAGACAAAGGAGCTGAAGCTACAAAACAGGATAAGAAAGAATACCCCTCTATCATTCCTCCTAATTCAATAACCACAATATTCCCCCCCCCTCTCCCTCTTCTTCCTCCCCCAGCCTCCCCCCCACACACACCCATTATGTACTGGAACACAACCTTCAGGTTGATGGAAGCCAATAAGCGTTCAAAGAAGAAAATAAAAAGAAGACATTTATGGTTTCGTTTTTTGAAACTGTGTGTGACCTTGCAAAACCATCATGCAAGGCACGGTGCAAGAAGGCATAAGAAGAGGGAGACAGAAAAAAGAGGTGGGAGGACAACATTCGAGAATGGACTGGTTTGACACTGAACGAAGCCATGAGGGTTGCTGAGAACAGAGAAAGATGGAGTACGCGTGTTAAACGATCATCTGTGGTGCCCCAAAGACCTTTGAGTTACGGGATAGGATTGGATGACCTGGACAAAGGATGTCGTGTTTGGTTTTGAGACTATTTTTACATGCAGACGATGTGGGCCTGTTTTTAATTTGATAGGAGACGCCACTTAATATCTCGTCTGTATTAACTGTCAGTTTCTTCTCATGGCCTTTATCAAATTGATTTTTTTTAAAATAGTCTAGCGGACATGAAAATTTAGAATTAGTGAATGTTAACTGTAAGACTTGGTATCAACGGGCTGCTACAATAAATGGATAAATAATCCTCATCTGGCGAGAAAATTGCTGGGAATAGTATCCAAGGTTTTGGTTTATGGCTGTTTTATAGGCGTACCATTACAATCGCAGGTAATCAATTGTAACTATTGTAGATTTTTGTCTTTTCATTTTAATTCATCGTGTGCCGTTTTATACACTAAATTCGCCACATAAGAATATCTGTCTATCCTGTATAAATGTTTACATGCATACAAAAAGGGAGAACCACTTGAAGCTATCTAAGAGTTGTATACTTCATTTTTAAATTCTCCATTTGTCTTCTAGTCTTCAGAAAAGTTCATAAAATATAATAACTAAACCGTTTGCGTAAGCGTACAATATAGCAACAGAACATCAGTTTTAGTTTTTCCAGTGTTTTGTTGCTTTATTTCAATTCATGTGTCATTTTTAAGTCCGCAGGACCTACCACAACAGTTATGTATGTATGTATGTATGTCATTTTTTTCCCATCCAGTTTCATCACATTATATTTATTTCTATTATTAATAAGTTTGATAATCTTCTAAAATGGGGCATTTTCTTTTTTCAAATTATTTTAATTTGTATTTGACAAACAATATTTTTTAATTAGTATTCTCCCGCATCGTTTTCTTTTCAGACGACTTTTTTTGTGGGGGGAGGGGGGGGAAGTTGGTGGGGGAGGAGGGGAGGGGGAATTTTCGCATACATTTCGGATTTAAAAGTAGAAATTCTAGAAATTCTATAAACTGTCTTGAACCTACTTAAAGACGTTTTTTTTTTTTACAATAGTCTGGCTTTTAAAAAAAAATGTCTGGCTTTCTTTAAATGTATTTTCCTTTTAGATTTCAGAATTTACGAGTGGAAGTTTTAATATTTCTATATCGGTATCATCGGCATTGATAAAGTAGTAGAGAACTCCTTAAAATGTTCTAAAGAAGTTTTTTTTTTCTCAAACTCTCATATTGTGACGGTGGGTCTATTGTTACTGGGCTCTGCACAATGGAATGCTATTACCCACTCGTCTTTGTCTGCGGGGATCGGCTAGTTTAATCACCCTATGACTAATCCTAATACATTTATATGTTTAGCCCGGTTTGTGTGCGGATAGGGTTATAGAGATAGGGAGAAAATGTTGAACGCTTCACTGACACACTAGCTCTCGCACGGCTATGAAACATAGGTAGTCAAGCCACTTCTTAACAGTAAATATCACACATTTATTTCCTCTACTCTATACATCATTCTCTAAACACTTTATTACCTTAAATGTCCAAATTTACTTCGAATAGTTCGCTCCTTGATGGGTCTATGCTGCTACTGTTCTTGATATTTTCTACTGCCTCATCATTGGGCTATTGGTTCTGATTGGTCTAATGTTTGTTTTCAGGAGAATGGACTACCGCACAGTCCTTCTAGGTCAGTGTTAGTGCGTTTCTTCTTGCACTTAACTGATTGGGTAAGGTGTGGTGATGGTGTCTCCTCCTTGGTTGTTGACTATTGGGCTATCGGAGCTCAGTGCTCGATGTTCACTTGCAGGCCGAATGTCAGTGTTGACTCTTAGTGGTCTATTTCATGCATCGGACCAACAAGCCTGCTCGTCTTTCTGACAATGTCAGGCTGTGGCTTTACTGCAATGAATGAATTTCACCCGTCACCTGCTTAGTCTTCAGCTAGAGAGATCTTTCAGAGCGTAGCTCCATCTCGTGTGCGGTTCAGACAAAGAATGACTATCTAGCCTTGTGGTCAGCCAAAGCCCGCGAAAATCTCGTGAGATCTAGGCGCCGTCTATCGGGAAGGGGCTGGGGGGTGTTCTGGGCTATACATAAGCGGGATGAGGTCACAGCCCTACCTTATCTAACCTACACATGCTTAGCACACAACTGACTTGTGTCGTCTTCTAGGCAGCGACTTTAATTTACAATGGCTACAGCCGCCTGAACTATTTAAGGCGTGAAGCCGTAGTGCTGGATCTAACTAGCCTCTCGTGACACATATGGTCAGGAAAATATATTGGTATAATCATATAATATCCAGTTTTATTCTTGGACAATGTGATCTCCTTGTTTAGTCATTCTGATTTTTAGGAGTGGATGTTTTAGAGTCTTCTGTAGTTTTCTACTGACAATGCATGTTTACTTGATTAGAAATTCAATAACTGAATTCGTCTTAAACTTTCTTAAGGACTTTTTAAACTGTCAAGGTTTCCTTGTTTAGAAATTCTATTAATGTTTGCTTTAAACTTTCTTAACCATTTGTCAAAAAACTGTCCAGTTTGGTTTTCATTACAAAGTCTAGAGAAACGTATATCAACACACTTCTAAAAAGAGTGACCGGCTGGTGGAGTGCCTTCAGTGTTACCACTAGGGTTGTTTCGGCAGATCTTTTATGCGGATTAGTGGTGAGACCTTCAACGATCTTGATTTTGTGGTCCTGATTCGGCTCTTTGCAGTCCGCTGGACCCTGTAAGCAATGAATAACTAACTTACTTCTAAAAAGAGCTTTTTGCTAACTGCCAGGCCTGCAGGTAACAAAATATATCTGAATATATAATCTGAAACTATCAACTTTCTTAAAGACTTTTCCACATTGTCATGATTTCTTTGCTTAGAAATTCTATTAGTGTATAAAGTTTAAACTTTCTTAAAGATTATTTTTTGTCAAATCGTTTAGATTTCGTTCATTAAAAATTCTAAAAACGTGTTTAAGCGCATATAGCAACAGACTTCTAAAAGGAGCTCAAACTGTCATGCCTATGAAACAAAACTATATAAGCTTAAACTATCGACCTTTTTAAGGAATTGTTCAAACTGTCTGGATGTCCTCATGTAAGCAGTCGTTAGGTTTCCTGAGAGCTTTTCGAAACACGTTCTCGTCTTTCAGATCAATATAGACAACCTACTTCTAAAGCTAGTATAAAGTAAAACTACACAAAATAAGCACTGTTATTTTGTTTAAACAGTGGAAGTACGTATATAATATATATTGCTTTTACCAGTCGACTATAAATAAGTATACGGCGACTACTCACTACCGCTTCCATCACTCTGTTGTTGCCTTTCTAGCTAGATTTGTTTAACTGCTAGACAAATTAAATAATGCCTCTCACGAGAATAGATCATCTTCGTATCCCACCCCCACCCTTCAGCTATTTCTCAACTCTCTAAATGGTAGACAGATTCTTTTGTATCGTAAATATAACTCTTCCCTTTGGTTTTTATTTCTCGGTCTGCCTTTTCTGCGTCCCATTCCCCTCCATGCAACACCACCCACCCCGCCCCCAACCCCCACTGACACTTCTACTATTTCTCTCTCTTTTTCTCTCTCTCTCTCTTCTCTAACTTTCTTTTAGTCCATTTTAGACGAATTAGACAGTTCTTGTGCGAAAATTGCTTTTCTCTCTAACTTTATTTCTGGTCTATGTCTCTCCTATTTCTTCCACCAGTGACCATCTTCAGCCACTACCGGAAGGGCCCTCTACAGCTACTGCCCTCACCCCCAAATTTTCTCCCGGACCATTAAGGCCAGTGAGACTCATTCTCTCGCATAAGTAGTTCTTCCCGCTGTCTTCATTTTTCGCTCTGTCTTTCGTGTTCCCCCCTTCAGGCTACCGGCGTCGTAGGTAGCAGCAGCATCCTCATCGGCGAAACAGCTGGCACTAAAAAGATAAAGATCGATAAGTTGTTAAAATCCCCTTTTTCGCTCACGCTGCGTACACCGAACCTACATCTTTATGTCTTCCTTTCCTTCTCCCCACGTCCCACTCCCCACCACCTTCACATCACACCCCATTCCAATTTTTCCTCTGGTCCTGATTTGGCTCGGAAGAGTCCGCTGGACGTAAAGCAATAATTATGTAATGTAATTCCAATTTTCCCGCCATTTACCTCATCTGCCAGACCTCTCATCGGGCCCTCATTCCCTCCCTCCCTTAGAGATAGTAGGTCAAGATTCTCCCCCCCCACTCCAACTACCCCCCCCCCCCCCACCTCCCAACTAACCCATTTACTGGCTAAGGTGTTATTAATGCCTTTTAACCTACCCGTCTGTCTCTCTGTTCCTCATACCCTCTTGGAAACAGAACATGTCAGGGACCTCCCACTATCCCATTTTTCTGGTTGAAAAGCCCTCTGGGTAACATTTTTAATAAACTTCAAACCTTAAATACTGGGTGTAGATGTATACGCCGGTCTCCCATAATCACTGTGATTACAATTCATTTCAACAAATCTGCCAAGGACTTATGACAGGCATTAAACAAACAGGAGCAGTAGTAAAAGGTGGAACAGGACTTACTTAAAAGACCCCCTCTTTTGAAGGCTTTTTTTTAAAAGTTACTTTTGTCGAAAACGGGTTTAAAACGACGATAAAAAGGGGTTTATACAATGATAAAGTGGGATTCAAACAATGATAAAGTGCGATTTATACAATGATAGAGTGGGGTTCGAACAATGATAAAATGGGATTTATACAATGATAAAGTGGGTTTCAAACAATGATAAAGTGGGATTTATACAATGATAAAGTGGGATCTATACATTGTACAATGATAAAGTGGGATTTATACAATAATAAAGTGGGATTCAAACAATGATAAAGTGGACTTTCGTTGCTCAAACCAACCGCTAAAGTTTGAATTTTCCATTTCGGTTTTGACAGTGATTTCCCCTGTTTTAACGGTACATCGATATTATAGCCGTGTGATCTTTGACCATATTTCTGAGTGAACCTCGAGGTTGGAGTATGCATCTTTAGTGTCTTGGGTAGGGTAAGGTCCATTTTATCAAGCTATAACGAAAACCCATACGACAAATAAAGGCCAAACAAAAAAGTCGGTTTAAGGTATCCCGACCGACCCTATTTTTTGGGCCCGACCCTAAACTTTTTTTGGGATCGTCTGGAAAAAAATATTGAAAAAAGCTTAAACAAATAAATCTCACCCAAGGAGGAAAAGGTTTAATTTTTTTTAATCATATGCTACCGTAAACATATTTTTATTTCTCTTACAACATGCTTTGGTAGCTATTTTTCTCTCCAAAATGTTGACTGGCTAGCCAACGGCTGTTGCTATTAACAGACACAAAAATTACTGAGTTAATTCATAACGAAATATAACTATACTTCTGAATGAGTTACTTTTTTGTTGTAAGCTTATTTGTTTCAGTAGGGCGACACTAATTGTGAATGTTAAAAGGATCTGTCGGATGGAGCGTGGTCACAATGGGTCCCCTTAAGGTACTACAGGATGTAATGTATGGGAGGAAAAGTAATGGTTGAATAAGGAAGGAAAGACCCGCGTCAGACCATCGGGTGCAATCGAAAACCTTTTTTTTTTTTTTTTTTTTTATCGAAGAATGAAAGATTGAGAATGATTGGGTTTAAAAAGGCGGGAAGAAATGTGTAAATGAAATCAACTGGATTGATCACGTGCATTAACCAATTTGTCTAGAATCGAAAAAAAACATCCCACGCCACTGTGTTCAAGACGAATGATTGAAGATTGATTGGGTTTGACCGAAAGAAAAAGAAGGAAAAGAAGACGACGTCGCGACGACAACAACAACAGCAATAACAACAACAACAACTATATACATTAGTACTAAAGTAAGCAACGGTGTCCAGCAAGAGGTATATAAATCGTACTTCGCAAGCTTTGCAACAGAGAACAACTGCAGCTTTCGCTGTCGTTTCAGTTCGTAAAGACGTTTTTTTTTCCCATTATACACCTAAACTCTCGATGGAAAATTCAATTACTATAGCTTCGTTTCGGAGGCAAATTCATGCCTGAAACAAGATTCCGTGAATCACCAGGAATCTCCAGAGATGACAGAATGCTAGTTAACTGAAGCAAACTGCCTGATAAAGAGCAGAAGGTTGGTTAGGTCTTTGTACTGGAATTGCTTGCTGAAAAAAGAAAACCTTTTCAGAGTGGCAATGTACGAGTGTACCCAATAGGAAATAATAATTATAGCATCGAGTTATCGGAAATTGTTACTTCATTGGAAGAGGGAAACAGATTGTACTGGGAGTTGGATCTTTGGAATTAAATTACTCGGCACATACCGAAGCTTTTCGGAAGAGAAATGTACAATTATTTATTTATTTATTTACTTGTTGCAGCCAAATTCATATAATGCATATATCCAACAGCTCTGTGCGCTTTACTAGCGTTATAAGTCTGCAAATAGGAATGAGTGTTATACGTATAGCTCTGGATTACTACTGTCCTTGATGGTGTGGGAGGGGGTGTGTCACGTGGGGTTTTTGGGTTTACTGGGCTCTGCACAATGGATGCTGTAACCCTCACGCTTTATTCTTTGGGAACCGCTAGTGAGTCACCCGCTGAATTACTTTAATAAATTTATTTGTTTAGCTCGGTCTGTGTTAAGGCTGGGATACAGAGATATATAGAAAAATGGTAAAAGATCACTGTCACACTAGCTTTCACACGGCTATGAATCATATGTAGTCCAGCCACTTGATAACAGTTAAAAATCACACATTTATTTCTTCCACTCTATACAAGATCTTCGATGTGCTAATCTACCTTTAAAATGTCATAAGTCAATGCAAATAATTCGATCGCTGATAGTCTAGGCAGCTGTTATGTCTTCATCGGGCACTGGCTACTAACGGTCATGAAGATTGGACTACTGTGGTCCGTTTTACTACAGTTCTGAAGAGTGGACTACTGTGGTCCTTTTGCTATCAGTTTGGGTGCACTTCTTCCGTGTCACTTAACTGCAGTATGGTGTGTTTGAAGTCCTTCGTTGAGGTAGCTTCTGGTACACGATGTGTCGTCGTGTAGTTTGGTCCCTTGCCACGCTGTGGGGTCTTGCAGGGGGTTTTCCAGGGTTGCTCCCTCAGTCTTGTGCTGTAGGGGCTAAACAGCCAACTTGGTTTTCCTGTGGAGTTGGGCGCACGGGATAGCTCGCCTGCTCGTCTGTAATATAAGAGACGAAATTCTGCACAACCCTGAATAATCGGTTTGTGCAGAGCGTCTCACTGAAAGCCAAAGTAGCCCTCAGTGATAGCTCCACATCTCTCTACATAAGCGACGAACATTCTGCTGCGTCCGTGGTCCACTGGAATCTCCACTCTAAGTTTTTATACATACATAAATATAAATCGTGGCTAACTACACACATACAGAATTAATAATAATATAAACATTCACTGGTACAGCCACTGGTCTGCAAACATACATATAGGTTCAACAACAGTCAGGTATACAACATGGCGGCGCAACCGGTCGTGTTTCGCCACGTGGCCACGCAAATTCGGATTAACAATTTACATTTATGCATAGCAAATTCTACACACATAATTTCAACAATAATATAAATATATCACGATGAAACAGAAGTATGTTCATTTACCTGTTTGACAAAGTCAGTCCTCGTGGCTACTTGATAGAATTCTAAGATTCTAAAGTCCTGTTTCCTGGTCTATGAGTGAAGATATTTCTCTGCTCCGGTCTTGCTGTGTAGACTTCGGTATCTTTCGTAGCACTGACTTAAGCTATGCTAAGTTTTGACCCAGTCAGAACCGGCTCTAAGCGCTCTGCCTGAGTCCCATTGGTTACGACTTTTCCGAATCACGCACACAGTGCTGACGTCACTGCACTGTCTGCGTCAAACTCCGTATACTGTACTCGTCTGCTGTGTAATAACTAACTTTCTAATGTTACAATGACTAAACAAGGCTAAATAGTAATTAGGCAGGGTAAAACTAGTCATCTCGTCACAGGGTGGAGGTGGTGGAGAAGAACTCAGCGCCCTAATGACATTTCCCACAAAGTTTCGTACACTTGCATGCCTACATCATCTCTTCAAAAAGTTTTTCACTTCACTAGGTAATGACGCTACAAAGACCAAGCACCACCCTCACCCACCACCCACCAGCTCAACACAATTATATAATAATAATAATAATAATAATAATAATAATAATAATAATAATAATAATAATAATAATAATAATAATAATAATAATAATAATAATAATAATAATAAAACAAAATACTAGTGTTCGAAAGAACTAATAAAACAGCCCCTTAATTAAATTGTCCATAGGTGAACTTGAATAGTTTCACCCGGATAAAGATAGCTTCGACGAATCACTGCTAAGTAATCTTTACAACGACACACCTCAAACTATTTATGTTTTGGGAAGAAATTTAATCAGGGGAGACAAAAGGTTTTGTGTACTGCACAAGAAGTAAAAATCCAGGAGAGAGAGAGAGAAGGGGAGGGGGGGGGGGAGTTGTGCGATATATGCACTGCAAAGGAAAACATTCACTACAGTCAGCATCTTATTCCGAGCATCATTCTTATGGGTTCTTCCTGCCACCGGCTTTGGTAGATGATATTGTTATCGCTAGGGCCATATTAACAGGCACACAAACTGCTGAATTTATTGATTAAAAAAAACACAACTGTATTTTCGAAAGACTTATTGTTTGTTGTAAAGCTTTTTTTTTTTATCAACGGGGCAACAAGTACTGTGAATACTAAAAGATGAGTTGGTCGAAGTGGGTCCTTTCAAGAACTGTCAGTCAAACATGGTGGTAATGGTACGTCAGGACGACATAATACTGCCTAAACATGATGAAGATGTCTTGGACGTGAGTGTCTATAATGGACACAAGCACTTTGAAGTGAGAAGTAAAATAAAATTATTCTAGTATATTTTTTTTGTTTGACGATAGTGAATCTGATTAGCTCAAAAGATTATTGTCAGCAGCCGCCAAAAGCATACTGGTCGATAACTGCCTTGGTTGGAGGTTTGACGCCCCCAAAATTTAATTACTGCCTTATGACGGCATTCTGTACCCATTGATTTGTCCGTTACTTGGAGGCAGTAACCTCGCGAAATTCACTTTGTGCGGGGGAATCTCGCTACGCTAGACAGTTTGAACAATTTTCTACCGAGCTAAAATGGCAACTAACCAACTTCGGTTTTGAGTCCAATTCAAATCAATGATGAGTAAAGCAAGATCATGGTGGTGTTCATCTTTGCTAGGTTCTATTAGCGCTTCTTCGCGGACGTCTGAGAGGTCTTCCCCCTCTGACCTACTTTCCTTGTGGAAATTTGAGTTGAAAACTTTCCTATCTTGCAGAGAACTTACTCCAGGCAACATCGGTCAGGCAGAGTTATAAGAACATACGAACTAGTCATAATAACTTCGATTCCAAGCTAGCGTTTGTCGATTTACGTAACGAGGTCTGACGTCGTACTGACTTTTAAGATCCTGACGCTCATCTTCTAGACACTGAGTGCTAGATTAAAAAAAAATTACACTGCCAGCAAGCGATAGGTTCTAGGGTCTATTTACCCTCGTCGTGGATGGCGATTCGGCTGCCACGCTTTGGCTGAAATAGCAACCCGGATTTTGCCCGCGCCAGTAACAGATAATATACCTACCTACTCCCACCCCTTCATCACCACCGCCACTCTTCAAAACAATCAAAATTACGAAGAAAACAAGAACACAAACATCAGTTTGACAGTTAGCCTCTGATTAACTTTATTATTATACTGGCGAACACTTCCTAATAGTCCTGACAAACTTCACTATAACTAAACCAGAATCGTCTTAAAACTCAGTAAAGTTTCGCGGATTATGAAGTTCTTAGTGCTAAACGTTCCCATCAAGGGCATCTGATTGAAAATCATTTTTAAAATCTCATGAGGATTCCGGGTTTTCCAATCTCCATAAAAATTAGTAGTTTCTACTATAAAAAATTTCGGCTGTTGTTGTTGTTTGTAGATTATAGTCACACGACACATTCGCATATAGGTGACTACTGGACCGATTTATACTGACACCAGCGGGCCAGTTGTTGGTAAAGGGGAAAATAATATGATCACACGTTGACCAATCCGGGATTCGAACCAGCGACCTTTCGGTTACTAGCAAGACGCTCTTACCAACTGAGCTACCCGGCCCCACTTTAATTTCGGCTTTCTTTCCCTATCACTTTTAACTCAAAAGGGGGGTGGGGGGGGGGGGGCAAGCCAACATCTTCGACAGAAAACCCTTTTATTATGAGGGGATCTAGCGGTCCACACATTGGAGGGCCGTTGACAGATACTTGGATCGTTGGTGCCAGAGCCTGGACTGATGGAAAGCCGTTGACGGTTTCATGAATGGCTGGGCCAAAGTCGGGATAGACTTTTTACGTCCTATATATTCTGGCATGACTGACTGAGCACGTCTGGGAGGGAAAGGGAGTGAAGGGGGAAGTAAAAAGTTAGCAAGATTGTTGGTCTGAACATCCTTTGCAACGCTGGTGTGGGCTTGCAGTACACACAACAATGGGTATGTAGGGCGAGAAGTTAAGTAGACTGTTGATGTAAATATTGTTGAAACGCTCGTCTGGAATACTAAATGAAAAAGCCCTTATGGAAATGAGTCTGGAGGACCTACTGCTAGGACTAAAAAAATTGGAAAAAGAATGAAAGAAAAATATATTTTCAGAACTGGATAAGTCCAAGAGAGAGCGAGATTAAGTTAAGTAGACTGTTGGTCTGAAAACGACAAAGGATACGCAAGGAAGTAGGGGTAACTCGCCAGCAGCCATCAATTCTAATAAGAACGGTTTTTTTCCAAAACTATCTAGACTGCAACCCTAGATTTTATAAATATTTTAGACGATGAATGAATCCTTTTCAAGAACTTAGGTCCCCTCCCATTTCTGATGCCAACCAGCCAATTTGTGAATACTTGTTTGGCATGAATATGTTTTTTTCTTGATGACTTACTTCAGGCGTCTTCTTAGGCTTTGGAGATTCAGTCCCTTGATTTTCAGCAAGCCCAGCTGATCCATTGACGAGCTGAGAACACAGCGAAATGGCCGTCTGTATCTATGGCACATGTCCACACATGCCAATCATTGGCAGCCGAGAAGGGGAGATACATCTTTCTTATCATTCTCTTATTCCCCGGAGGACATCATCTAACAAGGATTTTGCCCAATATGCTATCTAAAAGCCCCAGTCTCATCTCTTTAGTTCAAACGTGTTGTCTCGGAAGTTTGAATAGCATTTTTACCCCTCTTAGTAAAAACCTGGGTGAGGACATGCGAAAACGAGAGGGCACAAGATTTTTCTTTTAAAAAAAAACAAACCTGGCCATGTGTCTATGAGAGGACAAGAAGTTAGGTACGACTGTGTAGACTGTCGATCTAGATCTGAAAATCATTGAAAAGGCTCGCGTGGGTTAAGGCCACTCAAAATGGTTATGTATGGCGGGGAGTCTGGGAGGGTGGGGTGGGGGGGGGCTTACTACTCTCGGGAAGTGGCTGAAGAAATTTGAAAACGAAAGAGGAAAAGATGGAGTCAATCTTGAACGCTAATGCTCTCGAAATTGGTAGAGGATTTCCTTTTGAAAGGCCGTACTGATCTAAGGACAAGAATTGGCCGAATGGAATTTGATTAGGTTGCTGGTCTGGAACAGTTGAAACGAAGTTTTAAGGATTACATGTGTAAAGACATATAAGAATTTAAAAGCTTAATATTATGGCATTAGGTGAGGATGTCTGAAAAACGAGACGGAGCCGTTTTGAGAGGTTGCTGGTCTAGGAATAGTTTGAAGAAGGATTAGGTAGGATCGGGAATTAGTTATGTCAAAAAATGGCGGAACTCTTACAGCTTAGTGCTCAGTAGCAATAGGTAACGTCACTCAGCATATAGCTGAGAGTCGTCGAGGCTTATGCTTGATTCACCTTGAGAGGTAACTCTACGAGTCTCGGCCACGCTGTGCGAGGTAAAAGTTGTTTTGGAAAAGCGAGATAAAATTAAAAAGGCTAATTAGTTAGTTATTAATTGCTTACAGGGTTAATGGTTTGGAATGAACGAAAAGACGGAAAGGGAGGGGAGGGAGGGAGGAAGAGAGAGAGAGAGAGAGAGAGAGAGAGTACGAGAGAGAGAGAGAGAGAAAGAGAGAGAAAGAGAGAGAGAGAGAGAGAGAGAGAGAGAGAAAGAGAAAGAGAGAGAGAAAGAGAGAGAGAGAGAGAGAGAGAGAGAGAGAGAGAGAGAGAGAGAGAGAGAGAGAGAGAGAGAGCAAGGGGCGGATGAATAGATATAAATGTGAAAACAGAAATGTAAACCTTCATACTCATTTTGTTGCATCAACTTGTAGTCAGCAAATTAACTTAAGGTTGTAGCCTACACTAAATAGCTGTACTTCAGTAGTTCTCTACACACAGCAATATGCAAAGATGTTGGAAAAGAGATGAAGATGGAAATTTGATAGGCTGATGGTCCGGGATGTCAGAGGTGGATAACTTACCATGGAAACAGACTTGAGTCTAGCAGCGAAATACTCTGGCAATAGAAAATATTTTAAAGCAAATTGGGATTTGAAACGCTTTGGTCTGGGATAAATTGGGGCGGGGGAAGGTGGAAGAAGGGGAGAGGGAGGAGAGGAATTCGTGAAGCAGGGCTACTTAGCAGAAAACAGACATGAGTCTTGCTCAAAATAAAAATCGATTAGGCGAGTTTACTAGCCTGGAATGATAAGAAGTTAGTTATACATTGATTACAGGGTCCAGCGGACTGCAAAGAACCGAATCAGGACCACAAAATCAAGACCTCAATTTGGCTGAAAGAGGACTCACCCTGATCCGCATAAAAGATCTGCCGAAACAACCCCAGTAGAAAAATAGAATACAAACATCATTATAAAATATCAACAAAATACATACGTATAAAATGCCTACATTGCTAAATAATATCATAGGAAGCCTTATTGACCATTTGGCAGAAAGCATCCAATATTCACCAAGCTAATACAACAGACCTCACACACAAATGAGGAGTTTTCTCCCAGAAGAGTTTTCAAGAATAAAGGTAGGTGACTGGTCTAGCGAAGAAGAAGGTAGTTTAGTAGAATGATAGAACAGAATAGGAATGAGAAAGAACAAATGAGAAAGACAGCGACAGTGGGAATTTAAAACACTAAATTTGCAGAACGTGGGAATACTAATTATACAGAAACCCCCGGCACTCCGAAATTGCAGAATTCGTAAAATCGGCAGCTGAGTTGCTGATAGCTAAATGAGGAACGCCGATTCATCTTCGATGTGCGTAATCATGGTGGCAATACACCCAAAATATTATTGTTCAATGACAAAGTAGCAGTGGTAACTACTTGTTGGTGTAGTAAACAAAGATGTTTGTCCAGAACAGCCATGGGCATTTTGTGTTACTCTGTCGGTATTAAATGTCACTCATTCACGAAAAAAGGGCAAACTGACCTTGCGGAACTGTGCAAGCGTGCAGAAGAGGGAAGGAAAGGGGAAAGTTGATTATATCCATCGAATGTCAATCTTAGCAGCAGAATCTTCGCCTTCGTTGCCCTTTCCTCTTCCCCCCTTCCCCCATCCTTAGCCGCTCATCTCCCCCCTCCCCATCTCTCTCTCTTTCCCTCCCAAATCTCCAATCTTAGCGACCTCGTTAACAGTACTGATGCATAAACCTGATGGCAGCCTCTTGTGACCCAAAATGTTACGAACGTCTAGGTTGAAGAGGAGCGTAAACGTTGATTGCGTACTGTCAAAAGCAAGCCCCGCTATTTAAGCAGAAAAGCTTGAATCGGCGAATACGACCTGCCTGGTAAATTCTTGACCCAGAAATGTCTCTTCGAAAGCCAATTTTGTAAGGGACTGGGGGAAATTGCATATTAACTATACTGTCAAAAGCCGAAAGGCCCACCCAGTATAGGCCATGCTATGAACTGAACAGCAAGACCGTCTAACCACCTAGACCGTCCACAACCCCACTCCCAACTCGGCCTCGTTATTGACGTACAGACCTGAGTGTGCTCTTTAACGACAACCCCGTGACCCAAATGCTATGAACGTCAGTTTTGAAAGGGTCGGAAGGACAAGTTGATGCTGTACTGTCAAAGGCATAAACAGCGAGATCTTGAACCTGACCTTCTATCTTCTATTATAATCCTCGACCCAGAATTCTATTAAAGTCAATCGTGCAGAGGACTGATTAGCACCGACCGGAAAAAGTTGATTATAATGCTAACAAAATCAGTTATCCCACCTCGGCTCTGGAATTCAAGCACTTGTCTGAATGCCAGACTTCGATGACCATCCTAGAACGTGTATGCTACGGACAATTGTGCCGAGGTTTGAAAGGCATAGCAAACGTTTATTATTCTCCTGTAGTATAAAACCAGGATCGGACCGCCCTCCTTTTCACACAGTCCCCTATACGCTAATGTGTCCGGGGACGGTACTCTAGCCACTGAATCCCTCCTTTTCACTCTTCCTCTCTGTCCTTTCCTCATCCCGTCCTCCCCGAAGAAAGGCGACGATTTTAACGATCAGACTTGATTGTTGCATCATGATCAGCCAGGAATGTGTAATAGAGTAACTGTTTATGACAAATTTTGTTGCGCAAATATTATCAAACATATTAAAGATAATAATATATAAGTAGCTTTTTATATCACATTCCCACTGTCGCTGTCTTTCTCCTTTGTTCTTTCTCATTCCTATTCTGTTCTCTTCTTCTTCGCTCGACCAGTCACCTACCTTTTTTCTTGAAAACTCTTCCGGGACAAATCTCCTCATTTGTGTGTGAGGTCTGTTGGATCAGCTTGGGAATATTGGATGCTTTCTGCCAAATGGTCACTGGGGCTTCCTATGATGTTATTATTTGGCAATGTAGGCATTTTATATGTATGTGTTTTGTTGATATTGTATAATGATGTTTGTATTCTAGTTTGTTTTTGTAAACGGGGGGTCGATATATTAGAGCATAGCCTCAGCGTCCCTTGCATGGGATGTTTTTATTGTAAAGTGACCAGCTGGTAGATTGCCTTCAGTGTTACATTACATTACATAATTGTTGCTTTAGGTCCAGCGGACTCTTCCGAGCCAAATCAGGACCGCCGGTCCTGATTTGGCTCGGAAGAGTCCGCTGGACCTAAAGCAACAATAAATCAATCAATCAGGACCGGACAACCCCCAATCTGCATAAAAGATCTGCTGAAACAACCCTAGTATGAAAATTGAATGCCCTCCACCAGCCAGTCACTTGATATATATATAAAATCAAGTTAGCGAGTCTTCAAAATAACTCTTTATCCTGTCCTATCCAGGTGAAAATCACGTGCGATGCGTATTGTTGCATAAAACTAGGCTTGGAGCACAACAGCAGTATCGCATTCGTGACAGCCTCCTCATCCACTCGATCTAGTTACACAACACCAGAAGGTGAAAGCAATCTTCACTGCAAATTCTTGAATATTTTATAATGCTATATAATTATAATTATTCAAATTAGGAAGTGAAGCCATTACAGAAAGTCCACTACTGTGAGTGTTGTCTCCTGCCATTTGCAGGGATGGAACCTTTGCCTTTCTGGTACAGCTGCTGAACCAATGCCGCATTTACAAAATGTTTCTGCGACACTGTACGTTTTATATTTAGCTCTCATAATATCTCGCAAGCATCGACCGTCACTCCTCCTCCAACTTGTAACTTATAATTGGACTTGCCGTTGCTTAAACCACTCGAAATGGAAAGAGTACGAGGTACAACGCACTTTTGCAAGATGTTATGGCGATTCTGTACTGTGATAGTCGAGTCAGCTGTCATCTGCTGTGTTTGTCGTCTGTCGTTTGCTGCGTATTGAACTTCTGTAGACTCTCCTCTCCTCCTGCTTACAAGATTTTTCCTCCCTTACATTACAAGGTGCTGATCAGTGTCATGGATGCTATGGTGGTGGTGGTCGCAATAATAATAGGCACTGATGCTTGTCGCACGGAAGTGCTTGTCTGAAAGGTCTGCCCGCTTTCATCACAGGGCCATAGACAGAGGGCAGAGGTTATGATTGATTGATCTATATAACAACAGTTATCGCTGTAGGTCTATAGTATGGATCCACTTGTCCAGAAATGATGTTAAGTTCTCGATGGGTCTATCAAAGATTCGTCCAAAATCTTAATGCTTTTGAAAGACCACTTGTTAACAAAGGGTTGTGATCGGTTCGGTGCTGTCCTGGGGAAAAAAACAAACTTTAAGAGTGTTTTTTTGGGGGGAGAGGGTAAGAATGGGAATGGTGGCTATACTAAATCCTTATATTTACGAATTTCACAAAGTCAGAGATCTGCAAAGGCTTTCATATTGAACAATATGGCATACATGTAGAGATACAGGTTTTTCTATGATTTACGCAGAAAGGCCTTCCATAGTTACGAGATGAGAAAAATGAATTAATGAACATAACATTTTAACGTCTATACCCACCTTTGGCGATACGACAGACTGCGATAACCATCTCAGGGAAGAGGGGGTATGGACTAAATCAACAATGAACCGCCATAGCAAGCATACTGCTAAGATGGACTTTTATGTTGCCCACCACGGGATTCGAACTTGGGTCATTCGTGTGCCAGGCGAACACTCGACGACAGAGCTACGATATTGGGACTGAGTTGAAGAGAAAAGAGGGCAGAGACTGGCATCCTATCTTATCCTATTTTATCCCGTAACTCGGAGGTGGTAGGGGCACCACAGATGATCGTTTAACCAGCGTACTCCATCTTTCTCTGTCCTCAGCAACCCTCATGGCTTCGCTCAGTGTCAAGCCAGTCCATTCTCGAATATCGTCCTCCCAACTCGTTTTGTCTCCCTCTTCTTCTGCCTCCTTTCGCCGTGCCTTGCAGGATGGTCTTTGCAAAGATCTGCTCTGGTGAAGTGGCGATACCATCGGAGTTTCCGTTTCTTCATCTCTGTGAGCATGTCATCGTGTTGTCCAATGGCTTGATGGTCTGTCGGACTTCGTCGTTGGTGATGTGCTGGGTATAGGAAATGCCCAGAAGTCTTCTGTAGGACCTCATCTCCATGCTTTGTATTCTTCGTTGTAGTTAAGCTGTGAGGGTCCATGTTTTGCTAGCATATAGGAAGATGGTGATGACAAGGGAGCGCAGCAGTCTTATCTTGTAATGTAGACTGATGGTCCTGTCTTTTCAAATTGGCTTCAACCTCGCCAGGGCAGCAGTTGTTTGTGCGATCCTGGAGAGGACTTTCTGTCGGGACCATTGTCTGATACAATGGCTCCTAAATATTTCAAGCTATGCACTGTGTTGAGGGATTGACCTTGGACTTTGATGTCCGTGTTGATGTCATTGGTGTTGTTGGTCATCATTTTGGTCTTCTCTGCACTTATTTCTATTCCATAGGCTCTGGAGGTGGTGTCAAGCCTCTGTACCAGCTGTTCAAGTTCTTGTTCCTCTCCAGCCAATCCATCAATGTCATCCGCAAAACGAAGGTTGGAGATTGCTCTTCCCCTATGCTGACTGTGCCTTCATGATCTGTAAGGGAATCTGACATGATGCGCTCAAGGAAGATGTTGAAGAGTGTTGGAGAGAGTAGGCATCCCTGACGCACACCGATTGTTGTTCTGAACCAGTTTCGATGGCGCTGTTATGGAGGACTGCACTGGTAGCCTTGTCATACAGGCTTTTGATGACTTCAATAATTTTTGGGGCTGATGTTGTACACTCTCATGGTTGCCCACAGAGCTGCATGCCAGACTCGGTCAAACGCCTTTTTGAAGTTTACGAATACATGATATAGATGTTGTTGGTGCTGTAAGTATTTCTCTCAGATTATTCTGAGGTTGAAAATCTGTTCAGTGGTACTTCGCCCTGCACTGAATCCTGCTTGTGCTTCAGCTATGATTTGTTCAGCTTGGGGTTTTAACCTGTTGAGTATTATTTCAGGAGGACCTTACTGAGATGGCTGATGAGGCTGATGGTGCGGTAATTTTTACATTCCTGAAGGCTACCTTTTTTGGGAAGAGTGATAACAAGCGACTGGGTCCATGGTATAGGCCACTCCCCACTCTGCCAGATCTTGTTACAGATTATGATGAGTGCGTCAATCATCGCTTCTCCTCCTGCTTGAAGCAGTTCCGTTGGTATGTTGTCCACTCCTGCTGATTTCCCCTTCTTCAGCGATTGCACTGCTGCCTCAACTTCTTCCCGGAGAATTGGGGGGATTTCTTCTTCTTCTCTGTTCTCAGGACATGCTAGAACTGATGGGTCTCCGTTTGGTGTGTGGTTGTAAAGGTCAGAGCAGTACTCTGTTCATCTGTCCAAGACTTTTTGTTCTTCTGTAAGGCATATGCTTAACACTTGTCAGCCGCTTCACAGTCTGACTGACTGACATATTTATTTATTTATGTAATCACTTTTATATAGCGCCTTTCCAGCACCAAAGCTGCTCAAGGCGCTGGCCGATACGTGACCTAACTCAAACTTGCCCACTTGCAACCTTTGGACGCATAGCCTGACGTCGAGAGGACTGAGCATAATCCTGGGCGTATTTGTGCAGAAGGCACTGGCCCGTGTAGGACATGAGCGTAGGGATCTTTAAAGTCCGTGCGATGAAATGCGTCATCCGAAGGAGTAATTAATAAGTAGATACTTTTGTTTGGGTGTGTTTAAGTAAAGTTTGCTGTATATTGTGCGAACTATTGTCGAACGTGACACTAAAGATGTGACAAATATATTTCCATAATGCTTAGGATATTATGCAGTTATTACCTACCGTTGTCAGAGATAAATTTTCTCCCTGGGAAGAGACTTCAACTGAGGGGATAAACGGAGCAAAAATCCTTTACATCGTTTTACGATTGTAATTTCCCTATTTGATTCTGGAGGTCTTTGGTGGTCGCGATGAGTCTTGGCCAAAGCACCAGGTTCATTTTGTCATTAGTCACAACGATCACCCCATGGGCCATTAGTGTCAAGGTAGATGTCTAAGTCAGATTAGAATATATATTGCTTGTTTGGTTTCTCTTGAATCATAGTATTTGTAGCCCCCTCTCCACCTTCCTGTCCATCTCTCCCTTCCTCTTCCTTTCTTTACAACGTCTGCGGTGTTGTACTATAAAATAGTCGTTAGGAATCACAACGAGACAAATTTCGGTCTTTCAGACTGTCGGGCCATTGGACGGCCATAATTATAGAAACACTGAACGGATTTTGACTACACTTCACAAGCACATTGCGTAGGTTAGGGGCCTGCTTCGCGTGCGCGCCATTACATTTGCTATCACGCAAATGTCAAGGTCTTGCCATCTTGCTTTTCTTTCTTTCTCTCTTCCTCCGTCCACGATGTCCCGGTTAATTGTTTGTTTCCACTTTTGTTACATCATTATCTCCTCTCTCCGCCTCCTCCGTTGTTAATTGTTTCTGTTTCTTCGTCTTTCTCTTGTGTGGCCGCCGATTATTTTTCCCTCGCAGTTCTTTATAAATGGAAGGTCGTCAGGCCTACGGGCATCGTAAAATAATTCCAGCATACTCTGTCTTGTTTCCTCTTGTCTTCATTTTTGATCGTCTTGTGTTCTGTTCCACGCTGTTTCCCGTGATTATGTTTTTTTCTTCGACACCCCTTCTGGTAGAGTTAATGTTGCAAAGACAATGTAAAGGGAGCTGGGTAGATAAGGAGATGAACATTTGAAAAAAATGTGGAGAGAGAGAGAGAGAGAGAGAGAGAGAGAGAGAGAGAGAGAGACAGAGAGAGAGAGAGACAGAGACAGAGAGACAGAGACAGAGAGACAGAGAGAGACAGACACAGACTGAGAAAGGGAGAGAGACACAGAGAGACAGAGACTCTGTGCGCGCTTGTGCACTCTATGTTGTGTTTAGTGTTATACATTTTGTCGTTGTGTGTGGTGTATGTTATGTTATGTTATGTTGTGTATATATGTGTTGGGGGGGTGTGTGTTGCTGGTGTGTGTGGGGGTGGGTGTGTGTGTGTGTGCCTGTGCCTTTGTGTGTGTTCGCGTGTGTGTATGCCCTATATTTTATGTCTGTTATAGTGTTGTAATGTTTTTTTTTTAAGTTTTTGGGGGGGTCTCTTTGATGTGAATTCCTCTTTATTTCCGTTTCATTAGCTAACTGTAAGGCTGGGACTGCACAGACATTTCTGCTGCAATGCTGATTTCATGTAAGTTGTATGTCTTCGGTCTATTTTTTCTGACTCATCCTTCTCTTTTTCTGTATAAATTTCTTTCTTGAGCATTGCTGTCACATTGCTGCATTCACGTGGTTCGTTTTTTCCCGTCCTCCCCCTTTTTTCCCCATCTTCTTCCTCTTCTTCTCCCCTCTTTTAAATTTCTTCTTCTACCGTCCTCTTCTTTAAACTTAGTTTCTGTCTTGCCTTCTTCCTTTTTTGTCTGGACACCATATAATACGGATTGCCTGCAATTCTGATTTTGTTGCGTGTTTTGACGACTTATTTTTCTTTCTTTCTTTCTTCGTTTTCTTCTTATTTCTTTCTTACTTTCCTTTCTTTCATTTCTTTCTTCTGCCGGTGGAGGGCATTCAGTTTTTCCACTAGGGTTGTTTCAGCAGATCTTTTATGCGGATCGGGGGTTGTCCGGTCCTGATTTGGCTCGGAAGAGTCCGCTGGACCTAAAGCAACAATTAATCAATCAATCAATTCTTTCTTTCTTTCTTCTTCTTCTTCTTCTTCTTCTTCTTCTTCTTCTTCTTCTTCTTCTTCTTCTTCTTCTTCTTCTTCTTGCTGCTGCTCCTGATATTCTTTCTTTTTCTCCTCCTCCTCCTCCTCCTTCTTCTTCCACGAAGACATTTTTAACCTATGTGAGATTTCTTATCAATAACGTTTTGTTGTCGAACTCCTCTTCTGGTTATTCCATCTACTCGTTCTCACCTCCTCAGTGCCGCCTGCTCTCCTCGCTATCATCGTCCTACCCATCCGCTTTTCTCTTTCTGACTTCCTTCCTTCCTTCCTTCCTTCTCTCCTTCCACTAGTGTTTCCATATTTGGCTTCCCTTAGCACGATGGGCACTTTGTTGATGTTCCACTTCGCTCCGTCTCGTGATGTTGACCTCGTATTCCATCTCATTGACCGCAGCGGATGAGGGCACACCATTTGCCGATGAGAGTTAGCAACTAGTGTCAGCAGCGTCCAGAGCATCATGCAGACTCTTGGAGTCTAGACTGGCTAAGACACAACATTGATGATGATGATGATGATGACGACGATAATGATGATGATGATGTGGATGACGACGACGACGACAACGTACAAGTTAGCGCTGAAATTCCATGTCACAAAGGCACGAATTGGACCAAAAACAATAGGAGGCGTTAAGAAATAAAAGTGAAATAAAATATATAATAAACACAGACGTTTGGATTAGCCGTATACACTGCTTGCATTTATACCAAACTCAGCAAAATGCATAACATCAGAGATTCGAGAGAAGAGAGAGTGAGGTGTGATGGAGTGAGAAGGAAACGGGGAGGACGCAGGAGACGACCTAGGAAGAGACGAACATAATTAATCTTGGATGGATTATTCTAAAATACAGTTTTAAGGAGAAATGCGTGTACTCGAGCGAAAGTTTCAGTGGCACGCACGCGCATGAAATTCAAAGAAATGTATGCAAAAAGCGAAACTTTAAAAACAAAGTCAGCAAGGATGCGGACGACAGTTGATTCCCGGGGCAGCTTGAGTTAGATCCTGTATCACCTAGCACCTTGAGCAGCTCATGAGCTGAAAATGCGCAGAATAAGAACGAATGAATCAATCAATAAGACACGAAAGCAAGACTTATTACAGAAAACAAATAGATCCACGTCAAGAAGGAACAACACTCACAGGCCATAAACAACAGAAGAAAAAACAATTTTAAAAACAACTAACAAAGCAAATAAAATATATTAGCGAAAGCAGCGGTTTCAGAAAATAAACAAGACCATGAACTCAAAAATGGCGGCAGTGCAATCAAATTAAAATCGATTTCGCGTTAGGTCTGATATTAATCTTCGGCAGCATTGTTCGGCATTTGTTGTTGTTGTTCTTGTTCCTGTTCTTAAGGTTGTTTTCGTTGTTCCTGTTCTTCTTCTTGTTCCTGTTCTTGTTCCTTTTATTGTTCTTGTTCTCCATCATTATCGTCCTTTATCCTCCTCATCTTCTTCTTCCTCTTCCTCTTCATGTTCTTGTCATCATCATTATCATCATCATCATCATCATCATCATCATCTTCATCTTCTGGCAGTGGCAACACCATAACAAAATCAAGAACACCAACACGGAGAAATGAATTCGAAATTTGAAGAAGCGCAATTAACATCAAATGGATCTGACGTTAAGTTTGAGCTATTAATCTTCAGCAGCCGTTTTCGGCAGGATGTTCACCTTTCCTTTTGTGTATTTTTATATATGGAAAGCCATGAGCGAAGCCATGAGGGTTGCGGAGGACAGAAAAAAATGGAGTACGTTGGTTAAACGATCATCTGTGGTGCCCCAATGACCTTCGAGTAACGGGATAGGATAAGATAGGATAGATACTATGCCGCAAAGATCAAGGTCACAGAAGTCCTTTTGTTGCCAAAGACGTTTTGCTCCATATCTAAAATAAACAACTAAAGCGATTTTGTTGAGTTTTTGTATACTGCTACTTCAAATCGTCTTTCGGTAGTAGTCCGGGTATCGGTCCGACGGTCGGTCCGTCGCTTAGTTTTTAACTGTTTGTTCAAAACGCACTTTTTGCGTTCTCGCAAGAGCAACTGAACCGAAAGTAATAAGTTTTTCTTTGCTGATACTGTAACTACTGCTAAGCATGCTGGATCATTGGTATTTATACTTTCAGAAAGGTCAAGATCATGGTACTTTACGCATATATACACACATATATATGTTTGCATTTGTCCGTGTATTTGTTTCATTTTGTTTTTCTGACTGTCACCCCTTGGGGTCATGAGCAATCTTGCCACTGTAGATTGTTCTAACCTATAAAGGGTACAGTGAAAGCCCCAGTTGAAAACCTGTCTTGCCTTTGTAGGCATGACAAATTAACTGCGGCAACAGTTCCCCCCGTTGGAGTGCCGGGGGTTTCAGTATAAATAGTATCCCCACTTTCTGGAAATTTAGTGCTTTAAATTCCCACTGTCGCTGTCTTCCTCATTTGCTCTTTCCCATTCCCGATCTGTCCTACCACTCTGCTATACTATATTCTTCTTTGCTAGATCAATGACCTACCTTTTTTCTTGAAAACTCTTCCTGGACAAGACTCCTTGTTTGTGTATGAGGTCTGTTGGATCAGCTTGGGAATGTTGGACGCTTTCTGCCGGGTGGTCACTAGGGCTTCCTATGAATGTACTATTTAGCACTATAGGCATTTTATATGTATGTTTTTTTGTTGATGATTTATAATGATGTTTGTATTCTATTTTGTTTTTGTAATCGGGGAGTTCGCGTAGTTGAGGTCAACCCTCAGCCGTCCCTCGCGTGGGATGTCTTTATTGTAAAGTGACTGGCCGGTGGAGGGCATTCAATTTTCCCACTGGGGTTGTTTCAACAGATCTTTTATGCGGATCGGGGGTTGTCCGGTCCTGATTTGGCTCGGAAGAGTCCGCTGGACCTAAAGCAATAATAAATCAATCAATCAATCAATCAATTCTGACTGTCAAAAATTAATAATTAAACAATTGTAACGTTGTTATCCCATGTCAAAAATTAATCTAGTTCTGATATGTGTGTAACAAAAACAATTTCAGTAGTTTGTCATTGATGTGTTTAGATTGAATTGTATTGTTAGTTATGATTCCTAGTTGCTATCCCCAATCAATTTGTTTTTTCTTCTTTTCCCCTCTCAATAGCTCCCCCCCCCCTCCCGCCCTTCTGCAATCCCTTTGTGTACATAACTAGTTTTAATTAAAAAACATTAAAAAAATATTATGTAATTACCTATTTTGCATGTGTGTGTATATCATTTTAACGATGTTCATGTGCCCTTAATGGTTTTTTTTCTGGAATACACTTGCCTTGCCTTGCCTTGCCTTGCCTTGCCTTGTCTGTGTTGTAGGAGTCATCAGATGGCTCCAATTCACAGTTATTGATTCAATTTCCTCCCTTTGCCGTTTTGCTGATTTAGTTGTCAAGACTTGAATGTCAGTATACAGAGACCTATATGTGCAAGACCTATAGACCTTCTCCATTACTAAACTTGAGATGTGTTCTTTATGTGTATGTGTGTGAAATGAAAGAGAGAGAGAGAGAGAGAGAGAGAGAGAGAGAGAGAGAGAGAGAGAGAGAGAGAGAGAGAGAGAGAGAGAGAGTCAGCAGTCAGACTGGTTGAGAGAGACAGGCATTAAGACAGCGAGCGCGTGTCCGGCTGACTGCCTGTTCTGTCTGTATGTGTTAAAGGAAGCACCAGCTGGCTGGAATTGACATGAATTAATTCAATAATTTTTCTTCACTATGTTATGGAAAAACTGAGCAATAAAGCCCTCGATGCCCACACTGAGGGTGGCCGGTTAGAGTCGAGGTAGATCGCTAGTCTCCCTGCGAAGATACCAGTGCCCAAAGAACGACCGTGGGTTCTATCTATACTACTCAAAATAATACAAGGGCCACTTGGACACATGGGTCTCTCTTTAAATCAGAAACACGAATTCAATTTATTAGTTCATCATATTTTATTGCAATCATTTCTGCATCAATAACAAAAAAGATTTGAGACATCGGTCGCTTAAAATTCGAGTAAATTCAATTTAACTGGACATACCCCTCATTTACAAAATCAAAACTTTAGAAACCAAAAATCTATAGAGTCAGTATCGGGTGTGGCCACCGTTTGCATCAATGCAGTATTGGCATCGTTGTCTCATGGACCGTATCAGGTTATGGAGGATGTTTCCTGGGATGGCCAACCACTCTTGCTGGAGAACTTGGGGAGAACTTCAAGGTTAGCTCCTGGAGGGAGGTTTGCCGTCTGTCGACCCAAGACATCCCACAGATGTTCTATGGGGTTCAAATCGGGTGATCGAGCCGGCCAATCCATCCTTATGACGTGCTGTTGCTGCAGGAAGTCATTGACGATACGCGCTCGGTGGAGTCTGGCATTATCGTCCTGTAGTATGGCACCTTCCCCAATGGCCCGCAGAGCTGGGAGAACCCTAGGTTGTAGGACGTCATCCCTGTAGCCAATACCGTTTAAATGGCCATGAATTTGGATCAGGGGTGTTCTGAAGTTTAATGCGAAGCCACCCCACATCATGACAGATCCACCACCAAAGCGGTCATGCTCGCGCACCGTCGCATCAGCAAAACGCTCCCGTGGACGCCTCCAAACATTCACTCGACGGTCGTTGAAAGACAAGGAGAACCGAGACTCGTCTGTAAAGAGCACCCTTGACCAATGTTGCCTAGTCCACACCAAATGACGCCGAGCCCAGGCCAAACGCGCTGCAAGGTGAGCTGGGGTGAGCAAAGGCCGTACTGCTGGTCGTCTTGATCGCAGGTTTGCCTCGTGTAGACGGTTGCGAATTGTCTGGTCGCTGACGTTAACATTGCTGGCTGCGTGAAGCTGTCTTCTGATGGAGTTTGCTGTAGCGGACCTCATCCTCGGAGCTGACAGGGTGATGAAATGGTCTTGTCTTGCAGTGGAAACGCGGGGGCGTCCGGACCTTCTTGGTTCTTGGACGTTTCCAGTGTTGTTAAAGCGCTTCCGCAGCCTTTGGACAACGGAGTGGGACACTCCCAGCCGCCTGCCATCTTCTCTCACCCCCACCCCTTCCTGAAGCCATGCAATAGCTCTGCCTCTATCCGCATCAGTCAATCGTCGCCTTGGGGGCATGGTTAGAAAAGCAGCAAAAGCGCTGCCATTTATACCCAGAAAAAAGCGCCGATTGTTGAACTGAACTCACAAAATGCAAGCCTTTCGCGTGCAAATCACTTTTTAATGTTAAAAATTGTGCTTTATTAGCAAGACAACAGTAAATTAGGGTCATTTTTTTGTAAAAATTGGGTTTGTTTTTCAACTCAGTGCAGAAAGTTCAAAACTCACACATGTGATTTCTTGTCAGAATAAGATTGTCTTGAATGTTACTGTACAGGTTAGGTTTTGAAATAAGCAATATAAGCGATATTATTGATAGCAGCAAAAAATAATTAAACTAAATGAAATATGAGAGTGGCCCTTCAATTATTTTGAGTAGTATAGTTTAAGTATGCTTTAGGCTGATCAGGTCACCTGCTATTAGTATAAACCGAGGTTAAGTCTGTGCCCGAATGCGTTCCATCGCATGGAGTTTAAAGATCCTGACGTTAATATTCCCGGGTGAGTGATATATACAACTATACACCACGCATGCACTATGGGGTGTTCTGGATAGTGCAGATCCTACGAAGGCAGCCCGAAGTCCACCTACCCGCCTTCGTGACGAATGGATTCCCGAAATCCAAACGTCCACCAGACTCGTGTGAAGGGATTGATGTTGGGCTACGATGCATCTCATGTCATAAGTGTGTGTGTGGAGCTTGGATGTGTGTGGAGGTGTGTGTACGTGCGCGTGGGTGTGTTCGTGTGTGTGTGGGTGGCTAGGTGTGTGTGTAAAGCTGTGTATTAGCATTAGCTGACTCGAACTGACTTTGCTGTCAGAACGTGAATGTCCACACACAGCTGTCATGGGAATCGATGAAGGCGGCTGGGCTAATACTACGGCTTGTATGACAGATGAGGAAGAGAGTTTGACATCGGATGCAAAATGTAATCCTGTCTCTGCTACTACTATATAGAGCGAAATCTCACATACACGAAGACTGGATTTATGAAAGGAAAAGATGACGATGATGATGATGATGATGATGATTATGATGATGATGATGATGATGAGGGGAAAAAGAGAACGGAAAGGACATGAACAGGTGGAGGGAGAGAGAAGTAGAAGGGAGCTGGGGGTGAGTGTAAGGCAGAGAGAGAGAGAGAGAGAGAGGGGGGGGGAAGAGAGAGAGAGAGAGAGAGAGAGAGAGAGAGAGAGAGAGAGAGAGAGAGGGCCTAATCTAAGTCTAAACGTAAGCAGGAAAAGAAGCGAATATTTGCCTCTCCTCCCCTCCCCCTCCCTCCTACCTCCTTGCCCCGTCCCCAACCTACCTTTTTTAGACACTTCAAAATGAAATAGAAATAAAAATGAAATCTGCCCTCTGAGGCAATCCTCTTTTCTTTTCTTCTAGCAGAAAGACGGTTTGGTCATTATTGTGATTCATATTTCTTCAGTGCCTCATGAGTGCCAAACACTCGAGCCCGATCGATCAAGATCTGCATTTCCAGTCTTGAAAAGGATCTTTAAATGTGATCCAATTACACGGTTTGAATTGCAATAGGATTTAAAAATTAAGTGCCTAAATTCCATTTTTCGCCTTTTATTCTCGTTGGATTTAAAAATAAGATTTGGACATTTATTAATTGAAGTTTCAGAAAGTTATCTTCTTTTAGGTTTAGTTACGAAAAAAAATAATTCTTCGGATTATGTCGTTTATGGGTTATTCTTGAAAAATCAACATTAAAAAATCAACAACAAAAATCAGACACCACCTTTACTATTATGGATTTAGGAATTTATATGAACGACTGCTGCGCTCTCTTGTCATCTCCATCTTCCTATACGCTTACGAAACATGCACCCTCACAGCAGATCTACAACGAAGAATACAAAGCATGGAGATGAGGTGCTACAGAAGACTTCTGGGCATTTCCTATACCCAGCACATCACCAACGACGAAGTTCGACAGACCATCACACAAGCTATCGGACAACACGATGACCTGCTCACAGTGGTGAAAAAACGGAAACTCCGATGATATGGCCACATCAACAGATCATCAGGTCTTGCAAATACCATCCTGCGAGGCACAGTGCAAGGAAGGAAACCAAAAAAAGGTGGGAGAACAACATTCGAGAATGGACTGGTTTGACACTGAGCGAAACAGTGTCAGGGTTTCTGAGGACAGGAAAAGATGGAGTACGCTGGTTAAACGATCATCTGTGGTGCCCCTACGACCTCCGAGTTACGGGATAGGATAGGATAGGATATGAACTTTGGAATATGAATATTGATTATTGATGTGGCGGAATGAGAGGCGACTGGTATACCGCCTTGCAAAGCAATTTGTCTTCTGATGTTAGTGGTGAGCAGGACTACATTATTGGCAGGCATGTTATGCAGGTCATTGGCAGTGACTTGTAGAGAGTGTCGTGGCACTAGTAGCCGGCAAACCGGTTTACTATCAACACGCTTACCCGCTTTGCAGGGCAACACTTTTTATGAGAAAGTTATCAATGGAGCAAATTTAAACAAATAGCGGTCGTATTTTTGGATGTGTGCGCGCGTTCATGTGTGCGTGGGTTCGTGTGTGCGTATATATCCAATATCACATCCTGGGAAAAAAAGGAATTGAATCTCCAACTCAGATTTAGTATATTGCGTCCCTGATAAATTGATGCATATGTTACTCAAGGAATATTATTTTAAGATCACACATTTCAGATTCCGTTTGTTATCTTCCCTTTATCCTAGAGTTATCACTAATCATTTAAAGAAACATTAATTTTTAAACAAAATTTTAAGATCTTATCAGTTCTTTTGGGAAATGGTCCTTAAGATTAGTTAAAATAAAAATAATTTAAATTCCTAGATTAAAATTTTCCTAGATTAATTTTTTTGTCTTCTCCCTTTTAGATTCACGATTTGAAAGTCGAAGAAAGTGATTTGAAAGCTCAAATCTGTAGATAGATTTTATTACTTTTGGAGTTGTGAACCAGATACGGGGACTGAATTTCATATCTTACATGAAAAAAAAACAGTTCCTTATCCTTTTTGATAAGATTTGTGAATTACTTTCGAAAACTGAATTTAAATTCTCACAAAATATTGCATCCAAGTAATTTGAAATGTCAATGAAAAGCACTTAAGAGATTGAAGAACAGAGATGAGAGAATGCTCGTTTTGAGCATAATCTGGTTACAATATTTCGCTGTAATGGGAGAATTGAAACTTTTGCTTTCTTTGCCAACGAATAAAATGGAATTAGGTTTGACTGAACTGGACAGGTTTAACGTAATATTGACAAAAGGAGATTTTAAGATTTCCATTTCGAAGAACGTGTCTTTGTTTCGTTTTGAAAGCTCTCCTGATGAGAAATTTCGAAGTAATGTCATTGAATTCGAACGATCGGAGATTAGTGTGTGCTTGCGATGGAGAAACGCTGATCAAGTTTTCGTTTTTAAAGATAACAGACTTAGCTAAGCGAGTATTTATTTTCTTGGGAGATGAAGCCCTTCTAATAATGACATCCATGGGGAAATTATAATCCACGGGGAAAATTTAAAAAGTCACTAAGAACGAGAGAACGAATTTAACTTCACAAAAGACAACATCTGATGTTTAGAATTGCGGAATGATGAGCATTTAATATATTTAGATACGGAGATGAGAGGATTTATATGTTTTCAACACAATTTAGTTACAGCTTTATTATGAAAACTTTCCAAAAGGAGAATTTCGAATGGAAAATTATATGGAATTTGATTTTCTTGAAAACGATTGCATGAGATTTGGAGAAGCGGAGATGAGCGTTTTCAGATTAATGAAATCGTGTCCTTATCTCTCCATCCCTCCTCAACCTTCTCCTTCCCTTTCAGTCCATACCCATGACACCCAGTTTTGATTTTATAACACTTTAATCTGTGGAATTTTGATTCCGAGTTCTTTGCGAACGAAAGCAGCGCGTTGATTTTTTGTTTGGCTTGAGGAAATCATCTCACTCTTTCCTGCTACCCCCACCCTAATCAACACAATTTTTTTAATTACAAAACATTTCATGGGTAAATTTCAAAATTTGATTTCTTTGAAAACGAAAGCATGAGATTTTGATAAAACGAATATGAGCGTTTTCAATTTGCTCAGCTGAAGAACTAATTTCTCTCCCCTTTCCCTCTCTCTTCCATCCCTTCCCCCCCACCCTACCCCACCCTCCCCCACATTATGCCTTTTTCCTTTTCTTCCCACTGTTTTATGGAGCAAGCTTTTCAGATTTTGGAATTTCAAATTTGATGTCATTCACAACGGATGAAAGGAGTTTAGCATTCTGCTAAGGAATCTGTTGCGGTTCATTACGTCACAGATGCGCGGAAACGCGTTTCATTTGTGCTTGGCTAACTCTGAAAGCTCTGGAAAATGCTTGCATTGCAACCTATAGTTCAAGAAATATTTTCTGCATGGCAAAACGATTCCCTTTCCATTGAAATCATTTTAGGGTTTTATGAAATTTTACGAAGAGAGCGGGCTTTGAAAGTCAGTTGAAGCAATTGCAATCACTCAGCTTCAACTCTTATTCGCCCTCCCCCCCCCCCAACTCCCTCTCTCCATTCCATCTCTAACCCCTACTCCACACAAACGCACGTGCGGACGTATACATATCGACACACCCACACCTACACACCTACACATATGCACATAAAGATAACACATACTGAAACATGCCCACACACGCCACACATACACACAAACACATTACATCACATTAAATTACATTACATTACGTGATTATTGTTTTAGGTCCAGTGTACTCTTCCGAGCCAAATCAGGACCGGACAACCCCTGATCCGCATAAAAGATCTGCCGAAACAACCCTAGTGGTAAAATTGAAAGCTCTCCACCAGCCAGTCACTTAACTTTACAATAAAGACATCCCACGCAGGGGATGCTGAGGCTGTTCTCTAATTTATCGAACCCCCGTTTACAAAAACAAAATAGAATACAAACATCATAGGAAGCATAAAGCATATAAAATGCCTACATTGCTAAATAATAACATCATAGGAAGCCCTAGTGACCACCTGGCAGAAAGCGTCCAATATTCCCAAGCTGATCCAACAGACCTCATACACAAATAAAGAGTCTTGTCCCGGAAGAGTTTTCAAGAAAAAAGGTAGGTGACTGGTCTAGCGAAGAAGAAGATAGCATAGCAGATTGATAGAACAGAGCAGGAATGAGAAAGAGCAGATGAGAAAGACAGCGACAGTGGGAATTTAAAGCACTAAATTTCCAGAAAATTGGGATACTATTTATACTGAAACCCCCGGCACCCCAACGGGGGTACACACAAACAAAACACATCGCACACACAAACACATTACACACAAACACATAACCCACCAGCACCCCTGTGTGTTGCGCGTACACACACACACGCACGCACACACAAACACACACACACACTCATCAGTCTATTCGGTATTTTGTGTTTGTTTTGTGTGTGTATGTATGTGTAGTTGTGTGTGAATACGTGCTTAAATAAAATATATTATGGGCGGTGACTGTGGTTGCTTTTGTTGTTGTGGCTGTTTTGCTGTGACTCCCTGTTTCCTGGGATTTTTTAATGTATGTTTGCCATTGTAGATACGGTGGTTCCTGTTACTGCTTTGTAGTTATGTTTGTTTGATCGATTGATATTTTTTGTGGACTGTAATTGTGCTGCTTTTGGCTGTGTTGAAATATATTTTCTTTACTAATGTTTGGTTCTCAGCCCTGAGTAACATGTTCATTTCGTATTGTTGTGAAATTTTGCTATTGCTTGCTTTGCATGTGCTTTGAATGTTTAACGTTTGTGATGTCAGCTTTGTAACTGTGAACTCACTTTGTTGTGGGCCTTGTGACTCAATTATCTCTCTCTCTCTCTCTCTCTCTCTCTCTCTCTCTCTCTCTCTCTCTCTCTCTCTCTCTCTCTCTCTCTCACACACACACATCCAACACACTAACACATACACGCACGGAATTACATGTACATAAACGCAAAACTCTCTTTCTCTCTCTCTCTTTCTCTGTCTCTCTGTCTCTGTCTCTCTCTCAGAGTCAAAAAGAAAGAAGAAGAGGAAGAATAAGAGAAACAAATGTGTGCCATCAGTATTGATCCATTAAGTAACATAAGCCGCCTGTCTAAACTTTTATCTTCATTATTTTGTTTCCTTAAGACTATGAATCATATAATATATAATATAAAAAATTTGTAGATTTAGTAACAGAAGCCGCCTTCCCGACACATTTGTCATATTTTTCCTGTCCGGTATTGAACAGTTTGCCTTTCTCTTTAGACTCTATAAACACTATTAAACTCTTTTTCAGACCGCTTCTGTGTGGAAAACGAGAATAGGGCTTTGACAGATTGAAATGGTTTATGCTTATTTCATGATTTGTGTGAATGGATAGCACCGTATTGAAAGATATCCATTGAAAAATAGCAACTAAAGATTTGTGCACAGTGCACCCTTGAGAAAATAGCCATTGAAAAATAACTGTCGAAAATCTGGGCAACCACTCAGTGTGGGGCGGTGTTCATGAAAAGCCGATGTAGCAATACATCTGCGTTTATCTGACAGATCGTGCAAGTGATTGTGATGAATTGAAGTTGGGCTATAACGAAGAATCTGAAACATTGTAACAGAGCCTTTTTGGGTGGTGCATTTCAAGTAGGTGCCATTAAAGATTAAAGCACTTTAGGTGGTGTTAGAGTTATCATTGTTTAGATGTAGTTAAATGTTGGGCAGCTTGGTTTTCATGTTCAGACTCGTGCAGCTGATCTCTCTCTCTCTCCCCCTGTCCACCACTCTGTATCCGCCCCGCCATTCCTTCTCTCTCTCTCTCTCTCTCTCTCTCTCTCTCTCTCTCTCTCTCTCTCTCTCTCTTTTTCTCTCTCCTTATCTATGTCTCTGTCTCTTTCTCCCCTCTCCTCTCTCTCTCTCTCGCTCTCTCTCTCTCTCTCTTCCTACCTCCCCCTGCGCACACTCTCTCCCTTTCACATCTCTTCCTCCCTCTCACCTCTCTCTCTCGCCCCCCCCCCCCATCCTCTCTCTCTCTCTTTCTCTCTCTCTGTTATTAGAATCTAAAGAGTTCTTCATTTTATGGCATTTTAATATTGACCTGTTTAAACCTAATAAACACTGGACCGATACTATTAAACTGTGCAACTTTTAACAACTAGTGTCAGGACCAACCAGAGTAGCTGCGACTTCTAGCACACTCATTGATCACATATATACAAATAAAAAGACGCATGTTGTAGAAGTTTGTGTACCAGTCTTTGCTTGCAGTGATCATTATCCTGTTTGTTTGACCTGGAAAAAGAAAGGAGCTAAAATACCCAAACCAGGACATAAAACAATAACATACAGATCTTTTTCCAAATTTAATAAAGATGATTTTCTCTTTGACCTCAGCAACAGCGCTCTCTCAAGTGTTTATAATTTTACTAACCCTGATGTTGCTTTATCATACTGGTTAGACACATTTATGAATATATACAATAAGCATGCTCCTATATATATACCAAAAGAGTTAAGTACTATTCTAAACCTCCATGGCTAGACGCAGAACTGCAAAATGCCATTAATTGAGAGATTATTAAAAGAAAAGTGGTAAAGAAGATGAATGTTTAAAAAAACTGAAAACGCAGTAACTTGACTGAAAAAAAAACATTTATTAAAAATTTAATATCGTCCAAAAACAGTTCTAAAACGATTTGGAAAGCCATTAATCACTTAACAAACAAATCAAGTATATCAACAATAATTAAATATATTTCTTCTAATATTCTGAATTTACATTTTGTTAAAATGTCTGATAGGATTAATACTATTGACAAATCAAAAGAAAACAATCTAGAGAAATTAGCAAAGTTTTGTCATTCTTAGAACATTAAAAATAAACAAGATATTCCTTATTTGTCTACAGAATTTGTACATAAAGCACTAAAAACCTTAAGCAAACAATTTCAAGAGGAGTTGATGAATTGGATAGTAAAATATTAAAATTGTCTGCGTCATTTATTACTGATATTTTAACGTATATATACAACCTATGCATAGACAACACAAAACACATTTTCCTATAATGTTCAAAAAACTAAGGTTATACCCCTTTTCAAGAATGGTGATGGTGAACCATCGAACTATAGGCCTATTTCGATTCTTTCTACTCTCTCCAAGCCTCTTGAAAAGCAAATAACCTAGGCACTCTTGTCATACAGCTCTTACATCTGTGATAGAACAATGGCTAAATAATATTAATAATGGACAATTTTCTGGAACATTATTTGTTGATTTCGCAAAAGCTTTTGATGTAATAGACCATGACCTTTCTCAACGTAAATTAAAACTATATGGTATTCATTCTAAATCTCTTGAATTTCTTAAATCGTTTTTTTCTGACAGAGAACATTGTGCTTATGTAAATAACCAAAAGTGACAATTTGAAATTGTTACAGCTGGAGTACCGCAAGGATCTATTTTAGGACCTTTGTTATTTTTTATCTAATAAATATAATAATATAATAATCTCCCCCTATATATTTCTACTTCTTGTGAACTCTTCGCTGATGACACTACATTACATTCTCAAAATACAGACTTGAATAATCTCTCCTCCTTATTAAAAAGGGCTAGTGAACTACAGGAATGGACTGAATACAACCACATGGTCCTCAATCCATACAAAACAAAATCAATGCTAATTACAACAAGACAGAAACGACAAAATGTATCTATAAAACTTCCTCCATTAAAAATTTGCAATACAATAATTGCTGAAGTACAATGTCATAAGCTTCTTGGTGTAACTATAGACAATAATTTGTCCTGGGTGAAACATATTTCAAATATTAGTAAAACTATTTCTAAAAGAACCTACCAATTATCAAGGATAAAGCAGTTATTAAATTTACAATCTCGTAAACTGTTTTATTCCGGTCATATTTAATCACTTATTGAATCTTATTCCTCTTCTATTTGGGATTCTGCTAGTGGCAATGCAATGAAGCTTTTAATTAGAATTCACAAACGTGAAATTAAACAAGTTATACTTAAACAAAAAATATCTCCAGATGACTATAAACGGATCAATATTCTACCTCTTACCGACAGACTAAAATTTAATGAAAATGTGTTTTCGTGCACAAGGTTCTTTCTGGCAATGCACCTTCCTATCTTTCTTCTCCCGGTCCTGATTTGGCTCGGAAGAGTCCGCTGGACCTAAAGCAACAATCAATCAATCAATCAATCTTTCTTCTCTTAAAAAATAACAACAACTGCTAGATTGTCCACAAAATGAAATGTTCCAATTCCAAGAATTGTTCTCTCCAAAACTAGTCTAGCTTATTCCGGTTCCACTTTGTGGAATAACTTTCATGAATATCTCCGCACTCCAGCATTTAAATTTACATCATTTAGAACACGTCTCCTAAAACACATTAAAAATTAAATACTCATTAATTGTTAATGTTGTTGATTGATATTAACATTAATTTGATTTCAACTGTTTGAACATGATTTTATCTAATGATGACTTTGTTTATTTGTTATTGTTCCATGATGTGAAGGTTATAACCTTGAGTTGTATTTAATAGTTATTGTTAAAACCCCAAGGGCAAGATGTAAAAAGGCGCATCCAGCGCTTACTCTTTTACCCTTGCAAAATAAAATTGTTGTCTTATCTTATCTTATCTCTGTGATAGACTGGAAGCAACAACCATGAAAGACCAGAATGGACGAAGGAAGACAGATAGTGACAGTTCCAACAACAAAGACTATCGTTGATAGCCTGTGGGGTCTCATTAACAATACCGACACACAAACATGAACACCAACAGCGTTTAGTATAGGCACAGACTATACCCAGACCGGAAACTTCTATATAACAGTTACAAGCCACTTTTGCGGGTTACTTCCCTTGGCCTAGGAATGTTACTTGTAGCAGACGCTTTTAGCTGTACACAGAAAAGCACTGCAGTTACACTATGATCGCACGATGTTTAACCATAACTGCTCATCTGTTTTAACTATAGGTGACTTTATAGTTGTTTCTTAACAAATTATATTGTTTGTTGTGATGCATTTATGAAGCTTTTCAACATCATTATTATTTGTTTCACAGTTAGTAGTTTGAAAGATTAGTATCATAAGTATGACTATAGAGTGAAGTATTTTCTACAAGAATACTGAATTAACCTCTGTTGCTATAACAGTTTGTTTTCTTTAAACCAAAATATAATATTATAAAATGGGTGTATTTTACTGTTTGTTTTTTAAATTAAATTTCTATCAATAATTCTAATTAAGTTTTATTAATAATCAAGTCTGTATTGCTGTTTTCTTTTAACTCCTAGATTCGGATGTCAGTGTGTGTGTTTGATCGCACAGTTTTTAACCATAACTGCTCATCTTTGTTTTAACTATAGGTGACTGTAGTTGTTTCTTAATAAATGATTGTGTTTATTGTGATGTGTTTATGAAGCTTTTCAACATCACTATTATTATTTTCACAGTTATGACTATAGACAAGTGTTTTCCACAAGAATACTGAATTAATTTCTGTTGCTATAACAGTTTGTTTTCTTTAAACTAGAACATGATATTATATAAATCTGTGTTTTTGCTGGGTTTTTTTAATCTATAAATGTATATTTAAATTATTTTTTATTAATATTATCAAGTCTATTTTGCAGTTATCTGTTGACTCCTGGTTTTTGGATGTTATTGTTTGTGTGTGTATGTCTATATATATATAATAACAAATTAAAACACAACAAAAAGTGACAAGAGAGAGAGAGAAGAGAGCATCTATAACACAGCGTTCAACATGCATATATAAAAATGTGAAAACAATTATCAATTACATACGACAAGAGAAGGTTTATTGTCCCAACATACAGAAGACATTGTCCTAGCTTGAGAAAAAAATTGACTTACATGCCTTTTTAAAACAGAACTGACTAAACAAAATATTGATTTTGCCTTTTTAAAACAGAACTGACTAAACAAAATATTGATTTCCCCACACACACATAATTCAATTATTTTATTTTAGGTCTCTTCACTTATTTGAGTGATTTTAGACCAAACATTCGCTCGTACAGACATACAAACACAAAATGTTCCCCCCAACCCCAAATCTACAAAAGTCTGTTGATTGATGATTCACTTATTAATTTAGCAATGTCAAAATAGAGTGATGATGTAAAAGATTGTCCAATGGTTCACTTTTGTCAATGACTACTTGCTTTTCTTTGTAGATGTTAGTCAAAATAGAACATTGACGTATAATGTGTTTGACAAATAAACGCTGTGAAAAAATACAAATATCTGTAGAAAATTTGGTGTTCTATGAATTTACCCTCAGTTTGTGAATAAGTCTGTTAACACATAACAAACTGCAAAAATGGCACACATTTGGACTACATGCAGGATGCACAATTACTCAAATAAAATAACACCCTCAGCCCTCAAGTATTGGGATTAAAAACAAAACAAAACAAAATGAAGCACAGTACACTCTCTAATCACACCTATGTAGATGTACATTAGTGCTGAAAGAAACACGAGAAGCATTCAACAACAGATTTCTCACTGATGTGTCCCTCCATTTCTGCTCTTCAGTCTTACTTTCGCGGTGGCCATGTTGACGTTCCAACATTCCACGGCAAAGGGACGCAACTCTGCACTTTGACTTGCAAAAAAGGCATTAGTTTCCAGTCTGTCCGGTATAGTCTGTGGTATAGGTAAGTGTGTGTAACAAACACGCACACACATTTATCTAATCGTTCTTATTTAGAGCTTTTCCAGCTCAAGAGCTGCTCAAGGCGCTGGCCGATACAGGATCTAACTCAAGCCGCCCGAGGCGCCAACTTGCAGCCTTTGGGCGCACCGTAATAACGCTCCAGACAACTGAGCACAATCCTGGGCAGCCAGGGATGGGAAGAAGGACCTAGGTGCATCCTGGGTGTGTTCTTGTCACCGGCACTCACCCGTCTAGGACATGAGCGTCAGGATCTTTAAAGTCCGTTATGATGGAATGTATGCGACACAGACTAGACCTCGGTTTATACTCTCATCCGAAGGAGTAGGAAACGGGATGAGTAAAGTGTCTTTCCCAAGGACACAACACAATGCCCCGGCCTGGGCTCGAACCCGGGACCTTCAGATTCGCAAGCCAAAGCTCTACCATTAGGCCACCGTGCCTACCGTGCCTACCACATACACAATGAAAGAACACAACAGACCGTCAAAGCAAAGCAATCAAGTGTGTGTTGGTGTGTGTTTCTGCAATGGAATAAACCACGAACACATAAACCAAAAGACCATAACAGCACACGCAAGAAGACTTTGAAATCAACAAAAACATAAGGCTTATTGCGAAGGTTAAGAGGTAGTTCACACATCGTTTAAAACCGCACCGCGAAAAGGATTTGAAGTATATGGACAGAGCATGCAGAATATTTATTATGCTACATGGTAAAAGCAAAGCAATACTTCAAACTTCACAGAGCACAATAATAATATAGCATGGATACTGAAACCTTTGATTCACGTTTCAACCACATTATGCCACATTAAACTGCTCGACGATATAAAACCAGAGACTCTGGAAACATTTGATTTCACGAGGTTTCCATGAATTACAACTCTGGCGACAAGTCAGGCATTACTGGTGCCAATATTAGCATAAGGAATGTTCACCGAGGTGAAGTGACTTCTGTCCCTAATCCATGAGTATTGCTTGCTTAGGCACAGGCAGACAACAACTAAAACAGTGTCGAACCGCTGCGAAATATTTATGCCTGTTTCTTTAATCAGTGTATTCTGGGTTTCTTCTTTTTCTACGCTTCGTGATATTTGATCAGTTCAAGTAAGTATTTCGTAATCTTTGGGTTTATTATTGACAATATTTTTGTGATCGTTGTGTTTATATTCGATAATATTTTAAGGTCTGTGTAACATGGGCATAAGAATTGGCATCGAGGTACATGGTGCGTGCGGTCGGCAATCTTGTAGCAAGTGTACGCGTGTGTCTTGCGATTGCGATTAGCGATATTTATTTTTTTTTAACAACTTTATTATCACCAAGGTGAAATTCGGGCACTTTCATTTTCGAAAGAACAGCAGCCCCACGTGAAGCACTTTACCCAAGGTACATGCTGGGTGTATTCTTGTTACCGGCACTCACCCGTCTGGGACATGAGCGTCAGGATCTTTAAAGTCCGTTATGATAGAATGCATGCGACACAGACTAGACCTCGGTTTATACTCTCATCCGAAAGAGTAGAAAACAGGAGTAAAGTGTCTTTCCCAAGGACACAACACAATGCCCCGGCATGGGCTCGAACTCGGGACCTTCAGATCCGCAAGCCAACGCTCTAACCACTCGGCCACCGCGCCTCCCTATATGGGTTCGACCTTGACTCCAGCAAACTATTTTGTACATGTGGATCTCTGTGGCCAGCGCCTTCAGCAGCTCCTGAGCTGATAAGTGGGATCAATAAGAATTGTGAATGTTCTTGATACCTGCAATCGACTGGTCTGTGTTCTTGGACTGTGGCACTTCTCGCTATAGTCCTGTTGACCGAGAATTGTAGACTACTTGCTTTCTTGGGTGAGTTTCCCTGTCTGGGGCAATTTGTTAAACGATTCCTCTGGAGCTCCTTATGGGGATTAAAGTAATTCATGGGGAGAAAGGACTGCGGTAAACAAGATTGGTTTAGGCTAGTCACACACAGGCTTCTCCGCTGGGGCGGTGCCAAGCAATATTCCATGTTTATAAAGCAAAACTCCATGTCAGGACTATAGCATGCTCAGTGTCACCGAACTATTATCGATGGCATTTTACTTGATACTCATCAACAAAAGTTGCTCTAAAGGAAAAAAAAATCCCTGATACCTCTTTCACCTACGAGCAGTAGGTTAGGGCAAACCCAATTGTTTTGTGATTGAGAGGTTTGTTTGAGAGGTTGTGTTAGTAGTGCTAAACATACAGCGTAGCTGATACTAGACGCGGCCTTCTCCCTCTCTCCAGTCTCAACAGACGTTTGAGAAGACCTACCTCTAGCAGACTGCAGGCTTTCTGGAAGTATTACATCATCGCCTCGACACCGCATCCCTTTCCCGCCGTCACTCGGCTTAAGAGGATAGGCCTTCTCAGCCTGAGACTTGAGAGAGGAAGATGGCAGCGTCTAGTCTGTATGAGTTATCGTGCTGAAAATGAAGACGTTGGAAAGGGAGGGAGGAGAGAGATAGATAGAGAGCGAAAGACTATTATAAAGGTGCCTCTGGCGCCTATGTGAGGGCGACAGTACACGGTCGCCTGGGTCCCCTCTCCAGAAAAGCAGCAACACTGTGAAAACATCTTGTTCTTACCGCTGCCCAGCTATAGGACGTACAGCTCAATCTCTTTCAGCGAGAGCGGCCAAAGGAAAGGTGGGAAACATGGTAGAAGAAGGTTGGTCAAAGAAAAAAAAGGACTGCAGAGAAGCTTGAAGAGACGCATTTGCTGGAGGAGGACGGTGAGGAAGAGAGTGAGAGAGAGAGAGGAGAGAGAAAGAGAGAGAGAAAGAGAGAGAGAATTCCGCCGGAAGCACACAAATATAACAACAACAACAACAACAACAAAAACTATGTTTATTTTCTTTCACTGCAAATTAATCAAAATCAAGAGTCCACAAACCATATAACAGTTTAATAGATCTAGAACAGTATAAACCCATATTCCTTTGACAAAGTGCTTGAAGGAATTGAAACTGAACTGACTGAGGCTGTTCAGCGCAAAGGACAGTCAAATAATTGTTATTTTATTAGCCCGGAAGGACGCCCATGGCGATGACCAAAAACCGAATCTAACTCAAGCGACCCAGGTGATCAACCTGCAGCATAAAACACCCCAGGAACCCAAGAAAAATTATTGCTATGTCTCCTTCAATATCGTCCAGACTGAACATTTTAACTTTTAATGTCTACACCCACCATTGGCGATGTCGCGAGATGACTAGTTTTACCCTGCTTACTTTACTATTTAGCCTTGTTTAGTCATTGTAATCTTAGAATGTTAATGTTAGGCTGCAGCAGACGATGGAAGTAATCAGGCGTAGCAATGGTATAATGCCGTGTACACACAGTGGTAGCTGACGGTAAGAGCGAAGACATCATCGTAGCTACGTTAGGCGAGTCGATTACTAGCCAATGAGAACACAGTTTAGAATGGATTCAACCAGGTCTGGCTGATTCAAATAGAGAGATAGAACAGGAGTCGAGTTTGAACCGAGGAGCAGTAATCAGCTACACAGTTAGCAGTAAGATCTTTCCTGAACAGACAAGGAAGCAGTGCTTGGGAATCTTAGTATTCAATCAAGTAGCCTTGAGCCTGACTTTGTCAAACAGGTAAATGAACATACTTCTGTTTCATCGTGATATATTTATATTATTGTTGAAATTATGGTTGTGGAATTTGCTATGCATAGATTTGAATTGTTCGTCCAACGTTGCGTGACCACGTGGCGAAACACGACCGGTTGCGCCGCCATGTTGTATACCGGACGGAACCACTGTTGTTGAACCTATATATATATGTTTGCAGACCAGGGGCTGTACCAGTGAATGTTTATAATATTATTAATTCTTTATGTGTATAATTAGCCACGATTTATATTTATGTATGTATAGGAAATTAGAGTTGAGATTCCAGTGGACCACGGACGTAGCAGAATGTTCGTCGCTTATGTATAGAGATGTGGAGCTATCACTGAGGGCTACTTTGGCTTTCAGTGAGACGCTCTGCACAGACCTATCATTCAGGGTTGTGCAGAATTTCGTCTCTTATATTACAGACAAGCAGGCGAGATATCCCGTGCGCCCAACTCCAAAGAAAAGACGAGTTGGCTGTTTAGCCTCTACAGCACAGGACTGAGAGAGCAACCCTGGAAAACACTCTCCAAGGCACCACAGCATGTCAAGGGACCAAACTACACGACGACCCAGCGTGTACCAGAAGCTACCTCAACAAAGGGCTTCAAACCCGCTACTCACAAGTTAAGTGCATAGGAAAAAGGTGCACTAAAACTGATAGCAAAAGGACCACAGTAGTCCATTCTTCAGAAACTATAGCAAAACGGACCACAGTAGTCCAATCTTCAAGAACTCTAGTAGCCAGTGCCCTATGAAGACATAACAGCTGCCTAGACTATCAGCGATCGAATTATTTGCATTGACTTATGACTTTTTAAGGTAGATTAGTACATCGAAGATCTTGTATAGAGTAGAAGAAATAAGTGTGTGATTTTAACTGTTATCAAGTGGCTGGACTACATATGATTCATAGCCGTGTGAAAGCTAGTGTGACATTAATCTTTTACCATTTTTCTATCTCTGTACCCCAGCCTTAACACAGACCGAGCTAAATAAATAAATGTATTAAAGTAATTCACCGGGTGACTAACTAGCAGTTCCCATAGAATAAAGCGTGAGGGTTACAGCATTCCATTGTGCAGAGCCCAGCAACCCATAAACCCCACGTTACAGGCGATATGGCAGACGCGGGGTATACGAGACCTAAATCGACATTGAACCATTAGATCAAGTCACACTGCTAAGATGGACATTGAAAATGGCCACTATTTATCTTGCCCATCACGGGATTCGAACCTGGGTCATCGGTGTGCCAGGCGAACGCTCTACCACTTAGCTGCGGCGTTGGGACGAGAAGAAAAAAAAAAGAAAGCAAATTCAGCAGCAGTAACATTTTATCGTGAAATTCTTATCTTCTCTTTTCTTCTTTTGGCGTCAAAAGCCCGTAACTCTACTTTGTAGCCTATTTTATTCGTAGCGTCGTATTGCGTGCCTAGGGGGAATAATACAAAGCGATTTCTAGGAGGCCGAATTAAACGGAAAGGTGGACGCAAACACAGCAGAATGGACTGGCAACATAGAAAAGGCAAGAATATTCCTCGGGCACGCACCACAGTCTTCCAGCGGACTCATCCGAGCCAAATCAGGACCGGACAACCCCTGATCCGCATAAAAAATCTGCTGAAACAACCCTAGTGGTAAAACTGAAAGCTCTCCACCATCCAGTCACTTTACAATAAAGACATCCCACACAGGGGACGCTGAAGCTGTACTCTAATATATCGAACCCCCGTTTACACACACAAAAAATGGAATACAAACATCATTATAAATTATCAACAAAACACATATAAAATGCCTACATTGCTAAATAATAACATCATAGGAAGCCCTAGTGACCACCTGGCAGAAAGCGTCCAATATTCCCAAGCTGATCCAACAGACCCTATACACAAATAAGGAGTCTTGTCCCGGAAGAGTTTTAAAGAAAAAAGGTAGGTGACTGGTCTAGCGAAGAAGAAGATAGTATAGCAGATTGATAGAACAGAGCAGGCATGAGAAAGAGCAAATGAGAAAGACAGCGACAGTGGGAATTTAAAGCACTAAATTTCCAGAAAGTGGGGATACTATTTATACTGAAACCCCCTGCACCCCAACGGGGGTGCTAAAAAACGAACCGTAAGAGAATATGTCAGTTGTCAGTTGTACAAAGCCACGTGTACAGTTATTTTAAAGAGTGGCATTGTCTTTATATTCAAACCTCTTTAAGTAATGTATAGCCACTGATAAATATTGGAAAGAAGTTTCATTGTTTACAATATTATTAAGCATTGTGTATAGTTATCTTGTACAAATCATTAATGAAATAATGAACAGTTCTACAGCCATGTGTAAAATTGTAAAGCCTGTAAGTAGAAATACTCTAAAGAAAATCATTATCTTGTTTATTATTCTTGTTTGTTTATCAGTTTTGTTTCCATTATAGTTAAGTGTCATTGAGGGTATACGGGTGGGTTACTTATATAATTGTATAGATTAGTTAGGTTTTGTGTGAATAAAAATGGTATAATCGTTCCCTCTGGTGTTTTATGTGTTAATGTTTGGAGTGGTTGTTTCTCGTGTGATAAGCACACACTTGTGTACCCGTTGTTCGGGCAGAAGATGTGACATGTTGGGTCAGTCAGTAGAGACTCTATTACTAATGAGTGATAATAACTATGTAAATATCGTCCCCCCCTTCACTCCCCCACCTCCACCCCCACGAATCTGTCCGTCGTAGATGAGAGAGAAGTTAGGAATACTCGTATCAATGTTTATCAAAGCCAGCTTAATGAGAGCGTCGCCCATTTCCTCAAACTCGTAATTGCTTTACTTTTTCCGGTCCTAAAAGAGAATTTACTACTACTACTATTACTACAACTACTACTACTACTACTACTACTACTACTACTACTACTACTACTCCTCCTCCTCCTCCTCCTCCTCCTCCTCTCGCCGGTTTTGTTTTCTCTCTACACCAACGAACTGACGTGCGACACCAGCATTTTTACTTTGATAAAGTTTGCGGATGATATGGCTCAAATAGGCAGGCTGAAAGATGAACAATCTCTCTCGCAATACTTCGATTTTACTTGTACGCTTCTTACCTGGTTCAGTGACAGTTATTTAAAGCTAAACGTAACTAAAACTAAAGAAATTTGCTTTGAAGAACACCGTGCGAGAGATCCTGCCCTGCTTCGCCCCCTGAAAATTGCATCTGAAAATGTAGAACAGGTTGAAACTTTTAAGTATTTAGGGACGGTTTTAGACAAGAACTTGAAGTTCAGTGATCATGTTGGTTTTATTTGCAAAAAGGCCAATCAAAGGATGTATCTAGTAAGAAAGTTGAAAAATTTTGGGGTCAATGTACATATCTTAGAAATAGTTTAAAGATCTCTAGTAGAAAGTATTCTATGCTTTAACATTGTTACCTGGTTCGGAAATCTTGGCGTTAGAGACAGGATCAGACTCAACCGCATTGTAAACCTAGCTAGCAGAGTGATAGGAAAGACACAAAAGCCAATAACAGAAATATATAAGGATTTGGTAAAAAGTAAAGCTAGAAAGATCATGTCTGATAACAGTCATCCCATGTGTAGATCATTTGAACTGTTGCCCTCAGGTCGGAGGTTTAGAACCCCGGCCTGGAAAAGAAACTTGTATGGCCACTCTTATGTACCAAGTGCAATCCGCATCTTAAATTTAAGCAAACTGTAATACCCCCAGTTACCTACAATGGCTACATTTGTCTTCTGTGTACTGTGATGATGTAATGTAATATGATGTGAGTTGTGCAATGAAGTCAGCTATTTGTCATGCGTATGATTGTCTTAATTAATGTTTTATGTAATGTAATATGATGTGAGTTGTGCAATGAAGTCACCTATTTGTCATGCGTATGATCTGATTGTCTTAATTAATGTTTTATATAACAAAAACTGTTAATATTTCTTTTAGTTTTTAATCTTTCTGTCTTAGTCTTTGTGCTACTAAAGACAAATTTCCATGTTATTGTATTTTAACTATGGACAATAAAGATTCGTATTCGTATTCGTATTCGTATTCGTACTACTACTACTACTACTACTATTACTACTACTACTACTACTACTACTACTACTAATAATAATAATAATAATAATAATACAGTATGCTATCGCGCTTTATTGTCAATCGAAATCAAAGCACTGTGATCTAAATAAATCACTATTGCAGAAGGCGGAAGAGAAATCAGGGTTTTTATACTTTTGAAATATAGATTGACTGCAGACAATACTATTATTGAAGGGAGGGAGGAAACCGGAGTATCTGGAGATTTCTTTAGGTATCTTGAAAGGTTAGTACATAAATTCACCGTACTACCAGGACACCCCCTTGAATTATTGCATGCTCCCGTGGTCTAACCACTAAGTTTCTGTCACCCCTCATTGTAAGATGGAATATAAAACAGGGAAGAACAATTCTGCTAAATGACCCAGGCAATTCTCTGGTTCTTGTTGCTGTAACGTACGTGCAATCCCTGTCTGGAGCCGGTCCTGAAACCGGAAACGGATGTCTCTTAATCGCCATTCGACCTATTCCTTCTTCCCCTGTTTCTTGTTAAACGTCAGTAGTGAATCTGTTTACTCGTATCTGTCTGTCCGTCTGTCTCTGTCTCATCATCATCATCATAATCATCATCATCATCATCATCATCATCATCATCATCATCATCATCATCATCATCATCATCATCATTATCATCATCATCATCATAATATCTCTCTCTCACTCACTCACTCGTCTTCGTCATTATCACCTTCCTCTTTTCTTTTTTTCTTTTTCTTTTTTTTTGGGAGGGGGGGGGGGGGGGGGGAGTACCCAATACCTTACTAAGATTCTTAACCGCTACTTTCGTTTGGTAACGTTGTTTTCCTGCTTCTTTTTCAGACAGAACTAAGTTCCTTTTGCAAGTGCGGAACGGAGCGTTTATACTTCGCTGAAATTCTGGGTAAGCATCCCTACCATTTTTCTTTTTTTCAGAGTAAGTGAATCCTATTGCGTGTTTTATTTTGGCTACTCTCTTCATTCTGCAAAATAAAATGAAATTCTCCTTCGTTTCTCATGTGTCTGTGTGACATTCTCCTTCCCTCACCACCTCCCCTCCCCTCACCTCCCAGCTTTCTTTCTCTATACCATTGCGTTTGTTTCCACATTAATTTATTTATACTTTTTCCTCTTCTCGCTCTCTCCCTCTCTCTCTCTCTCTCTGTCGCCTTCTCTCTCTACCTACCTCCCCCTTCACACACGCTCTGTCCATTACCCTGTCTCTTTCTCTCTGTAATATCAGAAATGTTGAAGACAGAGATGTTGTAAATTATTAGCTTAGAGATATACAGATAGCATTGAACAAAACCTTATGTTTATTTGCCAGCTCTCCAAAGGAACGTTCGCAGTTATTAAATTAACATCCTTGAGACAGTCACTCCCGATAGTATCAGGAAGAACTCCCTATAAAGAATGTAACTTAGCCCACTTGGACATCTGACCGGCGTCATTAGACCGCTGAATAGCCACGCGAGTCATCCTATCCTATCCTATCCTATCCTATTCTATCCTATCCCGTAACTCAAAGGTCGTTGGGGCACCACAGGTGATTGTTTAACCAGCGTATTCCACCTTTCTCTGTCCTCAGCAACCCTCATGGCTTCGTTCAGTGTCAAACCAGTCCATTCTCGAATGTTGTCCTCCCACTTCTTTTTCTGTCTCCCTTCTCTTCTGCCTCCTTGCACCGTGCCTTGCAGGGTGGTTTTTGCAAGGACTGATGCTCTGGTTACCATCGGAGTTTCCGTTTCTTCACCACTGTGAGCATGTCATTATGTTGTCCAATGCCTTGTGTGATGGTCTGTCGGACTTCGTTGTTGGTGATGTGCTGGTGTAGAGGGTATAGCGAGTCATATCACTCTTAAATCTACCCTACATCTCCCTCTTGACACTCAGAAGTTGAGACGTAGAAGCGCGTACCACGTAAAAGATAGTGTCCCAGAGATGGGAAAAGAGAACAAAGACGTCTGAGAAAGGATTCACCTATTCGCGAGAACGAGATGATTGGTCGGAGGTGACATAGATTCAGCAATTTATTCCCTACACCCCGTAACCAGTATGCAGTAATACCCGCGTAGTACTACGAGGGTCAAGGAGCAGACTGGAGTGAAAAGCCCTCATCTATCACCAAAGGAGTGATAGACTAGAGACAGTTTTACGGTTCCCAGAGTAAGTTAACACTAGTAGTTTTATAGTAGCTTACTTGTATGTTTATATATTATATTGATTGCCATGTATGAATATGCTCATGTTATATGTATTTATAGAAACCGGTTATTATTTCTGATATAGCTTCGCCTTAAGATTCAGATAACTTAGTGTACTTATGAGAAACTCGGCAGGTGTCTGATGCTGTAGACTCCTTGCAGAGGTCACACCTTAGCAATATATCTGACTAGAATATTGTAGCCAGAATTCTAGATTGTCCAGTTCAGCTCTGCGATGGTCTGTGGAGTCGACGCCCGAGCGCTTGCTCCCGTGGAATGAAGGAGATCAACTAGAATCTACCTCACCACGTTCATTCCGTAGCTACGAGACTCGCCCTATCATACTGAGAGTGACCAGTCTCCCTCAGAATGACCACCAGACTCAAGCACTCACCGAAACCGAGAGCTAAGTCTCCTCCCAAATGCAACTGATGTCAAAACCACTCCGAATATTATTAGACCAACAAATGCATAAACGGTAGTACATGATGAAGACGTCTTGCTAAAGAACTTCCCCAGCACATTGGACAGTTTACAACAATTATTAATAAAATGTAATTAAGGTTATGTTAGAATTTGTGTTGAAGATATACAGGTTGAAATCATATAAATACGACTGTTGTCATTCTATTTGTATTGTTGTGTGTCCACTAGCTCTTCTTCTCATGAGACCAATTAGGCTAGTCTGCCGACTAGTAAGAATAAATTCTTATTTGAGCCGTTGATACTTTGAAATCCGAAAACAAATATGAATTATTATGTGACCCAAGCACAGTGATTTAGTTTCTCACGTCGCTTAGGAATCTTGGTAAAGAAAGACTGATATAGATCGCTAACCACGCCTCTTCAATCTACAAATCTTAATCCTCTTGTAAGATAATCGTTTTTTCTCCAGGATATAATCTCTCTCTCTCTCTCTCTCTCTCTCTCTCTTTCTCTCTCTCTCTCTCTCTCTCTCTCTCTCTCTCTCTCTCTCTCTCTCTCTCTCTCTCTCTCTCTCTCTCTCTCTCTCTCTCTCTCTCCCTCCATGCTTCCATTTTCCACTCCTGCCTCCATGTCCCCAACCTACCATTTTCTTTCATTCTGCGACTCTTGCGAGCTTGATAATAATAACGAATTTTAGAGTGGGTAGCCCAGGGGAAGAATAACGAAAATTGGGCGTTGCGGCGAGAAAACTGCACTGAGATCAACGGCACCGCATTCAAGTCGTCTTCAGACCAGGTTCATTGTAGCAAAACGGTAGGTCTCAAAGTCAAACTGTAACGTGCATTGCACAAGGTATGTGTTACAAAAAAATAAAATAAGCACAGCGTACTCCTTTTTAGACGTAATGCCATAATGATCAGTTAGGGACCTTGATGATACATATCTTTCCTTTGTTGTTGCCAGTGGTTTTAAACTAATGCATTTTGCATAAGCCTATCATTATTATGGATCGTGTCTTGAGTTTTGGTCACATCTAAACTTCACACACAAAATGGCGTCGTATCGATTTCCACAAGTGTCTTCAATTTTCATTGGTCAAGTAGAGTGTGACTAAAATTGATATCGCATGTTAATTGACCAATCACAGATGGTGATGTTTCTAGCAGGCTGTGAAATATATAAGTCGTAAGGATACAGGACCTACTTTAACCCATTTAAGAATCGCAGTCTCCTATGCCTTTTCAACAAAGACTGAAAAACCAAACGGTTTTCTTGCATTTTCTAAGGCGCGCTAAAACAGCAAGATTTTACTCCCAACCCGTCACTAATTCACAAATACTACAGCAACTATGATCTCGAGGAAATGAAGAGTCAAAAGAGTAAATGAACCGCCTGAATTAGCAAATGAAATTTTCATTGTTTTTCATTCGTTGCCTAAGCCAGAGTTGACTGACGAAGGGGTGACGAATCAAGGGAAGAAACTCACATCGTTTTTCACTGGTCAAGTTTGGTTCAAGATACCTGTCATGTTCTGTTTTTTGTTTTTCTGTATGTGTGTAAGTGTATGAGAGGATGCTTTTGATGGGTGGGTGTGCGCACGTGCGTTTATTTTTGTGTGTGTGCTGGATAAATGTGAAGAAAAGCTCCTGATTTTTTGGACTTTTTTTCGTTGCGCAGTTCCTATCCTATTCTATTCCATCCCGTAATTCGAAGGTCGTAGGGGGCACCACAGATGATCGTTCAACTAGCGTACTCCATCTTTCTCTGTCCTCAGCATCCCTGGTGGTTTCGCTCAATGTCAAACCAGTCCATTCTCGAATGTTGTCCTCCCACCTCTTTTTCGGTCTCCCTCTTCTTCTACCTCCTTGCACGGTGCCTTGCAGGATGGTCTTTGCAAGGCCTGATGACCTGGTGACGTGGCCATACCATCGGAGTTTCCGTTTCTTCACCACTGTGAGCAGGTCATCGTGTTGTCCAATGGCTGGCGTGATGGTCTATCGTTCTCCTCTTGTCTAATGTTGATTGCTCTTTCCCCCCCCCCCCCCCCCCCCCCCAATTGAAGAAATCGATACATAAATGTTATTCGCATATTAGAGGTGGAATATGAAAAATTGTCACATCTCGATCGGACAATATTGCACTCGTGAATATTGTCCGATCTCGATGTGACAATTTTCCATATCCCACGCCAAGATGCTAATAACTTAGAATGGTTCAACAGTACAGTATATACAAAATCTGTGTTGTAATCCCTGGGGTCAAGAATGATACCTGCCAACAATGTATTTCCGTGAGCATTATTTCCACTGTTTAATGTATCGAGGTGCATTTTTCTCTATCTTCATATCCATATTTTTGCCTTTCTTCCCCGTTTTGTTCCATATGACGAATGCTAGAGCTTGCCTGACGTGATTTCGCTGACTGACTAGTTCGGTGTAATTCCATGTGTGAAGAGAAGGATGAACTTATAAGTTTACCTTCTACACCCACCACCTGAAATACTAAATCAGCACTGAACCACCAGAGCAATCATACTGCTTAGATGGCAGTGGAAATGGCCATTTCTATCTTGCCCACCACGGGATTCAAGTTTTGGTTATTGGTGTGCCAGCCGAACGCTTTGCTACTGAGCTATGGCTATCTCTCTCTCTCTCTCTCTTTCTCTCTCTCTCTCTCTCTCTCTCTCTCTCTCTTTCTCTCTCTCTCTCTCTCTCTCTCTCTCTCTCTCTGTCTCTCTCTCTCTCTCTGATCCTCCTCTTCCTTTCCTGGGACGACTTCTTCTTTTAATTCCTTCTTCTGTTGCTTCTTTTCCTCTGAACTCTTCCTGTCCTTACTTTCTCTTCCCCTACGCCACCCATCGCGTTCATCCTCCTCTCCCTTCTCCTTCTCCCCCTCTTCCTCCCATCTACTCTTCCTCCAAGTCTTCTCCTAATATTTGGACGAATATTGAATCAAATAGCAGGTTGCTAAATTTAAGCCGCTTTATTGGAGTTTGAGTTATGTCACTATTTATATATTGTGCATTCCCTTTTGTCTTATTTTGAGAACCATGCGATGCTGTACATTTTTCTTTCCATGTTGACCCAACATAAAACTTAAAACGGGTGTTTGACATTTCAGAGGTTTATCTTGTGATGCCTATGGAGCAGTTTTTTTGTGTGCCGTTCATTGTTTTTTAATGTCTGTAATTCCCCATCACCCCCTCCCTTTTCCCCTATTTTTTGGCTAAAATGCCCCCTGGGCTATGAGCCTTGTTTCATGCATTAATTATATGTGGTTTTGCTAATAAAAAGACAAAGTTCCAAAGTTCCTAAACTGATCCCGTGTGTGCAAGTAATCCCCACGCCTGTTTTATACGTCGCTGAGTGGTGTTGGTGTTCCTGTAAGAATTGGCGAAAGGCACAATCACCGCTTTGCAGCATCGCACACCGAGGTTCCTGGATATTATAAAAACATACAGTGACGGTGTACTCCAATATACTCAGGCATCTGGTGATGTGACAATAATTTTGAATCGCCCCAAACTTTGATAAATTATAACATAAACATAAACATGCGAACGACCTTGTACCTTATTAGAGTTTGAATATAGGTGATATTTTTTCTTTAATAATAACAATAATAATAATAATAATAATAATAATAATAATAATAATAATAATAATAATAATAATAATAATAATAATAATAAAGCGCTTTTGTATAGTCTAGCGCGAATTTAATATATTTTGAATATAGCTTACCTTTACTGCAGTTGGCAAAAACGACAATTGGTTTCCATGGTGCACAGGCCATTTATCGTTGCTGTTTTAAAGTCCTTTTTAATTGATTGATTGATTGATTTATTGTAGCTTTAGGTCCAGCGGACTCTTCCGAGCCAAATCAGGACCGGACAACCCCCGATCCGCATAAAAGATCTGCCGAAACAACCCTAGTGGGAAAATTGAATGCCCTCCACCGGCCAGTCACTTTACAATAAAGACATCCCACGCGGGGGACGGCTGAGGGTTGACCTCAACTACGCGAACACCCCGGTTACAAAAACAAAATAGAATACAACCATCATTATAAATCATCAACAAAATACATACATATAAAATGCCTATAGTGCGAAATAATACAATCATAGGAAGCCCTAGTGACCACCCGGCAGAAAGCGTCCAACACTCCCAAGCTGATCCAACAGACCTCATACACAATGGGCACACTTACACAGTGTTATCTGGGTAAATCAGTGTACATCTACATAACTTGTATTGACATGCCTACTTGTTTTGACGTCAGAACAATGATCCGTTAGGGTTAGGGCTGGGTTAGGGTTAGGGTTAGAGTTTGGGTTGGGTAAAGGGTTTGGGTTCGAACACTGCAAAGTACTTAAAAATGGGGACGAAATATGACCCATTGTCAGCACAACGTATGTGGCGTTTCTGGAAAGTCATGATAATACTGTGTAATCTCGGCTGTGGGCGTTGTATTTTGTATGTCAGCGTTCGCAACACTCTCTTTCCAGCGTGTGTGTTTGTATGCGTGTGTGGGTGCGTGTGCTTCTGCGTTATTTTGTTTGCATGTATGCGAGTGAATGCGTATGTGTGTTTATGTGAGAGAGAGAGAGAGAGAGAGAGAGAGTGCTAAGGGGTGTGTGGTAGGGTGGGACGGAGAGAGAGAGGTACGGTAGCTATATTTTATTCTCCCCCTAATACCATCATATCTGCTGTTGCATGCAATGTCATTTGAATTTCCATTGCGACTGCTGGGTCCCGTTCGTCTTCATTAAAATCGCCCTTTATAGGAGCTGAGGTTTCTATTTTATCTTGAACAATTTATTCGCATTTATTTGTCTATTGTAACATTGTGATTACTGCATCCATCTTAGACTTCCTCAATACCTAGCCATTATTCAGTTTTGGCACGCCGCGGAGGCAGGTTAGAGGTAAGTTATCTTGCACAGTTTCGTGGCTGAACCGGGGTCGATCCTACATGGACACTTTGTAAGTATTCTCCAGAGTTGTTAAAAAATAGAGGTCAGTTACCTTGCATAGTTTTGTGGTTAAAACGGAGTCGATCCTACATGGACACTTTGCAGTTAATCTCCAGAGTTGTTAAAAATAACTAGAACTACAGATTGTCAGGGTTGTATATTATATCGCGTAACGACACCGACAGTCACTGATGGAACTATTATTATTATTGTTTTTTAAAATTATTATTATTATTATTATTATTATTATTATTATTATTATTATTATTATTATTATTATTATTATTATTATTATTATTATTATTATTATTATTATTATTATTATTATTATTGTTGTTGTTGTTGTTGTTGTTGTTGTTGTTATTATTATCTTGTTCCTTGTTCTTCTTCTTGTTTTCTTTCTCTTGTTCTTCTTCTTCTTGTTTTCTTTCTCTTGTTCTTCTTCTTCCTCCTCTTCGTTGTTGTCCGATCAGTACAACTTATGTTAATCTGATGAATAAAAATTGATACAACAACGTTGTTGGCCTTCTAATTGTATTATTGCATAATTCTCTTTTTTTGTCTGATGGCATAGCTTCAAATATTTAGGAGCCATTGTATTAAACAATGGGTCGAGACAGGAAGTTCTCTCCAGCATTGCGCAAACAGCTGCTGCCCTGACAAGGTTGAAGCCAATTTGGAAAGACAGGGCCATCAATCTACACTCCAAGGTAAGGCTGCTGCGCTCCGTTGTCATCCCCATCTTCCTATACGTTTGCGAAACATGGACCTCACAGCAGACCTATAACGAATAATAGAGATGATAAAGCATGGAGATGAGGTGCTACAGAAGACTTCTAGGCATTTCCAATACCCAGCACATCACCAACGACGAAGTCCGACTGGCCATCATACAAGCCATTGGACAACACGATGCACTGCTCACAGTGATGAAGAAACGGAAATTCCGATGGTATGACCACGTCACCAGAGCATCAGGCTTTGCAAAAACCATCCTGCAAGGCACGGCAAAAGGAGGCAGAAGAAGAGGGAGACAGAAAACGATGTGGGAGGACAACATTCGAGAATGGACTGGCTTGACACTGAGCGAAGCCATGAGGGTTGCTGAGGACAGAAAAAGATGAGTACGCTGGTTAAATGATCATCTGTGGTGCCCCAACGACTTTCGAGTTATAGGATAGGATAGGACAATAGGCCAGCACCGACAATCATAGATAAAATCTTAGTTGTTGTTGATGGTGTTGTTGAAGTTGTTGTTGTTGTTGTTGTTGTTGTTGTTGTTCTTCTTCTTCTTCTTCTTCTTCTTCTTCTTCTTCTTCTCCTCCTCCTCCTTCTTCCCCTCCTCCTCCTCTTCCTCCTCTTTCTTCTTCTTCTTCTTCAGCTCCTCCTTCTCCTAATAACAAGATTTCCTCTCTCTCTCTCTCTCTCTCTCTCTCTCTCTCTCTCTCTCTCTCTCTCTCTCTCTCTCCTCTTCTTCCTTCTCTGTCTCGTCTTTCTCGTCTTCTTCTTCTTCTTCCTCCGCCTCCTTCTCATCCTTCACCTCCTCCTTCTCCTTCTCTAAATGGCAGTATTTCATTTCCTTTGTGTGGACTATATAGGAGGGTTATATAATGATTGGCGATTACGGCACCGACAATCATGGATAAAACCTTAGTTGTTGTTGATGGTGTTGTTGATGATACTGTTGTTGTTGTTGTTGTTCATCTTCTTCTTCTTGTACTTCTCCTCTACCTCCTTCTCCTCCTCCTCCTTCTTCTTCTTCTTCCTCTCCTTCTCCTAATAACAGGATTTCCTCTCTCTCTCTCTCTCTCTCTCTCTCTCTCTCTCTCTCTCTCTCTCTCTCTCTCTCTCTTTCCCCTCTTCTTCCTTATCTTTCTTGTCTTTCTTTTCTTCTTCTTCTTCTTGTTCTTCTTCCTCCTTCTCCTCCTCCGTCCTTTTTCTCTAACTGGCAGTATTTCATTTCCTTTGTGTGGACTATATAGGAGGGTTATACAATGATTGGCGTTTACAACCACCAGTGCATCTGCACGCTGCGTAGCCGAGAATAGCCACTTACGTACGCTTACTCCACTACTAATACAAAGCAGGCAAGGCGAACTTAGGCCACGACAAGTCTCAGCTTCGCAGTGCGGTGCATCACTAGTGAGATGTATGGGACAATTCCGATTTGTTGCACTCTGGAGATCTTTCCGTCTTTCTCTGCTGTCTGTGCTTATTGTTCCAGAGTTTCCATTTTCGACCATTCCATCCGTCTTTCGTGTTGTTTTGTCACGGCTCTTTTTTTGCGTATTCAGCATTCTGTTTCTCATATATAGGCGTTCTCCTGTCAGCTCTTTGTTGCTGTATTCGGTTTGTTCTTTAATGGGCGCGAAATAGCTCAGGTAAATGATAGGTGTGTGTGTGTGTGTGTGGGTGTGTGTGTGTGTGTGTGTGTGTGGGTACCCACAAAAGCGCACAAATGGGTAGCAGACCTTGTCTTTCTTAGTAACAAATGGGTTCATTTGCTTGGAACCCACTTTTTTCCAGGACCCCACTTTTTTCTAAGTGCGCGGGAGTGCTCTTTTAGTGCATGGGAGTGCAGTTGTAGTGCATGAGAGTGTTTTAAGTACACAGGAGTGCTCTATCCGGGACGGAGAAAATACAGTCCATTTTCGGATAAATTTTGAAGAAAACTCGACCTATTTCGTCGCCTATAGGAGACGAACTAGATCAACTTTTTAGACGGAAAGAGCCAATTTTGACTTAGATTCTTACATTTCTAGAAGAAGTTTGCGTTCTTTCCGTCAAAAAATCACTTTCCGATTCCTACATTCTTAAATAAACCCATTTCTGATGAATTGCAAGTAGGTGGGTGTGTGTGTGTGTGTTTCTTGTAAGATGTTACTTTTTTGACAACCAAACTATGTTAAAATGCTTACTTATAATGAGCTGCTATGTTAAATGAGTTTTGTAAGTTTTTTTTTTTGGCAGACGTCAGTATCCAATAGAATGTGTTTCAAGAACAGATTGTTATAAGATGTCTTTTCTATTTTTGTATTCCCAGACTTATCAGAACGAGCCAAATGTCGTGTTTGTTTTGTTAACGCAATACTGTTTTTAAATAGATTAATGTGTATTGCGAAATTAGGATTCTAACTTTATATTGATCGGTCTTCGCAGCAACGCTGTTTCGAATTAATGTGTTAAGCGATCGCTACGACCTTTAAAGTTTCTAAAGCACGTGGCTAATCAAAGCGGAAATCCCATGTGGGAATGATGATTTTACCTGGCTGTTTTTGCACTGTTTACGTACGAGAGAGAGAGAGAGAGAGAGAGAGAGAGAGAGAGAGAGAGAGGGGGGAAGGAGGAGGGGAGTGTCATGCTCTTTCTTGGTTTTTGGTCCAAGAACCTCGAACAAATCGTCCCACTCTCTTCGCAGCAAGCCTACACTCTCTGTCTTCAAATTTACTGGCATTGTTTATTTTATTGAATTTCTAAGCTAGAGTTGATTGAATACTAGGCCTACATTTTGAACGAAGCGGTGATGAATCAATGGAAGAAACTGGCATCGTTTTCACTGGTCAAGTTTGGTTGAAGATAATACCTGTCATGTGTCATGTTCTGGTGTTAGTTTTTCTTTATTCTGTATGTATGTAAGTGGATGGGCTGATGCTTTTGATGGGTGGGTGTGCGCGTGTGCGTGTGCGTTTATTTTTGTGTGCGTGCTGGATAACTGTGAAGAAAAGCTCCTGATATTTGAACTATTTTTGTTTGCGCAGTTGGATGATATTATTTATAAGCAATTTGTAAAGCGGTCGTTCACATGCATCTTTCTCCTCTAGTCTTAAGATCGATTCCTCTTTATTTTTCCCAATTGAAGAAATCGATACATAAACATTATTCGCATCTTAGAGGTGGAATATGAAAAATTGTCACATCTCATTCGGACAGTATTGTCGCTTGTCGCGCTTCGCTCGTGAATATTGTCCGATCTCGATGTGACAATTTTTCATATCCCAATCCAAGATGCGAATAACTTAAATTGGTTCAACAGTACATTATAGAGGAAATCCGTGTTGCAATCCCTGGGGCAAGAATGATACCTGCCAACAATGTATTCCCTTGACCATTATTTCCAATGTTTATGTATTAAGGTTCATTTTTCTCTTTGTAAACGGGGGTTCGATAAATTAGAGTATAGCCTCAGTGTCCCCTGCGTGGGATGACTTTAATCTAAAGTGATCGGTTGGTTGAGTGCCTTCAGTGTTACCATTATGGTTATTTCAGCATATCTTTTATACAGATCGTGGGTGAATACTCATTCAACCAAGTAATAGCTAAGCGATTCTTTTAACTTAAAGTACGTTCTATGACGTAAGATAGTGCAAAGTTCCGGTGACGAGTTTTATTTTGATTGGGTGTTATTGTTGAAGAAACGGAAACTCTGATGGTACGGCCACGTCACCAGATCATCAGGCCTTGTAAAGACCATCCTGCAAGGTACAGTGCAAGGAGGTAGAAGAAGAGGGATACCGAAAAAGAGGTGGGAGGACAACATTCGAGAATGGACTGTTTGACACTGAGCGAAACAATCAGGGTTGCTGAGGACATGGAAAGATGGAGTACGCTGGTTAAACGATCATCTGTGGTGCCCCTACGACCTCTGAGTTACAGGATAGGATAGAATAGGGTGTTATTGCATCATGCTAGAATGTTCGAATTTTTTCTCCATTCCAGAGAGGCTATACAAGTAATGCACTGTCTGCTTGTAGGAGTGATTTATAATGATTTTTGATGATAATCTTTGAAGTTATTTTCGGAAAGCGATCTTGCATGCAGTTGTTAATGTTTGCTGAATAAAGTTGGAATACGTTATACGACGACTCCTGCCTTGTTGCTAAGTGAACAGGTTGCGAGGATAAACGAATTCGAGTTACACTTATCAAGATTCAAGCGTCAGGACTGAATCAACTATTGATTAAAAAAAACCACGTGTAACACAATTTCTCACTATCAAGGCTAAACCAAGGAGAAGGCTTTCTACAAAATACTTTACGCCGAGCGGCGGGGGCATGTTTGCCCAACACCTACCGAAAACCAGTATTGTACTGGTCAGCAGTGCCGACCTCAAGGTGAGCAAGCTCTGCCTTCAGGTCCTCCCTGAACACCGTTATGTCAATAGCGCGGACGTTGCGAATCACGCGATGCACAGGGGTTTAGGCAGGAATGACCATGACTTTATTTTAATGACTACTGATATATATAGTATTAACAAACGCAACATTTATCTTCTCTTATTTATTGTCGATGGATGAATGATCTCCCCAGAGTTAGCAAATTCCTTAACTAACTTTGGAAGAACCACCATAAAGAAGGAACCTATCTCTTGACAGCAATGATTAAAATGCTCAATTTCGTTTTGCAAAAAAAATTTCATTTTCATAAAATTTGCGAATTAAAAAGTTCGTAGACAATGAAAAATATGAAAAATTACGACGAGAGAGAGTGAGAGAAGGAGAGAAGGAGCGAGGGAAGGAGGGTCAAAGAAATAAAGGAAGAAAACGAAGAAAGAAAAAAGAACGGGAAAAGAAAAAAAAACAGAAAAGAAAGAAAAGGAAAAGAAAAAATAGAAGAAGAAACCTCGACAAAGGGTAGGTATATATCTCAAAGGACAAGAATGAAAGCTATAAATGAAGATACGAAGACAGAAGAAGTACGACACGAAAGGAAGATTAAGCCACAGACGCAATGCATTTCAGACACAAAAGAAAGAAAAGAACAGAAAACTATCAATAAATAAGAATTTGAAAAAAAAAACGGTTAAAATTATAAAAGAAAAGAATATGGATAAAGTGTTTGTTTCCCTTCCTGGTATAAAATTTTAAAGAAAGAAAGAAAGAGACTAACGCGACTTAAAAGAAGAATATCGAACGTAAAGCAGCATTAACTGCGTACGTGCAATGTGATCATCAGTCTATTTTTTCATTTGCCCACTGATTTAAACCAAACATAAAACCAACACCCTTTTCTGCATACATTTTTTGTCTGTATAGTGCAGTTGTGCAAACGCCACACTTTTAAAGATTAAAAAGTCAGTTATAGTTCGCCAAGATCTCTTTGTTCAGAGGCTGCGAACTGCGCAAAATGTGTGGGGAAATAAACTAATAAACTTAGAAATTCCTAGTAAACTAACCCGTTCTTTATTATATAAATTATAGCACAGCAGCACAGATCAGATTCGGATCCCAGAGGACAATGCAAGTATTTTCTAGTCTCTATGGTGATCGTTTGATGTCACGTGCAAGAATATATAAAGTCTACTTTTGCTTTACCGATATTATTTTTGCTTATGTAAAGAGATAATAGTTTTTTGTGTTGTTTTTTTCGGTAAACAGGCACTTAAAGAAAAGAGTGAGACATTATTTTTTTAAAGTACGTATGAAGCAAATGGAAAGCCCTAAAAGGTCGCGTGTCTAGCTTACAAATCTTAGTTCAGGTTGACAACAATACTCTATTATTTTATTCTAATGTCTAATATTTTATTCTAATGTCTAATGTCTACTTCTTCTCGAAGCTTCTTCTTCTCTCCTTCCTCCTCCCACACTCAACCCTCTTCTTCTTCCTCTTCTTTTTCTTCTCCTTCATCTCCTCCTTTTCCTTCTCCTCTTCCTCATTTTTCTACCCCCGGCGGGATGCCGGGATCCCCACTTTGTGGAAATTTAGTGCTCTTAATTATCTGGTTCCTTTGTCCGTATTCTATTTATAGACTTTTCTTCTGCTTTCAATACCATACAGCCACACCTCATGGCTCAGAAGCTTTTGTCTTACACTGTCCCTCCTAGACTCGTCCTGTGGATCGTTCACTTCCTCGTGTCCAGATCTCAGGTCGTCCGCTTTCACTCTGCTGTCTCATCTCTCAAACAAACGTCCTCAGGGTACGGTTCTTTCTCCGGTACTTTTCACGCTCTAGACAAACGACTGCAGAGGAACTGACGCCACACCGGTCATAAAGTACTCGGACGATTCTGCCCTTGAGGACCTGTCCAATTTAAATGCTGTGTATTTCTCTGAAGTTGATAGGTTCAGCTCCTGGGGCAAACAAAACTATCTGGACTTAAATGTCAAGAAAACTAAGGAACTGGTCATTGACTTTCGTAAAAACAACGCTCTCATTCCAGACCTTGTCATTGATGATGTTACAGTCGAGAGAGTCACTCAATACAAATACCTGGGAACCATCATTGACGATAAACTGAACTTCACTGCAAACACCCAGGCCATCCACAAAAAATGTCAGTCTATAATTTACTGCCTTCGAAATCTCCTAGTCAGTAGCCGCATCCTTCAGACCTTTTACTCTTCTTTTATCGAGTCCGTTCTTACCTTTTCTGTTATCTGCTGGTATGGAAGTTTGTGTGTAAAAAGCAAAGGTGTGCTGGATCGAGTGGTGAAAGTCTGTGGGAGGGTTGTGGGAGTGAAACAAGAGAGTCTGCAGGTGTTGTATGAAAGACGTGTTGTGCGGAAAGCCAGTTGCTTTGTGCTGGATAGCACTCATGTGCTTGCGCACCACTTCCAGCTCCTGCGTTCTGGAAGCCGCTACCAAACACCAAGGGTCAGAACTCTCAGAACGAAAAACAGTTTTATTCCGAAGGCTGTCTCATTACTTAATAAATGACACGTGTGTGCGTGTGTGAGTGTGTTTGTTTGCCCAAAATAATTGTTGTCATTATTCTTATTATTAATTTTAAAATAATTCTTCATACGGTGGTATCTAGACATGTGATGTGGCTGTGCATACATGCACTAACATATTATATATTTAATATAATCTAATGCATAAATATTTACTGATAATGTTCGGTGCATTATTTTTATTATTAATTTTAAAATGACAATTCTTATTTATTGATAATGTTCTATGCATTTTGTTTTAAAAGAATTTCTTTTAGGAGAGAGAGATAGAGAGAGAGAAGGAGATAGAGCGCATGTGTGTGTGCGCGCGAGAATGGGGGCATTTGTAGATAAATGTATAATGTGTATTAACCCTGAGTTACTTTAATTGAATCATTCTCCTACCCCCAACCTTATCCCCTCGGCGAGCCTTTCAGGCCTATTTGTCTACAAAACAATCTTCCCACCCTAACATTACCTGTCTTCAAGACCTGCTTATAAGTCGCGCAAGCCATAAAAATATCACGGTCACAGGTAAGAGCCATCAATGTAGAATAACTTCCTTAGTAGGAAAACAAACAATGGCATATCCTTCTTTTGTGGAATTTCAACATTCTCATCTCTCCTGGTACTTGTACATCTAGTAATAGTATCCCAAGTAATCCAGTGTGTAACTTCACTTTTCACAGCTTTATTTTGTCGTTGTTTTTCTGAGGTTTCTCTCCTGGCAGCGACACAGCGTGAGTCCGATTTCCCTTAGACTGCTAAAATCACTAACTCTATTTCTCGAATCTGTCTCTCCTTTATAATTGTTATGTCACAACTACACCATAAAATAGGCTTATATTATTTAGTTATGAACGTGACATGCGTGAGGGGTTATGCAGCTGGATGCACCCTCTGTGTGTGTATGTGTGTGTGTGGGGGGGGGGGGGTGTATGTGTGTGTGTGTGAGCGCATGCTTTTTTTTGTTGTTTTCTTTTCTTATTTTGGTAGTCTGCTTTTCTTGTTTTGTTTCCTGACAACATTTGTGTGCGGTTCGCTGAAGATTTGTGGATGTGAGTGAATGAAGAAATTGTTTTTAGGTCCCGAGATATTCACAGATGTCGGGACCAGTTGTGTTTTTAATTGTTATTGTCATCATTTATGCCATTCCCAGACGCGCAAAGCAAATTCTTCTGTGTATTATATTTGAAGCGAATAAAGAATCTTATGTCTTATGTCTTATGTCTTAATTTCATTTAACACTTGCTGTCGTTTAATGTTAGCATGCATAAGTGTAATTATATTATTCATATGTGACTGTGCATTTTTAGCCTCATTGTCATTATGATTGTTGTTATTATTATTGTGATGTTTATTCCTTGTTGATTGTAATTGTACACCACAATATAATTTCTTGTAAAAGATAATAAAGTTGTTTTATCTTATCTTATCTTATCTTATCTTATCTTATCTTATCTTATCTTATCTTATCTTATCTTATCTTATCTTATCTTATCTTATCTTATCTTATCTTATCTTATCTTACCACTGTCTCTATCATTCTCATTTGTTCTTTATCGTTCCTAATCTGTTCTTTCAATCTACTATCTTCTTCGCTAGACCAGTCACCTACCGCGTTTTCTTGAAAACTCTCCCAAAACTTTTCATTTGTGCATGGGGTCTGTTGGGTTAGCTTGGGGTTATTGGACGCGTTCTGCCAAATGGTCACTAGGGCTTCTATGTTGTTGTGTTTTAGTGTGTTTTTTTGGCAATGTAAGCATTTTATAGTTATGTGTTTTGTTAATATTTTACAATGATGTTTATATTCTAGTTGGTTTTTGTAAACGGGTGATACATTAGAGCCCAGCCTCAGCGTGTCCTGCTCGATATGCCTTTATTGTAAAGTGACCGGCTGGTCGTGTGCCTTCAGTGTTACCATTAGGGTTGTTTTAGCAGATCTTTTATACGGATCAGGGATTTGCCCTCTTTCAACCAAGTTGTAGTCATGATTCGGTTCTTTGCAGTCCGCTGGACCTTATAAACAATGAGTAACTAACTAACCCCCTTCTTCTTATTTTTCTCCTCCTCCTCCTCACTCTTCTTCTTCTTCTTCTTCTTCTTCTTCTTCTTCTTCTTCTTCTCCTCCTCCTCCTCCTCCTCGTTCTCCTTCTTCTCTCCCTCCACTTCCTCCTTTTGGAAATTGTTATTTCTGTCAGTAAGAAAGTACAGCTGTACAGAGGCGTGGCACCTCGAGAGCACGGTAGAGGTTATACGTGTCGCCTCTTGCTAATATTAATTCTGTTCCTTGACCTTTTCATTATAACTTAACGTTGCGAAGCTTATGTGGTTTTTCCGCAGCTGCATGGGTAGTTCTTTTCTATGGCACTAACACGGTATGACTAATATATAGCCACACCCACGATATTAATATTCGCATATTTCACTTGTATATCAATATTTGCGTAATTGTATAGAATTATCAAGTCTTTATTTATTGCCGCTAAGCTTCTCTGGCTATTTTTAGCTAGCCAGATGTAACCATTTTTCCGCAGTGTACCAACGCTTTTTCGCCTTTTTTGAAACTTACCGATAATCGTAATGGGCTTTTCACTCTTCATGCTCTATATATTAAATCTTTGCTTCGGTTTATTGAACTGAATGGTGATCAGAGATATCGTTGATAAATGAATATATTTGTACTGCAGTTGTAATAGATAATTTTTACGCGCGTTATGTTAATTATAGGACAAAACTGTCTTGCATTGGGAAAGTATCGTAATGAAGCAATACACTACCGAAAAAAATGTGTTTGCAAATTGGCAATTGTATTGAAATGTATTCGGTTTCTAGATTTTTTTTTTTTTTGGGGGGGGGGGGTATTTAGGTATTCACATTTTTACAATTATATTGTTTGTATTTTTCTTCAGATCCAGGGGAATCGCTTGGTCAAATGGTGTATATTTAATAATTAGCAATTAGACCAGAATGTTTTAGAAAATGGTCACACATCTTGATTGGTTGCAAGAGAAAGTTGATTGTCAACTTTAAATTACGACTGATGATATTACTGGCATTTATTAATAATAATAATAATAATAATAATAATAATAATAATAATAATAATAATAATAATAATAATAATAATAATAATAATGATGATGATGATGATGATGATGATGATGATGATGATGATGATAATAATTTGTCCCTGAAACTATTACGGGTTATGTATAACTTATTAAATTCCGAGGTCACTGACCACATGAATACAAGATTCGATTTACAATGTTCGTGTTCTGGGGAACAACACCCCAGTTTATAACTGAAGATTTGTTAAACAGAAAGCCAGAGCCAAAGCCCATAATATACGGAAATTCGGGAAGCTGGGGATTCGCGCTAAATCTAATTTATTGAGCAGAATTCCTTTGCACCAGGGAATTTCTAGGCCGGAAAAGGAGGAAAAGCAGAGAGAATAATGATTTTAAATTACACCACCACCAGCACCATTTGCCACCACCATGAACCACCTCACTTGCCATGCAGCTTTCTAGACCAGTTTTCCATCAACTCTCTCTCTCTCTCTCTCTCTCTTTCTCTCTCTCTCTCTCTCTCTCTCTCTCTCTCTCTCTTTCACACTCTCGCTCTCTCTCTCTTCTCTTTCTTTCTTTCTTTCTTTCTTTCTTTCTTTCTTTCTTTCTTTCTTTCTTTCTCTTTCGCAAGTATGCACAAAAACATAATATTCACTCACTCTCACTCATTTCACAGAGATGCATTCTCTCCTCTCATACAATATCCCTGGTTCGATCATTCCTGACTTGTTAGAAAGAAGTGTAAAGAAGCAAACATCAAATGTAGCTAGCTACATGTAGGCTGCTGTAGCTTCCCCACCTCCAACCCCCAACTCTCAAAATACACAAATGTTTTCTGTACAGTACGATGAAGTCTATCACACACACACATACTCCCCACTTCCCACCCCAACAAGATGGAATGAAACCAGTGCATTAGCTCCATTCAATGACTACTACCACGCTCAACCTTTAATTCAATCATCTGGGCTTCGTGAGGGGCATGCTCTAATAATTAGGTTCATGGACCAAAACGCTGCGTAGCCGAGTCTTAAGTTCCCCCTATTATTTATATAATTTATGTGATGATATTCTGGAAAAGAAACGTTTATCTTACTAGGGAATAAGACTTATTGATAGATGGGCGATGGGCTACCACTATCGATCGTTCTTTTACCAGAATTCCGAAGCTGTGTGAGAGACTGATCACGGCGCTTTGGTCACATAAAATTTATATTTGTTCTCGGTCTTTTTAGTATCATTTGGCTCAACTTGAGAAACGCTGCTTACTAATCAAAAGACTAGGTTATTATGACTCGAGAGAAGAAAACTAATAGCTACACAACAATATAAATAGAATGACACCAGTCGTATGTATGTAATTTCTCGTTTTATATATTCACCACAACTTTCACATGTACTTCATTAAACAGGTAACTTAATAATTCTAAGAGTTCGATGTGCTGGGAAAGTTTGTCAGCAGGTCTTCTTCATCCTATGCTACGCGATTATATTCAAGTGGTTGACTATTTTCTCAAGGGTAGAACTCAGTTTGCATTTGTGGGTGACTTAGCTGCTCTGTCGTTGAGAGTGCTTGGGTCCTTCTGAGAAGTCTTGCCTCTTAGGTTGAGCGGGTGAGTCGTGTAGCTACGAGGTTAGGACATGGAGAGGTAGTGTAACAGCAGAAATATTGACGACAAAAATGTAGGAAATTAGCTTAGCGAAACAGAGATACCATCGAACGAAACTGGACATTAATACAACAGTTAGCTAACAAGCAGCACACACATGGCAAATTAACTTCCTTGAAACAGTCACACCGCCGATAGCTACCGATACCATCAACAGACTTAGCGACCAAGAATTTTAAATAGCATACTTTAGTCAAAAACTAACCATAGCGTTGTCTTCGATTAAATAACTTACTCCACCATGAGACACTAAGTAGCTCACTCCAGCCAAAAGTTACCAAGATGATGTCACCAGTATTGGGCAGGCACCGCTTATCGTTATTACATATATCCTACCCTCGAACCCTGACACTCCACTGTAAAGATAATTATGCGTGACAGAAATAGTGCAGGGGAGGAACTATTCAAATTAGAAACATAATTCTGTAGATGCGAGATTAAAGAAAACGAGAGCTAAAAACGATTGGTCAGAAGACTACTAGGGACTTTTGCATATCTTTGGGGACCAAATCTCAGCTGGTTAGTCGCAAAAGAAATACCAAGCTGTGAGGGTCGACCAAAGGAACAAACTGCAGTGTTCGTCTATCTCCATCTCCTCAAGAGAGTGCTAGAGACGTAAAAGACGATTTCACGAGTCCCAGAGTCCACAAGTAAGATAACACTAATAGTTTTGATATGTGTATGTTTATTTTATATTGATTGCCATGTATTGATAATATGTTCTTGATATTTATAGTTACAGAAACAGATTATTGTTTCTGAGACAAGTATGCATGTGGATTGATGTATCTTAGCCTTAAGATTCGAATTGAATTGTGCATATGGGAACCCTGCAGGTGTCTGATGCTATAGACACTTCGCAGAGGAGACCGCACACTTATAGCTAACGAGAATACTGTAGCCAGAGCTCCGACTTTTACAGGTCGGACCTGGGATCATGTTTGTGGAGACGAACGCCTGACCGTCGCTCCCGTGGTACCAAAAGGAGAACAATCCAGAGTCTACCTGGCCACGTCCGAACCCCACAGCTACAAGGGCGACTCGACTCACTGTAGATAAGTCACCCGCAAAGGAACTGAGTCCTACCCTCGAGAAACGTATAGAAAACCACTCGAATTTAGAAAACTATGAACAGTGAAGATCATAACTACAGTTAGCACAGGATGAATAAACCCTGCTAACGAACTCTCCCAGCACGTTGAACTATATTACTTATTAAATTACCGGTTAATGCAGAAATGCTAAAGTTTGTGTTGGATATATAAAAAGTGAAATTACATACATACGACTGGTGTCATTCTATTTGTATTGTTGTGTAGCTATTAGTTTTCTTCTCTCGAGACATAATAATCTAGTCTTTTGATTAGTAATTAACGGTTCTCAAGTTGAGCCAAATGATACTAAAATTCCCGAGAACAAATATAAATTTTATGTGACCAAAGTGCCGTGATCTGTCTCTCACACAACTTTAGGAATTCTGGTAAAAGAACGATCGATAGTGGTAGCACATTGCCCATCTATCAATAAGTCTTACCCCCTAGTAAGATAAACGTATCTTCCCCAGAATATCATCACAGGTAGAATCTTGGTTGTTCTCCTTCTGTACCACGGGAGCAAGCGTCATGCGTGTGTCTCCACAAACCGTCCCAGAGCTGACCTGTAAAAGTCGGAGCTCTGGCTACAATATTCTGGTTAGATATAAGTGTGCGGTATTTTCTGCAAAGTGTCCATAGCATCAGACACCTGCAAGGTTCCCATATGCACAATTCAATCCGAATCTTAAGGCTAAGATACATCAATCCACATGCATACTGTCTCAGAAATAATAATACATGGCAATCAATATAAAATAAACATACACATATCAAAACTACTAATGTTATCTTACTTCTAGACTCTGGGATCCGTGAAACCGTCTCTAGTCTATCTTGATGATAAGGCTGAGGATAAGCATTCACTGCAGCTTGTTCCTTGGTTTGACCCTCGCAGCTTCGTATTTCATATTCGACTGACGAGCTAAAGTTGGGCCACCAAGGACATGCAGGGTTCTGACCAATCGTTTAACTCTCGTTTTAGTTAATCTCGCATATACGGGATTATTCATTTTTATTTGAATATTTTCCTTCACCTGCCCTATTTATCAGAAACGTATAATTATCCTTGAATTGGAGTGTCAGAGGTAGAGTGTAGGATAGATCCAATCGCGATAAGCGGCGCATGGCTAGTTAACGGAGACGACGTCTTCGTCAGTTTTGGTTGAAGCAAGCTACTTAGTCATGGGTTTCTAAGTTTGTTAGATATTATCTGGAGAGGCTGGTGGCGTGATTGTCTGAAGAGAGTTAATTTAACATGTGTGTGCTGCTCTTTAGGTAACTGGTGAATTAACGTCAAGTTTCATTCGATGATATCTATTTTGCGCTAAGCTAATTTCCTACATTTTGTCGTCACTATTTCTGCTGTTACAATTTATATAACGCATCTCCAGCTCGAGGGTTTCTGGAGGCGCGGGCTGATACAGGATCTAACTCAAGCCGCAATAATCTAACCAGAAATACAATACATAAAAAAATAACAAAAAAAAAAAAACCACAATAATTAACAAAACAAAACAAAATACTATATTATAATATAAAGTAAACTCATCTAGCTAATCTAATGTAACCTAATCTAATATAATCTAATATAATAATAATAATAATAATAATAATAATAATAATAATAATAATAATAATAATAATAATAATAATAATATTCATAATAATAATACTGATGATGATAATAATAATACTTATACTAATAATAATAATAATAATAATAATAATAATAATAATAATTATTATTATTATTATTATTATTATTATTATTATTATTATTATTATATAATATATTAACATAATATAATATAATTTATCATATACTATATATCATTTCATATATGTGATGTGATGGTTGAGTTTAGGCTTTGGTCGAGTGAAGACGTGTAGCGAGAAGCGGAGGGGTTGCGTCGTTTTGACATCCTATCCTATCCCATAATTCGGAGGTCGTAAGGGCACCACAGATGATCGTTTAACCAGCATACTCCATCTTTCCCTGTCCTCAGCAACCCTGATTGTTTTGCTCAGTGTCAACCCAGTCCATTCCCGAATGTTGTCCTCCCACCTCTTTTTCGGTCTCCATCTTCTTCTACTTCCTTGCACTGTGCCTTGCAGGATGGTCTTTGCAAGACCTGATGATCTGGTGACGTGGCCATACCATCGGAGTTTCCGTTTTTTCACCACTGTGAGCAGGTCATCGTGTTGTCCAATGGCTTGTATGATGGTCTGTCGGACTTCGTCGTTGGTGATGTGCTGGGTATAGAAAATGTCCAGAAGTCTTCTGTAGCACCTCATCTCCATGCTTTGTACTCTTCGTTGGAGATCTGATGTGAGGGTCCATGTTTCGCAAGCATATAGGAAGATGGAGATAACAAGGGAGCGCAGCAGCCTTACCTTGGAATGTAGACTGATGGTCCTGCCTTTCCAAATTGCCTTCAACCTCGCCAGGGCAGCAGTTGTTTGTGCGATCCTGGAGAGGACTTCCTGTCGGAACCCATTGTCTGATACAAAGGATCCTAAATATTTGAAGCTATGCATTGTGTTGAGGGATTGGCCTTGGACTTTGATGTCCGTGTTGATGCCATTGGTGTTGTTGGTCATCATTTTGGTCTTCTCTGCACTTATTTCCATTCTATAGTCTCTGGAGGTGGTGTCAAGCCTCTGTACCAGCTGTTCAAGTTCTTGTTCCTCTCCAGCCAATCCATCAATTTCATCCGCAAAACGGAGGTTGGAGATTGCTCTTCCCCCTATGCTGACTGTGCCTTGGAGGACTAAAGTTATGGTCACCCGGTTTGGCATGCAACATTGTGACGGTCAGTGGGTCAGGAGGAACGACAGCATCTGCAGCAGACGACAACCTTACACATGGACGTCGGTCACGGTCAACAGGTATGACGGGAAGAACGGTCTCAGGCTCCACCCGCGACCGACGACAGCGGTATATGTAGTCATGGCGTGGCTGCTCTCATATATTATTATATATACGTGAAAGAGGGTAATATCCTAAAAACGTTGAATGGATCTTGAATATATAATGATTTTTTCACGTTAAATTATCTATATCTAATCTATCTATCTATCTATCTATCTATCTATCTATCTATCTATCTATCTATCTATCTATCTATCTATCTATCTATCTATCTATCTATCTATCTATCTATCTATCTATCTATCTATCTATCTTATCTATCTATCACGCTGGACCTAAAGCAATAACCATGTAATGTAATGTAATCTATCTATCTATCCATCTATCTATCTATCCATCTATCTATCTATCCATCTATCTATCCATCTATCTATCTATCTATCTGTTCATCTATCTTATATATTATCTGAATTAGCCACTGCAGAAAGTCTGATTACCAAGGGGAAGAAACTTGCTACTTTGCTGGAATCGAACTCGGATACATCCAAGCCGAAGCGCCCTACTTATCATCGAAGCCATAGCTGCGTCTCTCTCTCTCTCTCTCTCTCTCTCTCTCTCTCTCTCTCTCTCTTACTACCCACTCCCTTGGAGGCCTCGGCCGGTCTCGGCTACGACGTATGTTTAGACCACGTTCAACATCAAAAGTGCGAATGTTATGATATCAGACACGGTCTGCTGATGACCATTTACAAGTTACCGTTACAGTAAAAGTATTTTCCCTTTTCTTCATTTTTTTCTCCACTCGTGGCATATATAGACAATTATTTATCTATCTGAGAGAATGTTTCGAAATGGAGACTACAGCCATCACACACAGAAGATGTTGTATGTTGTCGAAATGAGTTGGAAACAATATAACGACCTCGCCACCAGCCTCTTAATTTTTATTGCTGTCGTCGGTGTTCTCCTCATACTACTCGTAAACCAGTATCATCGTCATTACGAACTCCATCCTATCTGTTCATGACCTTCTAGTATGAAGTTCCACCAACTTTTGAACTCCACAACTATATTAGCGTTTCTATGCTCCGGGGCACAATTAGAGAGGTTGCAGTAGAAGTTTCTTCTTGCCCAGGCTGTTGCTTTTCGTGTTACCAAAAGGAACAGGAGTCGAGTGCTAGGTTTTGTTATTGTCGTTATATCACCCTCTAGGCTGATACAAACTAACTGGATCGTCTCATATCAGCACTTGCATGAAGGAGGGCTAATACAATTTGTTCATCTTATATATTATCTGGGGTGTCGGATAGCGCAGTGGTTGGAGCACTCGCTACTGTGTCGCAAGTTAAGCACCGTCCAGTGCGGTAAGCACTTGGATGGGTGACCGCAAAACGTGAAGCGACAAATAACAACGCCCCCAGTTGACTCAACTGTGACTGAGTACCTACTCTCTTAAGGGTGTGGCAGGTAAAGCAGCGAGGGAGAGAGATGGGCATCACCCTCATTACGCTGTTAAGATAAGTGTGATCTCCAACATCACGCTCCCCTACGGCCACAAGGCTATGGGACTACCTTTACCTTTACCTTTTTTATATATTATCTGAGATAGCCATTGTGGAAATCCGATAACTGTGGGGAAGAAATCTGCTACTTTGGTGGAATCTAACTCCAGTACATCTACACCTTGTTTGAGGAGGGTATAGGAGGTGGGTTGGGGGGGGGGGAGCGCCCTTTTTATCTTTGAAGCCATAGCTGCGACTCTCCCACCACCACCACCACCACCACCCTCTCTCTCTCTCTCTCTCTCTCTCTCTCTCTCTCTCTCTCTCGTGGGATGACACACTGCGTATGAAGACTAGCAACAGTGGATGTAGGAGGTCGTACAGTGCTGGACGGAGAGTGAAGATAGATGGTATCAGGGTGCCAGAGGTTCTTCGCCCTTCGCTTTGCAGCAAAAGCGAAGCGAAAAAGAATCGATGCTGCTGTAATTACTTATTGCTGCATGTAGACAGAATAGATAAGACACGCCTGAAGTTGTGTTGAATTGTTTGCATTGCATTGTATTGTATTGTGTTGCATTGTTTGTAGAGTTACTATAGATAACTTGTCTGCGATGCGCTTTTTGTATACCTATCACTGCTTTGGTATCTGTCACAGGCGTCCGCATCTGGATGCGATGGCGTCTCTCTATAGAGCGCGTCTCTACTAGGCAGTGTGAACGCGTCCCTCTCTGTACTATGTATTAGCTTACTAAAATAATAGATAGACGGGCGTTATAGAGAGGCGCTATTGCATCCAGATACAGGCGCCTGTGGTATCTATGCCTGTGGTATCTATGCCTGTGGTATCTAAGCCTATTATTTGCCCTGACAACGCAAAATAAACCATGACTATGAAGAACACAAATCTAATCTCAATTACGTATCAACCTCTGCTTTGACTATCCGCGAACGAAAACGACTATCTATGTTATAAATAAAAGTGAACTATTCTCTTACCGACAGCATTGCCAGACATTTGTGGAATATCAAGAATGAGGCCCTGCCTTGACAAAACTAAATGTTGTAAAATCACATAGAGAGACACAAAGAAAACAACGAGATTAAGAGAGAAAAACAAGAAGAAGGATGAAAGACAAGAAGAAGAAGAAGAAGAAGAAGAAGAAGAAGAAGAAGAAGAAGAAGAAGAAGAAGAAGAAGAAGAAGAAGAAAATACTACGGAAACAGAAATAAAGAAAGTAAGAAAGAAGATTAAGAAAAAAAAAAGTAAAATATATAAAGATTTTTAGAATGACAAAAAAAAAAAGAAAAACGGGCAAGAAAAAAAGGAGTAAGACAATTCAACTGGTTTTAGCTATTTTTAGAAAACCATTAAGCCAGAACTATGTATTTCAACTTAGGTGAAATACGGTGGAAGAAAATAAGATATTGTTTATAAGCGCATGCCTCGATAAAAAAAATAAAAAAAAAGAAAGGAAGAAATTTTATAATTATGCTTTTTAAAATGGGACATTTCACTTAAATAAATGTCAGGGCACTTTATAAAGGCCTCTTTAATGAAGAAAGTGAGGTCAAATGTTCTAATTCTCCTACCTGTTTCCTCGATGCAGCCTAATCGACTTATGTATTAGATGTATGGATTCAGTATTTACATCACCTGTGTGATATTAATGAATTATTCAAATGTACTATCTGAAAGCGCATATAAGTAGCAGTGCATACATAACTCAAGAACATCATGCCATGAATGCCTTTTAGAACTTTATGCCGAATGTTGAACACTCAGAAGTGTTAAAAATGTGTAACCTCGCGTTTTGGCAAGAAGCAGTACAACTATTAAAAAATAAATGAACAAAGAAATATATAAATAAACAAATAGATAAACCATTTATATTTCACATACATGTATATGTACACAAATCCAACCATGAATACTGGCAATTCATGTCTGCTTTTCATGAAAAAAAAATATTTGGGTCTAAGTTTTGTTAGTTGAAAATAAAATGGTGTATCTGATCTTAACTGCCCGATTCTGGTTCAAATTCAGCTGAACACATATAATTGATCCTTCCTTCGTGAAAAATAAAATTAACGCAGTTTGTGCCATTCTTGACTTTATGCGGAAGTGTCGGGTGCCATCACAATTCGAAACATGAAGTTGATGATCAACGTAGTTACTAAGATTTCAAGACTACTTAAATACTCCAATATTAATCTGACATAATAATAATGTATATCGGTGAAAGGCGAACGTGGCGATACTGCTTTCACCAGCGTTCATGGAGTGACCGTTCTAACGTATGTCATAATCTGTTGCTGCTGACGCCCACAAACTATTTTTCTGGCACTCGCGCAGTTTGGTTGATGAGAGATGTATTTTTTAGAGAAAACACAAGTGATATCCTATCTTCCTATATGCTTGCGAAGCATGGACCCTCACAGCAGATCTACAACGAAAAATACAAAGCATGGAGATGAGGTGCTACAGAAGACTTCTGGCATTTCCTATACCCATCACCAACGACGAAGTCCGACAGACCATCACACAAGCCATTGGACAACGCGATGACATGCTCACAGTGGTGAAGAAACGGAAACTCCGATGGTATGGCCACGTCACCAGATCATCAGGACTTGCAAAGACCATTCTGCAAGGCACAGTGCAAGGAGGTAGAAGAAGAGGGAGACCGAAAAAGAGGTGGGAGGACAACATTCGAGAATGGACTGGTTTGACACTGAGCGAAGCCATCAGGGCTGCTGAGGACAGAGAAAGATGGAGTATGCTGGTTAAACGATCATCTGTGGTGCCCCTACGACCTCCGGGTTACGGGACAGGATAGGATAGGATAAGGACAAGTAATATGAGAAATGTGACGAAATGTGCACGCTGTAACATATCACATTTTGAGTCCAATTCTTTTCATGCTGGAGAAAAGTGTATGGATTGCAGAAAGAAGAAAAGGTAATGGAGAGAAGAAAACTTTTGAAGAAGAATAATACATCACTGAACATACAGCATGGAATAAAGAAATGACCACCGTTACTTTATGTGTTTCAAATAAGTGCCCTTTTAAAAATCCGGAATTGTTTGTTATAACACATCACTGTAAATTAAAACTTACATGATCTGTAAAAACAATATTCAAAGGAGTTAATTCCACATTTTCTTCGTGGGTCAGTTCAGCATACAGTCATGAGGGAAAACATAAAAAATAGTGAATCCCTACGTAATCTAAATTGTAAGCCGCAGATGTAATTAATGATGTTTACTTCGTTTTAGCGCAAACTACGGATTACGTAGAGGATCAACTTGGGACAGGAGCAACAATACACCATTTGTTATCATCTACAATTTATTTTTTTAACTAGGGGTATGCCTCAGTAAACTAGTAAGTTTAACAAGTTGTTATTGAAGCTGTATCTTTGACTGCAGTTGTTAGTTTAATACTACACATATGTCTCACTTCGTAAGCAGTTGATTTTTCGCAATGATGCCATACTATGGACAATGTCCTATTATTGAAATTGGCAAACACTGTTAATTTTGAACTTTTGTAAGTTCAAACTGCAGCGGGCATGATGACTTTTGAAAACAACAGAATATTGTTTAACCACTGTCATTGCGCCCACTTCTAATTCTTGCAATAACAATGAGTTTAAAACAGTACCCCAGTTGAAGTGCCGGGGGTTTCAGTATAAATAGTATCCCCACTTTCTGGAAATTTAGTGCTTTAAATTCCCACTGTCGCTGTCTTTCTCATTTGCTCTTTCTCATTCCTGCTCTGTTCTATCAATCTGCTATACTATCGTCTTCTTCGCTAGACCAGTCTCCTACCTTTTTTCTTGAAAACTTTTCCGGGACAAGACTCCTTGTTTGTGTATGAGGTCTGTTGGATCAGTTTGGGAATATTGGACGCTTTCTGCCAGGTGGTCACTAGGGCTTCCTATGATGTTATTATTTAGCAATGTAGGCATTTTATATGTATGTGTTTTGTTGATAATTTGTAATGATGTTTGTATTCTATTTTGTTTTTGTAAACGGGGGTTCGATAAGTTGGGGTGAAGCCTCAGCCGTCCCCTGCGTGGGATGTCTTTATTGTAAAGTGACTGGCTTGTGGAGGGCATTCAGTTTTCCCACTAGGGTTGTTTCAGCAGATCTTTTATGCGGATTGGGGGTTGTCCGGTCCTGATTTGGCTCGGAAGAGTCCGCAGGACCTAAAGCAACAATTATGTAATGTAATGTAGTTTAAAACAGTGCATGACCCTCTTCATCTGGGGTGTCGGATAGCGCAGTGGTTGGAGCACTCGCTACTGTGTCGCAAGTTAAGCACCGTCCAGTGCGGTTGGCACTTGGATGGGTGACCGCAAAACGTGAAGCGACAAATAACAACGCCCCCAGTTGACTCAACTGTGACTGAGTACCTAATCTCTTAAGGGTGGGGAAGGTAAAGCAGCGATGGAGAGAGATGGGCATCACCCTCATTACGCTGGCCCAAGATAAGTGTGATCTCCAACATCACGCTCCCCTACGGCCACAAGGCTGTGGAACTACCTTTACCTTTTTACCTTATCTCTTCACCTACTAGCTTTTGCTTTTTCTTCACAAGTTGCTGTTAACATGGCCTCATACAATAACAATGTAGGTTTGTTAGGCACTAGTGCTGCACATGTCATGATATACGATGTTTGTACAGTAGTTTTGATAGCTTAGCTTACCTTCTTTCACAGAGTGTATAATTATGGTGGTGAAAATAAAATGATTATTCACGTGGGTGCTAAGTTGATCTGGTGGGCCTTATGCATGCTATTTATTTATGTCGTGCCGAATTTTCTGAAAATCCTTATCGGGAAGAGAGGGGACTATAAACTGATTAAAATAAAAAATAAAAATTAACGTTGCCTAATACGCCGAATGGGCAAAACTTTGGCGATGTTTCGTATTCGGCGGTCATTTGCTGAAAGTCTGTACAGTGGTGCAGAAGATGCTGATGACGTAAACACTGCCTTGATGTCTTCGATCTTTGTGCTATGAAATGTGGGATTCTTTGAATCCAAATTTGTATTGGCAACTTCAACCGATCTTCTTTGCGTGACATGGGTAGTTTTCTGACCACGACGTGCAAAAAATAATGGTACAGGAATCTACTCCTTAACATTTTATTAAAGTACATTAAAATTTTGTTTATTTAACATAGACAGGTATGTTCCAGGGGCATTGGTGTGCATTTAAGTGAAATGTTCCAACAAACAAGGAGTTAATACAGTTAACAATGTTACGCACTGTATGGTTGTCCATTTGTTAGTTCATATTTCTTTTTTTAAATGTTCTTATATAGCGCGCTTCTATTTGAAGAGCTGCTCAAGGCGCTGGCCGATGCAGGATCTAACTCAAGCCGCCCGAGGCCCCCACTTGCAACCTTTGGATGCATAGTCTGACGCCCAGACGACTGAGCACAATCCTGGGCGACCGGTTTTGGAGAGAAGAGAATGTAGTGAGTGCTGGGTGTATTTGTGTAGCCGGCACTCACCGGTCTAGTCCGTGCGATGGAATGCATGCGTGTACTGACTAGACCTCGGTTTATACTCATCAGTAGAGGCGCAGTGTCTCAGGGTAATTTAATTTATTTATTTATTTATTTATTAATTTAATTATTATTCTTATTCTTGTTCTTGTTCTTTTTGTTGTTGTTGTTGTTATTATTATTATTATAAAACACCGTTGTTTGCAAGACGTTTTGAAGATTCCATTTATTGATGTTCGTGTCTGACCGAATAAAAGTGATGACGATAATGATTATGATGATGATTGATTGATGATTATTGATGATTGATGGATGATGATGATGATGATGATGATGATGATGATGATGATGATGATGATGATGATGATGATGATGATGATGATGATGATAACCGTTGTTTGCGTAACGTTTTGAAGAAACGTATTTGCTAGCATTCGTGTCTGATGAGATTTAAAATTTAGAAATGTAAATGTTGTTGCTGTCGTCGTCATCGTCTTTGTTGTTGTTGTTGTTGTTGTTGTTGTTGTTCTTCTTCTTCTTCTTCTTCTACTACTACTACTACTTCTTCTACTTCTTCTTCTTCTTTTTCTTCTTCTTCTTCTTATAATTATAATTATTATTATTATTATAATTATTATTATTATTATTATTATTATTATTATTATTATTATTATTATTATTATTATTATTATTATTATTATTATTCCCCCTCTTTTTTCTTTCTCCTCTTTCTTCTTCCTTTTCTTCTTCTTCTTCAACAATTTGTATGTTTTCTATTGTTTTCCCTCATAAAAAATCAAAGTAAAGATTAATTTAAAACAAGGATATTTGTTAACTTTTATAAATACTGCTTTTTGGTAGTTTTTGTCGCTGCTAAGATCTTTCTTGTTGTTTACAGGATTGCTGCTATGCTCTTAATGTATATTGATGATGATGGTATTCACCACGACAACGATGATGATGACGATGACGATGGTGTGCGTGTACAATTATTATATAATCTATATTATGAAGCAAATCACTGGCATTATGTTAAGTCATGAGGTTCTGGCCCAGTCCGAGCAATCTGTGGTTTTCTTTTCTTGTCCTTTTTCCTCATCGTTCATGATTGTCTTTGTTTCTTATGTCTCTCTTTCTTTCTTAGGCCTCTTTCTTAGGCCTCTTTATCTTCTTAAAAGTTTCTAATCCATACCTTTCATTCCTACCATTTTGTGCGTACCTGATTCCAAAATCCTTTTACTGATTACTTCTACACATTCCCATTACCACTCAGCAAAGCTGTATACTGTTAATGATTGTGGGCGAGCTGTGTAGGATTTTCATAATCTTTGGTTGGACTCACAAAATGGCCCTTTCATTCATTGAAAAGTTCTTGACAGGCCTAATCTCGATCTAGTCCTGTTGGTGCAGTGTTTATGGCACTGTCAGAGAACGACCATTGTGACCCTTTCGCTGGCGAATCTTAGGGTGCTTTCCTTGCTTTAAAATGGCCATATTTGAAAGGCCTTTTGCTGTTACGTGGCAGGCTTTAAAACAATTTCCGATGCAGAGACTGTTTAACGATCTGTAGCATCTGGTATATCTCCAAACTCGGTATGGAACGATGTTTTGCTTTTTTGGGGGGTGGGTTTGTTTGTGTAGACGATTTGAAACTAGACATCAGGACATGACTGCGTGGACTAAGTCCAGTATCATAAGTTGTTATAGGCTACATATTCGCTTACCTGGTACTAAGTTAAGCCTTTTCCATGTGTTTTAGGCATGTGGCTAATTATTTGGAATTGTGACTATCTGAAAATAGTAGTGTAAATGGATACTTAAAACTACATTTTGATATTTGTTAGATTCAAATCCCTAAGACATCGATTTAATTTTTTTAATTGTTTTGTTTTGAAAATCAATATTTTAGGTTTGTTGTTAATTGGTTGGAATTGTGATACGTGACTGTCTTGGAAGAAAATTACAAATAGATTAATAAAACTACATGTTGATTCATCAGATTTAAAAAATGGAAAAAAGCAAACAAACAAAATACCACATCGCTACTCTGCATGTAGACAGGCTTTGTATTCCGGAGTACTGGGGTGGAGTTAGATTAAGTTTACGTAAAGAACCGCTTTAGTATAGTAATATAGCATCTGTGTAATCCGACACAGGGTTGATGGGCGGATCAGTTTCAGGAGTCAGTGTTTGTGTTTAAATCCCTCTCCCTCACCTTTCAATCCTATCCCCATTAAAAAAACAGAACACAGCAATTTTCAAAATTTAAACAGATTGTAAACAAGTAGCTTATTAAACTAAGATTACTGATTACTCATCTTTCCGTGTTTGTGCTGTTGTTCCAGTGAGGTGAAGTTGTTTGTTGACCGGGTTGCTATCTGGAATTTGCGCTTTATCTTTGTTAAAAAAAACACACCCCAAAAAACATTAAACTCTTACGAATGAATACACTAATAAATATATTTCAGTTCAGTTCAGTCCAGTTCAGTTCACAATACCTTTATTATCTTTTTTTTTATATATACAATGAACTATGAATTTTATGTGATTTTATTCCGTAAAGTTTTACCCTGTGAAAGCCTCTTCATCTATTAAAGCACAAAATCTGAAAATGCTTTAGAAGGTGTTTGGCTTGGATCTTTTTATTCCTTCTGAAAGAATTATGCATGGATACTAATACATCCGAACGCACGAATAATAAAAATAAGATTCCACTGCATGAAAAGGTGACCTGCCCACACTGTCATGCACGTCTGGGAGTGTCTAGTAAACATGCAAGAGCTTTCCATACCCATACTGGCATTTGAAATTCACATTGACAATCGTCTTTGCGGCGTGCATTGCAACATTTGTATGAAAAAAAAAGTTTTCTTTGTTGCTGAATATGGCTTGCATGAGACCTGTTTCCCTGCAAGTATATGTTGTCTTGGTGTGTGTGTGACCAGGCAGAATGATACGTTTTTGCCCTCGATCTGAAAGGGAGTAGCTTTTTTATTTCTTCGTCTCAGTAACGCCAGACCCACAATGACATAGGAACATGGATTAGGAAATGTGTGTTTGTGGAAGAAGATGGCTTTGTTGTTATTTGATATGCTGCAGGTAATTGTAGTCTTATGCAGATTATTGTTTAAAATCTAATATAACATCAAAGGCTGGTATATACATACCTATCTTTGATATATATATATATAATCAAAGTGTGATTTATTTCGGAGATGCATCGTACTCCCATTTATGTTAACATGATTGTACATAGTCTTAATATGTGCAGCAATATAATAATAGTTTTGATTTTGTTTTCCTGGAAGATGAAAGATCAAAGAAAATGTGTTTGGTGTGTTACTGCTATATAATTTCAATTGCTAGGGTCGAGTTTGAACACACTTAAAGTTGTCATAAAAAAGACAACTCTTGCGGTTTATTTAATTTTATTTCATGCTGTTTTATTTTTGTTTATGTTTAATTTAATTTTGTTTTGTTTTATTTATTGGTCGTTATGAGTGTGGTAAGGGCTCTTTTACAATTTTATGAAGGATAACTAAATCAATAATAATAATAATAATAATAATAATTATAATAATAATAATAATAATAATAATAATAATAATAATAATAATAATAATAATAATAATAATAATAATAAGAATTATTATTATTATTATTATTATTATTATTATTATTATTATTATTATTATTATTATTATTATTTTTATGTTGTTGTTGTTGTTGCTGCTGCTGTAGTTGCTGCTTTTATTGTGTTGTTATTAATTTAAACGTTCTGTCTTAGTTTCTCATCTCGCGACTCAAGCTGTTTACTTTTGTAGAAGCGCATTTAGGCTGGAAAGTTACTGAGGTTCTTAAAATAGCTTACGATATTTGGTTTGAGGGATTTCGTACTGAAGAAGAAAAAGCGTGTAGGAATGGGGTGACGTTAAACACACCGCTGAAGTAAGGTGTGCCATTTTCTTGTTCTCCAAGCTAGTGTATTGACAACAAGACCCCTTCTGTATTCATATTTCATCCATGCTGGCAGCATGTTGAAGAAGTAATTTTAACCAAAGCTCCAAAAATTATCCCACAATGATTTGAAGCACAAAAGAAAAATTCAACTGGACGGTTGCATCAGCGAAGCGATCCTATCATATGCTATCCTATCCTATCCCGTAACTCGAAGGTCGTTGGAGCACAACAGATGATCGTTTAACCAGCGTACTCCATCTTTCTCAGTCCTCAGCAACCCTCATGGCTTTGCTCAGTGTCAAGCCAGTCCATTCTCGAATGTTGTCCTCCCATCTCTTTTTCTGTCTCCCTCTCCTTCTGTCTCCTTGCACTGTGCCTTGCAGGGCGGTCTTTGCAAGACCTGATGATCTGGTGACTTGGCCATACCATCGTGAGGTGATCCGAGTTAGCTTAAAAACTGTTCATCAACTTTTATCAGGCCTTTTGAAGGCACCCGTTTTTAATTCCTGCTCAGAAAAAATAGCTTTCCTTTTTGAAGTGGCGGAAAAATGTGGTCCCACCATTTGTTTGGTCCCACTGAAGTTGATTTTGAACATGATCATCTTAATTGTGTTGTTTTAATATCCCTCTGTCCTCTTCCTCCCCACCCCTCCACACACACACACACACACACACACACCCTACACACGCACACACACACATGCGCGCGTACGTCAAGTCAATTCAATAAATCTGTATTACCCACAATGGAGAATTCATACTGTATTCGAAGCTGTAAGGAAATCCGATGCAGTCAGTTAAGATCATAACACACAATACTACTGCATGTAATACTATAATAATATCCTATCCTATCCTATCCTATCCTATCCCATAACTTGGAGGTCGTAGGGGCACCACAGATGATCGTTTAACCAGCGTACTCCATCTTTCCCTGTCCTCAGCAACCCTGATTGTTTCGCTCTTTGTCAAACCAGTCCATTCTCGAATGTTGTCCTCCCACCTATTTTTCGGTCTCCCTCTTCTTCTACCTCCTTGCACTGTGCCTCGCAGGATGGTCTTTGCAAGGCCTGATGATCTGGTGACGTGGCCATACCATCGGAGTTTCCGTTTTTTCACCACTGTGAGCAGGTCATCGTGTTGTCCAATGGCTTGTGTGATGGTCTGTCGGACTTCGTCGTTGGTGATGTGTGATAATAATAATGACAGTAGAAACAGTTGTAACAACACTAATAGTAAAGTCGTAGATATAGACTGATTGCTGTATTGTACAATACACACACACACGCACACACACACACACACACACCCACACACACACACACACACGCGCGCGCACGCACCATGGTCAGATGGGATGCATTAAAATGCGCAGCAAGACAGTTGAATACACAAGCATCACGACAGTACTAGGAAGACATTCTGGCATAGTTTTCAATCAGCAAGGAGATCCCAAGCAGCCATGCAATGAATACACAAGCATCACGACAGTACTAGGAAGACATTCTGGCATAGTTTTCATTCAGGAAGGAGATATGCTTTAAAAATGAAAGTGTTTTTGCAACTCTGTGTTCTGGTGCGAGCACTGCGGAATCTTCTTGTAGAAGGAAGAAGTTCAAACCGACAGGAATGAGGATGGGTTGGGTCACACTGATAACTAACTTCCACACATACACGCCAAAAACAAATTTTTTGTGGTCATGATTCGGCTCTTGGCAGTCCGCTGGACCCTGTAAGCAATGAATAACTAACTAACAAAAACAATTTTTCACTCTTTCACTCTCGTTATTTCATCATAGTATGAAATTCTGTGAAACGATCCAGTGCTCTCTCGATCTCTCCCCACCCCACCCCTCTCTCTCTGTCTCTCTCTCTGTCTCTCTCGGTCTCTCTCTGTCTCTCTCTCTGTCTCTCTCTATCTGTCTCTCTCTGTCTCTCTCTCTGTCTCTCTCTCTCTCTCTCTCTCTCTCTCTCTCTTTCTCTCAGCGAGATGTAAAGAAATTTTTAAAAAGCTCTCCCAGAGCTCAATCTTTTAAGCCTTGTTAAAGGAAAATCTCACCTAGTGTTGCTTCTTGGTGCAAACAAAGCACACACAGTGCTTAATCTTTTAGCCTTGTTACAGAAAATTCTATCCCAGTATTTCTTCCTAGATTGTCTTGGTGCTAGTGTCTCTCTCTCTCTCTCTCTCTCTCTCTCTCTCTCTCTCTCTCTCTCTCTCTCTCTCTCTCTCTCTCTCGTCATAAAACTCGCCTGAAAAGCGAATGGTTGACAATGGTAGACAACCCCGTCTTGCCGCGAACTCAGCAAACCGAACCGAATATGTGAGTTTTGTCCCATTGAATCTTCTGCGTTCTTTGATACCGTCTTCTTCTTCTTCTTCTTCTTCTTCTTCTTCTTCTTCTTCTTCTTCTTCTTCTTCTTCTTCGTCTTCTTCTTCTTCTTCTTTTGTTGTTATTGTTGTTGTGTTCTTCTTCTTTCTTCCGTCCGTCCGTCCGTTCTTAGGCGCTGCTTTCTCTCCCTCTCTCCTCTATCTTTCTCTCTCTCTCGGTCCCTCCCTCTCTTCATCACTCCCTCCATCTCCTTCCCTCTCTCTCTCTCTGTACGTGTATGTGTTTGTGTGTGCACAGATCTTGCTTGTATTGTTCCTATCCTATCCTATCTTATCCCGTAACTCGAAGGTCGTACCTCAGCAACCCTCACGACTTCGCTCAGTGTCAAGCCAGTCTATTCTCGAATATTGTCCTCCCACCTCTTTTCTGTCTCCCTCTTCTTCTGCCTCCTTGCACAGTACCTTGCAGAATGTTTTTTTGCAAGGCCCGATGCTCTGGTGACGTAGCCATACCGTCGGAGTTTCCGTTTCTTCATCACTGTGAGCATGTCATCGTGTTGTCCAATGGCTTGTGCGATGGTCTATCGGACTTCGTCGTTGCTGATGTGCTGGGTATAGCAAATGCCCAGAAGTCATCTGAAGCTCCTCATCTCCATGCTTTGTATTCTTCGTTCTAGATCTGCTGTGAGGGTCCATGTTTAGCAAATATAATATAGGAAGATGGAGATGACAAGGGAGCGCAGCAGACTTTCCTTACCTTGTATTGTTACGTTATGATTTATAGTTATAAAGTGATTTTGTTACCCTAATTATGGTTGTTACAATCTCCAAGGGCAAGATGTAATTTTTTTTAAAACACACCCAGCGCTTAATCTTTTAGCATTGTTAAAGAAACTCCTATTTTAACTTAACTTAAGATAAGTATCTTATCTTATCTTCAGTTTAATATGTTCAAGCTGTTCTTTCTTCTACTCCATTTCTTCTTATTTCCCCTTTCATCAAGTCCCTATTGCGGTCTTATTTTCTTGTGTTTTTGTGCTATATAACCTACAGCTAGTAATTTAAGCTTACATGCAGTTGTGTAACTAAAAGCCCCAGTCTAGTTACGCAGGAACTTGTTAACAACTTTTTTCTTCTTCATATCAGTGAAGTGCACGCTGGCCCCTTCTGCAGCTAAGATCGCACTGGATAGTGCTCAGTTGTCTGGGCGTCGGACCATGCGCCCAAAGGCTGCAAGTGGGCGCTTTGGGCGGCTTGCGTTGGATCATGTATCGGCCAGCGCCTTGAGCAGCTCTTGAGCTGGAAAAAAGGCGCTATTTACTAAATAGGGCGCACAGTCAGACTGACGTCACGTTTTCAAAGTTGTACACAAGACGGGTTAGGTATAGAAGAAAGCGCTTTCCAAACACTGGATGATCATGCAGCAAAGGAACTAATGTGTTAATATTCCCAATGAAGATTCCCCGTCAAATTTGACAGTATCCCATTGCCTTTTATTATACTTTGCAGGTAAGGTGAACGTCTTTCGAACATACTTTCTTCCCCTCTATATAGAATGACCACCCTCACCAACCACCGTACCCACCCCTTTTCTTTCTTTTTTTTTTTTACAAGTTTTTTTTTTTTTACAACTTTTATTTTTATTTCTTTATTTTAACACGACAGAGTGTGTGGCAGCTGACGATTTTTCCTATTCGGCGTTCATTTGCTGAAAGCGTGTACAGTGGTTTAAAAGTTGCTGATGACGCTGACATTGCCTTGATGTCTTTGATCTTTGTGCTATGAAATGTGGGATTTTTTTGCATCAAAATGTGTGTACTAACGGGCATACTCTCTTCTTTGCGCGATACGGGTAGTTTTCTGACCATGATGTGTAACAACAATTGGTACAGAAATCTACTCCTTAACATTTTATTAAGGTACATTTTGTTTATTTAACGTAGACAGGTGTGTTCCTTGTTCCTGGGGGGCATTGGTGTGCATTTAAGTGAAATGTTCCAACAAACAAGGAGTTAATACAGTTAACAATGTTACGCACTGTATGGTTTGGTATTTATTAGCTCATATTTCTATTTTTAAATTGTTATTATATAGCGCTCTTCCATTTGAACAGCCGCTCAAGGCGCTAGCCGATACAGGATCTAACTCAAGCCGGCCGAAGTCCCCACTTGCAGCCTTTTGACGCATAGTCTGACGCCCGGACGACTGAGCACACTGGGCAACCGGGTTTGGAGAGAAGAGATGTAGTGCGTGCTGGGTCTATTTGTGTAGCCGGCACTCACCGCTCTAGTCCATGCGATGGAATGCATGCGTGTACTGACTAGACCTCGGTTTATACTCTCATCAGAAGTATTAGGGGCGTCTCAGGGTAATTTAATTTATTAATTTGTTTATTTATTAATTAATTAATTAATTAATTAATTAATTAATTAATTTATTTATTTCTTCTTCTTCTTCTTCTTCTTCTTCTTCTTCTTCTTCTTCTTCTTCTTCTTCTTCTTCTTCTTCTTCTTCTAAAACACCATTGTTTGCAAGAAGCTTTGAAAGTTCCATTTATTGATATTCGTGTCTGACCGCATAAATGATGATGATGATGATTGATGATTGATGATGATATATGAACACCGTTGTTTGCGTAACGTTCTGAAGAAACATAATATTTGCTAGCATTCGTGTCTGATGAGATTTAAATTTGAGAAATGTAAATGTTGTTGTTGTTGTTGTTGTTGTTGTTGTTGTTGTTGTTGTTGTTGTTCTTCTTCTTCTTCTCTTCTTCTTCTTCTTCTTCTTCTTCTTCTTCTTCTTCTTCTTCTTCTTCTTCTTCTTCTTCTTCTTCTTCTTCTTCTTCTTCTTCTTCTTCTTGTCTTCTTCTTCTTCTTCTTCTTCTTCTTCTTCTTCTTCTTCTTCTTCTTCTTCTTCAGGATAGTTGTTAACTTTTTTTAAATGCTGATTTTTTTTTTAAGTTTTTGTCGCTGTTAAGGTCTTTCCTATTGTTTACAAGATTGCTGCTATATATGCTCATAGTGTATACTGACGATGGTATTCACCATAAAGATGATGATGATGATGATGATGATGATGATGATGATGATGATGATGATGATGACGACGATGGTGTGCGTGTACAATTATTATGTAATATATATTTTGAAGCAAAACTTTGGCATTATGTTAAGTCATAAGGTTCTAGCCAAGTTCGAACAATCTGTGTTTTTCTTTTCATGTCGTTTTTCCTCATCGTTCATGATTGGTTTTCGTTCTTAGGCTTTTCTTTCTTTATTAGACCTCTCTTTCTTTCTTAGGTCCCTCTTTCTTCTTAAACGTTTCTGGTCCACACCTTACATTCCTACCATTTTTGCGCACCTGATTCCAAAATCCTTTTTACTGATTACTTCTACACATTCCGATTACGATTCAGCAAAGCTGTATACTGTTATTGATTGTGGGCAAGCTGTGTTGGATTCCGATAATCTTTGGATGGACTCGCAAAATGGCTCTTTCAGTCATTAAAAAGTTCTTGACAGGCCTAATCTCGATCTAGTCCTGTTGGTGCAGTGTTTATGGCCCTGTCAGAGAACGACCATTGTGACCTTTCCGCTGGCGAATCTTAGGGTGCTTTCCTTGCTTTAAAATGGCCATATTTGAAAGGTCTTTTGCTGCCGCGTGCCAGGTTTTAAAACAATTACCGATGCAGAGACTGTTCAACCGACTGTAGACTTTGTTATATCTCCAAACTTGGTATGAAACGATGTTTTGCTTTTTTTTGTGTTTTGTTTGTGTAGACGATTTGAAACTAGACAACAGAACATGACTGTGTGAAATGTGTCCAGTATCATAATTAATTATAGGCAACATATTCGCTCACCAGAGCACCAGGCCTTGCAAAACTATCCTGCAAGACACTGTGCATATAGGCAGAAGAAGAAGGAGACAGAAATAGTGGAGGGAGGATAACGTTCGAAAATGGATTGGTTTGCCACGGAGCGAAGCCATGAGGATTGCTGAGGACAGAGAAAGATGGAGTACGCTGATTAAAGGATCATCGGTGATGCCCCAACGACTTTCGAGTTACTGGATAGCATAATAGGAACGCTCCCCGGCGGACGTGTAAGCAGCTTAAAAAGTCATTGGGTTAGCTAAAAACGTCACGGCGCAGGCTTTGCGAATGGGTCCTTGATGCGACCATCAAGCGTCATCCGATACCCCAGGCACCACACAACTCTCAGTTTGCTAATTCACAACAATACCTTGGAGTGTGCACGTTGGTCACCCTCGGCTGTGATTATAGCTCTTTGCGTTAGCCTGTGTCCTTAAAGGAGACATTACATAACATGATTATTGCTTTAAGTCCAGCGGACTCTTCCGAGCCAAATCAGGACCGGACAACCCCCGATCCGCATAAAAGATCTGCTGAAACAACCCTAGTGGTAAAACCGAAAGCTCTCCACCAGCCAGTCACTTTACAATAAAGACATCCCGCGCAGGGGACGGCTGAGGCTTCACCCCAACTTATCGAACCCCCGTTTACAAAAACAAAACAGAATACAAACATCATTATAAATTATCAACAAAACACATACATATAAAATGCCTACATTGCTAAATAATAACAACATAGGAAGCCCTAATGACCACCTGGCAGAAAGCGTCCAATATTCCCAAGCTGATCCAACAGACCTCATACACAAACAAGGAGTCTTGTCCCGGAAGAGTTTTGAAGAAAAAGGTAGGAGACTGGTCTAGCGAAGAAGACGATAGTATAGCAGATTGATAGAAAAGAGCAGGAATGAGAAAGAACAAATGAGAAAGACAGCGACAGTGGAAATTTAAAGCACTAAATTTCCAGAAAGTGGGGATACTATTTATACTGAAACCCCCGCCACCCCAACGGGGGTAAATAGGAGACAAAGCGTTTACTGCTATATAATAGACAATCTTTTGAACGCTCTGGCACATCGTTTATATTAAAATTGTAGGTTAGACACACACAAATGTATGACTATAATAAGCAAAATAGTCATCTCTTAGCGTAAATTGGACCTCTCTCTCTCTCTCTCTCTCTCTCTCTCTCTCTCTCTCTCTCTCTCTCTCTCTCTCTCTCTCTCTCTCTGTCTGTCTTCCTCGCGCGCGCAAATTGGATCCCGACATCTGATGCACTGTAAACACCAGACCTACTTCCTTGCAAACTTTTTTTCTTTTCCTATCAAAGACTTTGTACATTGTCCCATTCTTTTTGATTCTACGCTTAATAGCTCCTTTCTGAACCTTCCTTGCCCCTAGGGAGGTAGTGAATAGCTGCTGAGCGGCTGGGCCGCGCAGTAACCGTGAGATGTTGCTGCATGGCGCTCGATCTGAAACTCTTTGCGTTGTTCTTTTTTTTTCATTCTTCTTGCTGGTCTTTTCATGTGCTGGTAGATTACTTCACGTAATATCAAAATGTTCGTATATTACTTTGCACAGTTCACACATATAAATCCCCCCCCCCCCCGTGGGGGTGCCGGGGGTTTCTGTATAAATTGTATCCCCACTTTTTGGACATTTAGTGCTAAAAGTTCCCACTGTCGCTGTCTTTCTAATTCTCCTTTGTTCTTTCTCATTCTGCTCTGTTCTATCAATCTACTATGCGATCTTCTGCGATAGACCAGTCACCTACTTTTTTTTTTTAAATGGTAATTCAAAACTCTTTCAAAACTTCTCATTTGTGTATGAGGTCTGTTGGGTCAGCTTGGGAATAGTGGACGATTTCTACCAAATGGTCACTAAGGCTTCTCCTATGATATTATTTAGCAATGTAGGCATTTTATATGTATGTGTTTTGTTGATATTTTAAAATGATGTTTATATTCTATTTTGTTTTTGTAAACGATAAATTAGAGTATAGCCTCAGCGTCCCCTGCGTGGGATGCCTGCATTGTAAAGTGACCAGCTGGTGGAGTGCCTTCAGTGTTACTACTAGGGTTGTTTCAGCAGATTTTTTATACGGATCAAGGGTGAGTACTCCTTCAACCAATTTGTGGTCCTGATTTTGTAGTCCTGATTCGGCTCTTTGCAGTCCGGTGGACCCTGTAAGCAATGAATAAATTAACTAACTAACACATATAAGGTAATTGAACTTCATCTTTATATTTAGAGTAATACATACATACATACATACATACATTATTATTATTATTATTATTATTATTATTATTATTATTATTATTATTATTATTATTATTATTATTATTATTATTATTACCACCACCACTACTACTACTACTACTACTACTACTACTACTACTACTACTACTACTACTACTACTACTACTACTACTACTACTACTTGGACCATTTATTGTCTTTACAAAGAGTTTTAATAATCGAAATATGTATTGGCAGTTTTACAAGCCTTTTTTCTTTTAGTGCTTCCACCTTTATTTTCTTTCTCATTATTCTAATACCGTCATAAACATGCGTCGTCGATGCAGCCTTCAGGCGTTCAGCATACCCTTTAGCCATCCTAATCCCCTTTCTGAAGGTGACACTGCTTGCTCTTGTGGTTTATTGACGATTGTGAGGTATTGGTACTGTTAGTATTGCGTTAACACGTCGGTCTGCAGTATACCAAAGACAATACGGTCTCTGATTATACTTCCTCTGAAGTAGAGAGGGAAGGGGGGGGGGAATGTGCAGAGCTTTCAGTGCCGAATGAGTGATGGAAGTTTACCTGTCTCTGATACATCAATGCAAAAACATACTATGATAATTGAGGCTAACGCACACACTTTGAACTTGTTTGGAACCCCGCGGTCACGAGCCTTTGAAGTGTGGTGCTCAGAGCTGTATTGCGTGCATACTATTCACTTTTCTGCTATCCTATGCACCAACGGGAATCCCCTCTATGAAACATACTTCCGGTTTCTTTCTCCGCGTGTTTTAGTGAGTTATTTCCAAATATTCAAGAATAATAACATGTGTGACTGGCCACCAGTATCGTACCCTCACTTTTTTTTTTTTGCTGCAGTTTATTATCCCTTTCTATCGCCAGTGGCGCGCCTAAACCCTACCTACCTAACATTATTTGTGAATTTTTGAAAAATATTCGAAAAAACATAACGCCCAGATGCTGGCTCGAACCCACACCTGTCAGGCGCCATTGGTTTCTGACTTGTGAACAAGGCAAGTTAGTCCCGCATTAGCCCACTTGGCCACAACGCTCGCCTAACATAGTCAACTACTTCGTGTTTTGTGAAGGTTGCGACGGCGAAGCTATGGAAAACTACAAGAGTCTTCAGGTCCTGTTTCACTTTCTGTCGATGATCGACGCACCTCCGAAGTCGCCACAAATACAGGCCTCTACGATTGTTTTTTTTTTTTTTTTTGCATTCTTTCACTGAGCATGTACTTCCTCCACCGTTTTTATACTTATCTCACTCGTTTTCTGGCTCTAACAATCGTCGTTTTCGGCAATTTGCCATAGTTAAAAGTCACGCATCAAGCTTTGATAAAAGCAAAACAAGCTAAACCGGAACTTGGTTTCATAGTAACCTCGTTTTAATTTATAATGGCGATACCCACGAGTTTTTATGAGAGGTGCCGGAAAGTTGTGAATTTAGTCCGCGTGAATAATGATATTTATTGTCGAAGTAGCCACATCGTATGATTCTTTCATAAACTTCTGCTATGACCAGAAGTTTCAAAAGTACAGGCTTGTATGTATAATTGCCCTAAACGAAGCAGGGTTCTGAACCCCCCCCCCCCCCCCTCCCAAACCCCAAACAAAAAAGTTTTGGTGATAAAAAAACTATACTGATGGCTCAGTTTTAGAAACATATTTTACATTTTATTTTAGCTGGACTTGCAAAAATTAAAAAGTCAAAAATCATATTATGTTGGAAGGAATGTCTCAATATTTACAGCAGAATTAGACTATATTCTATCCTTATTTCTTTAAATAGCGTTTGTAATTCCCCTATTGCTTTCGTTAACATCCTTATATGCGTTGATTCAAAATCCGTTTTGTCTTCTTTGCAACATTGGTCTTGTAAAGCAAGAACAGATATGTTATTTGAAATTAAGTCTTTAATACATTATATAATATCTAAAGATATTGGAGTCGCCTTTTGCTGGATTCCTTCTCATTCCGGCATTTATTTGAATGATGTATCTGATAAATTTGCTAAACAAGAATATATTCAAAATCATCTTGCAGTACAAAGATTAAAAAATTTTCTTGTCCAAGACATTTATGTAGAATAAATAATGAGCTAAGAGTAAATTCATGGAACACCAAGTTTTCAAAAGATGTAGTTTGTACCCGTTGACATCCAATATCTGTAAAACATATTTTACATAAATGTCCAATTTTAATTCCACTTTATAAAAAAAGAGATATCAATATTGAAGTATCCATTGACATTTTATTGCATAGTCCTGCGAGGTGAGAAGATTCAAGGGAGGGGGGGGGGGAAGGGGGTTGGCGTAATTGACGAACTGTGTTGAGTTCAATCAACAATATCAAAGTTAACGGTTTTGGTTGTAAGTTATCGATGAATGTGCATGGGTGGGTGTGAGTGTGTGAGCGTGCAAGCATGCGTGTTTGCATGCGTTTGTGAGTGCGCATGCTTGCATGCATGCGTGTGTCATGGAAGTACAAACTTGGGGGGGGGGGGGAAAGAGGGAGAGAGAGAGAGAGAGAGAGAGAGAGAGAGAGAGAGAGAGAGAGAGAGAGAGAGAGAGAGAGAGAGAGAGAGAGAGAGAGAGAGAGAAGCATGACGTCATGCATGACTTAACTTTTACGTCATAGATATGCGTGTGACGAAATATCGAGCGCCATGGAGCTTTGAATCTTCCAAGATGCATTCGTCCCTATCGTTGAGGGACGGCTTCTCCCAAAATATAAAACTGTACTGCCCCTCCCCCACCTAACTAATAAGAATGACGAGAAGGTGAGTCGCTTTTTCTTTTTTTTTTTTTTCAGAACAAGTTGTTTTTCAGAACCGCGATATGTAGATTGGTCTGTGCTGGCTAATTTTGTTTTGACTGAAACAGGGATTTGTCTGTTGAATGAACCAAATTTACAATTTAGAATGAGCAGTTAAGAAAGTCTTGGATCCTTTGGTTTAGTTTGTGTTTTGCTAATTTAGATAATTCTCGCATCGATTCTTGAGTAATTCTGAGGAGTTTACTGGGCAGTAACTGTTTCCCCAGCGCATTGAGATGTGTTTTTAGCATGGTGTCGTGCGCTGCACAAATGTCAGTCAGTATAATCTTATTATCTTGTCCACAGGCCTGAAACCAATGGCGCCTGACAGGTGTGGGATCGATCCAGCATCTGGGCGTTATGTTTCTCCGAATATTATTTGATTTCGACTCGGGCAACGTCTCGGGGATTTTCTCTTGGTTTGCTCCCCCAGCAACATTTCAAAAACACAACTAATATTATGTAGGTTGGGTTTGGGCGCGCCAGAGGCTGCGACTACGCCTTCCCCAAGGGAGGCGGCCTAGAATTTCCCGATAAAAAGGGACAATAAAGCGTTTCCCCCACCCGCACCTCACCCCCCAAAAAAAAGAAAAAAAAAAGAAGAATATCTTTGATTTTTTCCGAACGTGTAGAACAAACGGGACCAAGATAGGACTGAAATGTAAACGGCGGTTGAATACGAGCGGACCTGAAATGTTCCATGATCTTCAAATGTGCTTTACTGATATAGAGCGAGGCGTACGATGTCCCAGTAATAGAGCGAGATGTACATATACACTTTCGCTGAGTAGATTTTGTCCTCCTTTTCGCACAAACTCATTTGTATTGAAGACTGTTTCCCTGAAGACCATTTGTACCTGACGCTGTCCTTCATTCAGAAGCGCATCCGACGTAGAAGAAGAGAGAAATTAGTCCGATCAATACTGGACAAAATGTGATGAAGGCAGTGGTGTTACATCTTCTTCTTCTTCTTCTTCTCCTCCTCCTCCTTCTCTTTCTCCTCCACGCCCTCCTTCACTCCTCCTTCTCATCTCCTCCTCCACATCCTATTCCTTTTTCGTCTTCTCCGCCTTTTCCTCCTCCTCCTTCTTCTTCTTCTTCTTCCTTTTCTTCTCGTAAATTACTACTTTTGGCACGCTCCTCCTCTTCTTCATCTGCTTGTTCTTTCTCGTCTTCTTGTGGAATACCTCTGCTTACCAATGCGGAAACTTAATATTTCACAGAATAATCACATTCTTCTTTCCCCTCTTCTTCTTCTTCTTCTTCTTCTTCTTCTTCTTCTTCTTCTTCTTCTTCTTCTTCTTCTTCTTTAGACTACCCTTTTTAGCTTTGTAAGGATTCTAAAGGGACGTGGTTCACACTTTTGTGTCGTCCTCTTCTTGCCTAGCTGTAAATGTTTGTTTGAAAGATTTGGAGGGGGAAACGTTGCTGCGGATGAGTGATTTTGTATAAAGCCAAGGAGTAACCCTTTAAAAGGTATCAAGCGAGCCCGCGTGAATGGCATTTTTCCCCAATAAGCACCTTCACTATAACGTACTGTTTACGATGGATAACATAAAGTTTACCATTTAAGATTTGAAACTATTGCAATACAGTACTTACATTACAACAAGTCGGACAATACAAGTCAAACAACAATTTCCAATGCATTACACAAAGTTTCAAGTCTGAAGATTTTATTCTATTGTAGTACATGACGTACAAGTCAGGTAACTATTTACCACACATGACATAAATGTTCAATTTTGAAGATTTGAAACTAATACTAATAATTGAATGACAACAAGCCAAATAACAATGTGCAATTCACAACGTAGGTTTCAAGTTTGAAGATTTTGGAACTTTTACAGAAAATTACAAGTCAGATTCTAGAGAGGCCTTTTCTTAATTCTTTAGTACCTGAATTTGATCGACCAGCATACAGTGACAGTGTATGAATGTGTTTAAAGCTCAGGCGGGTTTGCTCGCCTATTTTGGTCGTCAATTATTTTAGTTTATTTGTAAATGAACGAATTTGTTTTTTCTGCTGTTTTTCAGGTTCGACAGACGACTATTGCCTGTCGCACCATCACCACCAGGACGTAGCATCAGGCCAGGTGCAGTGAGCAGCACAGGGTTGTTTATTGCTACTGCCTAGACCGCCAGTCCCATCAACAGTACCGAGATTGGTGGTTTCCCTGGCAACGATTTACTTTTCTTTTGTACCTGCTTTTACCGTGGCGACAACAGTGACGCTTGTCACCGTTACTTCTCTCAGCATCAGCTATAGCAGTGGGGTCGACCGCTGGCACTAAAGCTTTCTATTATCACAAAACCGTCACGAGTAAGCGTGCTTGCAAGAGAGCTTGGCGACTGCTGCTGGTCCCAGCGCTCGCGCGGCGTGCACGGAGAAACAAGGCTTGCTTGGTCGGGCCAGTTGGAAAATGCCTCCGCCTCCCACTGCTGCAAGCACATCACAAAAAACTGGTCATACTGCTAGCGTGTCCGGCGGTCCAAGTTTCAAAGTGGGTCAGTCGGGATCTTGCGTGCCGGGAGGAGGGGGTGGAAAGATGGGCAACGGGGCCAGCTCGGGGACAGTGACGGTGGACGGGGAGACTTATGACGTGGCCAAACTCAAGGTCCTGTTGCCGGAGCTGAAAGGACAAATCAATGACAAGTCGCAACGTATCCAGCAGCTCGCTAACGAGCTGTCGGACAAAGACCGCATCCTGCGTGAACGGGAGGCGGAAATCAAGAAACTCAAAGCTGAGGTGGACAAGCTCAAGTCCGTGCTGCAGCTGAAAGTTACGGACGGGGGACTGCCGGGTGGCAGACCCGACATCCTCGCCACTATCGGGGAGGATAACCTGCTGGCCCCGAGCGAGCGTCTCAAGAGGCAGGGTGTATCCGGTGAGAGCCCGTCCTCGCAGCAAGGCACCATAGAGCTCAAGCACATCGACAAGGACTTCAGGTAAGTGATCTCTAAACGCTGTGTTGGTCTCAAAGTGTGCCTTTCGGGTGTTGATCAGTGACAAATGATGCTAAGCCTTCACCTAGCGTTATTGACGTGAACGATTGTCTGTGCTTTTGCTAAGGTTCTGTGCGGTTCATCACTTTAACCAGAAATTTTCGAAGTCTGTCTCCCTGGTATGAGAAATTTAAGATGATACTCGGTATTACTACTCAGCAAGTGTAGACGTTGTCGACACTAATCTTTGTGTTGACGGAATATCCACAGTATCCAGAAGAAGTCGTCTTGGACTGTTCGTCTTTGAACGATCGTGACACTTTCTGAGCCATAGTAGTGTGAGCGTTCGCCTTGTGGCATTTTCTAGCAGGATAGGTGAAAAGTCTTGATTTCTCCACTGGAGACTGATTGGTCGATCGGTTAATTTTACCTGCAATGGACTGTATGTTCAGCACTAGTCTGTCAAAACACTGGCATTTTTTAGTACTTTCAGAGCTTCTGTGACGGTTAAGGAGAAAAGGAAAAGTAGACCTCATAGGCTATTCAATGTGTGCACGAGTCAGCAAAGTACGATAATTAACTTTATTGACTTTAATGTTTCACAGAAGAGCAGTGCTCATGACGTACGCCTCTCAGCCAATACCTTTAGGTATAATTCTAATGCTAGAACTGTAATCGCATGGTCGATATTCTATTCTCTGTGGGACCAGGCGGTTTTAAGTCTTCCCAGCTGTGAGATCGCTGTTAATTCTTATACGGTTTGTACTAGTTAATAATACTATACCTATACTAATGACCAAAGTTGTCATTTTACATTTTCTCTCAGCTGTGGTCTTTGCTGTCTGTTGGTAAAATGGCATCGAGTAGAGATAGAAGTATTAGGTTTATTCCAACCGTGAGCTATCTAGCTATTTACTCGGAGAGCTACAACCTAGAACCTATAGAAACTTGGTAACATCTCTTCCAAAATTCCAGCTTTGAGCTCGCTAATGACTCGTACCCTAATCGTATAGACACAATTTGATTTAAAAGCCTGACAACTGTGAACTAGCCGTTAATTCGTAATTTAGCTTCAATAAATTAGAGACAGAAGGTGTGATTTTACTGGCTACTCGTGAATTGGCGTCCATAGACCGAACGTTTTGGATATACTGTATCTTCTAGAAGTGAATGACTGGTAAGTGTCAGAAGTTTTGAACTTACTTCCATCTGTGAACTGGTTATCTACTCGTTATAATGAGATGCATACAGAACTGTTTAATTGTCTTGCCAGCTGCGAACTAAGTTCGTCTACTGGATAATTGGCGGATATAGCTATAGATCAATGAACGAATTTTTTTTTTTTTTTTTTTAAACTTAAAGTCTCTTCCAGTTGTGAAGAAATTGTTGACGCGCATTTTCGCTTCTGCGGAACAGTAAATAATGGTGTGCTTTTTTTGCGGGGGTGGGGGTGGGGAGGGGGTTGCGGAGGGGGGTAAGGGTTGGGAGTGTGGGTGTGTGGGTGTGTGTGTGTGTGTGTGTGTGTGTGTGTGTGTGTGTGTGTGTGTGTGTGTGTGTGTGTGTGTGTCCTTGTTTACACAATGTTATCTGGACAAATCAGTGAACATCTACATAACTTGTATTGACATGCCTACTTGTTTTGACGTCAGAACAATGATTCGTTAGGGTTAGGGCTGGGTTAGGGTTTGGGTTAGGGTTAGGGTTCGAACACTGCAAAGTTCTTAAAAATGGGGACGAAATATGACCCATTGTCAGCACAACGTATGTGGCGTTTCGGGAAAGTCATGATAATACTGTGTAACCTCGGCTGAGGGTGTGTGTTTGCGTGTGTGTGTGTAGTGTGATCCGGGTTTTAAGTTCCAGTGATTAAACGTTTGTCAATCACAGTATAATCCTAGACGTAAGTTTGTAGGTAGTTGTTGAATCTATCGTAATTTGTAGCGTGCAAACTACGTGACTAACGGTTTGTGTATTCCAGTGGTGAAGCACCTGTCTATCCCCTGCAAAATACTCCCTAATTTGGAATCAATAAACCAAAAAGATAAACCAATCATTGGATGATTTTGCTTAAAATAGATTATAATAAATCGAAAATGCGTAGCTCTTAACACAGGTGCTTGTTAGCTTTATTTCTTCATAAATCTAAAAGTTGGAAGTTGTTTGCCAGCTGTTAACTAGCTGTGACTGGTATTAAATGTATCGTCTGCGGACCGACCACTGACAAAAGACGTGTTTTTGTTGTGTTCTGTATTTTTTTTTGGTTAAACTCCTTGCTCTAGTTTTCAGCGCTGAACTAGCTGTTTACTGGTAATAGGTTTAGGCTGTTTGGCTCACTACGGTAACTCGAGCAGGCCTATAGCTTGAGCATACAAGACCCAATTTTATTTCATATCGTTTTGACATTTTAGCCGTGCCTTAACGGGGACAGCGTCACGAAATTACGACTATTAAAACCTCATCATGACGTTAATAACATTGCTTTAGAGCAAGTGTTAGAATAGTAATAGTGTTTGTTTGTGAGCGCTGTCTTTTGTTTTTTTCTACAGTGAAAAGATTACAAATTCATCAGTGCAATCACTTAATATTTTTAATTACAGATTTGTCTGCTTATTTTGGTAAAATTAAATTTAAATTAAACTCGTTCTCGGACTCCCATCTTCAGGGAGAAACTCTCTCTCTCTCTCTCTCTCTCTCTCTCTCTCTCTCTCTCTCTCTCTCTCTCTCTCTCCATCTCTCTCTCTCTCTCTCCCTCCCTCCCTCTCCCTACTTCCCTCCCTCTCTTTCTCTCCATCCCTTTCTCTCTCCCTTTCTTCATGTCTCTTTCCTTCATGCCCTCTCTCAAATGATAGCTTGAGAAGAAAGGAACAGTACTTCTTGAAGGATACGAACCGCCCTTTAAGTATATCCAGACTTTAAAACAATTATAAAGCCGAGCCGGGTTAAATCTCGGCTATTTCTTTAGTTTGATTAGGCTCGTATTAAACGCTACAATTTATAGACGTTTTTTTTATTTTTATTTTTTTTTTAACCTCAGTGGCATGCAGACCAAATCCACCTTTTGGTTTCTTTTTTGTTTCTTTTTTTTTCTTTTTTCAATCAGTTTTTTTTTAGGTCTTCTTCATTGGTTCTTTTTTTTAAATGTTTCTTTATGTGGAACATTTTTTTAATTAACATAAATGTGTACATGTAAATTTATAATATCAAAAGCAATAGGCAGTTTTCCGGTTGTCATTGCATATGTTCGTCATTATTAATCTTTTTTAAAACCTCTAAGCTTCATTTCATAATCAAAAATATATTCAATTATCAATCTACAATTTTTAGACGTTAAATACCATTACATGCTCACAAGTGCTTGCGTAGGAATGACAAAAGTTCCATGCAAAACAGTCTAAATAAGTTTTATTAGAACGCTTGATATTGTAAATACTTCCAGACTTCATATAACAATGCTTTTTTTTAAACGGGCTGTTTTTTTTATATATTTATTTTTTAATTGTAATGTGCATAAGCTATTTTTTTTGTTTACGCTAAATCTGTCAGATGTTAAATAGCTGTACACCTGGACTGGAGTCTATGTAGGAATGGTAAAATTCCAATCCACAAATAATGAATAGAACCATTGATAGTTTAAATATATCAATTTTAGATTTCAAATAACTGTAAAACCAAAAGTCCAATTAAACATACTCTAACATTGATCGGAGCGGTGGACATTATGAGTATTTTAGTCTTCACATTTATCCATTTGGCAATGTAGTTTAATCAGACTAGTCCATTTTATTTATTATGATTAGGTGTTTTTTTTTTAAAGCTCTAAAATTACTGCACTGGTGTTTGCATTTAGGAAGGTAAGAATCCAACACAAACCTACTCTGATAATGAAAATTAGTGTTGATTTTTTTAAACTTTTAGACATCAAATAACTATTATATTAACATCTAGGCTATTTCTTCACTGTAAATCTTGCTTCTGCGTAGGAAGTTTAAAAAAAAAATCAAACCAAATTGCCCTGATAATTATTTCTAAGATACATACTTTTAAATCTGGATCACATCTTGGGAATTCCAGCCTTTGCGTTCCACAGGTTTTCTGTCTGTATAACATATCTATAAAACAAAGGAATGTGCATACGAAGGATAATTGCGTCATTAAAATACACAGTTTACCGCCAGTTAGATTTTTTTTCTAATGCCGGGCAATTACTTTATTCCTTTTTGCTTATCTGCTGTCAGTCCTGGAACAAAATGATGTATTTTAAATTTAAAAAAAACTTTAATGTCAAGGTCACAGGATCTACAAATTTTAGTTAAAAAATGACAGTTTTTCACATAATTTCATTTGTTTCCCTCGGTTATTACTTAAAATTGAACTTATGATTCTTTGATGCATGATAGATATCAATGAGATACTCTACTATACAAATTTGGTCAATCCCACTCAAAGGTCAAGGTCATTGGAGCTGTCCAAAGTCGGTTAGTACGGGTACTTTGAAATGACCTTGACCCTAGACTATGAGAGATGTAAAGTCTAAACTTGTTGTATTTAGAGATGATGGATTGATCTTTCATATGTTTGCCGTTTTTGCGTGTATCTTCAAAGTCAAGGTCATTTTAATGCCTTGCAAAAATATACACAAATAGGTACTCGTACGGTGGAATGGCTGCTTAACCCATAGTATGCAACAACATTGGGTTATTAGATCAGACATGCATGAGAGTTCACGTGAAGGTCAAGGTCATCCAAGGTCAAGGGAACTAAAGGTCAAGGTCATCCAAAGGTCACCGTTGTTTTGGCGTAATACAACTTTTGCTGTAGCTTATTTGATAGTACATGAGTCAAGGTCATCTCAAGTTCAAGAGCATGTATATAAAGATCAAAATCGGTATTTGCATCTTAATGCCACCGTTTCATTTTTTTAATTTTTTTTTTCTGGACACTCATTTTCATGTTAAATATTGCGAGTTCCATTAGGAGCATTTGAGTCATTTGGACGTCGTCCTTCTAGTTATTAATGGCACTCTTCCTCCTTGTTTCACACAAACGGGTTTTTTGGTTTTATTTTGTTATGATATGTGGACAACGTTGAAAAACCATCCCGTCCTCAGTTACTAAATATTTGTATCTTTACGGTAGAAGAATAACATTTTAAAAAGGTGTTAAAAGAACAGTCTAACCGTGATGGTGAGGCCCCCGAGTTTTAACAGCTTTGGAACGAAAGACAGAAGGAAGAAGGAGAACACATATTCCTGGTTCAAACCAGTCTTGATCCTTGTTGCGTGGAGAAAGAAAACCACAACACACAACATCCATAGGACATATGGAATAGTTCTCGTTTAAAACCATTGTTCGTGCGTGAAAGATGCTTTGCAAACGTCGTATGATGCGCATTTCGTCTGGTACGACATATTCTGTTTCCTTTCTGGTCAATTTTGTGGAATTCATTAGACTATGTGGGGAACGAAAAGCCATATGATAGAACATGGAATAGCTCCAGTTGAAACCATTTCTCGTGCGTTAAAGAAGACGTTTTGCTAACGTGGTGTAATGTGCAGTTCGTCTAGTACGATTTTTGTTTCTTTTCTGGTTAATTTGATGGTTTTCCATTGGGTCTGTGCCCGACTTTGTTTGAATAATGTTGGGTGTATTTTCGTTACGATAGTTAGAAATTTAATTTCGTCGCTTTCTTCCTCTTCCTCTTTGTCTTCGTTCTTCCTCTTCCTCCTCCTCGTCATTTTCCTCCTCCTCCTCCTCCTCCTCCTCCTCCTCCTTCTTCTTCTTCTTCTTCTTCTTCTTCTTCTTCTTCTTCTTCTTCTTCTTCTTCTTCTCTTCCTCTTCCTCCTCCGTCTTCTCTTCCTCCTTCATCTTCCTCTTCTACCTCCTCTTTGTTTGTTTGTTTGTTTGTTTCTTTCTTTCTTTCGTTCTTTCATTTTTCCTCTTTCCTTCTTTCGTTCTTTACTTCCTTCCTTCCTTCCTTCCTTCATCTTCTCTTCTGTTCTTTTCTCTTCTGCTCAGTCTCCCTGTACTCTCGTGGTCTTAGGATTCCATTTCTTATTACCCGGCACAGCAATCAAAAGTTTGTTAACTGCAAAACTGCTCTTGGGTTTGGAGTGGTTGGGCTGAGAGACAGAGGGGGCGAGAGAGGAGGCGTGAAGCAAAGGAGGAGAGTGAGAAAGATGAAAAGATCGACAGAAAAATAAGCTGACTATGAGAAAGATAAACATGAAAAGATTTATAAGATTGGAGGAGGCCAAGAAAGATGAAAATGAAAAGATTAAAAGATCGGAATAAAAATAGCGGAGTTTGAGGAGGATGACAAAAATAAAGAGAGGAAAAAAAAAGAGGATCAGAAAAAGAAGAAGAAAAGGCTGGGGCATTACATACAGGAAGAAAACGAAAGCTGGGACGACTGAAAGAAACAGAGAGGGGAGACGTGAAGCAAAGGAGGAGAGTGAAAAAGATGATAATGAAAGATGGACAGACGGAAGAAAAATAAACTGATTATAAGAAAGATAAACATAAAAAGTTGAAAAGATTAGGGGGAAGAGGAGTTGGGAGTGGGGGGGGGGGGGGTGGGAGGGGAATCGGAGTTTGATAAAGATGAAAATGAAAACAATAAAAGATCGGACGAAAAATAACGGAGTTTGATGAGGATGACAAAAATAAAGATAAAAATAAAATGGATCAGAAAAAAGAAGGGAAAAAGAAGAAAGTGAGAGCTGGAACGATCGAAAGAAACAAGCATGGAAGAAGAAGAAGAAGAAGAAGAAGAAGAAGAAGAAGAAGAAGAAGAAGAAGAAGAAGAAAGAAGAAAGAAGAAAGAAGGAGGGTGAGGGTGAAAAAAGATCGGGTTTGTTTCACTCGATCTGTCTTCATTTTCTACTTTTGCTTGTTTCACCGAGATTTGAAGAGACTGAGGAACAGGAAAAGAAAGACGATGAGAATTAACACGAGATAAAGGAATAGGAGAAGGAGGAGGAAGAGGAGAAGGGGTCTTGTTTTGTTCCATCAATCACCAGTTGTTTTTTTAACTTGTTCCCCGTTGGTTCTGTGAAATAATGATTTTTCAAATCTTGTTTACCCATAAAATACGCCACCTCAACCTTCATGGTCGTGATCTTGCTTCTTTTAAAAGCGCAACTTTTCATTTCACCTTTTCTCCTCTGCCAAGAATTTGTTTTCTTTCTCCCTTTACTTCTCGCTTTCTTTCTTTTCTAGCTTTCTTTTCTTTTCTTTTCTTTCTTTTCTTTTATTTTCTTTCTTTTCTTTTCTTTCTTTCTTTTTTGTCTTTCTTTTTTGTCTTTTCTTTTCTTTCTCTTTCTTTCTTTTCTTTTCTTTTCTTTTCTTTCTTTTTTCTTTTCTTTTCTTTTTCTTTCTTTCTTTCTTTCTTTCTTTCTTTCTTTCTTTCTTTCTTTCTTTCTTTCTTCTTTCTTTCTTTCTTTCTTTCTTTCTTTTTTTCTTTCTTTCTTTTTTTTTCTTTTTTTTCTTTCTTTCTTTCTTTTTTCTTCTTATAGAACAACTGGTGTTTAACTGTTACCCGATATATTCTAACCTTTACTGAGAGTCTGGGCAGCGCGGCTTTAGTGTACATTTGAAGATTTTTTTTGCAGCAGCGCATCAGCACTCAAAACTATAACTTTGTTTATTTCTTTCTCTTTCTTTTTTTATTTCTTTTGTTATTTTTCTCCTTTTTTTCCTGTAAATTTCTTGCTTTTTGTTCCATCTTTATTATCGCTACTGTACTCAAGAAAGTTCATTACACCATTTTTCCTTACCAAGACCATTGTCGGTCATCATGATGACGTGCTCACAGTGGGGAGGAAGCGGAAACTCGATGGTATGGTCGCGTCACCAGAGCATCTGACCTTGCAAAAACCATCCTAGAGGCACGGTGCAAGGAGGCAGAAGAAGAGGGAGACAGAAAGAGGTGGGAGGACAACATTCAAGATTGGACTGGTTTGACACTGAACGAAGCCATGAGGGGTTCTGAGAGCAGAGAGAGATGGTGTACGCTGGTTAAACGATTATCTGTGGTGCCCCAACGACCGTGGAGTTATAGGATAGGATAGGATAGGAAGATCATTCTGCTTTCGCAATTTCATCCTTATTTTGCGCATTCTTTCTTTCTTTCTTTGTCGCTTTTCCCCCTCTCTTTCACTAACGTGTTGTTTTTTTTCGCTTTCTTTCTTTCTTGTCTTGTCTATCTGTATATCCTTGTTGTTAATTAAATGTCGAAGTCTGTCTGTCTTCTTCCTTCCTTCATTCCTGCCTCCCGTCTTTCCTTTCTTCCGTCCTTTATTTATTCGTTATTTGTCTCTTTGTTTCTATATTGTGCTTTTTCTTCGACGAACTTTTCTATCTTCCTATCATCCCGCAAAATGCGCTTTTGTGATCCTAACTCCAGCTCTCATTTTCCCTCGCAGTTTTCTTTTCTTTCGTTGGTTTTTCAAATTTGCCTCTTTTTACAATGTTTACACTTCTTTTTCTCTCCCTTGGTCCGGTTCTTTCTAATTTTCTGTATATAATTTTTTTTTTCTGTCTACGTACCTGTTTTCATTATGTCATCAGTCTTTAGAGGTCCTTGGGAATTTCTTCTTCTTCTTCTTCTTCTTCTTCTTCTTCTTCTTCTTCTTCTTCTTCTTCTTCTTCTTCTTCTCCTTCTTCCTCTCTTAAGTAGCCTAATGGATTGGATGTAATGGTATCTAAAATTTCAAAAATAAAAATGTTGGCTCCTTTCAGTATTCCAATATCGATCTCCCTTCCTTTACCCCACATGCCCTCGTTGTGGTGCCGGGGGTTTCAGTTTAAATAGTATCCCCACTTTCTGGAAATTTGGTGCTTTAAATTCCCACTGTCGCTGTTTTTCTCATTTGCTCTTTCTCATTCCTGCTCTGTTCTATCAATCTGCTATACTATCTTCTTCTTTGCTAGACCAGTCACCTACCTTTTTTCTTGAAAACTCTTCCGGGACAAGACTCCTTATTTGTGTATGAGGTCTGTTGGATCAGCTTGGGAATATTGGACGCTTTCTGCCAGGTGATCACTAGGGCTTCCTATGATGTTATTATTTAGCAATGTAGGCATTTTATATGTGTATGTGTTTTGTTGATAATTTATAATGATGTTTGTATTCTATTTTGTTTTTTGTAAACGGGGGTTCGATAAATTAGAGTACAGCCTCAGCGTCCCCTGCGTGGGATGTCTTTATTGTAAAGTGACTGGCTGGTGGAGAGCTTTCAGTTTTACCACTAGGGTTGTTTCAGCAGATCTTTTATGCGGATCGGGGGTTGTCCGGTCCTGATTTGGCTCGGAAGAGTCCGCTGGACCTAAAGCAATAATCATGTAATTTAATGTACCCCACATGTTTGAGTAAAAGGTGTGTGTTTGTTGCGTGTGTGAGAGAGTGGGTGAAAAACGTAAGCGTGTATGTTGGTACAGATCGCCGCGCCTTGAGCCTGATCGGTTATTTGGGAAAAGCGCATATATAGCATCCAGTCATCTTCTTTGTCTTCTTTTTCTTCTTGTTTTTGTTGTTGTTATTGTTGCTGCTGTTGTTGTTGTTGTTGTTGTTGTTGTGCTTCTTCTTCTTCTTCTTCTTCTTCTTCTTCTTCTTCTTCTTCTTCTTCTTCTTCTTCTTCTTCTTCTTCTTCTTCTTCTTCTTCTCCTTCTCCTTTTTCTTCTCCTTCTTCTTCTTCTTCTTCTTCTTCTTCTTCTTCTTCTTCTTCTTCTTCTTCTTCTTCTTCTTCTTCTTCTTCTTCTTCTTCTTCTTCTTCTTCTTCTCCCGTTTTGGTGTTTCTTCGTAGAATATTCAGTTTGTCGTGTTTTCATTTATCAATTTTTTTGGGTTTTGTTATTGTTTGGGTGGTTGTTGTTTTTTAAAAAATAATTTTTACGACTGTCTTCAAAATTTGTTTCACTACTTCTTCTCGTTTGTTATAACGAAATGTATGCGCTGGCGGTTCTGGCCTCGGTGATCTGCCATCGTCATGGAAAATATACCACAATTATGCTGTTCCCAGAAAAGTACATGAGAAATGTTCGCTCGTTTCCACTCCTTTTTGACTCACATGCATAGCAATGTGGGTCAATGTACTCACCCTAAAAAAATATTTTCTAGATTTTTGCCAATCTGTACGAAATGAGTCTTAAATTTATTATTTTATTTAATCAGTTTATAGTCCCCTCTCTTCCCGGTAAGGATTTTCAGAGAGGAGACTATTGATTCATAGTCCAAAAACTACTTTTTGTAGTTTTCTTTTTTGCTCGTCCGTCTGCTCGCCGTCCGACGTCTGATTGTGCAAAATTTGCAATTGGATTAATATTTCAGAACCTATTTCAACTATCACAACCAAACTTAGTAATATAGTGTATATCCACGAGACATCATACATGATCAATGAATGAATGACTTCACTTCAAGTTCAAAGTCACAGGTTCAACAAATGTTTGTTTAAAAAAAGAAAGTTTTTCACAAAATTTCACCTTTTTTCAAAGTTATTAATATTGAACGTATGATTCTTTGATGCATAATATATATGAATGAGACACATATCCTTTGCACATTTGGTCAGCCTCGCTTCAAGATCGAGGTCACAGAAGCAGTCCAAAGTAGTGAGTATAGGTACTTTGAAATGACTTTGACCCTAAACTATGAGAGGCATAAAGTCCAAACTAGAGATGATAGATTGATATTTCATATTTGTTCCACTTTTGCGTTTATCTTGAAGTTGAAGGTCAATGTTATTTTAAGGCTTGGAAAAAAAGATACAGAAATAGGTTGTCGTACATTGGAATGGCTCTATTTAAACAATAGTATGAAAAACATTGGCTTATTTGATAATATATAAGCATGAGATGTTCTGTGAAGGTCAAAGGCATCTCAAGGTCAAGGTCACTGAAGGTCCAGATCATCACAAGGTCACTTCCTTTTGGCATAATACAACTTTTGCTGTAGTTTATTTGATCATACATGAGCGTGTTTGTAGGCGGAGGTCAAAGTCATCTTAAAGTTCAAGAGCATTAAAAGATCAAAGTCGATATTTGCATTGTAATGCCACCGTTTCATTTTTTAAATAAAACTTCTCGGCACTCATGAAATATTTTTGTTCAATATTGCAAGTTCCATAAGGAGCATGTGAATCTAATGGGCTTTGCCCTTTTAGTTTGTTTTTGGTGTCATCGTCGTCAACACTGCTACTCTCCATTGTGTCGTGGTGGAACCACATGCACCCGTATTAGAATACTAGAATACTAGTATATATTCCCACCAGCTTTTGTTCTGTTTTTTTTCTTTTTCTTTCAAGAGCTCCTCTTTCTTGTTAGATCATCGTCGTTTAAGGCTCATTGCCTATATTAGATACAGAGCCTCAAACTTTATTTAAAGAGCTATGTGACCGTTGCATTAATTTGTGCATAACTATAAAGTCTTGCAATTTTCTCTTCCAGGAGTAACGTCCTGTAAGACTCACATCCTATGCAAAATTATAGGTTGCCTCTTTTTCTTTCCCTAGAGCAATATTGTGGTAACATTGCCTGGATGTAATTCTATTTACTCTTTCTCCCAAACGCGCTTCGATCAGTAGCAAAAGCAGCTCGCAATCCTATCTGGATTTGACACATGATTCAACTAATTTTGTTAGATTATTGTTTGTTTGTTTGGTTTTTTTGTCCTCCTTCTCTTTATTTTCTTCTTCATCCTCTTCCTTTCTCCCCTTTCTCCCCTTTCTCCATGACCTTTTCCTTCACACCTCCTTCTCTTCTTCTTTGCAAAGGTAACAAAAAGTTATATATAGTAAACCGACTTGCGAACTACAGACCCTATCTGTAGCATAATAAAGTTTTAGTCTTTGGGGAAATAAAGAAGATGGCTACTAATAAATAGGCTTCGAGAAAACGTGGATGCTTGGTCCCCAGGCATATAGATAACATCCTTTCCCTTGGGTTTCTGCACGAGCAACACGAAGTTGCCCAACTTTTATGAGATGAGTTTTCTCTATGGATCACACAGCCATAATAATTCCTTCTTTCTTTCTTTCATTTTTTTTTTTACGTTGTGAATATGCCTTTTTGGTGCGAAAGTTTTTATGCGATATATTGCAAGTTTAATTCAGGCATTCATTGATCTTGCTCCCTATACGAAACGAAACCTAGAACGAGATGGAAAACAGGACCCATCAACCTCTCCCTCCTAATTTGAACCGGCACCTGATCATTGCAAATAATCACTAGACTGATAGAAACCGTAGGATGCAGGCCAGTGCTCGCAGCAATGGGGACCGAACCGGCGGCTTCTGCAACGCGAACTCCGATCTCTATCGGCAGGGCAATTGGGCCACGCAAAAGGAACAACTCATTTGCTTATCTGTTATGATCTCTTCTACCTCACATTACTTTCATCGTCTTAATCCCCCTGTTGACCTCCCTTCCTCCTACCACTATAACCTCCACCCCATCCCCTCCTCACCCCTCATCTTCAGATCTCGGAATCTCACGCGAGATAACAAAATGTCATCAGAAGTAAACAGAATGGCATCACATGAGGAGTAGAGTGGATGAGGTGTGGAAGGGGGAGGGAGTGGGGCATAATGCTGGGGTAGAGAAAGCACAGAAGAAGATTAAAACTTGTAATCTAACTAAGTAGCAGCTGCGAACAGACAATAATTTGAATGTGCCTTGGCTGATTCATCGCAATCGTATTTCTTATGTTATTTGTATAAGAAGATTGAAGTGTTGCTATTCTGAAAACATAATTAGAAATTTCATCTGCTTTGATGGCAGTTATTACAAAATTAATTGTAGTACATTCTGACCTGTATATTATTTGGTGAATTTCTTGAAGCTTGTTCGATTGTTAAGGCTTCCATTGTTTGTTCGTTTTTTTTTGTTGAACTTCTTTTGTGTTCTCTTAAGTCCTTTGTGAGTAATTTTGAATGTAAAATACTTCGATGATTTTGAAGAACATTATACGTTTTATACAAAATGATTAAATGCTCTGTGGGTTCGGGCAAATAGAATAGACCCAACGTTTCCCGGCGTGTCGTAAGAGGCGACTAACAGGGGTGATGTTAGCACGGCATCACTGGGCGAAAGTCTTCTACACAGAAGTCACCGGCCAGGGCGGAGGAACCTCACGTTACTACAGGTTCAACGACCACGTGCTCAGGGCCAAGGCGAGCCACACTGTATTCGTGGATTTCGGCTGTGGCCAACAGCCTGGAGAGGATTGGGCCCTGCCAGGTCTTTTTTTGCCCAAGACACAACACATGATGAGGCTATCCACTAATTCCATGCCGGATCGGTCGTCGCCCGGCTACACAAGGACCGCGCCTTCCGTTGGCCACCAGGACGGAGGTGAAAAGTATGCTACTGATGGACAAATTAGCAAGATCCGCACGAGAAACAACATCGTCATAGGAACCTGGAATGTCAGGACCCTAACTGCGGAAGGAAAATTAGAAGAACTGGCCCACGAGCTGGACCACTATCGATGGAACGTTCTAGGTATCAGCGAACTGCGCTGGAAAAGGCCTAGGTGAAACAACGACTGACAAAGGCCACAAGCTCTATTTCAGCGGTAGAGATGACAGGCACGAACACGGCGTTGGATTCTTGGTCCACAAGAACATTCTAGCCACTGTCATGGGTTGCCGCCCAGTCTCCAGTAGACTCATTACCATCCGTCTGAGAGCAACCCCTTTCAACATTACCATCATCCAGGCCTATGCCCCAACATCAGACTATGAAGACAGCGAAGTGGAGGATTTTTATGAAAATATACAGGCGGTCCTTGACCAAGTGCCGAAGAAGGACATAGTCATAGTGCAAGGCGACTGGAATGCCAAGGTTGGCCAAGATGCGCACCACAACTGGGGAGACACATGCGGACCCCACTGCAACAACGAGACAAATGACAGGGGAGGGGTCTGAGGCTATTGGAGTTTGCCAGATACAACAATCTGGTACTGGCAAACACGCTTGGTCTCCACAAAAAATCCAGACGATGGACATGGCACAGTCCCGGCGGGGAACATCACAACCAGATCGACTACATCATGGTCAAGAAACGCTTCAGATCAAGCATCAACATTGGCAGGACACGCACTTTTCCAGGAGCAGACATTGGAAGTGACCACGATCTCGTGATGATGTCTTTCCGGCTCCATTTGAAGAGAGTAAATACAGCAAAGTGCACTAGGCTGAAGTTCGACCTGGACAAACTGCAAGACCCGGAGGTGGCAAAAATATTTCAGGCCACAATTGGAGGGAAATTTGCACCACTGCTTATTTTGGGGGCAGGCGAAGTAGATGTCAACACCATGACCAATACCTTCAACTCAGCTGTAACAGATGCCGCCACTGAGATCCTTGGCAAGCACCGACCAAAGAAGAAGCCGTGGATCACACCTGAACTTTTGGATCTGTGTGATAAACGAAGAGAGTTAAAAAAGAAAAAGAACACCTCACAGGGAGCTGATGTCTACCGAAAAATCAACAATGACATCCGAAAAGGCATGCGCACAGCAAAGGAGAACTGGATAGAAGATCAATGCCAGGAAATAGAGAACAATCTAAACAAGAACAACAGCAAGAAGGCCTACCAGACTGTGAAGCGGCTGACAAATGTTAAACAGCCCAAAGTCTCCACTATCCAAAGCAAGTCTGGCATTTGCCTTACAGAAGAACAAGAAGTCTTGGACAGATGGACAGAGTACTGCTTTGACCTTTACAACCATACACCAAATGGAGACCCATCAGTTCTAGCATGTCCCGAGAGCAGAGAAGAAGAAGAAATCCTCCCAATTCTCCGGGAAGAAGTTGAGGCAGCAGTGCAATCGCTGAAGAAAGGGAAGTCAGCGGGAGTGGACAACATACCAGCGGAACTGCTACAAGCAGGAGGAGAAGCGATGACTGATGCTCTCACCATTATCTGTAACAAGATCTGGCAGAGTGGGGAATGGCCTACACCATGGACCCAGTCGCTTGTCATCACTCTTCCCAAAAAAGGTAACCTTCAGGAGTGTGAAAATTACCGCACCATCAGCCTCATCAGCCGTCCCAGCAAGGTCCTCCTGAAAATAATACTCAACAGGTTGAAACCCCAAGGTGAACAAATCATAGCTGAAGAACAAGCAGGATTCATGGCAGGGCGAAGTACCACTGAACAGATTTTCAACCTCAGAATAATCTGTGAGAAATACCTACAGCACCAACAACATCTATATCATGTGTTCATAGACTTCAAGAAGGCATTTGACCGAGTCTGGCATGCAGCTCTATGGGCAACCATGAAAGTGTACAACATCAGCCCTAAAATTATAGAAGTCATCAAAAGCCTGTATGACAAGGCTACCAGTGCAGTCCTCCATAACAGCGTCATCGGGAACTGGTTCAGAACAACAATCGGTGTGCGTCAAGGATGCCTACTCTCTCCAACACTCTTCAACATCTTCCTAGAGCGCATCATGTCAGATGCTCTTGCAGATCACGAAGGCACAGTCAGCATAGGGGGCAGAGCAATCTCCAATCTTCGTTTTGCGGATGATATTGATGGATTGGCTGGAGAGGAACAAGAACTTGAACAGCTTGTACAGAGGCTTGACACCACCTCCAGAGCTTATGGAATGGAAATAAGTGCAGAGAAGACCAAAATGATGACCAACAACACCAATGGCATCAACACGGACATCAAAGTACAAGGCCAATCCCTCAACACAGTGCACAGCTTCAAATATTTAGGAGCCATTGTGTCAGACAATGGGTCTCGACAGGAAGTCCTCTCCAGGATCGCACAAACAACTGCTGCCCTGACAAGGTTGAAGCCCATATGGAAAGACAGAACCATCAGTCTACATTCCAAAGTAAGACTGCTGCGCTCTCTGGTCATCTCCATCTTCCTATATGCTTGCGAAGCATGGACCCTCACAGCAGATCTCCAACGAAGAATACAAAGCATGGAGATGAGGTGCTACAGAAGACTTCTATGCATTTCCTATACCCAACACATCACCAACGTTGAAGTCCGACAGACCATCACACAAGCCATTGGACAACACGATGACCTGCTCACAGTGGTGAAGAAACGGAAACTCCGATGGTATGGCCACGTCACCAGATCATCAGGCCTTGCAAAGACCATTCTGCAAGGCACAGTGCAAGGAGGTAGAAGAAGGGGGAGACCGAAAAAGAGGTGGGAGGACAACATTCGAGAATGGACTGGTTTGACACTGAGCGAAGCCATGAGGGCTGCTGAGGACAGAGAAAGATGGAGTATGCTGGTTAAGCGATCATCTGTGGTGCCCCTACGACCTTCGGGTTATGGGACAGGATAGGATAGGATAGGATTAAATAACACAAATCGGTTAAACAAGTTTTCTTCTATCATGGCAACTTGTTCATTTGAGCAGCGGTAGTCAATCAAGATCAGTTGAAGTTCAAAATCTAAATAATAAATAGTTATTCCACTTTCTTTGGAGTTTTGTCCATTGTGCTAGATTTTATTGTTAGTCCTCACAACCAGTACGCGCTCTGAATGTGGAGCTTAGACGACAGCGAGGTTTTTATGACTAATGGTTTTCCATCATCAAGTTTTGCTCATGTTGCCCAAAGTTTTTTAGTTTTTGTTTTAGTTTTTGTTTTTTTACATTCTTGCAAGATTTTCACACTGTTAGAAGGTTTTTGTACTTTCGTCTGCTTTTTTGTGGACGTGAAGCCTAGTCTGTTAACTTCTAAATTGTTGCCTTGGAATGTATCGTCTTCAACGTGCAAAAAGGCAACAAAACAATGAAACATAATAAGAAATGGTTCTCCAACTCACATACTGATATACATTGCCTTGGGATGTAACGTCCTGGAAGTGCCAAACAGGCAAGAAAAGAAAAGAAATGCTGTGATGAAACATTACTAGAAATAGTTAATCCATTTCCTTTTTCTTTCGCCCTTCGAGGTAAGAGAGTGAGAGGAGAGAGAGAGAGTGAATGAATGAGAGAGTGAGAGAGAGGTGAGTGAGAGTGAGTGAGAGCGTGAGTGTTAGTTGACGGTGTGGGAATATTGATTTTTGAAGACCATTTTTAACTTTTTTGTTTCTTATCTTCAGTTTCTTTCTACTTTTTTTATTTTATTTTTTATCTCTCTCTCTTCCTGGACGTGGTCTTCGCCAGCTGTTACGTTCTGAACCAGAGTTTTGTAAGACACGGGGAAGACGTTGAAGTGGGAAGAGGTGGGATGTGCTGGAGGAGGGTGGGGGTGGGTGGGTGGGAGGTGAGGTGGGGTACGACGTTAAATTTAATAGAGGACAACGTTTAACGGCTGGACGCTTCCGTCGTTTACAGTCTGAGATCGTTCTTCTTTCCATTTCATCAATGCACATGGAGTTTCAGAACAAGAAAGCAGGAAGAAGTGGTTGGGGGGTTGGGGGTGTTATTATTTTATGTGAAGGGGTGCGGCGGCGATAGTCGAGGGAAAACTCGAGTCTCATAGCTTCAATTTGTTAACAGTCTACAGGTTAACAGTCTCAATGTTCCCTTAATTCCCTCTTTTCTTTTGCCTTTCTTAACCTCAAACTCCCTCCCTTATCCAAACCCGAATCAGACCAAAGAACTAAAAAGTAAAATAAATACCCCCCCCCCCCCCCCAAAAAAAAAAAATAAATAAATAAAAAATAAAAATAAAAATAAAATAACATTAATAAAGAAATACATTTTAAAATAAATAAATAACATTGACATGAAAATAAATAAAAATAACATGACATTTATGTGAAAAAATAGTAACATGAAATAAAATAAAAGAAAAACCTTGAACTGGAGAGTGGGCTGCTGGGAGTGGGTTGCTGGGAGTGGGCTGGCTGCTGGGAGTGGGTTGCTGGTAGTGGGCTGGCTGCTGGGAGTGGGTTGCTGGTAGTGGGCTGGCTGCTGGGAGTGGGTTGCTGGTAGTGGGCTGGCTGCTGGTAGTGGGCTGACTGCTGGGAGTGGGCAGAAAGTGACAAGAACGTTTCTCGTCCTCATTTTCTAATAAAAAAACTATTTTGGCGTCTTATTCATGTCTTGAATTTGTTTTTGCTTTCAAATCCTTGTATTGTCTATAACCATTGTTTTGCCCCGCACTTCCCCCCCCCCTCTCTCTTCCACGCTTCCCATCCTTCCTCTTGCCCCAAAAAGCACTGTGAGCATGCCTCAGGGTGTGAAAGTTTGTAAGCGCTGCATAAGTTTCCATTCATTCATTTATTCATTCAATTTATTAGGTTCATGCTTAACTCCCGTTCATCTTAATAGCTGCTGCCGTATATAATGAGGAAAGTAGCGGCTGTATTGCACATTAATTGTTATTTACAGTAATGCTATTCACCCCTAGTTGGGCGTGGAAGCGGGAGATACGGCATTGCGTTTTCATCTATTGACCATAAATCTTGCCTAAACCGCTCTAAGAATGCTGTAGTACTGTGGATATTAGCGGCATAGAAATCTCCATATATTGTCACTATCTCCAATGTATTCGGATGCGGGCCCACGGTCGGAATCGATGCAATTGCTAGACTGCTGTTGAACTGTCTTTATTACTACATTTTCATCGGGAATAACAGCGCCGATGTCAATTGGTTTTGAATTATAATGTTATCGTGGTGGTGATGGTGATGATCTTCTTCTTCTTCTTCTTCTTCTTCTTCTTCTTCTTCTTCTTCTTCTTCTTCTTCTTCTTCTTCTTCTTCTTCTTCTTCTTCTTCTTCTTCCTCTATACAACCGTTTGTTCTTTGAGCGAACGCTAGCTAATTTTATAGTTCGGGCATCCACATGCATGCAGTTGCATTTCTTTCTTCATCATCTTTTGAAAATTTCTTGGTTATACCGTTCTTAACACCCCCGTTGGGGTGCCGGGGGTTTCAGTATAAATAGTATCCCCACTTTCTGGAAATTTAGTGCTTTAAATTCCCACTGTCGCTGTCTATCTCATTTGCTCTTTCTCATTCCTGCTCTGTTCTATCAATCTGCTATACTATCGTCTTCTTCGCTAGCCCAGTCTTCTACCTTTTTTCTTGAAAACTCTTCCGGGACAAGACTCCTTATTTGTGTATGAGGTCTGTTGGATCAGCTTGGGAATATTGGACGCTTTCTGCCAGGTGGTTACTAGGGCTTACTATGATGTTATTATTTAGCAATGTAGGCATTTGATATGTATGTGTTTTGTTGATAATTTATAATGATGTTTGTATTCTATTTTGTATTTGTAAACGGGGGTTCGATAAATTGGGGTGAAGCCTCAGCCGTCCCCGGCGTGGGATGTCTTTATTGTAAAGTGACTGGCTGGTGGAGAGCTTTCGGTTTTACCACTAGGGTTGTTTCAGCAGATCTTTTATGCGGATCGGGGGTTGTCCGGTCCTGATTTGGCTCGGAAGAGTCCGCTGGTCCTAAAGCAATAATAATGTAATGCAATGTACCGTTCTTAACATAGCGCTTTTCCAGCTCAAGAGCAGCTCAAGGCGCTTATCGATAAAGGATTTAACTCAAGCGGCTGCAGACGCCCACTTGCTGCTTTAGATTTCTTGTCTTACGCCACAGAGGTCTTCCTCCTCCTCCTTCTCAATCTCTCCTTCGATTGGATCTTTTGGTGTGTGTTTTTATTTCCAGCGATATTGTGAAGCGTGAGAGTTTTTGCTTCTTTCAACGCTAATGACATGTCTAACTAATTGTAGGGACCAGGGTATCAATATGTTTGAAGTTTCTGTCTGCTTTGGCACCTGGTTCATGTTTATTTGTAGCCATCAGATGTTGATTACATTGCTGTTGTGACCTTTTTTTTCCCTGCATGTCACGTCTCTCTGTACGTGTGCATGTCCATTTGAAACGTGTGTGTGTGTATGTATGTGTGCGTGTGCCTGTGTCTTTGTCTGTTTCTGTTTCTAAGCCGACAGCTGCCTATTCGGTGAGATAAAGCCTTAATCTTCAGGATCCAAAATACGCGGCCATAAATTATTTCTGAGCAATCCCGAAAACGCAGTTTTGAGAGTGCTTGCCGTGTCAAAATAAAAACAGCGCAAATCCGTAGTTGTTTTTTGTGTGTTTTGTTTGTTTGTTTGTTTGTTTGTTTTTAACTCCCATGCATAGCATTGTGAATCTATGTACTCACAACCTCCACCCTCCAACCCTTTGTTTACCAGATTTGTGCAAATCTGTGCGCGGTGAGTCCTAAATAGATCAAAAAGGATAACGAAAAAAATATCCGTCCCTCTGTCTATTCGCCCTCCGCAGTCTGTCTGTACAAAAACATTAAAGTGGCAAAGTACTCAGAACCTATTTCAACTATCACAGCCAAATTTGGTAAGACGGTGTATACCCATGAGACCTCATAAATGATCAGTGCATGAATGACTTCGCCTCAAGGTCAAGGTCACAGGGTCATCAAATCAGAAAATGACAATTTTCCACAAAATTTCACTTAATTTTTTTTAAATCTAGGCTATTAATATTGAATTTATGATTCTGTGATGCGTGATAGATGTCAATGAGACACACATTCTATGCACATTTGGTCAACCTCACAAAAGGTCAAGGTCAGTATATGTACTTTGAAGTGAACTTGACCCTAAATTATGAGAGATATAAAGTTCAAACCTGTGGTATTTAGAGATGATAGATTAATCTTTCATATATGTTCCGTTTTTGCGTTGATCTTGAAGGTCAAGGTCATTTTAAGCCTAGCAAAAACATACAGGTCGTCGTACAGTGGAATGGCTCTACTTAACACCCATAGTATGCAACAACATTGAGTTATTTGATAATACATGTGCATGATAGTCATGTGAAGGTCAAGGTCATCCCAAAGTCAATGTCACTGAAGATCAAGGGCATCTCAAGTTCAATGGTTGATTTTTTTTTTTTTTGGGGGGGGGGGGGGGGAAATACAACTTTTGCTGTGGTTTATTTGATATTACATGAGTATTTGGAGCCGGAGGTCAATGTCATCTCGAGGTCAAGAGCGTAGAAAGATCAAAGGCAGGATTACTTTGCATTTTATGTCACTGTTTCTTTTTTTTTTCCATGGCACTCATTTCATGATAAATATATTGCAAGTTCCATAAGGAGCATTTGAGCCATATATAGACTTTTTGTTCATCTATTTTATTATTTAAAAAAAAAAATATGTTTTTTTATTTTTTTATTTTTTAAATTTTTGTTGTTGTTGTCAAACGTGAGATTTTGTTTATTTTATCCTCAGAGAGAACACAATGAAACGCATCTTCAGTGTGAATTTTGAACGCTAGAAATCTTTGGATTGCGAGATCCGGACAAGCACGTCTTACCTTCCTCTCTCTCCCATTCCCCATTGCAGCCCCCCTCCCTCCTATCAACAGACAAAGAAGGTCGTCAAGTCATGAAATGTCGATTTTCTCAAATCTAGCGGCGCTGGAATGGCTGTGCGTTGCCATCCACAAAGCTGATTTTATTCAGCGTCTGCTGGGTACCGTTAATTACTCCATGGGGAATTGAAAGTATTTGCAGCAACCGAATCCATGGAGAAGATTAAAACACAAAACAGTGGTCTTGTTGAGGAAAGCAGCAATTCCTTTGTAAGTTGTAGAAGGTAAAGTGCCGTAAAGCCTCGGGATTGGGTCACGATTGATTCAGGGCTGAGTCACCCACTTACTTCATGCTTGTCAACTGTGTGACGTCACTGGCTAGCGGAACCACGTCGACCGACCTGACCAGTAGTAGAACGGACTGAGTGTTAAATTTGATCCTGTCAACAGTCTGTACCGTAGCAGTGCGTTTGGCTTGGAATGGGTTTGGTCCGGCATTCTGCTGAGCGGACTGTGGGAAAGCTGAGCACACTCTAAAGAGTCATTCAGAAATTACACTCGACGAGCCGTTGAGCGCGGACTCTGAAGGGAAGAGTAATGACAGATAAGTGGAACAGGGAGAAAAGACATTCTACCACCAGTGGGAATTAAACTCGGAACCTTGCAGGGATCGCGCCAGCGCCACAGCCGAAGAGAGAAAAGACGTATTATCGCCATCGATTAATTAAAGTACGCAGTATTGCATTCATAGTTTTCAAAAGATTTCTCCCATAGTTGAACTGGTTCATTGCTCACAAAGCAGTGGAGGGATTGCAGTTGCAAACGGCAGAATCTGACATGAGTACTCGGGGTCTTGATATTCGCTAATCAGCGTCCCTTCCTGTTGTTGCTTGCTCAGTACGTGCATAGAGAGTTTATCTGTTTCTACTGCTTCGTGCACTTCTTTATTTAGAGTATCTACCACACAAAATGTTAAAAGGAAATGTTACATTGTTGTATGGACCATAACGTTATTGGGAGTCGAAAGCTTCTAGACTCAGAATCCGCAGTTGTTTTGTTTTGGTTTTTTTGTGTTTTTTTTAGACTGAATGGCATAGATCAACAACATCCCTGAAATTCCGCTGCTGTGCTTGCTTGATAAAGAATACAATCAAAGTGTGCTTAAAAAATGTTACAACTACCTTTTCACATCAGAGCCAAACAAAATAAAACGAAAAAGAAATACAACAATTTTGTTTTGTTATGTTCGATTCAAAGTTCACAAAATAGCCTGGGCTGGCCTGATAGCGCCATTTAATAGCGCGCTGGTTTCCCATGCCGAAAGTCGCGGACCCTCAAGGGACGATTTTAAGTGACTTAGATACACAACTTTTCAGGTCACCGAGGGTTGTATCCGGGTACTCCGGTTTCCTCCCTCCCTGCTTTCCATAATGGTATTGGATGTGGTCAATCTAAATTTCACAAATAAAGTTGATTTCATTTCCGCCTTCTATAATAGCGATCTCTTCATATCGTCGCGCATTAAGTTCAATTGTAGAAAAAGTGCCTGTGCTAGTAGTAGTAGTAGTAGTAGTAGTAGTAGTCGTAGTAGTCGTGTGTAGTCGTAGTAGTCGTAGTAGTCGTCGTCGTCGTCGTCGTCGTCGTGTATAAATTGGTAATACAACAAGAAACCTTCAAACCTCCCTTCACTGCACACCCACCACACACTCCTAAGTCGTCGTCGTCGTCGTCGTCAGTTGACTGTGTTCGAAGCCATAGAGTTGTCACGGATATCCCCACTGACTAAGCAGCATAGCACAGGCTCTGAAATATCTCCTTTCGTCTTTGTAAACTAGTAGGCATACTACATTACATTACATATTATACAAGGTCTACCACTCACCCACTTCCGACTGACACCTCCAATACGCCTTTCCTACCTTTTGTGTCAACTTCAAACTCAAACGGAGAGTGCCGACGAATCACAAACACTCGCATACACGCATTCGAATCACTTCAAACGAATTCAGCTCCAAATTCACTGCGAATTTGTCACAAAACGCTGTGATATAGGGAGGCACGGTAGCCTAATGGTAGAGCTTTGGCATGCGGATCTGAAGGTCCCGGGTTCGAGCCCAGGCCGGGGCATTGTGTTGTGTCCTTGGGAAAGACACTTTACTCCCGTTTCCTACTCCTTCGGATGTTGTTGTTTGTAGATTATAGTCACACGACACTTTCGCATATAGGTGACTACTGGACCGATTTATACTGACACCAGCGGGCCAGTTGTTGGTAAAGGGGAAAATAATATGATCACACGTTGACCAATCCGGGATTCGAACCAGCGACCTTTCGGTTACTAGCAAGACGCTCTTACCAACTGAGCTACCCGGCCCCTCTATCCTTCGGCGGATGAGAGTATAAACCGAGGAAGAGTCTGTGTCGCATACATTCATAACGGACTTTAAAGATCCTGACGCTCATGTCCTAGACGGGTGAGTGCCGGTGACAAGAACACACCCAGCATGCACCTAGGTCCTTCTCCCCCATCCCTGGCTGCCCAGGATTGTGCTCAGTTGTCTGGAGCGTTATTACGATGCGCCAAAAGGCTGCAAGTTTGCGCCTCTGGCGGCTTGAGTTAGATCCTGTATCGGCCAGCGCGCCTTGAGCAGCTCTTGAGCTGGAAAACTAAATAAATGGATAATATTAGGAGTGTGTGGTGGGTGTGCAGTGAAGGGAGGTTTGAAGGTTTCTTGTTGTATTACCAATTTATACACTACCACAAGAATATATGTATATGCGTATATGTATGGATATGCATGTGTATGTGTGAATATGTATATGTATGTATATGTGTATGTGTGTGTGTTTATGTATGCATGCATGTATATATGTATATGTATATATGTGTATGTGTGTGCATGTATGTGTATGCATATGTGTATATATGTGTGTATATATGTATGTACGCATGTATATGTATGTATATATGTGTGGGTGTGTGTATGTATGTATATGTATGCATGTATGTTTGTAGTTATGTGTGTAGTTATGTGTGTATATGTGTGTATATGTGTGTGTATATATGTATATGTGTGGGTGTATGATGTTAGGCCTAATGAAGGGCGGACTACTCTAGAGGTATCCACAAGCGATTGTTCCAGTAACCAGTAAAGACCAATCACAACTTTAGAAACTTCTTCCATAGCGTGTATTTCAAACCATGAATGCGTAGGATAAATTTGAAGCGAGCCGATCCACTAAAAATCGTTCAGTTGCAGGCGTCGACCAGTTTTGTGATTTCGTTTTCGAACAAAGTCGCATTGAATTTGGAGCTGACGTCGTTTGAAGTGATACGAATGTGTTGCTATGAGTGTTTGTAATTCGTCGGCACCTTCCGTTTGAGTTGAAGTGGACACAAACGGTAAGAAAGGCGTTTTTTTTTTTTTTTTTTTTTTTTTTTTTTTTTTTTGGGGGGGGGGGGGGGGGGGCGGTCAGTCGCTGAAACAGAAGTGGGTGAGTGTAGACCTTGTATAGTATGTAATTGAATCAGACGAGTTTACAAAGACAAAAGAATAGACTTCAGAGCCTGTGAGCATAAAATAGTATTTTCTGTGGGAGTTTTATGTGAATATCGACCAGTGAATTGCAGCAGCTATTGCTCTTCCTTGATATGGGATCAGTATTCGGAATCCGTTTGAATTCAAAACCAATTGACCCCATTGTTCCTCTCGAAGCCATATGAATGGGTGATCATCACAATATCACATGCCTGCCTGTCATTTCCTGGAAGGATTATGGAGCCAGGTAGATGAAGAATAGCCGGAGGAATGCAATGTGGCTTTGGAAGCTCGTAGAATACTTGTTAAGAGCGATCAGTTTTCAGCATTGTCCCACCGCCATAGCTCAATTGGTAGAGCGTTCGCCTGGCACACCGATGACCCAGGTTCGAATCCGTGGAGGGCGATATAAAATGTGTCCATTTTCCCTGTCCATTTTAGCAGTATGATTGCTTTGGTGGTTCAGTGTTGAATCAGGCCCCTACCCATCTTTCCCTGGGATGGTTATCCCCGTCTGCCATATCGCCAATGGTGGGTGTAGACGTTAAACCTCAATGTTCTTTTTTCAGTTTTCAGCGCTTTAGATAACGCATTACAGTTAGATAAGCATCTATGAAAGAGCGAATTAGTGAACTATGAAGCCAGTGTTTTAATGCATTGGTCCTCACGTTTTATTTCTATATTTAAAATATTTAATTATGTTGCTGTTGTTTTTTTTTAATGTGGACACTTCAAAATTGACACCCCAAAACATAATGGTTAGGGCCAGCATAACAAAAACCATATCGAAAGCAAGTAGTCTTTTTGTTGGAAACAGCATAATCAAGACAGGGAGTGCGGCGCGTGACACTTGCACACTAAGAAAATACTAGCTCTTTGTATTGGTCTGATCGTACAGTGTTATGCGGGATACGCACCCGGAGACACTAGTCTTAATACTAGAACTGTAGTGGTCTCAGCGCAGAATATATGAGTGCAGTCACAACAAATATACTGGCTGAGGTTTCTTCAGGGATAAGCCTACATAGCTTTAGCCCATTGCAACGGACATTATAAATGCAATATTAGTATGCTTGTGAATGCAGCTGATGAGCGAAGACCGCCATAGAAATGTACCCCCCAAGGAAAAAAAAATAAAATACAAAATTGGGACATAGACTTTAGAACAAAAAGAAAAGATAAATTGAAATTAATACGAGTCAGTGGTATTAGTCTATAGATGCATCATGAAATGCAACGTAATTGTGATTTGGAACACCAGCTCCCAACAGCTTACAACCACACATCATTGAATAGATAAGCACAAATGGTTATTTAAAGTAGATCATCACGACATCCCATGCAATGAAAATCTCTTCCTCTCCAGAAGACATCTCTGTTCCATTCCGGTATTTTGGTTTGCATTTTAGGTGTCGCGTATTTAGCTTTTGAGAAAAGTAAAATATAGAACCCATGAAGTGAGCACATTCAAATTTATAAATATGCTTAGGAACAAGACAGACAGAACCTACTCCACCATATTAAACCCATGAAGTGAGCACCTTCAAATGTATAACTATGCTATAGGAAAAAGACAAATAAACAGAACATACTCCACTATCACCTCGATTTAAAGCTGTGCCTAGACTTTGCAGACTGTAGTGTTTCACGGAGTAATAAGCCCGCGGTATGGCAATCCAGTATGCGGTTTGAGCCGCACACGTTTATTGAGACATCTTTTGAAGGACGGACGGCATTTGGGGATGGAACTAGTGCAACGTATTTGCTCTGAATGTAAACTCGTCTGCAGCGTTGGAAAAATAGCATTTTACAAAGTCCTTCACAGGTTTTTGTTCATGCAAGGTGCAGTTTGCGAAGGATGGGGATTGTGCTAGAACTTCAGCGCATTTGCTCTTGCGATGGAGTGGTCAACGGTATTGCAGAATGATCCTTTACGAAATCCTCTACGCAAATAAATGTGTCGGTGGAGCCGTGATGGATTGCATTGGTGATGAAACTGCATGCAAGCAGATTTGCATTGCCATCAGTAGGCCACTTTGCAGTCTGTCAGTTATCAACGTGTTTCCGCTATCACTATTGTAATAAAGTGTAATTTTAGTTGTAAAACCAGCAGCCACACACGTTTGTTCAAGGCAAAGGCCTGATTGTTAAAACATTTTGTTGGGAATGCCACACACTCACAAACGATTATGTAGAGATATTTCATGTCATGTATTTTGCTCTGACAAAGTGCAAAAGAGGCTGAACTATGTGGTGGACAGGCAGTGTACAGTTTTCGCTCGCTAGATTTAGACTTTGTTCTATTGAAGGCAATTTTGTGTAATTGTTTGTGTGGGCAATAATGACAATTACTGACGCTGATTCGAAAAGCACGATTGCAGACTACTGTTTATCAAGTCCGCTTCTGGTATTGAATGTCATTGTCAATGTGGAGAATGGCAAATGTGATGGGAATACCACGTGCTTGCTCTGAATCATACATTCATTGTCATGCAGAATTGCTGGACTAGTATTTTTGGATTTTTAACACTTTATTGTCCCTTTTTTTCGGGAAATTCTGGGCCGCCTTCCCAGGTGTAGGCGTAGTTGTAACCTGTGGCGCGCACAAACCCAGCCTGTCTAATATTATTTGTGTATTTTTTAAACATTTATTTATATATGAAGTCCACAACACACGTAAATATTATAAAGTCTAAAACACAAATATTATTATTTTGTCAGGATACAGCCACGAAGGATGGCAGTTGTGATGAGAATGTAATGCAATTGTTCAGAATGCCTTATTGCAGGGTGCTATTTTTGTTTTGTTTTATTAAATCCCCAACATACGCCGATTTGTCCGTGCGAGTGATGGCGATCGTGATTGGAATGCCACGTGTTTGCGCTCACTGCCCGTGTTGGTGGTGGTCGATGATGGAGATTAATCAGCTTGATGCAGCCACAGCGATGGTTGTAGTGGGACGGGGGTGTGTACAATTAGCAAGTGCTTCTGCACTCCCTGGAGCCAAGGAGGCAGGAAGCCTGATTTTAATATGAATAAAGTGTTTAGCTATACCCAAAAAAATAAATAAATAAATAAATAAATAAAAACAAAAACAAACATCAAAGAGCTGCTCAAAGCGCTGGCTGAAATTGTGACCAAGCTCTGCTGGTTGAACTCAAGATCGAACTCAGGCAGTCAAGGACACCCGCTTGCTTCATCCCGTGGGCTGTCGAACTTCATGAAACATTGAGTAGCATAAATCTATATTCCTAATCTATGTGTGAGTAATTTTTGTTGTTGTTAGTCTTTCGCCCGGGCTGTTGACAAAATTATTGAGTCTTTTAACGTGCCGCTGAGGCAAAACGGGGAGAGGGGGTTGGAGGTGAGCGGTTGGGAGAGGGGGGGGGGGGGGACGGAGAGACACAGAAGCGTTATTACAGAAAATGGCTTCTTGGGGAAAAATCTTCTACCATCATCGAGAATCGAATCGAACCCGCTCGCTAGGTGAGCTTCCCGCTGAGATTTTCTGCCCCCAACCCCTTCCGCTATAATCGTTCTCCCCCTTCCCCCATGCCCCCAAAGGGAGTCTGACCATTAGATCATATATGACAACCATATCTTTATTCCTACTTATTTTCAGTTGATATGACTGCACAGATTCAGTGACAGTTGATCGCTTTACTTCTCTCCTGCTTTTTCTATATTCTCTTCAGTTAACATGCCTACACCTACACAGATACCTCGCGACTGTTAATTTATTTTAAGTGTAGGATTACGACTGCATTCTGAACATGGCAGGTATAGTATATTTGGAAGTAAGACAGCGTGACCTGAAAATACAGTAATTCATCTCACGTTGGAATGCGAGTGTTTCGCTTGCAATGTCTCACGTTGAAAGCGATGCTTTTGTTTGTTTTTTTGAGCACAATGCTTTTGTGTGGCGCTTCGAAATTCAGGGAATGGTGAGAGTTAAACATTTATGTTTATGTCATCAAATAGGAATGCTCAGATTATTGACCGCTGTACTTCCATCCTAGCTTTTTATCTTCTCTTCAGGGAATTTTGCCTATACAAGTTCTTCAATAATCATTAAAATGGTAGGCTTAAGGATTCTGAAAGCAGCAGTTATTTGCATGGAAATGGGACCGCGTGACCTGAAACAGTCATTCACCTCACTTATGGAAGCGAGTATTTTGCTAGCAATGTCACATGACAGGCACGATGTTTGTTTTGTTTTTTGATTCAACACAAAATCTTTGGCTCCATTGAACACTTCCGTATGGCAAGGCCGATAGAGATCTTCGCTTCCCAACTGAAATGGAAGGTAGAACAGAATACTCCTTTAGTGTACTTGCATCAACGAAATGCCATGTTTTTGCAGACTATTCAATTTTTAACGGACATCAGTAAGAGAAAGTTCTTAATTATATCACGAAAATTTCGAATTATAATATCACCAATGGCATCAACACGGACATCAAAGTCCAAGGCCAATCCCTCAACACGATGCATAGCTTCAAATATTTAGGAGCCATTAGACAATGGGTCCCGACAGGAAATCCTCTCCAGGATTGCACAATCAACTGCTGCCCTGACAAGGTTGAAGCCCATATGGAAAGACAGAACCATCGGTCTACACTCCAAGGTAAGGCTGCTGCGCTCCTTGTCATCTCCATCTTATACGCTTGTGAAACCTGGACAGCAGATCTTCAACAAAGAATACAAAGCATGGAAATGAAGTGCTACAGAAGACTTCTGGGCATTTCCTATACCTAGCACATCATCAACGACTAAGTCCGACGGACCGTAACACAAGCCATTGAACAACATGATGACTTGCTCACAGTGGTGAAGAAACGGAAACTCCGATGGTATGGCCAAGGCACAAGAGCATCAAGCCTTTCAAAGACCATCCTGCAAGGCTCATTGCAAGGAGGCAGAAGAAGAGGGAGACATAAAAAGAGGTGGGAGGACAACATTCGAGAATGGACTGGCTTGACACTGAGCGAAGCCATGAGGGTTGCTGAGGACAGAGAAAGATGGAGTGCGCTGGTTAAACGATCATCTGTGGTGCCCCAACGCTTGTCGAGTTACGGGATAGGATAGGATAGGAATATTTCACATTCCATTTTGACTGACTGCGGTAAGAGAAAGTTCATAGGTCACAAACGTAATGGAGTATGTAATAGCTCACAATTTTGTTGTCGCACAAAATATTGTTACATCGACTTTTTGGGCTTCGCGATTATCATCGACTAAATTTCACGGTATTCCTTATTTAACGCGACTCTACCACTACCAGGAATGACGTCTGAAGGCTAAAGATCTTAAGACGGGCACTATTGACAAGGTCATATTCAGGGCATGTCGCGGTTTCTATCTGCGTCTTTGATTAGTGTGGCATAAATAGCTTTGTTCCGTTGTGTCCAAGAGATGGTCTTTTAGTCTAATGCTATTGCCAAACTGTAATGGAAGTCATCGTTGTTGTCTTTCCTTCATCCTCGCCATTAACAACAGCATCAAATATATTATAAAGGTCGTGGTCGTAATTTATTAGTTATAGTAACCATCTAGAAGTAAGATCTTTCATATTATGCTCGTTGACTAGTATACTTATTTCATAGATGTATTATAAGGATTTTTGGGAAAACAATACTACCTATCATATTACCCATCGTGGCGTTTTATTGTGGGAATACTTCGGACTTGTTACTCTGGGAATACTTCGGGCTGCAAGATACTTTGATGGGAACTGCACAATGATCTTTTTTTTTTTTATTTAATCAGTTTATAGTCCCCTCTCTTCCCGTTAAGGATTTTCAGAGAGGAGACTTATTCCATGATCGCATTAGCACTTTTATAGGTGTCAAATGGCACGTCGAATACAGCAAGAGAACTTTTCTGGCATTTCCCAGTATTCCAGAAGAAAACGATCTAAGTACTCCCGGAAGAAATAAGCCCGAAGTATTCCCAGAATAAGAAGTCTAAAGTATTCTCAAAATAAAACGCCTCGATGGGTAGTATGACACATTGACCTGTGACACGGGAGGAATCCGGTGGTCAGCTATGTTATTCGTATTCAGTTTAGGTGAGAAAATTGTCGCATCTTATCGTTCATGATTCTCAGAGCTATATTCGTCAAGTGACACTTTTTTGGACCATCTGCTTTTAAGTTATATACTGTACGATCCATCATAATATTTTATCTGTTTATGTATTTTTTTTCTTCATGTGTGTGTGTGTGTGTGTGTGTGTGTGTGTGTGTGTTATTTTTATTGTCTTTCGTGTTATTATTTTTTATTTGGTAATTTTGTTAATTCCTCTCTTTTGTCTTTCTTTGTTCCTTGTTTTCTGTTTCCTTTTAATCTGAATTTCTCTCATATAGGTTTTTTTCCGTCTTTTCTTTCTCTCATAAGGTGAAAAAAGTCTTTCCTCTCAATTTACGCTCCTATCTTTTAGTCAGATTTCTCTCACATTTTCTCACATATTAATCTTGAAAGTGGTGAATATAAATGTACAATTCTTCTCAGCGAGATCAGTCTTTTATCTGCCTTTGTTTTGAATACAAATTCATTCTTTCGACAAGATTACGGAAGCTGACACTGTTGTTTTTCTACGTAAAATCTCCTCACTTCGGTTATTGCTAATTTGATAACGATATGGCTACCCTTTTTTTTTTGGGACGACTGTTGTTTTCAAACTGTGATGGATATGTTTGATCCCATCGTTTTATTCTTGTATGCTGTGGAACATCGATGCTGCGCGTTGTTAAAATGTTGGACAAGCGACACCGGCTGGTTGTGTATGCTGAAGAGAAAGATGATGATACTGTTCTAACTGCCATTGATAATAATCAGAAAAAAGACTACCGGTACTAAGAATTTGGAGTTTTGCTATTGTGAGAAAGAAGAAACCCAATTTATTGACTCACATGCAGAACAATGCGAGTATGTATACTCTCTCTCTCTCTCTCTCTCTCTCTCTCTCTCTCTCTCTCTCTCTCTCTCTCTCTCTCTCTCTCTCTCTGTTCCAAATATTTGCAAATTTGTGTGAGATGAGTCCTAGAAAGTCCAAAAATTATATTAAACATTACATGTCCGTCCGTCCCCCGTCCCACGTCTGTCTGTGCAACTACTTTAAAGTGGCTAAGTAGGCCTACTCAGAACCTATTTCAACTATCACAACCAAACTCAGTAAGATGGTGTATACGCATGAGACCTCATAAATGATCAGTGAATGAGTGACTTCTCTTCAAAGCCAAGGTCACAGGGTCATCAAAAGTTAGTCATAAAGTGAAAATATTTTTAAAAAATTTCACTTTTCCCCCTAGGTTATTAATATTGTACTTATGATTCTTTGATGCATGATAAATAACCATGAAACACAACATACCTTGCAAATTTGGTCAGCCTCATTCTAAGGTCAAGGTCATTGGAGCTGTCCAAAGTTGGTGTGTATAGGTACTTTGAAGTGACCTTGACCCTAAACTATGAGATATAATATCCAAACTTGTTGTTTTTAGAGATGATAGATTGGTCTTTCATATTTGTTCCGTTTTTACGTTGATCTTGAAGGTCAAGATCATTTTAGACCTTGCAAAAACATACAAAAAGTACCAAAAAATGAGTGCCCAGAAAAACCAAAATGAAATGGTGGCATTAAAATGCAAAGTAGTACCGACTTTGATTTTTCTATGCTCTTGACCTTTAGATGACATTGACCTCCGGCTCCAATTACACTCATGTACTATCAAATGAACTACAGCAAAAGTTGAATTATGTCAAAAGGAGGGGCCGGGTAGCGAAGTTGGAAGAGCTGCTTAAAGGTAACCGAAAGGTCCCTCGTTCGAGTCCGGGATTATTCATCGTTTGACCATATTATTGTCACCTTTCCATCAACCGGTTCGCCGGTGTCAGAATAATGTGATCAATAGTCGCCTATACGTTCCCATTTCGTGTGACTATATAAATCTACAACTGATCCTGACCATGCAGTGCAAGCATTGGGTGGACGGAAGCGAGATTATAGGATGTAGCACGTGGAACGGATAAACACTTGACGAAAAAGATAAAAGGAAGAGGCGGAAGGGAAAGATAATAAGAATGAGGCGAGGGGTGGAAGGTAAGGGGTGGGAGTTAGGAGCAGGAGGAGAAGAAGAGGACGAAGAAGTCACCGTCTACGAAGACGACGATGATGGTAGTGATTATGGCGGTGGTGGTGGAGGTGATGATGATGGTGATGATGATCATGATGATGATGATGATGCTCATGACGGTGATGCTAGAAAACACATATTAAATAGTATTCTTGCTTAGACAACAAGGACATGAAACGGGAATCCCAGGCAGGTTTAATTCGCTTGTATTCTCATCATGCGCATGCCGCAATGTTTAGATAGAATGCTCAGACGTGAACATGTTTCGTGGCAGGCAAAGGACACGCTTGTCGCGGATCCCCACGTGACCACATTTGAACTCATTTTGACTATTCACAACTTTCCGGCACCTCTCATAAAAACTCGTGGGTATCGCCATTATAAATTAAAACGAGGTTAGCATGAAACCAAGTTCCGGTCTAGCTTGTTTTGCTTTTATCAAAGCTTGATGCGTGACTTTTAAATATGGCAAATTGCCGATAACGACGATTGTTAGAGCCAGAAAACGAGTGGGATAAGTATAAAAACGGTGGAGGAAGTAAATGCTCAGTGAAAGGATGCAAAAAACAATCGTAGAGGCCTGTATTTGTGGCGACTTCGGAGGTGCGTCGATCATCGACAGAAAGTGAAACAGGACCTGAAGACTCTTGTAGTTTTCCATAGCTTCGCCGTCGCAACCTTCACAAAACACGAAGTAACTATGTTAGGCCAAGTGGGCTAAGGCGGGACTAACTTGCCTTGTCCACAAGCCAGAAACTAATGGCGCCTGACAGGTGTGGGTTCGAGCCAGCATCTGGGCGTTATGTTTTTCCGAATATTTTTTCAAAAATTCACAAATAATGTTAGGTAGGTAGGGTTTAGGCGCGCCACTGGCGATAGAAAGGGATAATAAACTGCAGCAAAAAAAATAAAAATATGTGAGGGTACGATACAGGTGGCCAGTGACACATATAATTCTTGAATATTTGGAAATAACTCACTAAAACACGCGGAGAAAAAAACCGGAAGTATGTTTCATTGAGGGGATTCCCGTTGGTGCATAGGATAGCAGAAAAGTGTGAATTGCGCGCGAAGCTTTGCGGCGATACAATAATGACTATTTTATTTTGCGCGCTGCCGAATGTGTGTCCGCTGTGACCTATCAGAATGTTCGGATTCAAAAGTCCCAATTAGGCAGCCAATGAAAAACAAGGTCACTTTCATTTGCTGATTCAGTCGGGCCATTTACTCTTTTGACTCTTCCTTTCCTCGAGATAATTGTTGCTGTAGTATTTGGGAATTAGTGACGTTTTGAGAATAAAACCTGCTGTTATAGCGCGTTTCAAGAACCACGGCAACAGCAGGTGCTGCTCTAGATAGCTTGCGTTTTCTATCGAAAATAATATAACGGAAGCCATTTTGTTAATATGCAGTCAGTCACATTGCAAGCAATGCATTGCTGTGTCTGAACACCATAGACAAGCAATGCATTGCCTGCAATGCTTGCTACCTTTGCCTGCAACAAAACACGTTCACGTCTGAAAAGGCCTTGCAAAAGATCGCGGAGAAGAAGAGGAGTGTGCATGGAATTTCCTGCAGGGACTTGAAAGAGGAATTCTGGTGGAAGTTGAAAATAAGTCTGGTTTACTTTTGCTTTCTGATCATCACGCACCAATGTTGAGATTCAGGCAGAACACACCTACTAGATCAATAGTATATTATGGAGAAAAGAAAGCGCCGTAGACTCTGAATATGTGTACACCATAACTTTTATTAACTGTTGGAACATGAACACATTGTGAAAACACGGACCAAGTCAGCATTTGTTGGAAAAATTGGATATGGAAAAAAACAAACTAACAAACAAACAAAAACACGTAGATTTTGGACATACGTACGCCGCAGGCTGCATACATTCTTTTACATGAACACTTAATACAGATATAGACTTTATAATTATTACACTCTTGTGCATGAACACATTTTGCACGCACGTACGCATGTGCAAACTCCAACACAAACCATGCACACGCACGCTCGTACACACCCACACACATACATACACACATACATACAAACACACGCCAGGCTTCACACACTCCTGTGTACGAAAACACATTGTACAAACACGAACCAAGTCGATCTTTCTAGCCTTATTGCTTTAGACTGTGAACTCCCAGACACGTCTTCGTTGTGAATCAGGTTGAAAAGAAGTTTCAATGCTGACTGCCTGCGTGACCTTTATCCGTGATACCACGGGCCCGAGAAAACCTGCGAGATGACATTCGATTTTGATGCTTGTTCATCCTCCCATTTCTTTTTCTCTCGCTTCTATCTTCTGTCTCTTCGCGCGCTTTGGTATAGTATTGAGTCAGATTCAAAGAGGCTCTGTCTTCGTATACAAGAGTTATATAGTGTTGTGAAATTTCCGCGTAGACTCTAGGAATGGTGGGAAGGATTTTGATATTCCTTAACAAAACGCGAAAACACAAGATACAAAAATTAGCCCACTTATATACCAAGACTGCACAAATAAAACCAATGTCACGAACAGATCCCAGAAAAATCATACAAACTCTAAAAACGAGGCAAAAATGGCAGTACAAAATCATATAATAAGTAATAATTTTAGAAAAATCACACATGCATGCAACGGCTGGAGTTTTCTTAGTCTTCAATGCGTAAGGTGAAAGCATTGGTCATACAAGTTCCTTTCACAAACTATTGTACTTCTAACATAATTTATGTAACTCCATTCTGCTGGATATATATGGCCTTTTTCTCCTTTGATTGTATGTATGTGTGGAAACGTTGCTCATGCAACGCTGAACACAGCCCTAAAACAGTTTAACCCAAATGTTATCCGAGTTGTCAGATCTTTTCTTGTAGGGAATAGCAGCAGGTCGATGTACTAATACAGTTGCACATACAGAGAAAGTTACTTGTAATTAATCAAATAACAGAAGCTTTGGAGTAAAACGTATGATGTAAAAGCCTCATCCACTCTTGCCCCTTTTTTTTTTTTTACCCACAATGGCTGACATTATAGTATTTGTCAAAACAAACGCTGCTCACACAAGGCCTTACACTAACCATATTTTCAGCCAGCACTTCCCACCGTGCTCTTTGTCCCGAGGAGCGATAAAATTCGAGCAATCGGTAGTTCGGTTTCCTTCGGGGGACATGTACAATGTCATCTTTATGGTTTGCCCGGCTATTCGTGAGCAGCGCAAGGAACAGACAACAGCACAGATTTTGAATAGAATCCAAGTAAACCAACAGCCTTTTATAAACACTTTCCACCTACAATTAGAACGTAAAATGCTGACCTTGTGGGTTAAACAGCAATAGAGATTCTCCTATCTCTTACATGGTATTCAAATACTATTCCGTTCCAGTAGGCATAATAAGTGCTATTTCCTCTTCAATCGCCGATTCTGCGTGAGAACCAAGAACACGGGGATTTTGCAGGAATTTCTCTTTACAAAGATCTCAAGTATTGAAGTATTAACGTCCTATATAGGTGTATGCTACTGAGGTCTCTTAATCGATCCGGGTAAACGAAAGACTTATACATAACCAAATTTTTCAGTAATCGAATACAGTGCGTTTCTTTCGCCAGTAAATTTACTCCCATATAGAATGTTACTACCTTTCTAATTCGTTGTCCGCGATAAGACGAGAGAACAAAAATTAACACACAAATGTATTTTTATGGTATTCGAATACGATTATTCTGGCACGAACCATTTTCTTACAACAAACCAGGGAAAACCAGACTGCGATATTTTCTCTTTGTAACGTAGTATTCCAATTGTTGTTGTTGTATCAATTTTTATTCATCAGATTTACGTACGTTGTACTGATAATAATCCAATACAACTGTCCTGTTGCCCATAGTAAGCGCACACGTTTCTTTTGTGCTGTGTTTTTTTCAAACACCTTTTCTCTTACACGAAGTGATTGCGAATGGGAACCAAGGAAACAAAACAGGTTTTCGCAGACACGTCCATTGCAAAGTTGCTTCGTATTCCACTCTTCCTTTCGGCTTTTCCGTTGGCACACTCCCACACTAGGATTTTACCACTTTTTCTTCTAACTTGATCTAGGAAATGAATAATCACATTATTTCACATAAACGTCTGTTTGGTTTAAACCTAAATGTATTCAACAAACCAGATAATAATAATACAAGGCAAAACATCAGGCGCATAAAAGCACAAGACTTAAATGAGTGCTATCCAAATAATAAATACTCTATCAAAACTACCACTGGCAGACTACAGGAAACAAAACAAAACATTGATATAAAATGCAAGGGGAAAAAAAGGAGAAGAAATAAATAAAAATTAAAATAAAATAGAAACAACAGAAGATGCACTGAATAGAACCATACTGACAAATACAAACGTCTGAGAAGTTAACACGCATAGTTTAAGCATAACAAACTAAACAATTTTTCCAAACGATATGGAGAAAGGGGGGGATGGGGGGGGGGGAAAGTAGGCGGGGAAGGGCGGATGCGAGAGAGTTATACTTTGAAAAGAAACTAACAGATCTGTGTGGAGGATCAAAGTTACATAGTGAAGTACATGTATGTGGAAAGTCGTTTGAAAAATAAAATGTGAAAAAAAATGATGCGGTCAGAAGCGGTTACATGAAAGTAAAAATGTGTGAACAGTCGAAAACGTGTTGGTATTTTCTTGCAATGACAATTCTGCATTTCCAAAAAGTAGGGTGTTAACTTCCCTGAGGATGTTGTCGTGCACCATGATAATAAAACGGCCGGACCGCAGAGTCATCTTTGGAGGGATGTCGTTTAAATAGGCTGACTGATGGATTGACTTGAATTTCTTCGGGGAGCCCATTCCACATGAAAGTAGAAGAGGGGAGGAAGGAGTTTTTGTAAGTTTCAATTTTGTGTGCTGGGACTTTATGCTCGAAAGGGCTTCGGCGTTGGTACGGTGGGGCCCATTTAGAGAGGTACTCAGGACAGCGCTCGTTGACCATTTTCTGGAAGATAAGTAGTTTGTGTCGCCTACATCTTTCTTTCAATGGGCAGATTCATGGCTAGTTCCCTTTACTGCCCCTACAATTATTCTAATCCCATCGAGGTGAAGTTTTAAGTGGCTTAATTGTCAGTACAATTGTCCCATATTATATCGCCATAATCAAAATGAGGTAAAACGAAGGACTTATATACATGGTCTCGAGGGCTTTTCTGCACAGTTTGTATTTGTATGACCGTAAGCATGCCAATAGGAGAGTTACCTTCTTAATTATGTTATTTATGTGTCTATTCCACTTACAATTGTTTTGCAATAGCACAACTCGTAGTTCAGATCTCTGAACCTCCCTCACGGTCCTAGACAGTGGCGATGCCTGAGTCAAGGCAGGTGCGTTGGTGCTGGACATGCTGTTCACAACTGCATCAGCGTATGATACAGGACCTGAGGTAGGGTTTTTTTTTTTAGCTTTGGCGATAGGAGAATTAGGGTAATCAATGAGAGTACTATGCAAAAAGATTCGTGCTATCGTCTTGTTATTAAATGAGGGTATGGTCTTGTTCACTTGAAACTGATACAGGTGAATCACTCACACCTGCAAAGGTTACAGAAGCTTTTTTTTCTACTCTCTTCCTCATCCCGATATTATCTTTCGAATTGTTAGACATAACTGGATGTAGACAGTGACACTACAATTTCTGTGACACTTTTGAGCTATGTTTCAGAGCAGTTTATCAGTCGTGTAAGCGCACAAAAAAACCAAGAATATCAACAAAAACCTCTAGTCCGCATACACCAAGATATTAAAAGTTTAATTTTAGCGGTCACATAAGCGACGAAAAATAACAAGAACGCAATGTCTCTCAGCAGTATTGAAATAGCAATGAGTGTGTGTATTTATTTTAATTGTGTTTTTATTTTATATATTTCTTTTTTTTTTCATGATTATTTTTATAATAAGAATTCGGCACATAAATTCACCTCATCTGTATAATGCACAGATATGAAAAGCAAAGGAACACAAAACTGCAACATACTGAACAAGGTGCAAGACATGTGAGACACAAATCGAGGGGTAAATAGTTAGGCCACAGTTCACATTCTGAAAAAAATGGCGTGACATAGCACAACCGGCTGAGTTGAAAATGAAATCAATATTTCTCATCTCACAGAGACCGCAGACAATTCCAACTTGATAACCATATTGAACACACTTTTACAATCATTTTGAAAATATTTGGTGACTCAAACAACTCTATAAGTATTTAACATAACACGAAGCTTCCCGCACTATCGCAGCGTGCTTACACATCGTCCGCCATGTTTAGCATCAATACCACTACAATCATGTACGACATGCTTACATTAACTGTTTGTGAAACCGTAATATATGGGTTACATACATATCAAACTCCTTCGGTGACTACTCGTGACCACACTAGGCCCGCTACGCAGGTTCTTGCCAATTAGAGGCTCTTGCTGGGTTACAGAATTGTTTGTTGTGCCCAGTAACGTCCAGAACGGGATTGCTGAGTAATTTTCAGATACTGTCTTTTCTCTTGCAAAGCAATCACTTTTACATCCATAGATCTCTTTGTCGTTAATACATTGTACATGTATGTACTCCTTTTTTGAATCACATGCATAGCAATGTAAGTCTATGTACTCACTCCCTCTCCCCTATCAAAAATAAAAACCAGAATTTTGCACATCTGTGCGAAATGAGTCCTCAATAGTCCAAAAATGTAATCGAAAAAATAATTGTCCGTCCGTCTGTCTGTCCGCCGTCTGTGCAAAAACTGTAAAGTGGCTAGGTACTCTGAGCCTATTTGAACTATCACCAACCAAACTGGTTTATCAATGAAACCTCGAAAATGATAAATGCATCAAGGACTTTACTTCAAGGTCAAGGTCACAAGGTCATCAAATGTAAGTTAAAAAAATGAAACATTTTCACAAAATTTCACTTTTTTATAGGTTTTGAATATTGAACACGATTCTTTGATGCATGATTGATACCAATGAGTCACACATTGCAAATTTGGTCAACCCTCACTCCAAGGTCAAGGTCACTGGAGCTGTCCAAAGTCGGTTTGTATAGGTACTTTTAAGTGACCTTGACCCTAAACTATGAGAGATTTAAAGTCCAAACATGTTGTATTTAGAGACTATAAATTGATCTTTCATATATTTGCCGTTTTTGCGTTGATCTTGAAGGTCAAGGTCATTTTAGGCCTTACAAAAACATAAAAAAATAAAATAGGTTATCGTACAGTGGAATAGCTATTTATTTAACTCATAGTATGCAGCAACATTGGATTACTTGATCAGACGTGCGTGAAAGATCACGTGAGGGTCAATGGCATCCAAAGGTCAAGGTCACTGAAGTCAAGGTCATCCCATGCAGGTCACCGTTTTTTGGCATAATACAACGTTTGCTGTAGTTTGTTTGATAGTACATTAGTGTATTTGGAGCCGAAGGTCTCAAGTTTAAGAGCATAGAAAGATGAAAGTCGGTATTTGCATTTTAATGCCACCATTTCTTTTCTTTTTTCTGGCACTCATTTTCGAGTTCCATAAGGAGCATGTGAGTCATAGAAGTTTGCCCTTCTAGTGTTTTCTTTCAAAGAAACAGTTATACATCTAGGACTAGAAATTATCCGAAGAAGTAGTCTGGAACTTGTGGAAAACCACCTCGATGAGTGAGAAGGCATGGACAAATTGCAGAGAGACGTCCTCCCCGATCTAACTATAGTGGGACCCGAGGCAAGCAATACTGAGATTCACAGTCTTTGTTTGGAAGCAAAGGGAGGCAGAGTAGGCGCGCCATCGCTGTTGACTATAAAAAGCATGGCTGTGTCCAACTGTCTAGAGAAATGTCTGGACAGATAACAAAAAGACACATTTGTATTGCCTGTCGGAAGAACGAGCCCGAGAGAAAGGGGCGCCCGGAAATGAAATGGTAGTTACAGAGCAGGATGCTTTACGGCACGCTGCGTATAGCTGAGACTCGCCCAGGCTTCCCCTCACCTCTCCACCAGTACACTAGTGAAGGGTAAACCTTGGTGAGTGTCAGCTTCACCGTGTGGCATTTTGGTTGATCATTTTGTCGTGCGGGGACAGATAACGGTATATTCGTCAAAGTTGCCGAGACCGTTCCATTTCTGGATTCAACCAAAACGTTTGTATAACAGGTGATTCCCCAAGGACATTGGACCCAAGCCGCGTAAAAAGAGGAATAGAAGCAAACTATTGTTAATAAACATGGCCGAGTTCAACTATGAAACAGAACCGTTAACCGCGTAGTTTAAAAAGAAAAAAAAAAGTTCTGAAGACGCAATAAGTATTGGGTTTTGCTCGTCCTTAAAGGGTTTTTTTTAGCTGTTACGAGTTGTCAGGCTATTGTTTAGTTTCACTGAGGACACTATGTTATAAATTCCTTCGCAGTATTGTTTTATTTTAAAGAACCAAACGTACGGTCTTCGGAAAGTTAAATCTCAGAGTAGCTCCACCGACAACTTAAGCACTGTCGATCAACGGTCCCGACTGCTGTATAATTATATACTCTCAGTAGGTGCGGTACGTTTTAATCATGCACCCGGATTATTGCATATTTTGAATTAATGCAGAAAACAATAGATCTATTCGGGATGGGAGTGCGGAGGGGACAGGTTCTTTCGTTATTTTTGAAACTGTCCACGCTCTCCTTACATGTATTCCCCCATCTTTACCACCTTACCCACATCCCCAAAATCAACACCCCGTCTTCTCCTGTGGTAGAAACTAGTATATAGATATCTTTGGTCTGAAAGACATTTTAGTCATATTATTACGAATCTTGTTTGGGTTTGAGAATGACCTTTATGCAATAAAACATCCAATTACTTGTAGGGTAAATGTCTATAGCTCGGCAAGTTTTCAAGCACAACCTTGCCGCATCTCGATCTCCTTTGTGGGAATCGCTTCATCTTCCTTATTTTGCGACACATATTCCTGTGGTATTAGCTAGAATAAATAAGCTTTAAATCGACATTTCAGTCACAATGTTGTCACCTCACGATCCCCGTTGGAGTTGGACAGATGGCGGGATTTGGGAAATTGAGAACGGCTGTAAAACATTAATTTATTATGCTTTCTTTGTCTGTTGTACACTAAACTTGTAAAGCGGAAATTTCCATAACGCAGCTGTTTCTCAGACACAACTTTGTTACACAACGGTTCCATTTTTGGAGGTAGGGGGTCGGGTGGGTGGGTGGAACCAATTAAGGAGACTGGGGAATGAAGGATTTGTTTTCTCCTTCCATTCTAGCAAATGTAAAACACCTAGATCTACCTGGAGTGTCATGTCTAGACTGAGAGAGACAACAGGACATCTGGAACTAAAATCTAGAAGAAAACCACCGTTTACAAAAGACCTGGAAAAGAAGCTTTTTTTGTCTAAGCAGACAAGTAAAATGGTTGAAAGAGAGAAAGATGAGAAAAAAATAAAACCACGAAAAAGAAACAACAAAGGAACAGTTTTTTTTTTCTTTACCTGTATTTTGCTAAACCGCTTCGTCAGGAGTTACAAGGTAACTGAGCTATTCAATTACAGTACTGTCTAGGTCTGTTGTGTAGGAGGAAGCTGCACAGATCAGACGTTTAGGGATTTATTACACTGGTACGGATGGACCTGTAGCGGGAATTTCCATTACCCCCAACTGTTTCTCAAATAGCATTGTCGCACCACGGGTCCTGTTGGGAAAGCTCAGGGAGAATATCATTAGCGCGCGGAAGGAAAAACGATGCTTAACGTCCTATTGCATCAGCGTTAAGGACGATCACCACGTCGCCACCCTGACAACAATGATCATCATCATCATATCAAAATGAGATCCTACGTATAGAATAATGAATATCTACATTAGCGCGCGCGTTCGTGCGTTTGTGTTTTATATGCGCGGGCGTGATGCGTGCCTCTCTCTCTCTCTCTCTCTCTCTCTCTCTCTCTCTCTCTCCCTCTCTCCATCCTTCCCTTCCCCCCCCCTCATTTCTTCCTACTCTCTGCTGATTTCCACTTCTTTATTCACGTGGGCCAAAGTGTCTCCCTTTCTTTTCTAGCTTGCTGTCAATTTTGCTCCGTGTCGGGTCTTCTTCATCAGGAGGAACGAGGTGAAAGGGCGATGGAACGGGGCACCTGAAGTTCCCTCCTGTGCCAACCTTGATCGAATGTTTCGTCTTTTGCCGACAAGAAGAGGGAAAATTGTACGTGGAATATCTGTCGGTTGTTATTTTTTCGCCTTGCACATAAATTGTTTTGTACTTTTTGTTTTGTTTCTTTTTCTTTTGGTGAGGACCCGCCCCTTTCTCTCACCCATCTTATGTATTGGAGACTGGAGAGAGAGAGAGAGAGAGAGAGAGAGAGAGAGAGAGAGAGAGAGAGAGATGGGGCCGGGTAGCTCAGTTGGTAGAGCGTCTTACTAGTAACCGAAAGGTACCTGGTTCGAATCCCGCATTGGCCAACGTGTGACCATATTATTTTCCCCTTACCATCAACTGGTTCGCTGGTGTCAGAATAATGTGACCAGTAGTCACCTATACGCTTCGGTGTCGTGTGACTATAATCTACAGTTACACTTTTTTTAGAGAGAGAGAGAGAGAGAGAGAGAGAGAGAGAGAGAGAGAGAGGGAGGAAAAGAAGGAGGGAGAGAGAGAGAGAGGGGAATGAAGAGAGAGGAAAGGAGGGGGAGATTTTATATTACTTTTAAAAATAAAGTAATTTAATAATTTTGTTTAACGCATCGTGAACTGATCCCGAGGCTGTACACGCGTGCGCGGCCGTCACGGCTAGGTAGATTTGGTTCTTAACATTTAATTTTAAGTATTGAACTTAGTACCATCGTTTTGTTTGCACTTTCATTACGCCTACGGGTACGCTACAAGTCCGCTGAATAAAATCAGTTTAGTTTTCATGACAAAGTACGCCAAAAACCACGCAGACTCATCCAGAACTTAAATCGACACGTTAGAGAACCCGGTGTAACATCGTCAAAGTTTCGGGTGTCTTACTTTAGCCGGGCGCCATTGCCCATGCGCCAGGTCAAGTCGGGCCGGCTTTTTCACGATGTTCTTAGGTGTTGTAATCCTAATTCTAACCCCTAAACCCTAACTCTAACCCTAACCCTAATCCTTACTAAGACTACGATAGCACTGTGCGCATGCGTCGAATTCTGTAAAGCGTCGACCAATTAGAATGCTCCCAGTCGCCCCCAGCCCAAATAAGATACTAGGAACTGTGACGATGTCACACCGGTTAAGGTTTTGTTCTTGCAAACATGCATGTATCAGAGGTAAACAGATGTTCTGAAGTGTCAGTAGCGTACAACTGGTCGATGATGATAATGATGATAATGATGATACTACTACTACTACTACTACTACTACTACTACTACTACTACTACTACTACTACTAATAATAATAATATGCGCGCCGTATTCCTAAATCAGACTCAAAGAGCGACGATCTGTAACCAACATAAACGTTCAAATGTTACAGACACTCCTACATAAACAACAAGCACACATTCATCACTCAAACGTGTGGTGTAAAGGCAAGTCTCTGTTAGAAGACAGAATAGAAATCGAATTTTTATGAGGGAAATTTTAGATTGAGTGCATCCAATATCATTATTGAAGGGAGGGAGAAAACCCGAGTACCCGGAGAAAACCCACGGTGACTTCAATAGTCTCGTAATTAAGTCACATAAGTTCGCCTCTTGCGGGAATCGAACCCGCGACCTTCGACATACGAAGCCGGCGATTACCCCACTGCGCCACGAGGCGACCCCGATAACGGGGATTAACCTGTACACAAACTACCAGACTAATCAAATATACGATGGTAGTGACAACTAGCAATGAACAGTTACAGACAAGAGAGACCTCGGTGAACCAATCTATAAATTAGTCTGGTTTTGTTATGGGGGGGGGGGGGGGGGGGGGGGGGGAGAGAGGGATGGAGGCGTGGGATGTGAGGTGGGGGAGGGGAGGGACATAAATTAAACACATCGGCCAACTTATCACAAACCATTAAAGTTCCACCCACTGATGCTTATTATAGATTGTAGTATAGATTTTTAACGGAGACATGTCATTTAATCAGTGATTAAGAGTCATTCAGAAAACAAGAAACAATATCTTAACTTAAATGCGCAAGTCATCTAGCGCCCTGTACTATTATTATTATAGACTAGTATGTACTGTCCGATGCATAGCTTCTGTACCAACCTAGTTATTTATGATCGTTAGTAGTTCAACGCCTCTGTAAGAAGGTACTATTGATGTTGTCGTCAACATTCTGCAATAGTTCACATATTTGATTTGTGGGCAGGCGGGTTTTCTCTCTTTGATGAATCCGTTGTTGTCAAAGAACGACCTTGGAAGCGACGGGTGATCAATATTTATATAAATAGGCTGGTATAATCTGGAGTCATGTTTTGTGCTTCGTGGAATAAATCTCATCAAAAACACAACAACTACACAAACACAAGGGAAAAAAACCGAACGTTTTCATCATTCTTCAGTATTGAGGAGTTGTAGCACGTTTACTTCTTTTAATTACGGTGATGATTGATGATGTAACTGATGTATGTATGAATTATTTAGGCCACCTTCTGTTCTTATACGCAATTTTCATGACTTCTTTTTCCCGTTTAAGGATTGGTGTTTATGTGCTTGCATTTCTCTTCGTTTCCTTCAGCGCAATTTTAGTCTTCCCTCTTCCGACTATAAGCAGTGATACGTTCTTTTACCCCGTACGATGTAGTAGTTATGGGTAAGACTATAATTATCTTCTTCTCTCAGCCTCCACCCTCACCCTCTCTCTTCACCCCTCATCAACTTTGATTTGTCTGTCTGCCTGCCTGTCTGTCTGTCTGTCTGTCTGTCTGTCTGTCTGTCTGTCTGTCTCTCTCTCGCTCTCTCTCTCTCGCTCTCTCTCTCTCTCTCTCTCTCTCTCTCGCTCGCTCTCCCTCCCAAGTACGCACAAAAACATAATAGTCATTCTCTGTCTATATTTCTCTCTCTCTCCCTCTCTCTCTCTATTTCTCTCTCCCTCCCACGTTCTCTCTCTCTCCCCCCCCTTCTCTTTCTTTCTCCCCCCCCCCCTTCTCTTTCTTTATCTCTTTTTCCGCTGCCCTCCATTCTCTCCGTCGCGTCTTACAACGCCCTACTCGGGGTAGTCAGAGTAGCCATTAGCCAATTCATTGGGATTATTACCACGGTGTCAACCTCGAACGCTTCTTCAACGGAACTATTCCTTTACCCTGTGTGATGTAGAGGCTGTGGATAGGCTATAATATTTTTCCTCCACCCTCCCCACCCCTTCCCTCCTCACCTCCCAACACCCCGCACCTGCTCTTTCTTCACCTCTCCGGTTACGATTGGAACCAGGGACCAGGTTAGTCATTTTATGGGTTATTGCCACGGCATCTGCTTCCAAATACATCAAGCTACCCTGTTTGGGTCAGTTAACACGGGAACTCGTCATTCAGGATTTTCATTATGTTATGTATTTTTCCAGCTTGACAGTTTCTCAGAGCTCTATGCTCAGCATGTTATCTCCTATGTTCACTCTGCTACTCAGAGCGTAAAATAAAAAGAGATAATTATTTACTACTACTACTACTACTACTACTACTACTACTACTACTACTACTACTACTACTACTACTACTACTACTACTACTTATTATTATTATTATTATTATCATCATCATCATCATCATCATCATCATCATCATCATCATCATCATCATCGACCAGTAATTGTATTATTATTATTGAGGATTTGTATAGCGCACATATCTCACCGTACTTGGCGACTCAAGGCGCTGGCCTTAACAGGATCTAACGCAAGCAGCCCGAGGCGCCAACTTGCAGCCTTTGGGCGCATCGTAATAACGCTCCAGACAACTGAGCATAATCCTGGGCAGCCAGGGATGGGGGAGAAGGACCTAGATACATGCTGGGTGTATTCTTGTCACCAGCACTCACCCGTCTAAGACATGAGCGTCAGGATCTTTAAAGTCCGTTATGATGGAATGTATGCGACACAGACTAGACCTCGGTTTATACTCTCATCCGAAGGAGTAAGAAAACGGGAGTAAAGTGTCTTTCCCAAGGACACAGCACAATGCCCCGTATACTACTACTACTACTACTACTACTACTACTACTACTACTACTACTACTACTACTACTAGTAATAATAATAATAATAATAATAATAATAATAATAATAATAATAATAATAATAATAATAATAATAATAAATAAAATAATAAATAATAAATAAAATAACAATTACCCTGAGACACTGCGCTCATGTTCCTTCGGATGAGAGTATAAACGGAGGTCTAGACTGTGCACTCACGCGGGCGTTCGCCTGGCACACCGATGACCCGGATTCGAATCCCGTGGTGGGCGAAATAAAAAGTGGCCATTTTTAACTTTCCATCTTTAGTGGGGCCGGGTAGCTCAGTTGGTAAGAGCGTCTTGCTAGTAACCGAAAGGTCGCTGGTTCGAATCCCGGATTGGTCAACGTGTGATCTTATTATTTTTCCCTTTACCAACAACTGGCCCGCTGGTGTCAGTATAAATCGGTCCAGTAGTCACCTATATGCGAAAGTGTCGTGTGACTATAATCTACAAACAACAACTTTCCATCTTAGCAGTACGATTGCTATTGTGGTTCAGTGTTGATTTAGATCCATACCCCTTGTTCCCTGGGATGGTTATCCCCGTCTGCCATATCGCCAATGGTGGGTGTAGACGTTACACCTCAATGTTCACGCACTCACGCATTCCGTCGCATGGACTTTAAAGATCTTGACGCTCAAGTTGAGTGCCGGCTTCACAAATACACCCAGCACGCACTAGGTCCATTCCTTCTTCTCCCCATCGCCGGTCGCATAGGGTTGTGCTAAGTCGTCTGGGCGTCAGACTTTGCGCCCAAAAGTTGCAGGTGGGCGCCTCGGGCGGCTTGGGTTAGATCCTTTATTTGCCTGCGCCTTGAGCAGTTCTTGAGCTGAAAAAGCGCTATACAAAATGGATGAAATAATTAAATAAATAAATATTTATGTGTGGCTGTGTGTATGGTACTGTTTGAGTGCAATAGTCACTAGTACTTTGTGGTGTGTCATGTCAGAGTAGGGATGTGCGTTTATGTGCGTGTGCGTGATTGTGAATGGTGTAAGGGATCTGAGGTGGTCGATAACAATTGCGTTTGCGCGAGCGTGTGTGTGGCAGGCACGCGTGTACGCGTCTGTTGGCTTATTTTAAGAAACATCGTCACGTGTGATGTTTCAGTCTTCTCAAAAGAACAGAAGCTGATCGTTTAATGCCAAAGCCAATGACAAGGCATCCCAATTTCATTTGACAGATGATGCCAATTTCCATATGCCAATTTCCATTTGGTTTTCGTCTCTCTGTGAGAAAACCAAATTGAAACTTGAATGTCATTGTCAGTTTCGAGTGATGGCGATTTCCGTTCAGGAATATGCATACGTGTGTGTGTGTGTGTGTGTGTATGTGTGTGTGTAATATGTTCGTGCGTGCGTGTGTGCCTGTGTGTGTGTGTATGTTTAGATTTAAACTAAACTAAATGTATTTTTCTTTTTCCTGGAATGATAAATTGGATAACACATTTTTGCGATCAAACTCCAATTGCAGCAACATACTGCATACTGCCTCTCTCTCTCTCTCTCTCTCTCTCTCTCTCTCTTTTAATTAAGAGGCAGAACCAATGTACATACATTAACATATATACGTTATAGTGTGGTCACACAGAATGCGATATTTGAACTGTAGTATATAGTAGTTGGTTGCACATTAGGGGTTAGAGGAATTTAGCCAAGAGTAGTGTACGACTAAAGATCAAACCTTAGTTATTGAAAGCAAATCTTTTAATGCTGTATGCATTCTCACAGGTACCACTATATGATTCGCGCTTTAAACAACCTGTGTTACGTATCATGTGATCTGTACCCAAGTGGAAAAGAGCATCTAATGGTAGGGGACATCTCGTGTCAGGCTAAAGCCGACTGGGAATGGGGAAGGATAGTGGCACTAAAACCCCCGTTGGGGTGCCGGGGGTTTCAGTATAAATAGTATCCCCACTTTCTGGAAATTTAGTGCTTTAAATTCCCACTGTCGCTGTCTTTCTCATTTGCTCTTTCTCATTTCTGCTGTGTTCTATCAATCTGCTATACTATCTTCTTCTTCGCTAGACCAGTCATCTAACTTTTTTCTTGAAAACTCTTCCGGGACAAGACTCCTTGTTTGTATATGAGGTCTGTTGGAACAGCTTGGGAATATTGGACGCTTTTCTGCCAGGTCACTAGGGCTTCCTATGATGTTATTATTTAGCAATGTAGGCATTTTATATGTATGTGTTATATACAGGGTGTTCCAAAAGTCTTGGGCACATTTTGACATTGAATATTTCCGAAACTATTAAGGATATAAAAAACGCATCCGGTAAAGTCAGAAAGCTTGTAATCTCAATTTTTACATGGAATGTTCAAAGATGTTCAATGTGAGCACCATTGGTCACACGACACACATCAAGCCGATAGTCAAATTCTTGCCAAACGCGTCCCAGTATTTTCTGGTTGAGTGAACGCCATTAATGGGTCTGAAAAGAAATAAAAAAATCAACAGCTTTACAAAAAACTAAATGTAATTAGCTTTAAAATGGCACAACTTTTATCTTACTACCATTCATAGTAATTGAGATATGGAAACTTCACATGTGCCCAAGACTTTTGGAACACCCTGTATATATATATATCCCTTCCTGAACACGCCACTGTACGCACACTGCGTAACTGAGACTGGGAGAGGCGAACGTAAGCCTCGGCGGGTCTCAGCTACGCAGTGTGAGCAGTACGTTAACTTAACATAGATAGCGATATGATGTGATCTTGTACGGCACGCTAACAAGCCAAGAGGCTAAATTTGGCCAAGTGTAAATGAGCCTGTAATAGGACGGGCCATCTGGTGTCAAGCTAAAGCCGATTGCAAGGGTCGCATGGAGAGAGTCGACTGATGGATGACGGCAGACCCCCTCTCTTGCGCTGATGTCACTAAACTCCCTAAAACACACAGAATAAGAAGAATGGGTCTTCCCACGCTTGTACCTACGCACGCTTAGAAGAAGGGAAACTATGGAGGAGGAAGTTTTGAGGATAAGAGGGAAAGGGTTAGAATGCTCGCAGAATAGTGAGGAGCAGACGAACAGTTCAAACTCTTGTATCTACGCATGCTGAGAGGAAGCGGAGGAGGAGGAGGAGGAAATAGAAAACAAGGAGGAAGAGGGTGAGAAGTTGAGAGAATACACGAGTAAGAATGGGAGGGTTAGAAGCAGAAAATGAAGAGGAAAGAGAAGAAAAAACAATTACTGAAGTACGGAAATAGGTTAAAAAGGGACAGTGTACGTGAAGACGAAGACAAAGATGCCGAAATAATAAGAGGGATGCTAGCTAGCAGAACAAAGGGAACATAACGGAAGAAGAGGGATGTGTAAAAGCAGAAGATGATAGAAAAGCCACAGCAGTGCTCAAATTAGATAAAAGGGGTCGTGTACGTGAAGAAGAAGAATAAGAAGAAAACAGAAGAAGTAGAAGAAGAAGCAGAAGGAGGAGGAAAAGGAGGAGAGGGAAGAAGAAGATAGAACGAAGAAAAAAAAAAGAAGGAAAGAAGGAACAAATAAATAAATAAATAACGTACAAAGCATATACGAACTAGTATATTAGGCATGTGAGGAAGAGGAGGTACAGCTAGTAAGGGGTGGTGGAGATGACGTTGATCGTATAAATAGTTCTTCCTCTTTTTGGAAGTTTAATGCTTTAAACTTCCTCTTTTCTAATCACTCTTTATATTTCTGCCTTCGCTTTTCTTTTGTGTTAGTCTGCAGTATCGAGGATTTTATATTATAAGATCTGTCACTCAAGAGATTTTACTATATAAATGGATGTACAGCTACTCGGTTGCGTCCCTTGGTGTTGTCAGGAAAACCGCGTTGGTAATTTTCTATATGTATTTCAATATGTGCGCAATGTCCGCATTAATGTGTTACAAGAAGACAAAAAGTTCGTTACGCAAAATTCTGTTCAAAACTTCCAAAATCTGGTTTTTGAGCTGCCTGGAGTACCGTCGGCACGTTTTTCGGGTAGGCAAGTCTGGTAGTATACATAGCTGCGTCAATATCACGTCTTTCGGGCAGCAATTAAACATTACCAAAACGTCTTTTTTAAATTAAATTAATAGTGTGTATTTATATGACATTAGGTTGCTTACAAGTTTTTTTTAACAAAAAGTTGGATATTTGTTGGGCTTGTAATCTGTTTATTTTATTGTATGAAACTGCCTGGGGAAGTCTGGTTTCAGGCATTGCAAGCAAAACCATAAGTAGTTGGAAGTTTTATTATTCCATCTAGCCTTAATTTTATCTTGATGCATATTAAGAGTGTTATTATTGGGATACATTTTTAACTCATATTGAAATGAATACACTTTTGTCTAGTCTGCCGTGGATCGGGATGCTTGTTGGTGGTTTTGTTATGTTTTGTTGGGCGTTTGTTTTAAGGGTTTGGTGTTGTTGTGCTCTGTGCGTCGTTGATTTTTTAATGGGAGGGAGGGGGTGAGAGCAGGGATGATCTTTTGCACAAGTAGAGAGAGAGAGAGAGTAGAGGGGGGAGGGGGAGGTAAAGACATTAGGGAGTAGTGCAAAGGAGAGAGAAAGAAAGAGAGCGAGCGAGAGAGAGAGAGAGTAGAGGGGGGAGGGGGAGGTAAAGACATTAGGGAGTAGTGCAAAGGAGAGAGAGAGAGAGAGAGAGAGAGAGAGAGAGAGAGAGAGAGAGAGAGAGAGAGAGAGAGAGAGAGAGAGAGAGAGGCCGTAAAACGGATGAAAATTTATAATTGTAAATATACGGCTGTATAACTAAGCCTATTAATCTAGTAACTGTAGCTTTATAAGCGCTGTAGTTTATTTGTGAGGTCACGACGCACTTGGACTTGCTACATTTGAGAATTCAACGTAGCAGACGACAGGTTGCCACTCGGGATGCTTGTTTCTTCTTTGAAATCCATGTTTGTTTGATACAGTGACTAACGTTGTGTGTATAAGGTTTCATAATGTAATGGATTTTGTACTCCTCATAGAGTTAAAAAGAGCCTGTGCTGTGTGTGTGGGTAAGTTTACGGCCTACAAACCATGAACACAAACCAAATTACAAAGGCAATTTTACATGTTGTTATCGTGTTCTTTTACATGCAGAATAAACAGAAATTATAAGTGTGCATTTTTATCTGTCCTCATCTCTCGAAAATCGAAACAACGAAAGTTTCGCGCATTGTTGTTTGTTGTGGACGTCTAGCGCGTTGATTGCGTTTCTTCGGTATCGCCATTTTTTCCTGACAGTGAAAAGGGACTTTACTCTTTTTGAATTTGCTGGTTTACCCGTGAGTGACAAATCTAATATAAATGTAAAATCCTTGACAGTATTCACTCTTTCAGTATGTCATTCGTCCGTATTGTTTCCATCAATCCCTTTTCACTGGAGGTTTTTAAGGTCTGCAGTGGTCAAAACCTGTTTACATTTTTACGTGATGTTGGTTTGTTTTATTGCATATAGGTCGTGTCATCTTGTTTGTGTGCTTAGTTGGATTTCATTAATAAAGCTAGTTTTACGAACATTTTTTGTCATATTTTAATGTGTTGGATAGTGTTTGAAAAAAGATAAATCCCAGGAAAAAGATAACTGTCTGAACAAGAACAATGGCAAGAAGAACTACCAGACTGTGAAGCGGCTGACAGGTGTTAAACAGCCCAAGGTCTCCACGATCCAAAGCAAGTCTGGAATATGCCTTACCAAAGAACAAGACGCCTTGGATAGATGGACAGTGTACTGCTCTGACCTTTACAACCAGACACCAAACGGAGACCCATCAGTTCTAGCAAGTCCCCAGAACAGAGAAGAAGAAGAAATCCTTTCAATTCTCCGATAAATAGTTGAGGCAGTAGTGCATTCGCTGGAGAAGGGGAAGTCAGCGGGAGTGGATAACATAACATACTCGCAGAATTGCAGCAGGAAAAGCGATGATTGACGCCCTAACCATTATTTGTAACAAAACTGGCAGAGTGTGGAGTGGCTTACATCATGGAACCAGTCGCTCGTCCTCACTCTTCCCAAAAAGGGTAAAACTCTTCAACATCTTCCTACAGCGCATCATGTCAGATGCCCTTGCAAATCACGAAGGCACAGTCAGCAAAAGTGGTAGAGCAATCTCCAACCTCCGTTTTGCGGATGGCATTGATGGATTGGCTGGAGGGGAACATGAACTTGAACAGCTGGTACAGAGGCTTGACACCACCTCCAGAGCCTTTGGAATGGAAATAAGTGCAGAAAATACCAAAATGATGAGCATCAGCACCAAGGGTATCAACACGGACATCAACGACCAAGGTCAATCCCTCAACACATTGCATAGTTTCAAACATTTAGGGGCCTTTGTATCAGACAACGGGTCCTGACAGGAAATCCTCTCCAGAATCGCACAAACAACTGCTGCAGTGACAAGGTTGAGGTCCATTTGGAAAGACAGGACCATCAGTCTACACTCCAAGGTAAGGCTCCTGCGCTCCCTTGTCATCTCCATCTTCCTATACGCTTGCGAAACATGGACCCCCCACAGCAGACTTAAAACGAAGAATACAAAGCATGGAGATGAGGTGCTACAGAAGACTTCTGGGCATTTCCTATACCCAGCACATCACCAACGACGAAGTCCGACAGACCATCACTCAAACATTGGACAACTCGATGAGACAGAAACAGAGGTGGTGGGACAACATTCGAGATTGGACTGGTTTGACACTGAGCGAAGCCATGAAGGTTGCCGAGGACAGAGAAAGATGGAGTACGCTGGTTAAACGATCATCTGTGGTGCCCCAACAACTTTCGAATTACGGGATAGGATAGGATAGGATAGGATAGGGTAGGAAATGTGTTAACGGTACAGTCTAATTTGGAATAGTTTTGTTTGGTCCTGATTCGGTTCTTAGCAGTCCGCTGGACCCTATAAATATTGATGATATAATCTAATCTGATCATACAATTTTGTCTTGTCAATGCTGCATTAAAGAAGGAGAGAGAGCCAGACAGACAGACAGACAGACAGACAGACAGAGATAATCGAAAGGCGGGTTGGAGATGGATGAAAGCATGGGGGTTGAGAAAAAAGTATACTGCCTTGGCAATTATTGAAAATGTCTTCTTTTTGTTCTCTATCTCTCTCCCTCGTGTCTCTCTCTCTCTCTCTCTCTCTCTCTCTCTCTCTCTCTCTCTCTCTCTCTCTCTCTCTCTCTCTCTCTCTCTCTCTCTCTCTCTCTCTCTTTCTGTCTGTCTGTCAGTGTCGGTCTGTCTCTCTCTTTAAATGCCCCTTTCACTCGCCTCCAGCTAAAAGCAATAGAAAGTAAGATGTTAAGCCCTGATTCCAATGTTTCGTATGTCTGTCTTCAGTCCCAACCGAAGTAAGCTGTGCCTTTAACCGACTTGAACTTCTTGCACTTGCACCAAATATTTCTATTTAGCATAGTGAGGTACTATTTTCGTTGGCTATGACGTTTATAGCGGCTTATATTGAATTGATTATATGTCTGTCTTTGGTTACGGTACCTAATATGTATAAAGATACAATTACATGTTGCTAAAACTAAGGAAAGTTCGTTTAGTTGCGATGATAGTCTGCTTTGGAAAAGATTTCGTTAGAATGGTTGACATATTGATACGATCTTGTTGTGGACCAGAACGCCAAAGAACGTTAGAATCCTAGACTAGCGCATAGCCTGGAACCTCTGGAACTAGATTTCGGCTGTCAACCGACGGAATTAGTAATGTTCCATCCTACGAGCAGGGATACATTTTGCTAGTTTGGTTTTTTTTAGGTGGATATTAGAATGTTAGTGTCTTGTTGACATCGTGTATGAGTGTATTAGTCATGACTCGTAAAGCTTTCAAATCCATGGTCTTTTCAAAGCTATATGTAGACGTAAAGCTCAGCAGAGGTGGTTTGATCCGAAATAGGATTAATATTGGATCCAAAAGAGGACTAAGTAGGGATGAGAAGGATCTTGTTGTCGGTCTGTTGACGATGTCAGGCTGGCTTCTATACTATAATGAGGCTTAAGGGCACTTATGAGTGGAATTATACGTGTCCTTTTTTGTGTATATGAAATAAATAAAATTGTCGTACGAAAATACTACTGCTGCAAATGATGATGATGATGATGATGCAGATGATGATGATGATGATGATGATGATGATGATGATGATGATGATGGTGATGATGATGATGATGATGATGATGATGATGATGATGATGATGATGATGATGATGATGATGATGAAAAAGAGCGACCAATAATTATTTTCCAGATACAAACCGATAGGTGAGCCAGTAGCTGTTTCTTCATCTAATTTTAACTTTGTAACTTCCATTGACGTTGAATTATCCTCCCTTCCCAATCCCCTTAAGCACACAGTTGTATGTTACTGGGTCAAAAGTACGTAAACAAACCAAGAAATCGACCAATGAACCTATTACATGTCTAAACAAATATCCAACAAGGAAACCACCAGACGGACAGTTACAACCAAACAAAACAAAAGCGCGATGAAAGCCGTTGAGAACGTTTTCTCTTTTTATTTATAATATGTGACTGGTTTCTGATGTGCCATGTTGTTCTGGTGTGCAGATCGAAGCAACAAATCAAAGATGCAATTCTGGACAACGACTTTCTCAAGAATCTGGACAGTACCCAGATCCGCGAAATTGTGGACTGCATGTACTCCAAGGCGGTCAAGAAAGGCAACTTCATCATCAAGGAAGGAGAGGCTGGAGGTCATGTTTATGTGGCTGCTGGTCAGTATTAATTCCTGGCACTATAATATTTGATGACGTTCTTTATGTTCTCTTTCGTCTTCTTGTGTCCATTTATGGTCGTCGTTATCATCATCATCATCATCATCATCATCATCATCATCATCATCATCATCATCATCATCATCATCATCATCATCATCATCATCATCATCATCGTCGTCGTCGTCGTCGTCGCCATCGATTGACTGATTGCGGATCTTTATACACTGCAAATACCTATGTTACATGTATGGTATACATGTTCAGTGCTCGTCGTCATATAAGCGTCAGAAGGAATGCATGAGTACTGCGCTTTGAACTGATATTGTTCATTGGGAAAAAGCGCTATATAAATATCCGTATTATTATATAAGCATCATCAACCGCCTTATTCATCTTTTGATTCCACAACGCCCCCCCCCCCCCCCCTTCCTCCTCTTTCTTCCCCTCCCTCCTTCCCCCCTCCTCCCCCCCCCCTCCCACCGTCTGTTTCTTCTTTCTTGCCCGTTTCATGCTCTCGGTGTGTAAATTAATTAATCGTTTTCTCCAATTTTTCAGCCTGGCTATCAACATTATCATAATTATTTTCTGTCGTTTCGTCTCATAGTTCTTTCCTTCTCTTCTTCTTCTTAGCTCGTTTGCATTGCAGACCGAGCTTGAACGCGATCATGCATATTTCATGAAACGTTCTATATAAAATATAAGTTTACCTAAATGGAGATCGAGGTACAGTACATAATTCCGAACTTCTGACATCTTATATAAAATATGAATGTAACTTACATAACTGAATATACGTATTTCCAAACTTTTGACATCCTACATAAAACATTAATGTATTTTACTTCACTGAGAATATATGTAATTCTGTAGTTCTGAACTTTTGACATGGGTGCAACATTCCTGTTGGCTGTAAGCATTGGCCATCTTACTATTGCTATTAGTCTGATGGTTGTTTCAATGTATAGTTTTCTATTCTCCCCCTTTCCCGGTCGCCTAGGATTGTGCTCAGTCGTCTGAACGTCAGACTGTGCGCCCAAGGCAGCACGTGGGCTCTTCGGGCGGCTTGAGTTAGATCCTATATCGACCAGCGCCTTGAGCAGCTATTGAGCTGAAAAAGCGCTATATAAGAATGATAAATAATAGTATACATTGACTACATTTTCCAAATCCGTCGTTTCTGAACATTTCTCTGCATTGCCCTTGTGCATTCCAATACTGATTACCTCATGGGCTCCTCCAGAATCGATTTGCATTCTGCGTGGGGATGGTCTGCAATTATTGAGTTCTCGAAAATCTACAGTTACAGAGTTATTATTGAAAGTACTATGATTTCCTTGCGCTTTTGGCACCAGGAGATCGGCCACGTGTTTTCGTCTATGGCAGTGTCTGCGGGTAATCAAAAGATTCTGGAAGATAGCACATTTATCATTGGAGGAATCGCGTTTATGTTCCTTCGCTGGTTCTATTCATGGACCTCAAGCTCATAGCTTTTGTCTTTGAATTATTGCAGGTATGTTTCCATTGAACGTTCGATGCCATAAATTGGGCAGAAAATTGGTCCCTTTTGTCTGTGAGGTTGTCTGAGGGTATTATAGAGTTCTGGAAAATCTGCTCTCACAAGGGACATGATTGAGAGAATTGTGTTTATGTCCCATCACTCATTCAATTCAGGATCACCAGGCTGAAAGCTTTTGTCTATGAATTATTTCGGAAGTACTAGGTTAACCGGCCGTGGAGCGTATTCAGTGCCAGAAAATTGTGCATTATTGTTTTTGCCTTTTGCCTGTGACATTATATGCAAGCATTACAGAGTCCTGGAAGATCTGCAGCCATTAGAGACCTCAATCGTAGTTAACTTCCATCGCTCTTAAATATCAGACTCTTAACTTGTGTCTGTGAATTATGTAGGGGTACATGTACCAGATTTGGGGTGCTTGTTTAATTTCAGAAAATCGGACTCGCACACTTTCCCTTTTGTTAATTCGATTGTCTACAAGTATTACCTAGGCATGGAAGATCTGCTGTCGTGAGAGATACATCCTTGAGGGAATCACGTTTATATCCCATCCCTCCCTCAATTTCGTATCACCAGGCACATTTTATTGCCAAAATACTAGGTCTTCGGTGCTTCTTCGATGCCAGAAAATCGCACACATTTATTTTCGCTTTTGTCTGTGAGATTGTCTGCAAACATTGTAGTGTTCTGGAAGATCTGCAGTCATTAAAGACATTGAGAGGATCGTGTTTAGGTTCTATCACCCGTTCAGTTCAGCATCGCGAGGCTTAATAGTAAATCATTGCACCTAAGACTATGGTTTATCTATGAATTAAAGCAGGTCTTTGTCGCATTTTTTGCAATGAATGATTGTTAGTGCATATAACTTCAAGTCTCTCAATTATTACACAAATATCATTTGTGGCTTTAGTGTACGAACTATTGCATATCAGAAACATATTTTATGACAACGAGTTAGCGGTTCTATTTCTAATAGTTTTAACTATTGGCTATAGTTAATGAATTATCGCAAATCAATAATGATAAACAAATATGTACATAAGGTAAAAGAATGCTAATTCGGACAAAAAAATTAGACAAATCATGCACATCAGTCTATGAATTATTAAAAATCTTGCCCAAAGCTTTTGCTGTTAATTATCGCAAGTCAGACCTAACGCAAGATCTTTTGCTTTTTGTATGAATTACTATGCCTAAAATAGTGGGTTTTTTTTGGTCTTAAGACAAATGTCCCCGGCGCTCACATATATATATATATATATATATATATATATATATATATATATATATATATATATATATATATATATATATATATATATATATATATATATATATATATATATATATATATATATATATATATATATATATATATATATATATATATATATATATATATATATATATATATATATATATATATATATAGATTGTTGTAAATCAGTTACACGTGTTTTGCTTTTTGTCACTGAATTATTATAAATAAAGCACAAACTCTTTGGGTTTAGTCCATGAATAATTTTGAAAAGGGGTTGTGTTCAGAAGCCGAATGTCTCTTGCACATGATGCTGTCCGTCTATGAGTTACTAAATCAGACACATACTCTATTATTGTATAAATTGTTGTAGTCTAAATGAAGCACATGGCTTTCGCCTAATTATTGCAGATCAGGCACATAATTATGTGATTTTCGTTTATGAATAATTATGACAACAGGATGTGCTAAGAAGACGAGTGTCCTTTTGGCGCTTACTGATGATGCTGCCTGTCTATGGGTTATTGTAAATCGGTCACATAATCTATGCCTTTTGTCTTTGCATTCTCGTAAATCAATAACTCGTGTCTTTCGCATTTGGACTATGAATTATCGCAAATCAGGGGCAGATTATTCGGAGGTTGAAAATCTGTTCAATGGTACTTCACCCTGTCCTAAATCCTGCTTGTTCTTCAGCTATGATTTGTTCAGCTTGGGGTTTCAACCTGTTGAGTATTATTTTGAGGAGGATCTTGCTGAGATGGCTGATGAGGCTGATGGTGCGGTAATTTTCACACTCCTGAAGGTTACCCTTTTTTTGGAAGAGTGATGACAAGCGACTGGGTCAATGGTGTAGGCCACTCCCCACTCTGTCAGATCTTGTTACAGATAATGGTGAGGGCTTCAATCCTCGCTTCTCCTCCTGCTTGAAGCAATTCTGCGGGTATGTTGTTCACTCCCGCTGAGTTCCTCTTCTTCAGCAATTGCACTGCTGCCTCAACTTCTTCTCAGAGAATTGGGAGGATTTCTTCTTCTTTGTTCTGGGTACATGCTAGAACTGATGGGTCTCCGTTTGGTGGGTGGTTGTAAAGGTCAGAGCAGTATTCTGTCCATCTGTCCAAGATTTCTTGTTCTTCTGTAACTACTGTAAGGCATTTTCCAGACCTGCTTTGGATCGTGGAGATCTTGGACTGTTTAACATTTGTCAGCCGCTTCACAGTCTGGTGGCATTAAATTTGCGCTTGACTCCTTTGTTTTTGGTCTTGCGGAAATTCAGTTGATTTTTTTGGTGCCATCTTTTACCAGACTACTAGTACTTGTTTGGGCAAGGCTTACACTCGATTCCTCATCAGTTTCAGACTGAATTTATTGAATATATGAGATGATAGATAGAAATCACTTGTTTGCAAATGCAAGCAACTTCCTCACAGTATTTTGTCCTCCACAAGCTCAAAGCAAGACAATATGCTAAACTGATAAAAGTCCGAGATGAGTATAACATTTCATTATATAATTTATTTAAATGAAATTTATTTTTTTAAATTTTTTTCTCAATTATACTATATACTTTATTTTTTGAGAATGGTATACCAACTTTCTTTTAACCTATCAACCCAGTTATGATCTAATCCGCTATGAGATGTATCCAGCAAAATTGAACATTTGTTCCATTTATGATTAAACTATGAATAAGATATTGAATTTCATATATAATATCACATATTTATTTTAATTTAAATCCAAAGTTTGTACAACTGATTTAGAGTCAACACAAAGTAATATATTTAAAAAGTCAGTATGTAAAGTAATGATTTTATTCAATGCCATAAGTATAACAAAAAATTCTGTAGTAAATATTGAATGCAAGTCGGCATTACTTTGCATTTTTATGTAACCAATTCAATTTTTTTTTGTGAGCACTCATTTTCGAGTTCTACGAGGAGCATGTGAGTCATATGGGCTTTGCCCTTCTAGTTCTTATTTATAACTGGTAACTTATACGAATACGAATTTTTATCGCCAGTATCAGTGCATAACATGCACCGCTACATCATTTTGTATTAACTATCTTCGGACGTCGCTAATTTTACAACAACACGGTCCCCCTTGGGGTCATGAGCAATCTTGCCACTGTAGATTGTTCAAACCTATAAAGGGAAAAGTGAAAGCCACAGTTGAAAACCTGTCTTTCCTTTGTAGGCAAGACAAATTCACTGCGGCAACAGTACCCCCGTTGGAGTGCCGGGGGTTTTCAGTATAAATAGTATCCCCACTTTATGGAAATTTAGTGCTTTAAATTCCCACTGTCGCTGTCTTCCTCATTTACTCTTTCCCATTCCTGCTCTGTCCTATCACTCTGCTATACTATCTTCTTCTTCGCTAGATCAATGACCTACCTTTTTTCTTGAAAACTCTTCCTGGACAAGACTCCTTGTTTGTGTATGGGGTCTGTTGGATCAGCTTGGGAGTGTTGGACGCTTTCTGCCGGGTGGTCACTAGGGCTTCCTATGATTGTATTAGTTAGCAATATAGGCATTTTATATGTATGTGTTTTGTTGATGATTTATAATGATGTTTGTATTCTATTTTGTTTTTGTAACCGGGGGTTCGCGTAGTTGAGGTCAACCCTCAGCCGTCCCCCGCGTGGGATGTCTTTATTGTAAAGTGACTGGCCGGTGGAGGGCATTCAATTTTTCCACTGGGGTTGTTTCAACAGATCTTTTATGCGGATCGGGGGTTGTCCGGTCCTGATTTGGCTCGGAAGAGTCCGCTGGACCTAAAGCAACAATAAATCAATCAATAAAAACAACAACACGAGACTTGATTCATAACAACAGGTTGTTATGACAGAAACGGCCATCAGTGCATTGACCTAGCTTATAACATGAAGATATTTTCTTTTCTAAAAGAAAGTCCTAGCTTGGGACGTCCTTTTATTGATAACAACAAATGGCGTTGTAATGATAACTACACACCGTTACAATTATTATGATGGCCGCCGTTGACGTAACATGGATAAATAAATTATGTTCTATCAAATCGCGAACCATGGTGTAGATAACTTGTGCCGCCTGGTGGTTCCCGATGCTGAAGATAAATTCGGTGGCACGAGGATAGAAAATTGTGGCAGCAAGAGGCTGGGAATCAATAGTGTCGGAAGTATTGGGCATATCTTGATGGGTGGGGTGGCCTGGCACTGCTGTTCCTTGCCCGCTCACAATTACATTTCCTCAACAATATAAATGCAGGTCGAGATGTCTGTCACGTGGGGTTTATGGGCTCTGCACAATGGAATTATGGACCCTCACGTTTATTCGGTGGGAACTGCTAGTAAGTCACCCTATGAATTACTTTAATAAATTTATTTGTTTAGCTCGTTCTGTGTTAAGGTTGGGGTACAGAAATAGATAGAAAAAAGGTAAAAGAATACTGTCACACTAGCTTTCACACGGCTATGAATCATATGTAGTCCAGCCTTTTGATAACAGTTAAAATCACACATTTATTTCTTCTACTCTATACAAGGTTCTCTAAGTACTAATCTAACTTAAAAAGTCTCTTTCAATGCTAATAGTTCGATCGCTGATAGTCTATGCAGCTGTTCTATCTTCATCGGGCACTCGCTAGTATATCTCATGTAGATTTGGACTACTGTGGTCCGTTTTAGAGTTTCTGAATAGTTGGACTACTGTGGTCCTGTTCTGATCAGTTTAAGTGCACTTGGGATAACACACTTAACTGGCGGGTGGTGCGGTCGAAGTCCTTCTGTGAGGTAGCTTCTGGTCCACCTGTGTCGTTGTGTAGTTGGGTTCCCTGGCCACGCTGTGGGGTCTGACAGGGAGTTTTACCGGGTCGCTCGTTCCGACTTGTGCGGTAGAGGTTCCTCAACCAACTTGTTTCTGTGGAGTGGGGTTCACAGGATAGCTCGGGATAGCTCGGGATAGCTCGGGATAGCTCGCCTGCCCGTCTGTAATATAAGAGACGAAATTCTGCACAACCCTGAATAATCGGTTTGTGCAGAGCGTCTCACTGAAAGCCAAGTAGCCCTCAGTGATAGCTCCACATCTCTATACATAAGCGACGAACATTCTGCTACTTCCGGGTTCCACTGGAATCTCACTCTAAATTCCTATACATACATAAATATCAAACGTGGCTAACTATACACATACAGAAGTAATAATATTATAAACATTCAGTGGTACAGCCACTGGTCTGCAAACATACATATAAGTTAAACAACAGTGGTTCCGTATGGTATGCAACATGGCGGCGTAACCGGTCGTGTTTCGCCTCGTGGTAGGCTCTTCCACATGGTCACGCAAATTCGGATTAACAATTCACATTTATGCATAGCAAATTCTTCAAACATAATTTCAACAATACTACACATATATCACGATGAAACAGAAGGGTGTTCATTTACCTGTTTGACAAGTTCAGGCCCGTGTGACTTGATAGAATTCTACGATTCCTAAGTCCTGCTTCCTGGTCTAAGTGTAGAGAGATTTCTCTGCCAGCTTTCTAGCTGTTAACACTTCGGTGTATTACTCCCAACTGACCAAAAATGTGTTAGGCTCGGACCCAGTCAAACTGGCTCGAACCGCTTTGCGTAAGCTCTCATTGGGTAAAATGTTCATATTCAAAACTCAAGTGCTGACGTCACTGCGCTGTGTGTGTGGCTCAGGCTCGCAGTGTGCTGTAATTTAATTGCTACTGTGTACTGTACTAACTCTCTACTGTTACAAAGGCTACACAATGCTAAATAGTCGATAGGCAGAGTTTAAACTAGCCAATTCGTGACAGGCTCCCTCAACTGAAAAAAGGCGATGACTACTGGATTCGACCTTTTTCTACTACAGAGCCTAGTTTAACACTGCACTATCCTAGGGTCCTATTTACAAACTAAGTAAGTTGCTCTACCTGAGCTGCAATGCTGTGCCAGGTAGCTATGGACACTAGTGACAGGGTATTACTGGGCGGGGACGAATTCTGGTGCTGTGGCCCTTAGTTGTGTTGGGTGGGCGACAGCTGCTGTGTCCTCCACGAGATGGCGACTGAGGTAGTCGGCTCCGTGGTTTTCTTTGCCGGGGATGTACTCGATTTGGAATGAGTACGCCTGAAGGGTGAGTGCCCATCGCATCAGGCGAGAGTTCAAAGACTTGGAGGCTGCCAGGAACGATAGTGGTTGGTGGTCCACCTGAACTGTGAAATGGGTCCCATACAGGTAGAGTTGAAACTTCTGTATTGCCCAGACTAGTCCAAGGCATTCTTTCTCCGACGTGGCGTAGTGGGTCTCGGCGGGTCTCAATTTTCTGCTGGCGTAGGCGACAGGGAATAGCGTCTCTGCATTCTTGGGGTCGCGCTGTAGCAGTACTGCTCCGAGTCCTAAGTCGCTTGCGTCGGTGCGAAGAACGAATGGCTGAGTCAAATCGGGTAGGTGGAGTACTGGCGCCGATGTCATTCTGTCCTTGAGTGTTTGGAATGCTGTCTCGCATTCCGCTGTCCATACGACTTTGTCCGGGGCGATTTTCCGGGTTCCATTTGTCAGTGGTACGGCGATGCTGTTGTAGTTGTGGATGAGCTTCTTCCGCGATGGCGATGGCCATCCATGTGTGTGTGCTGGGGGTCGCTGGTCGGTCCGTGTACTTCTTGAGGAGATTGATGTGGTGGTATCGGGCTCTCCCGTTCACCTCTATTTGGTAGACTGTCTTGGATTTCTTGGCAGTCACCCGGTACGGTCCTCTCCAAGCGATGTCCAGCTTGTTGGTTCCACTTGGAAGTAAGAGTAGCACTCGATCGCCGACGTGCAGTTCTCTGTCCTTCGCGTGGCGGTTGTAGTACTTCGCCTGACGGGCTCTTGCCTTCTTCAGTGCTTCACCAGCTTTCTTCCACGTTGCTTTGAGGGTTTCCTGCAGGTCTGCGACGTACTTGGTGGCACCTCTGGGTGTGTCGTCTATCTTGGCTTCCGTCCAACTTCTGCGTAGGGCTTCTAGCGGTCCTGCTAGAGGTCTGCCGAATAGCAATGTTGACGGGGTGTAGCCTGTGGCTGCATGGGGCGTTTCTCGGTATGCGAACAGTGCCGCATTCACGTAGGTGTCCCACGCTTCTGGATTGTCGTCGGCGACTTTCCTGAGTATGGTGAGAAGGGTTCCATTCAGTCTTTCTACTTGTCCGTTGCTGGCGGGGTGGTATGGTGGTGTGCGAATGTGATGGACTTGTATCAACTCGAACACGTCTTGCATCAGGCGGCCGGTGAACTGAGATCCGTTGTCCGTTCTAATGCTGTCCGGGAATCCGACTCTGGTAAAGATGGCGATGAGTGCATCTGCAATCTTCTTGGTGTCGATCGCTGGCAACGGGACTGCTTCGCACCACATCGTACATGCGTCGACGAGTGTGAGTAGAAATCTGTTCCGCTTCTTGGTCATGGGCAGTGGTCCTACTATGTCTACTGAGACTTGCTGGAATGGCACGCCGACTACTACTGATGGTCCTAAGGTAACTGGTACGGTGTGATGTCGCGGGGAATATCGTTGACATTGGTGGCAAGATTTCACGTAGCGCTTGACATCCTCCGTGATTCCTGGCCAATAGTAGTGTGCGCTGATTCTCTGCACTGTGGCTCCAATTCCCATGTGTCCGCTGAGTGGCATGCTGTGGCCTAATTCTAGTACTTTGGCTCGAAGGGTGGCTGGTAGTACTAGTTGGGTGTGATCTCCATCTCCTTGTCGATGTAGAACTCCCTGTTCCATGTAGAAGTCTCCCTTGTGCGGGGGTGTGTGCGCCTTGGGTAGCTTCTGGAAGCACTTCGCTATCGAGGTGTCTTCTTTCTGTGCTGTTTTGATCTCTTCGAGTCCTGGATTCGGAGCGAACTCGGGCTGGGGTGGTTGGGTTTTAGCTTGGGCCCTGGTTTGCACTGCAGCTATCTCTACAGTTTTTGGGGGCGTGCCTAAGAACACATACCTACAACCTAGCACTAGATCATACAGGGGTTTCTGTAAAACAGCTGCTTGGATTCGTCCTGTGACGTACCTACTCTCTACTTCGATCCAAGCTATTGGGCAAGTAGTCGTCGGTTTCGTCAAGTCTGCTCCTTGTAAGTCGACTGTCTTGTCTGTCAAGTCCGCGCGCGATACAAGAGACTCGCTGACTATCGCGTCGTATGATAGACCTGTGTCATACAGACAGTTCGCTTCTTTTCCGTTGACCTTGACCGTGTCTGTCACCGATGGGTGATCTCCGATCGTGTGTGGCTTATTACCGCTACTTTGAGTTAGAACTCTGTGCGCTGGCCGGCTTTCGCGCTCTTCCCTACGTTGTGCGGCCAACTTGAAACATTCTGCGGTGGAGTGATTGTTTCTGTTGCAGAACGAACAATACCGTCTCTGTTCTGCGGGACCTCTTTTCCCGAATTCCGTGTTGGGTCCTTTATTTTGCCCAGGTCTGGGGTTATTCGGCTTATTCGCGGTGCGCTCTTCTCGGTTAGGGCTTCGTTTCTGTGCCTCTTTCCCGTTAGGCTTTAGGTCTCGCCTGAAGCTCTTGGCTTCTCCGTGTGCGGCCACGTACCTATCTGCGACCTTGACCAGATCTTCTAGTCTTTCCGCGCCCTGCTCTACTGAGAAGGTTCTCAGCTCGGGGGTCATGGTTTCCCGTAGCTGTTCCCATACTAACAGTTCTGTCAGTCCATCATACGTCTTAGCCGTGGCTGACTGGCTAATCCACTTATCCAGCGTTGTGGACAACCGATCCGCGAACTGCGCATAGCTCTCTCCTTTCACTCTCCGATTGGTGCGGAACTTTTGCCGGTAGCATTCTCCTGTCAGTTCGAATCCCGTTAGGAGTGCCTCTTTTACTTTGTGATAGTCAGTCACTCTGTCAGTCGGTAGCTTACTGTAGATGTCATAAGCCTTTCCTCTAAGTCCTTGACTAAGCTTGAAAGACCAATGAGTGGGATCTAGTTTATACTCTGTTGCTAGGCGCTCAAACCTAGTCAGATAGAGATCTAGACCTTCTTCTCTCTCATTGAATGTTCCCAGTGGAAATGACATTCCTTGTACAGGGTTGGATGCTACCTCTAGCTGATCTGAGTGGGAAGGGGTTGAGGAAGAACTTGAAGCTCCTGATCCCAATCTTCTTAGCTCTAACTCATGCTGTCTTTCTTTTTCCTTTTCTTCCCTCTCTTTTTCTTTCTCTGCCCTCTCTTTTTCTTTTTCTGCCCTCTCATACTCCCATCTCCTAACTTCTGCTTCTCTCTCTGCTGCTAATGCTGCCTTCTTCTGTTCTCCTTCTAATTCTAATTTCTTTTGCTCTGCTTCTAATTCTGCTTTTCTCTGATCTGCTTCGAGTTTCTTCTGTTCTGCTTCTAATGCTAGTTTCTTCTGCTCTGCTTCTAAGGCTAGTTTCTTCGCCTCCCTTTCTGCTGCTCTCTCTGCCTTAGCCTCCTGTTTCTCTACCTCTGCATTTATATACGCAATTAGGTCCGCCCCTGCTAAGTGTAAAGCTTCTCCCAATTCCTTGAAACGCAATCTCAAGGCCACTGGGTCCGACATTGCCAAACGTGTCTATGAACACCCTCTGAATCACGTGGAATACCAAAACACTAGCAATATTGCAAGTCAATAAAAACAATGCAAAGACAATCAAATTCGTAATCAATAATAGAATAAAACAAGAGTCAAATGGCATACAACAGTTACTTAAGCAAAACCTGCAAAAGAACAATGCAACATACAGACACAAAAATAATTGAAGCAAAAAAGTTTTTAACTAAAGAATAGTGCACCCAAACTGAGTCAATGTTACCACTATTCTAAGTTATTCTACTACTCCTACTGTTATCTAATTTTATTGTACTTAGGTCCGGTTATACCCAATTCCTATTATACACAGATCCTGGCTAGGCTCGCCAATTAAAGTGTCAGGTGGGGTTTATGGGCTCTGCACAATGGAATTATGGACCCTCACGTTTATTCGGTGGGAACTGCTAGTAAGTCACCCTATGAATTACTTTAATAAATTTATTTGTTTAGCTCGTTCTGTGTTAAGGTTGGGGTACAGAAATAGATAGAAAAAAGGTAAAAGAATACTGTCACACTAGCTTTCACACGGCTATGAATCATATGTAGTCCAGCCTTTTGATAACAGTTAAAATCACACATTTATTTCTTCTACTCTATACAAGGTTCTCTAAGTACTAATCTAACTTAAAAAGTCTCTTTCAATGCTAATAGTTCGATCGCTGATAGTCTATGCAGCTGTTCTATCTTCATCGGGCACTCGCTAGTATATCTCATGTAGATTTGGACTACTGTGGTCCGTTTTAGAGTTTCTGAATAGTTGGACTACTGTGGTCCTGTTCTGATCAGTTTAAGTGCACTTGGGATAACACACTTAACTGGCGGGTGGTGCGGTCGAAGTCCTTCTGTGAGGTAGCTTCTGGTCCACCTGTGTCGTTGTGTAGTTGGGTTCCCTGGCCACGCTGTGGGGTCTGACAGGGAGTTTTACCGGGTCGCTCGTTCCGACTTGTGCGGTAGAGGTTCCTCAACCAACTTGTTTCTGTGGAGTGGGGTTCACAGGATAGCTCGGGATAGCTCGGGATAGCTCGGGATAGCTCGCCTGCCCGTCTGTAATATAAGAGACGAAATTCTGCACAACCCTGAATAATCGGTTTGTGCAGAGCGTCTCACTGAAAGCCAAGTAGCCCTCAGTGATAGCTCCACATCTCTATACATAAGCGACGAACATTCTGCTACTTCCGGGTTCCACTGGAATCTCACTCTAAATTCCTATACATACATAAATATCAAACGTGGCTAACTATACACATACAGAAGTAATAATATTATAAACATTCAGTGGTACAGCCACTGGTCTGCAAACATACATATAAGTTAAACAACAGTGGTTCCGTATGGTATGCAACATGGCGGCGTAACCGGTCGTGTTTCGCCTCGTGGTAGGCTCTTCCACATGGTCACGCAAATTCGGATTAACAATTCACATTTATGCATAGCAAATTCTTCAAACATAATTTCAACAATACTACACATATATCACGATGAAACAGAAGGGTGTTCATTTACCTGTTTGACAAGTTCAGGCCCGTGTGACTTGATAGAATTCTACGATTCCTAAGTCCTGCTTCCTGGTCTAAGTGTAGAGAGATTTCTCTGCCAGCTTTCTAGCTGTTAACACTTCGGTGTATTACTCCCAACTGACCAAAAATGTGTTAGGCTCGGACCCAGTCAAACTGGCTCGAACCGCTTTGCGTAAGCTCTCATTGGGTAAAATGTTCATATTCAAAACTCAAGTGCTGACGTCACTGCGCTGTGTGTGTGGCTCAGGCTCGCAGTGTGCTGTAATTTAATTGCTACTGTGTACTGTACTAACTCTCTACTGTTACAAAGGCTACACAATGCTAAATAGTCGATAGGCAGAGTTTAAACTAGCCAATTCGTGACAATGTCTACGAGCGCCTTTCGCTTGTTAGAAGGGAGTGAGAAAAACAAGTATCCAAGGCAAGTTAAGGTGGCTGCTAGATCTCTAATGTGTCAAGATGTTTGTTATTGGCTTTTGTTGCAATCGCATGGTTTCACACGTTTGTCAGAAATACGCGAGAAGGCAGTTCTAAGCTTGTTGCTAGATCCTAGGCAGGTTAAGACGTTGGCTGGACATGGTTTCTGCCAGAAGAGGGTAAGAAAGGCAAATCAACATACAGCAGGTCAAGATGTATGTTGGACTCTTAATACAATTGCAATCTCACAACACATGTCCACAACAATGTAATGCAAGGCTCTAGGCTCTTTCACGGGGAGATGGGAGTAAGAAGATAGAATAATCCAAGGCAAGACAAATCTTGGTAATATTGTTTATAGATGTCGGGAAGGTCAATAAACATTTGCAATTGTAAGAATTCTTTGCCTCGCCCATTTCCAGGAGCACGTGAGAAGACAGCTTAGATGGATACTAGATTTTAGGCAGGTCGAGGTATCTGCGTGACCCTTTTCTACTAGAAGGGAATAAGAAAGATAGATACATTAAAAGGCAGGTCAAGATGGCTGCTGTATTTCCGGTGTTGTCAAGATGACTGTTGTTTGGAATTAGATTCTAGGCCTGTTGCAATTGCTTGCTTTGTTCAGCTCACGCCCTTTCGCTACCAGAAGGGAATAAGAAAGCTACGTCAAAGGCATGTCAAGATGGCTGCTGTATTTCCGGTGTTGTCAAGATGTCTGTGTTAGGAATTAGATTCTATTGCAATTGCATGCTTTGTTCAGCTCACTGCTTTGCCGGAAAGAAGTGAGAAGACAGACCTAAGACTGCTGCTAGATTCTAGGCAGGTCGAGATGTCTGCTGGACCCTAGAGCTTTCACTGGACCTTTTGCCAGAAGCAAATAAGACATTGTCTGCTATATTTGTTAGGGAGGCCATGAAAGACATATGAGAAATGGATTCTAAGATGGCTGTTAGTTTTAAAAGCCACCTGATTTGTGCAGGACAGAAAGGGTTTGCTAAGGTCGTAGCGTCTTCATCGCATTATTACAGTTGCTGCGGGCTTTATAGTCTGTCCCTCACTGACCGCGAGGCCCAGATTCATTGAATCACGGGGTAAATTGGATAACATCACAGTCTGAAAAGATTCCCTCATCCGCACCGCTGACAGGAGGGTGATAGTAGAAGGTGTTCCAAGTATCGCCTTGGGCTCCGTTGTACTTTTCCCCTATTCCTAATTGCCACCGCGCCGAGTAAGCCGAGACCGTCAGAGCATTCTGATCTTACTTAGTCTCTGCGGGCTAGAGGCTCAGGTTGGTATTAGTTATTCATAGCTTACAGTGTCCAGCGGACAGCAAAGAGCCGAATCATAACCACAAAATCAGGACCACAACTTTGTTGAAAGAGGACTCGCCCCTGATCTGTATAAAAGATCTGCTGAAACAACCCTAGTGGTAACGCTGAAGGCACTCCACCAGCCAGTCACTTTACAATAAAGGTATACCACGCAGTGGACGCTGAGCCTAAAAATGTAACTGTAGATTATAGTCACACGGCACCGAAGCGCATAGCCGCATACAGGTCACATTATTCTGACACCAGCGAACCAGTTGATGGTAATGGGAAAATAATACGGTCACACGTTGGCCAATCCGGGATTCGAACCAGGTACCTTTCGGTTACTAGTAAGACGATCTACCAACTGAGCTATCCGGTCCCACACGCTGAGGCTAATCTATAATTTTGTTTATATTCTCGATATACATATTATGTGAGAAGGCATAGAAGTCGCCAGGCAAATTGTAGATTCACACTTCGTCAGAATGCCTGATAGGAGAGGGAAGGGAGAAGTACAAACCAAACTGCCTTGATGTTGGATTTGCGATTGGGTTAGCGTACTGACGACACCTCAAGAGACAACAACGACAGCGAAGTTTGTATGGGGTACTAGCCAAAGTGAAGGGTCTGACGACCTAAAACGTAGACACACTAAATTACTAGTAGAATCAGCTTTCGCACTGGCAAGGTGCAAAGAAGAAATGTCAATTCGATTCGGACATTAAGACTGCAACAGCATCTGACCCGCCTGCTGCGTCTGAATTCTGAGACCCAGTGACACAGCGTTAGATCTCACACAAGGGAAGGACCTTTGTACTTCCCATCCGTCTCAGATAAACTGCTTAGGTCTGCGAAATACACGAGACTGTCCATGATCAGAGAAACAGAAACACAGTGAATAAATAGATCTCAGGCCAAAGAAGGATTTTGCTCTTCCCTCTTCCTTCCTAACAGATACAATCTCCGTAGGTCCACAAATCTAATCACCTTAGGTCCACAAAAAGTCTTGAGTCTATGACCCGCTGAGTCTGAAATCAGAGACTTGTATCAAATTCAGCTCAAGGCTATGAGGACCTTTGCGCAATTGCAGTTCCACCTGATACTGTATTAGATGTAGTATTACAAATATCGGACGCATTGATGGCCCTCTGTTTTCAAACTTTCTATGATACTATTTTGATTCAGATCCAGCATTATTTTAACACTATGCGCCATGAACATGCTGTTAACGTAGAGTTGTGCGCGTAACAAATCATCATCATTATCATCATCATCATCATCATCATCATCATCATCATCATCATCATCATCATCATCATCATCATCATCATCATCATCATCATAAAACTGCCAGGGCCAGTGACTGTACCACTAGTAGATCTATTCACTTTACAGAACTGTTCAGCGCAACGACTCTTTTGAGATAAAAATGCAATCGTCTTTTAACGTCCTTGGCAGGAATAATACTTCTGTTGAACAGGCGCCAATGAACGCGTCCGGCCGCCACTGCAGATTACAAAACGGACATTGATTGTAACTTTCTGTCCAAATACTAACACTTTTTGCGCTGGTGCAAAGATTCATTCATAAGTGCTATTTTTGAATCATGTAGCACAAGCTCCCTCCTCCCTTCCCTCCCCTCCCCTCCTCCTCCCCATCTCGATCTCCCCTCCTTTCTGTGCCCTTCCTTCCTCTCTCTCTCTCTCTCTCTCTCTCTCTCTCTCTCTCTCTCTCTCTCAGTCACATGCCAATTGTCTTGCATGTCAATTGATTAGATTGTGTGTGGTATCAAGGAAGTTTGTTTCCTTTTGAGCTGCGTTTCTTTGCAGGAGAAGAGTGGGGACGGGAAGTGAGGGAAGATTTAAATGTAAATAGGTTTAGATAGAGTGGCCTGGGCTGGGGAGATCTTTAATATTGTGAGACTATGTACTAAAAAAAGATATCAATAGTTTTGCAAATCTGTGGGAGATAAGTCCTAAATAGTCCAAAAAATGACATCGAAAAAAAAACATGTCTGCACGTCCGCTCGCCGTCTGTCTGTGCAAAACTTTTCAAGTGGCTAAGTACTCAGAGTCTATTTCAACTATCACAACCAAACTTAGTAAGATGCTGTATATCCATGAGACGGCATAAATGATCTATTAATTAATGACTTCACTTCAAGGCCAAGGTCACAGGGTCATCAAATGTCATTAAAAATGAAAATGTTTCACAAACTTACTTTCTCTTTGATGCATGATAGATATCAATGAGCCACACATCCTGTGCAAATTTGTTCAACCTCACTCCAAGGTCAAGGTCACTGGAGCTGTCCAAAGTCGGTTTGTATAGGTACTTTGAAGTGACCTTGAACCCAAACTATAATATGAGAGGTAAAGTGCAAACGTGTTGTATTTAAGCTTAGATATTGATCTTTCATATTTGTTCCGTTTTTGCGTTGATCTTGAAGGTCAAGATCATTTTAGGTTTAACAAAAGCAAACCCAAAATAGTTCATTGTACAGTGTTTATTTAACCCATGGTGTGCAACAACGTTGAGTTATTTGATCAGACATTCATGAGAGGTCACGTGAGGGTTAAGGTCATTACAAGGTCAAGGTCACCGTTTTTTGGGCATAATACAACTTTTGTTGTAGTTTATTTGATAGTACATGAGTGTATTTGGAGCCAGAGGTCAATGTCATATCAAGGTCAAGAGAATAGAAAGAGGAAAGTCCGTATTACTTTGCATTTTAATGCCACCATTTCAATTTGGTTTTTCTGGGCACTCATTAAATATTGCGAGTTCCATAAGGAGCATGTCATATTATTTTATTATGGGCTCTTTTCCTTCTAGGTTTTATTATTATTATTATTATTATTATTATTATTATTATTATTATTATTATTATTATTATTATTATTATTATTATTATTATTATTATTTATTATTATTGTTATTATTATTATTATTATTATTATTATTATTATTATTATTATTATTATTATTATTATTATTTTGGTTTAGTTGTGTTTTTGTTTTGTTTTGTTTTGTTTTGTTTTTGGTCGTTTTTTTTTCTTTAACTCCTCAGAATTTCGAGTGCTTTTAAATCTCCCCCTACATCATCACCACCGTCCTCTCTTTCTCCCTCTCTACCTTGCCTCCCTCCCTTTTTCTCTCTTTCTCTTTCTTTCTATCTCTCTCTGTCCCCTCTTCTCCCGCTCTATTATTTGTAAACTGTATTCATCAGATTTATTTTAAGCTATACAGTACTAATAAATTCATTTGATAAACAGGGTTATAGGACAGTTGGACTAGGAATAGGCCTCGCCTAAACCAGTATAATATTATAGCTTATAGCTTTCAACGTCCATAAACTTTTCACTCCAATTAACTCGTATAGAACTGGAGAAAAATCCGATACAATACATGCATCGCTGTGCCAAGTTTGTATGTAAATAATGCAACATTTGAATCCACGTAGTAGTAACTAAAACGATGGACATTTCATACGTAATACAATATGCGAAAATAATTAAAATAATCTGTGTCCTGATATAGTTCTTACCTTCTAAAGTTTAAGTCTTGTTTTGTTTGTTTGTTGTTTTTGTTAACCTCTCTATAAAAAAGATGGTTATACATTGCTCTTTATGCGATTAATGCAACACATGGAATGAACGGGTAGGTTTAAAGGGGCATGGGTAGGCATAACGGGGATACGGGTTTATATAAGGGGGTATGGTGATGGTCGATTCCTTTCATCCATACCTGCGAAACGATCAACGGGGAAGTACCAAGGAGGGTACATGTAGGTTACAAGGGGGGTACGGAAGGTATCAAGGGGGTATGGGAAGCTCGAGGTATCAAGTGGGTTCGGGGAGGTATCAAGGGGGTATGGTGAGGCATCATGGGGGGGACGGGGAGATATCAGGGGGGGGGGGTATGGTGAGGTATCAATGGGGGTATGGGGAGGTATCATCGTCCAAATGAAACTCGCAGACAACAGTTGTCTCTCTGTCTACATTTTAAACAACAACCTTACCCTGGCTTGCCAGGGTACAAAAACCACTAGTGTCTAATAATAATAATAATAATAATAATAATAATAATAATAATAATAATAATAATAATGATAATAATGATGATGATAATAATAATAATAATAATAATAATAATAATAATAATAATAATAATAATAATGATAATAATGATGATGATAATAATAATAATAATAATAATAATGATAATAATAATAATAATAATGATAATAATAATAATAATGATAATAATAATAATAATAATAATGATAATAATGATGATGATGATGATAATAATAATAATAATAATAATAATAATAATAATAATAATAATACTGATAATAATAATGATGATGATAATAATAATAATAATAATAATAATAATAATAATAATAATAATAATAATAATAATAATAATAATAATAATAATAATAATAAATCAACACCAGAGCAATCATACTGCCAAAGATGGACAGTGAACACTTGCCACTTTTATCTTGCCCACCACAGGGTTCGAACCTAAGTCATCCACCTGTCACGTGGGTCATCCCACGACACATGAACACGATTTCATTGGGGAATGTTTGATCAACCTCTGAGAAGAGCACATCACACTTTAATGTAATGTGTGAAGAAAAAAAATGATTGGGAGCCTTTTAATCGCGTTAAACGTGCTCTTGAGACATTAGGACGGATGGAAAGGGACGTTCGGTTCTCGAGGACTATCAGCTCAGACCTCGTTTGCGTCTTTCACTGGCTTAGCGATGCAGTGCTAATGCGATTTGTCTTTTGTGCTAGCTCCGCGTAAAAGCTTGCGAACAGTGGGGCGAATAGCGAGCGGCTGGGCGAAGTGGTGTATTTTTCGCACACCAATGTCCTTTCATTGTATTTGAACAAATAAAGGTGGATTTTGAGTAGCAGCGTTATATACAACTGCGAACTGCCAGGGCATCAATGATGTGTTTGTGTGTGTGTGTGTGTGTGTGTGTGTGTGTGCGTGTGTGTGTGTTTGTGTGTGGCTAGGTGGAAACGCCGGTATTCTAACATACACTTGAACCTCTACGTACTTTCTTTTTACGGACCCCGTTATTTTGACGTCAAAACAGTGTTCCGTTAGGGCTAGGGCTGTGTTAGGCTTAAGGTTAGGTTTAGGGTTAGAGTTAGGGTTAGGGTTAGCTTCAAAAAGTGGACAAATTTGTAAAAATGTCAAATCAACGTACATAGTTTCATGAAAGTTATCACAACGGCGTTTCTACACGGTTGTGTGTGTATGAGTGTGTGTGCGCGCGCGCTGTGTATGTGTGTGTGTGTGTGTGCGTGTGTGTGTGTGTGTTACCATGAGTTTATTTACAAAATTGTATTGTTATAACATTGAAACATGATATTTGGGGGAGAAATCGTAGCTCAAACTGACTGCTAATCTTGGAGTTGTAGGCGCCTCTTCTTTGTTATTTAAACAAACAACTGTACTATAGTGTGCACACACATTCACTGAGGTGCTATAGTTTTAGAATTGACCTTCATGATATTGCAATAATTATATTAATAGGCACACACACAAACAAACAAAACAACCGAATGAATTTTTTTTAAAAATAATACTTTTGTAAGATGTTATTTTTGGGCTCTATCTCTTTTTTGTATTCCCCTGGTGGGACAACACTCACTAATTAATTTGAAAAGGATCTGTGACGCTGTAAATGTTTGATCTGGGGGAGGTGGTTAGGGGGTGCCTTTACGATTCCCACACACGCACTTAATAATACTTCCGTCGTCGCCGCGAATCGAACCCAGACCGCAACACTTGCCCACCCTTCTGACAATAGTTTGAGCGTTCAAAGAAATAGCATGAAGGTTATTAACGATAATGTCAAATGCTTTAGACTACGACCTTCTTCGGGCACCATGTACCACCTTATTGCCAAACAACAACCAACAACAACAATAACAATAGACACCTTGTTTTCACACTCAAGATATGATGCTCTTAACCTCTTGTTATTGCCAGCTAATATTGGTACTGAAAACAACCTCACTACCAAGTAATTTATTAGGTTTATTATACATAATATTCCAGAAACATTCCAGCACGTAAAACATTTGAGACAAAACAAAATAAAACAGAATCATAAAATAATACTTCTTCTTAGAACGGAAAAAAATTCAAATGATATATATATTTTTAAAAATTGTACGGAAATGAAATAAAATAATGGACGTCTATACTTAATTTTCGAATGCATTTACTTTTTTTTAAAATGCCTAAACGAGGGAAATTAGTTTAGAACATTGTATTTTCAGCATGAAAACGGTTCAGTTTCTGAAAATAATGTAGGGTCAAGTCAAACGGATGTCGTGTTCTATAATCCAGTTTTTATTTAACCTCGCAATTATGCGCACAGGTATAAACCGACGTTTGCTGCTGCTATCAAACAACTATAACATGAAATTACTCAAACCGATTCCCACCTAAGTAGAGCCTTTTAAATCCAGTTGTTAAACTTAGTTTCATCGACATAATAAGCGCAGATGTTAGTGTAAGTTCGCGATGACAGTGCTATTCAGAAACGCAAAAGAGTGTTTCATGTTGCTGCGGTGTGCATTTAAGAACTTATGATCCCAACGATTCGTCCGTCGATGATTACATATTACATTTTCAGTGTGTTTGCTACAGTCTTCATTTAGAAACATGTAATCAGATTAGAATTCAGTTGTCCAACTCATTCGCATATCAGGGAACTATTAATAGTTTTTAGTTTCGGCGAATCAATATAACTAGCAACGCGTCCCATTTCATGCATTAGTCTTTTTAAAAGATATATTATAACTAGTGGTTTTTGTACCCTGGCAAGCCAGGGTACACAGGTTGCTGTTTAAAATGTAGACAGAGAGACAACTGTTGTCTGCGAGTTTCATTTGGACGATTCTACCTCCCCATATCCCCCTTGATACCTCACCATACCCCCACCCCCCTGATATCTCCCCGTTTCCCCCCCCCCCATGATGCCTCACCATACCCCCTTGATACCTCCCCGAACCCACTTGATACCTCCCCATACCCCCTTGATACCTTCCGTACCCCCCTTGTAACCTACCTGTACCCTCCTTGATACTTCCCCGTTGATCGTTTCGCAGGTATGGATGAAAGGAATCGACCATCACCATACCCCCTTATATATACACGTATCCCCGTTATGCGTACCCATGCCACTTTAAACCTACCCGTAGCCCCCTTTTGCCTACGCGTACCACCCCATCCCGATCCTCGGTAATAATAATAATAATAACAATAATAATAATAATAATAATAATAATAATAATAATAAAATTAAATATAGAATAATACAAATAGAAATCATAAAA
>CM072512.1:102294463-102654463 GCA_036898135.1 Oncomelania hupensis | reverse complement strand
TTCAGTGTTGCTGGGGGAGGTAACACTGCACAAGGACTAAATCCAAAGCAAGCACAAAAGCGGTGTTACTCAGAAGAAAAAACGGGCAGTGTCGGAAGCGATCGCGAGTAATAATAGAGCCTAGGTCAGTAGGTGCCTGTGTCGTCTGCTGTAGGTTTTGATCAGTGTCAATGTGGGTTTTACGATCTGTTTCTTTTTTTTATGAAAAATTAACAGGCTGTCCTAAAACCTTTTTAATATCATGATGATTATAAATTCGAAGAACTCTACAAGACAAATGTATTTTTTGTGTAACTTGTAGCTGTAAGTTTCTTGTTGTTTGATTACATTGTCTGCATTAATTGCATGAGAAAAAGGGCTGAAGCGTTACAACTGTTTACGCCATTACCCCCCACCCCCCACTTTATTTCAACTGAGTGTATGTTATGTCTTGCTGATTAAAAATAGGGTTTGAAATTAATCCCTTAAATTTTGTTGTTATCATTATTTAGCCGCGTCACATCACAAATAAGCAACACAGCGCACCTCAATGACAGTCACTTTCACAAACTTGCAATGTCAGAAGTATTAGTATTTATCTCAGAGTGCGTTCTGTCTCGAAATACTCGATGGCGACGAAAAACTTGTCGATTATGGTGTCGAAAAGCAATGAAAACGGCCATTTTGATTTCCTGTAGTCGGCGACTGACTCGTGTAAACGACCTCCGGAGGACGTCTACATTTAGTCGCCAGTTTACGCGGCACAAGCGTGTAGTCGTCACTCGTGCATACCGCGTACCTCGCGGTAGTCGGCATCCTCTGTTTGCACGCCGCCTATACGTTTAGTCGTCATTCATAAATAACACCCCAAGGCTCTGTTTAGAACCGGGGGGAGGTAAAGCAGCGAGAGGAGATGGGGACCTCTTTATCAAGAAGGCCCAGAGAAAACAGAAGTCCCCAGCGTCTCTCTCCCTAACGACTGAAAGGATACAGGAACACAGGAATAACCTAATTACCTTTCAAAAGTCGGGTGTTCTGTACGCGTGAAAAAGCAAGTTTTTGTTACCCCCCTTAAGCTAACGATAACTCTTTACCCTCAGCCTCGCCTTCCATTATGACTTTCAGTTTGTTTGTAGATTATAGTCACACGACACTTTCGCATATAGGTGACTACTGGACCGATTTATACTGACACCAGCGGGCCAGTTGTTGGTAAAGGGGAAAATAATATGATCACACGTTGACCAATCCGGGATTCGAACCAGCGACCTTTCGGTTACTAGCAAGACGCTCTTACCAACTGAGCTACCCGGCCCCACTTTCAGTTATGAAAGAGCGAGAAGTTAAAGTGTAGTAGCTCTTATTAAAGGGTCCCACCTTGACCATGGCCTCTCCCGACAGTTCCGTTTAATATTCACAGTGAATGTTGGTCCACTGCTAAATTTAGCGTGCCAAAAAAATTTAAAAAAATCTTTCGATAGTGTAGTTCTTTGTTTGTGTTTTTAAATTAATCAGTATGTTCTACTGGTCCTGATTTGGCTCGGAAGAGTCCGCTGGACCTAAAGCAATAATCATGTAATGTAATCAGTATGTTCTGTAGTTTTAGTGCCTATTAATAACAACCGCTAGCTACCTTTCCAGCGCTAAATAAATATTATCTTGTAAATCGTAGAACAAGAGGAATCACTCCCTGTCAGAACAGAAATAAAACATTCAAACTGTAGTCGTTGGTTTGAGCAACAGAACGCCTCCTTTATTACCGTTTTATGTAATAACAATGCGAGTGAATTTTAGGCTAATATAATTTTCGCGAAGAATACAAAGCATGGAGATGAGGTGCTACAGAAGACTTCTGGGCATTTCCTATACCCAGCACATCACCAACGACGAAGTCCGACAGACCATCACACAAGCCATTGGACAACACGATGACCTGCGCACAGTGGTGTAAAAAAACGGAAACTCCGATGGTATGGCCATGTCACCAGATTATCAGGTCTTGCATTCGAGAATGGACTGGTTTGACACTGAGCGAAACAATCAGGGTTGCTGAGGACAGGGAAAGATGGAGTGCGTTGGTTAAACGATCATCTGTGGTGCCCCTACGACCTCCGAGTTATGGGATAGGATAGGTTAGGAACGGTTTCTTCTCTTCCTTCAGTAATAGTATTGGATGCTGTCAATTTAAATTTCCACAAAACAACAACAACAGCAACAACAAAATCTAACTGATTTCTCTTCCGCTTTCTGTTATAGCGATCTTTTCAGATCGCCGTGCTTTGAGTTCGACTGAACTTAACTGCCTGAAAGCATCCACCTGTATTATTATTATTATTATTATTATTATTATTATTATTATTATTATTATTATTATTATTATTATTATTATTATTGAACACATTTTCTTATTATTATTGAACACACTTCCTCTTAAGATAAATAACGGCGCTCGTAATGAGCTCACAGCTTCTGAACACAGTAGTAGACTTTCTACTCCTGTGTCGGTCTCTGAAGATCTTATTTACTGTGGCATTTCCGGCATTGGTTCGTTTTCCCAGCACATCAGCGTAATAAAACCTTTTCACTGCGACCACCAGCAATGTAACTAATTGTTTCTGATGGACCATTAGTTGGCCTTTGTGTATATGAGAGTCTCCGCAGAACCGTTTAATTATAACAAGATGACATGTGGATAATTATGATCGAAAATAATGGCCACTGCATCTATAAGCTTGAATAGTCTTTGTGGTCATAGGCTCACATCATTAGGCCCACGCAACACAAATCATTAGGTACAAAAAGCAGGCTAGCTAATTAATGCCATTTAAATAATGAGGCCCAACGTGTTTATTTTCATTTTAAATTCCACCGTTTCGTGGTGGCGTGGCTTCGTAATTTAAGCTTTTGACTTAATTTACCATCGGGTATAAACATTGGTTCATTAATGAATCATAACATTCTGTACGTGCAAATCGATGTTACCGCAGTTGCGTCGTGTGCTGAAGGGAAACGGGGACTGTCTTTTCGATTTATACTGACACGTTTCGGACGCATTCTGTGGAAATAACTGAAATGTTTGCTTAGACGTCATGAGTATATGAACACGAAACTTTGTTACTGATTTGATGTTTCGTAAGAAGAGATGACAACAAAAGCCTGAATTAGGAGCAATAAATTTTGACTTGCGATTAACGTTTCTCTAGTAAACCCATGTCCTGTTTACTCAGTACTGTAATTATTGTCGCGGTTAGTTGTTGTTTTTTTGTTTGTTTTTTCTTCTCCATCTTCAACTTTAGTTGTTGTCCTTTTCTTCTTCTTCTTCTGTAATTGCTCAGATTGAGATTAAGAAAGTTGTATTATATTGTCTTCTTCCCGTAATTCATTTTTTTTATTTTAATTGATGTTTAAATTTCATGAAGAATTACAAAACAACAAACACATGAGATAAAACTATTACTGCTACACAAAGTCTATTTTTATTATATTCTTACTTAATTAAAACACAGAAATTTGCTTTGAAAAAAAAATAAATGATGACAATTTATGTAATTCTCCGTTTCTACTTTTATTGGAGACAAAGACAGACATATCAGTTTCGAGTTACAAGTTTTAATTAATGAAAATGTCTCTCCATTAAAAACACCTGACTTTTAAAATAGAACTATAAGTTACAATTATTTTGTGGGAATTTCAGTTGTTTCTTCTTAAATATTCAGATATTTTGCAATTAGAAGCCAGCAGCTGACTTTGCTTTTGTTTAACAAACTTTGTCAGTTCTGCTAGAAAGCCCAATTATTTCTGTTTGTCTATTTTTACTGTAGGCCCTATACTTTTACTTTACCCTTAGTTTTTGCAACCCTTTTTACCCTGTGGGTTTTGAAGGGAAGTGGAGGTGATGGTTCACTGCAAGCTGTGAGACTCTAGACACTGACATGCTGTGGGTCCCGTGTGTCTCTCTGACCCCATCAACCCAACGTCTCCGGGGTCTTAAACATCTGGTTCTGAATCCGAAGCGCTTAACTTGCAATAAGGTTTTGCAGGTTGGCTGGTTTACTTGCATCCTGGAGAGGTGTGCATGCAAACCATTTGATCCCCTGCTTTGCAACGTGCTGCAGGACTAACGTTGTTCCCCACCATGTGTCTGATCGTTTCCATTCTGGTTATGTCCCTTTTTGACTAGCATGCATAGTTTGTACTTACCGCCCCCTCCCTCCCACCCCAGCCCAAACAAAAAAAACAAACAAACAAGATTTTTGCCAATTTGTGCAAGACGAGTCCTAAATAGTCCAAAACTGACATGTAAAAAAATGTCCGTCTGATCATCTGTCTGTCGACCGTCCGCCGTCTGTGTAAAACTTGCAGTTGGATTAATATCTCAGAATCTATTATAACTATCACAACCAAACTTGGTAAGAGGGATATATACCCATGAGACCTCATTAATGATCAGTGAATTAATGACTTTAAGGTCAGAGGGTCATAATTTTTATAATCATTTTTCACAAAATTTCACTTCTTTCCTAAGTAAAAAAAAATGTGGTCAACCTCACTCCAAAGTCACGGTCACTGGAGCTGTCCAAAGTCGTTTTTTATAGGTACTTTGAAGTGACCTTGACCTTAAACTATGAAAGATATATAAAGTCCAAACTTGTTGTATTTAGAGATGATAGATTGACCTGTCATATGTATTCCGTTTTTGCGTTGACCTTGAAGGTCAAGGTCATTTCAGGCCTTGCAAAAACATACAAAATATAGGTTATTGTACAGAGGAATGGCTGTTTATTTAACCCGTAGTATGCAACATTGGGTTATTTGATCAGACATGCATGAGAGGGTCAAGATCATCCCGAGGTCATGATCACTTAAGGTAAAGGTCACCATGTGTGTGTGTGTGTGTGTGTGTGTGTGTGTGTGTGTGTGTGTGTGTGTGCATAATACCACTTTTGCTGTAGTTTATTTGATAGAACATGAGTTTATTTGAAGCCGGAAGCATGTCCATCTCAAGGTCAAGAGCATAAAAGGATCGAAGTTTTGTATTACTTAAAATTTTAATGCCACCGTTTCATTTTGTTTTTTCTGAGCACTCATTTCCGTGTTAAATATTGCGAGTTCCATAAGGAGCATTTGAGTCCTATGGGCTTTGCTCTTCTTCTTTTGTTTTGTTGACAGCTTCCCCCCCCCCCTTCTCTCTCCTTTTTCATGTCACAAATAGTCAGTTTCCTCTCCAAAGTTTTTGTTGAATATGCTTGATGTCAAGTGATGATTATTCCTCGACAATTTAAGGATGTAAACCCAAAAGCAGAATCTCCCCATGAACTCCTGTTTACAGATGATAAAACATCACAAACAAGGGCCAAAACTCAGTTTACAGGAACAAACTGACAGCCTAAATTCTCACCCTGCATGTGAGAAATGTGACACGAAAGTCAGCATCGGTAAAACTTAGGTCATGTCTGTTAGAAGAACGCGTCGCAAGATGGACATCAAGATAAAATTATTCCAGTCATTCTCAAGCAAACGAGTTCAAGTAGGTGGCGAGTATTTTCACAGCAGTTTGCAAACTGGAGCGAGAACTATAAACCAGAGTGCATGTTGGCAAACTTCTAGCTGTCACCCATCCTTATGCATCCAAACATGGATCCAATGGAAAGAAAAGCCAAGCTTCACCCCCCCTATACTGACCTACCATTGCGAACGCTCAGCTCTGACCAATCCTCAAAAGGCAAACTTACTAAACTGCTAAAACTTGTTTTGCTTTCATTGGCCCTAATTCGCATTGTTATTGCATAAAACAATAATAAAATGAGCTTTCCTTGCTGAAACCAACCTCTAACATTTGAACTTTCCATTTCGGTTCTGACAGGGAGTGATTTCCGCTGTTTTAACGGTACATTGATACCATAGTCGTGTGACCTTTGACCCTATATCTGAGTAATCCACGCTGCTGGAAGAACGAGCATTTGGTGTCTGGGGTAAAGTAAGGTCTATTTCATCAACCTAAAGCGAAACGCCTTACGAGCAATGTTTTTAGCGGGTTCTGTCTCGTACCTGCTATTTTTAGCTCCAGGACGTTGGCTGTCTAGCCAACGGCTGTTGCCATTAGAAGGCACAAACACTACGGAATTTATTCATTGAAAAAATAAATATACTTTCAAAAGAGTTATTGTTTTGTTGTAAGCTTATTTGTTTTTCAGTGGGGAAACTCTCACTGTGAAAGTTAAAAGGATGTGTCGAAGGGGCTTTGTCAGAATGGGTCCCTCTAAAACTAGAAACATAATAAAATAAAATATAGCGCAGCAACATTAAAATTATGGACAATTTTAAAATAACTGGAATACAATAAAGTAAAATGCAATAGAACTTAACAAATAAACTAAATGCGGCCAAATGGGAAGTCCACCACACCAAAGCATTCTGCACAGTAGGAGCCATCCAAGGCCCGACTAACCCATCTAAGGGCAGCCTCAAGGGAAACAATCTTTCCCAAACAGGATTGATCTTCTCCCATTCCGCCTAATAATACACTTATTTTTACCTACTGTTGAAGATATTTGAAAAATTATTTCAAAATAAATATTTGATTTGACCAATACCATTGTAGAATAAAAAGCCAGGAAGAGGAAAAAAACAAATCCTATCAGTACAGTTTCTCAGTGGAAAATGCTACCAATCCTTTAGCTTTTTTCATATTATTGATGAAAATCCAAAGGGAAGCTTTCTAGCTCGAAAAAATGGAAACGCCTGCCATTTACTTTTTTCTCAGGAGCTTTTGTTGTTGTTTTTTTTCCGGAGCGCGGCTATTTCCTCTGGTTCCTGTGCTTTTGCCTGGGCCAATATATCATAGTCGGCCCTATTCTGGTTGGAATCTTAGTGAAAAATGGGGAGTGATTGGCGGCAGGGGAGGAGGTGTAAGGGAAGATGTCGATGTCGTAAGCAATGATGTGTCAGCGGTCGTCCTTCCCAGCAACACCTAATGCATTTAGGCCTTCTGGAGTGCCATCTTGTCGAAGGGTTTTTTGTGGAGGGCTTTGACATTTGCTTTAGCTCAGTCGCTGGTATCCAAGATACCTTATATTTATACATATGTATATTCTTTCTTAAGCCACCAAACATTTAGGAAAAGTTATTATCTAGTTTGGGTATCAAGCTTTGGTTTAAGTTCTCCCCCCACCCTCCCTCCCAAAAGTACTGGGCGAATATTATTGACATTTCGTTCACAATTACTTGCATTCTCGCAATATTCAAATGGTTTAGCGGTGCATTCAAAGAGAATAACACTAAAATATTATAATAGCAACCATTTAATGATGATGCCAGTCAAAAAATCAACCAGTCAATCGATTTATACACCAAATCAGTCAACCCGTAGGTCAAATCAAGGCAATCAGGCTTGGGTTTCAAGGAACAGACTGAGGGCCATCAAAGATGGATTACTCGATATTCATGGTGGTGTTTGATAATCACGTGGCTGAGTGACAGAATCTTCTAGATTGACGACCTTCTTCATTCTGCCAGTAGGTTCCTCATTCATAGGTAGTTCCGCAGGAAATAGAGCTGACTTCAGCAGAAACTTGGTCTGTCGCGTCTCCCTGGCAGTGTCTGTCTTCGGCTGATTAATGGCATTTGCTGATGACTGTCGTCTGCCTCCAACGCTCATTTGTCTAGACAGTTTTCTGGTCTTATCATTCCCGCAGCGGTCGTTTCGATCCTTCCTAATACAACAGCGTAGGCTAAGAAGACAAATGAAAAGGCAAGCATAATGTATCGGGTGGCTAGGTCGCGTTTATCCATTTCTTTCAGTTGCATCCACACTGGGGTTTCGGGGACAGAATTACAAGATAAGCAACCAAGCACAAAACACATTTGAATGTTGTTTGCTATTTGTTTACTATTTACTACAAAAGAGAACCTGGGCTTATACTGCGACAAATGGTTTTCTTCCCTTCTCTACTTTTGCTTCTCTTCCTGTACCGTTGCTTCAGCCTTTTCCGAATTTCTTTCAAGTATTCCAAGCTATTCTAAAGGCTTTTTGCGCGTTCGCGGTGCTCGCGACCGAAAACGACATCGGCCCCATTTCCGTTTTGAAGACCACGGCTGGCTTTCTCTCACGAGGTCTTGCCGCTTTCAGCTGCTTTACGGTTGTTTACGTTTGAAGAGTTCTTGTGGCCAATAGGTAACAGTACCGCCAATGGAAAGGAACGAATAACACAGTACCAAAGGAAATGATGAACCAACTCTGTGGGAAAGAGAGGAGGAAGTGAACTGAAATCAAGGGCTGGGTTTTGGGATAATGGTAGGCTGTAATAGCTTCGACCGACTTGAGGAGCTTAACAGCTGATCGCCTCCCTTGGGGTGGACTGACTGACTATAAGATAGGATTAGAGAAGAGGAGTAGCGATGGTATAGGAAGGGTATGTTCAGAAAAGAAAGGTGGTCTACTGACATTTAGAGATTAGCAGCTTCTGGGTAATGGGTTTCCAAAGATTGCCCCATACGTTCGTTGGAGACGGTAAAATACTATATGAGAACGATGTAATAAAAATAAGTAGGTTGAAAAATACACACACTCTTCTGAGTTTTAGAGCTTAGCAGCTTTATGGAAATGGGTTTCTGGAGATGATCCCGTTAGAGGCATTGTGGTGGGTCATAAGTTTATAGGACGTGTAGGGTGGGGATTTGGTATAGGTAGGTATCGATTATATCTACTTAGATTTCGAGTTTAGCAGCAGCTGCCGCTGCTGCTGCTCCTAATGATGATGATGATGATGACGATGACGGTAATTCGCTTTGAAAAGTAGACGGGGGAAATCTTCGCTCAATTGTGCATAAACTAGCCAGACAGGGGAAATCTTCGCTAAATTGTGCATAAACTAGCCAAAGGTGAAGACAATATTGATAGCAGTGTTAGAATTTTTTTGTATATGTGTAAGACATGACAGGTCTTACGAGATACGGTAATAAGCGAACACGACGTAGGGAATCAGATTAACGTTGATAAGAAAATAAACGAAGAACTGATCTATTGAGTCAATTTATTTATCCCCCCCCCCCCCTCCCCAGAAAAAAAAAGAAGGGGGTGGGGGTGAGGTGGTTAAATTTGAAGATACTTTTTCTGTGTTCTGCTTTCGAAAGTGATAGGTCTAACAACTGTTAGAGCTGAAACGTAGTTAGACTTTGGTTTTATTGCAAGTTCCTTGTACTAGTGGTTGAATAAAGCCGCTGATCGTTTTTCACAACTGTTGACTGTTGACTGTTTCCACGCCAGTTCTTCGGGACCTCTGAATCTTTGCGCCATCATTTACTAGGCGGCAGTTCTATCTTTCTTCTCGTACTGTATTTCGTCTGTTTTTTTTTCTTTCTCAACCTCTTCGTCTGTGAGTGGTGCCCCGGTCAGCCATTTATCACCGAAATTCGTTTGCACCAAATCAACACGTGCGTGGGTATTATTAATAAGGGATCAGCGTTCATTTATCACCAAAAATCGTTTGCAGCACATACAGACGTGCGTGGGTACTAATTAATAAGGGATCATCATCAGACATTCAAAGGAATTCGGTTCTTCGGTTTTGCAGGCAAGATTTGAATTTGAGTAATGTGTAACGGATTTATCATATGCTTTTGGAATATTGCAACTAGAAGGATGCTATACCCAGCACATCACCAACAACGAAGTCCGACAGACCATCACACATGCCATTGGACAATACGATGACATGCTCACAGTGGTGAAGAAACGTAAACTCCGATGGTATGGCCACCTCACCAGATCATCAGGCCTTGCATAAACCGTCCTGCAAGGCACGGTGCAGGGAGGCAGAGGAAGAGGGAGACAGAAAAAGAGGTTGGAGGATAACATTCGAGAATGAACTGCTTTGACACTGAACGAAGCCATGAAGGCTGCTGAGAACAGAGAACGATGGAGTACGCTGATTGAACGATCGTCTGTGGTGCCCCTACGACCTTTGAGTTCGGGATAGGATAGGATAAGGAAGTAGAAGAATGTATTTATTTATTTATCTATTATTTTATTTATTTATATTCTGGGAATGGGGGTGATTGGTGGGGGGTGAGGGGGTGAGGGTGGGCTCAATAAGACCAGTCATGTAGGTTTTTGAGGTCCGCATTGGAATGTGTATTTTGCTGTTGGATTAAACCATATTTTGAGGTAAAATATTGATAAGACAAATTTGCGGCTATTTTTGTCTTTTTCATTGAAAAACAAAATATGTTACATCTTTTTTTTGCGGATCCAAATGTGTTATAATTATTCATTTTTTGTAAAAAAAAAAAATTATTATTATTATTATTATTATTATTATTATTATTATTATTATTATTATTATTATTATTATTATTATTATTATTATTATTTATTGTTGTTTTCTCTTTGTTACAGTGTGCACGTGTTGAAAGACCTCCCATCAGACAAATTGGCCAAACTCGCTGACGTCTTGGAAATCGTAAGAATTCATTGTCGTCTTCTATTTAGTAGTGTTTCTTTATCTGATTTGTTCGGCGCTGTCTATTTCCCCCACCATTATCCACTACTCCTTGTGTGTCTTCGTCCAGTGTAATTTTTTTCTCGGTCTTCTTCTTCTTCTTCTTCTTCTTCTTCTTCTTCTTCTTCTTCTTCTTCTTCTTCTTCTTCTTCTTCTTGGTCATCATCATCATCATCATCATCATCATCATCATCATCATCATCATCATCATCATCATCATCATCATCATCATCATCATCATCTTCTTCTTCTTCTTCTTCTTCTTCTTCTTCTTCTTCTTCTTCTTCTTCTTTCTTTCTTTCCTTTCTTCCTTTTTTGACTCATATTCATAGCAGTGTGTGTCTATGTACTCATTATCATCATCATCATCATCATCATCATCATCATCATCATCATCATCATCATCATCATCATCATCATTATCATCATCATCATCATCATCATCATCTTTTTCTTCTTCTTTCTTTCCTTTTTTTGACTCATATGCATTGCAGTGTGTGTCTATGTACTCATCCTCATCATCTTCATCATCATCATCTTCATCTTCATCAACAACATCATCATCATCATCATCATCTTCTTCTTCTTCTTCTTCTTCTTCTTCTTCTTCTTCTTCTTCTTCTTCTTCTTCTTCTTCTTCTTCTTCTTCTTCTTCTTCTTCTTCTTATTCTTCTTCTTTTTTCTTTCTTTCTTTCTTTCTTTCTTTCTTTCTTTCTTACCGTCCGTTTTTTATTTTAGCAATGTCAATATGTACTCGCTCATTCAACAACAAAAATTCAAAGAAAAAAGAAATCAAGAATTTTGCAAATCTATGCGAAATGAGTCCTAAATAGTACAAAAATAATACTGAAAAAATTGTCCGAATGTTTGTCTGTCCGCCGTCCACTGTCCGCCGTCCGCAGTCTGTCTAGCAAAAATGTTTTATTTAGAACCTATTACAACAATCACAAGCAACTTTAGATGATGGTGTATACCTATAAGACCTCATGAATGATCAATGAATGAATGACTTAATTTCTAGGCCAAGTCACAGTCATCAGATATTAGTAAAACAATGACAATTTTACACACATAATTTCATTTTTTTTCTTCCCGGTTATTAATATTGAACGTATGATTATTTGGTGCATTATAGATATCAATGAGACACACGTACTTTTCAAATTTGGTCAACCTGATTCCAAGGTCAAGGTCACTGGAACGGTCGAAAGTCAGTGGTTTTGTTTTAATACTTTGAAGTGGCCTTGACCTTAAACAAAGAGAGATATAAAGTCCAAACTTGTTGTATTTAGAGATGATAAATTGATCTTTCATTTCCGTTTTTGCGTTGGTCTTGAAAGTCAAGGTCATTTTAGGCCTTGCAAAAACGAACAAAAAAATAGGTCATCGTGCAGTTCAACCCATAGAATTCTATAGCACTGGGTTATTAGAGCAGGCATGCATGAGAGATCACGTGAAGGTCAATGTCATCCCAAGGTCAAGATTTGAAGGTCAAGGTCATTCAAAGGTCACCGGTTTTTGGCTTTATACAACTGTTGCTGTAGTTTATTTGATAGTGCATGAGTGTATTTGGAGCCGGAGGTGTCAATGTTATCTCAAGGTCAAGAGCATAAAAAGGTCAAATTCGGTATTATTTGCATTTTAATGCCACTATTTAATTTTTCTTTTCAGGGCACTCATTTTCATGTTAAATAATGAGTTCCATAAGGAGAATGTGATTCATATGAGCTTTGCCCTTCTAGTTTCTTTTTTCTTTTTTCTTTCTTCTTCTTCTTCTTCTTCTTCTTCTTCTTCTTCTTCTTCTTCTTCTTCTTCTTCTTCTTCTTCTTCTTCTTCTTCTTCTTCTTCTTCTTCTTCTTCTTCTTCTTCTTCTTCTTCTTCTTCTTCTCTAATTTGTCTTGTTTCGTTTTGTGTGCGTGCGTGCGTGCGTGTGTGTGTTTGTGTGTGTGTGTGTCTGTGTGTTTGTGTGTGTTTGTGTTCACTGCAATTTCGCTTTTAGTCGGAGGTGCGTGCTGGTGTTTTGCGCAGCATTATACGATTATTCTGGCATGGATTTCTAGTTATTACATTAGATTGGGAGCTGGCAAACTTTTTATTTTATTTTCTCTTTCTCTTGCCTTTCTTTTCCAAGCTTTCTTTATTTTTAGTTTTATTTTTATAGCCATTGTAATTCCATTTCTCTCCTTGTTGCCTTTCTGTCGGTATTTCTTTCTTTTATTTTACGTTCCTTCTCTCTATTCTTATATTTTTGTTGTTGTTGTTATCTAAGTTAATTATTATAAAACTTTTATTTTTGAAGAAAAAAACAAAGGTTATACGTTTATCTGTCTTCATCTTAGTTTTATATTTCTGCCCCCACCTCACCCTCTAACCCTCACCCTCTAACCACGCGTTTATCTTCTTTTTGTCTTCCCTGCCCTACGCCGTTTCCTCTTCTACTTCTTCTCCTCCTCTTCCACCTTCCTGTTTTACTGTTCGTGTATAAAGAGGACATCGACACCAACGTACCCCTCTCCCTATACATTAAGAGACGTTTGATATTACTTCTGTGCCATGAGAAATAACGGGCCGATGTGATGTTCTGTCGTGATTGACCTGGCGAGAGCTTTTGATTGAATCGACATGACCTGTTCTTTTAGCATTTTGGACCGGCTCGTTTTTTATTGTTGTTGTTTATTTAAAATATATATATATATATATATATATATATATATATATATATATATATATATATATATATATATATATATATATATATATATTTTGTGCCGGAAAATCACTTTCTGGGATTGGTGTAGCAGCACGAGATGTGGGATGCTCGATGATTAATTGTCTCTTTTTGCGCTCTTCGTTTCGCTTTCCCGTGCGAACATTTCATCTCCCAAAAGTGCCGATAAGAATTCAGATTTTTTTTTAACCCCAAAGTTAACACTCGATCTTTGATGAGATGAGATGAATTTGAGTCATATAATTTCTGATGCGAGGTGCAATCAGCTCCAGCTTTGAGAATCTCATACACATGACGTGCATAGCTGATTTGTGTGTGCTAGTAATCTGCATTGGTCGCATGAAAGGACGGAGTCATGAAGGTCAGGACTGATCGGGCAGCGGGATGCTGTTTCTCAATGCGGTGTTGTGACAGACTCAGAATGAGCATGTCCATTTAAGGTGATCAAGGACATGGAGATTGTTTTTAAAATGTTATCGTTTTATAGTATCTAGCATACTGGGTAGGACTTATCTAGATATTAAGGGTATTTTGCTATACGGCTGTTTAACGCTGGAATAGAACATATATATATGTTTGTATTTAGCGATACACGTTGAAGAACGAGCAAACTGCGAAGTAAACAACGAGTTCTGCCTAGTTAATCAATACATTTCTACAAATAGTTCATGCGAGTTGACCTCTTGCAAACTTACCACTGCATTTCGACATACGCTACAGAAATGAATGTAACATGTTGATGTGAATTAAAACACAATCTTTCAACCTCCATTGAACACCTGCCGGGTTTCAGCACACCCTTCCGAGAAAGAAATCCAAGAAAAATAAGCAGCTAGATTTTGTCAAGTCAACCAATCTTTATTACCCACAATGGAAAAGTCATACAGCACACTGCATCTCGGCAAATAAGAAAGTGTTTTTTTTTTTTAAACAAATAAAAATTATACATGAAACACAAGATGACAACTACTGCAACTACATTTTTTTAACAATAGTAATACTTGATACTTTTAACTACAACATCCGCGCGCGCACACACACACACACACACACACACACACGGACAAACACACACACAAACACACAAACACACACACTCTTCAATCTCATCCAGCTCTCTCATTACTAACGCGCGCACACACACACAAACACACGCGCACACACACACGCACACACACGCACACACACACACATCCATGCGCAAACACCGTATAACACATTTATAGAACATGTCATTTGACTGACAGAACCACTCACATCATGCATACACAATTAAAACAACTGTTCCATGTAAGGTAATAATAGTATAATACCTTCGTGATAGTTGAAAAGCCACCATGCTTGTTTGTTTGTTTTCAACATGGTTATATAAGCTGTAATTAGCAAATGGCAAACTTTCAACTGCACTGCTTTGGAAAGAAGCAATCAGTTTTAATACCCAAGAAACTGCCATTAAAATACCTCACATCGCCATAACAGCGCACGAAATGTATTTCACAAAACTAATTAAGCACCACGCCAGCTGCGTGTCTCTTGTCGTTATGTAGATAAAAGGTGTTTGCAGTGATGTAAACACAATACCGCACCGCGCATGCTTTTTGTGTCGCAGATATCGGTTGCAAGATTCTCCCCTACAACCCCCAACCCCACTTCCATTGCCCCCTCCCCTCTTACCTCCAGTCGTCAAAAATAAATTCTGACACAAACCTCCAGAAATCAAGAAAGGAAAAAGAAAACGACGAATTTTTGCAACTGCATTTATAACGTTGTACATTCGCAGCAGTTCGAAATTCGTGTTTTTACAATTGTGACAGAAATATCAATAGATTGATAGGTATATGGATAGAGAGAAAGATAGAGACATAAATAGAAGATATAGACAAAGACATACACACACACACACACACAAACACACAGCCACACACACACGCACACACTCACAACATTTGGGGACAAACCAGCTCGATTGAAATTAATCCAAAAATAGAAAGATCAGAGCACTAATAGTAGTCATAATGTATAATGTTAGACAATGTATCGATTTCCACAAAGTGTCTTATATTTTCACTGGCCAAGTAGAGTGAGACTAAAACTGATATCACATGGAAATTGACCAATCACAGATAACTATGTTTCTAGCAAAAAGTCTTAACTTTACAGCACCTACTTTAACCCATTTACGTACGACTTGCAGTCTTCCTCTTTTTTATTCACTTGCATAGCAATGTGAGTCTGTGTACTCACCACCCTCCACCCCCCTCCACCTTTCGCTCCCCCCTCCTCCCCCCCCCCCAAAGAAGACAATACAAATTTCCGATTTTTGCAAATGTGTGCGAGGCGAATCCTAAATAGTCCAAAAATGATATCGGGAAAAAAAGTCTGTCCGCAGTCCGCCGTCTGTCTGTGCTAAACTTGTAAAGTGGCTAAGTACTCAGAACCTATTTCAATTATCACAACCAAACTTGGTAAGATTGTGTATACCCATGAGACCTCCAAAATGATTATTGAATGTATGACTTCACTTCAAAGTCAAGAACATAGGATCATCAAATGTTGGTAAAAAAAATGACAATTTTTTCATAACATTTCATTTTTTCCCCCTAGGTTATTAATATTGAATAATTATATCATTTTTGATGCATTATAAATTTCAATGAGACACACATACTTTACAAATTTGGTCAACCGCATTCCAAGGTCAAGGTCAGTGGAACTGTCCAAATTCGGTTTGTATAGGTACTTTGAAGTGAGTTTGACCCTAAACTATAAAGTCCAAACTTGTTGCATATAGAGATGATAGATTTGGACTTTCCTGTGTGTTCCGTTTTAGCGTTAATATCAATGGTCAAGGGCATTTTAGGCCTTGCCAAAAAACCAAAAAAGGTGGAATTGCTGTTTATTTAACCCATAGTATGCAAAAACATTGGGTTATTTGATCAGGTACGCATGAGTAATCACGTAAGGTCAAGGTCATCGGAAGGTCAAGGTTAATGAAGGTCAAAGTCATCCCAAGGTCACCTTTTTGGCATTATACAATTTTTGCTATACTTTATTTAATAGTTCTTCAGTGTATTTGGAAAAGGAGGTCAGTGTCATCTCAAAGTCAAGAGCATAGAAAGATGAAAGTCGGTATTTGCATTTTAATGCCACCATCTCATTTTGTGTTTTTTTGGGCACTCAGTTTGATGTTAAATATTGTGAGTTCCATAAAGAGCATGTGAGTCATATGGAGTTTACCCTTCTAGTTGTGCAAATGATTAAAAAACCAAACGGTCTTCTTGTATTTTCTAAACCGTTCTAAAACAGAAATGCTACAGCAACAATTATACTGGCATTGTTTTTTATTGGATGCCTAAGCTAGGAGTTGACTATAGACTAGGCCTACATTTTGAGCGAAGAATTGGCTTTGTTGTTCACTGGTCAAGTTTGGTTGAAGACACCTGTCATATTCTGGTTTTCGAATTTCTTTACTCTGTGTATGTGTGTAAATGGTGTTCTTGGATGAGTGGAAGAGCGCGCTTGCGTTTATGTTTGTGTGCGTGCTTAATAAATGTGAAGGATAAAACTTCAGATTTTTGACTCGCAAGCATAGCAATGTGAGTCTGTGTACTCACCTTGTCGTCCCCCCATCCCCTACACGCCTTCCTCCCCAACCTCCAACCACATTTTCTTCCCACCCCCCTTTATTTATTTATTTTTTATTTTTAGATTTTTGCAAATGACGCATGATAGATATCAGTGAAATACACATACTTTGCAAATTTGGTCAACCTCACACCAAGGTCAGTGTCACTGGAGCTGTCCAAAGTCGGATCATGCAGGTACTTTGAAGTGACCTTGACCCTAAACTATGAAGGATATTAAGTCCAAACATGTTGTACTTAGAGATGATAGATTAATCTTTCATTCCTTTTTTTGCGTTGATCTTGAAGGTCAAGATCATTTTAATGCCACCATTTCATTTTGGTTTTGTTGGGCACTCATTTTCTTGTTAAATATTGAGTTCCATAAGTAGCACGTGAGTCATATGGAGGTTTGCCCTTCTAGTTGGACTATTTTTAGTTTCGCAGTTGGATGACATTACTGGAAAGCAATGTGTAAAGCCAGAGCTTATTCTAGGGCGCGGGATGCGCGGGATCACGCACAAAAAGTTTTTTTCCCGCAAAGAAATTCGATGAGCGCGTTCGCGATCCCGCGGAGATTAAAAATATCCCGCTACATGTCTTGATCGAAGCGGGCTTTACTGTGACGTTTCTGTCGTCTTCTAGGGCGTAGCGGAAACTGGAGTTAAACGGAAGTTGCTCTCTTGTATATGCGACGTGTCTCAAATTTTCATTGGCCGATGCTATTCTTTTTTTCCAATCACCTTTCTTCTGAGTGTGGCATCGATGAACCTGACCGGTTGAAACTGGTTTACAATCAGAATCAGAATGGCTTCGAAAAAGCGCACGCTTTTCGACTTCGAATTCAGTGGAGGAACTGTGAAGAAAACAGTCACACTGTTTTCCCATGACTGATCTTCTAAAATAGCAGAGCTTTTATGCAACAGTTGTGAAAGCAAGGTTACAGATACCAGTTTGTGATATATTTTGTCTGCGATTTGTGTGTACTTACTGTTTGGAGAGAATGCGACACTTGACTGTTTCACAGTTTATCCGGGAACATCACGGGAGAAAACAGATATGGATATTTGTTTGTGTGTACACCCTATATATGCCGAGAAGACGCCCCCACTGTTTTGGTCAGAGGGGGGCCTAATCCCCCCTTTTTTTTTTCAAGGAAGGGGGGCCTGCCCCCACTTCTTCAAAATCCTAGAATAAGCTCTGAAAGCGGTCGTTCATACGCATCTTTCTCTTCTAGTCTAATGTCGATTCCTCTCTTTTTTCCATTTGAAGAAATCGATACATAAATATTATTCGGATCTTAGACGTGGGAATGTGAAACATTGTCACATCTCGATCGGACAATATTGCACTCGCGCGGCCAAGCGCGCTCGTGGATATTGTCCGATCTCGATACGACAATTTTCCGTATTCCACGCCAAGATGCGAATAACGTATGGTATAATATTAGACATATCGCAGCAAAAGTACTACCACAGCAACTCTGTAACGATGAAATATAGTTTAGTACTATCGGATTTTCTTGTGTTGCACTGCATATTACTTTTGCCGCTTTGCATTGCCTTGTGTCCATCCCAGTGGCAACCTTGAAACGCTAGCCTCCTAATCTAACCCCTCCTTTTGTGTCTTGCTGGCTTGGTCAGCGTAAACAGTACAGTGCTGATTGATAGCTCTGGCATATTGAGTGTTAGAGTTCGATCGTGCCAAAGGTCAGTGAGTGTCAAAGACTAATGAGGCATACGTCTACACTTGATATTTCACGTACATAATACTGACTTGATAACCCAAATATTCTTCTTGCATCGAAATTAAGCGCACGGACTGATGAGTCGAGCTGCATCGATAATGTAGTCAGTGTACACTCATACTATTATACCCGCTCACGTTTGCGCCTACCGTTTCACAAAAACAGTCTGAAATATCAATAAACATCCATCATTCAAACAAACACGTAGTGTAAAGGCAGTGACACGCTATTGGAAGGTGGAAGGGAAAACTTTCTTTTTTAAAAATTTTATTGAAATTTTAGATTGATGTTGATGTTGAACACTTGTATTGCGCGTTTTATCCATGCTATAGTAGCATGCTCAATGCCCTCAGTAAAATAATGACAGAAAAATCAGAAGGGGAAAAAAATGCCAGTATCAGTTGTGAAAGAGGAAAGTTTTTTTGTTGCTTCTTGCATGCCTTCTTTGATGCAGACTCTTGCAGTGATTGTGGTGATGCACATTTAATTGATCTGGCACCCATGGCCTTTTTTCTTGTGACTGTCGACGCTAGCAACTTGAAGGAGTGAATGGGAACAAAATCGAAGTGAACGAGATGAGACACGTTGATGAATGAGTTCTTGAAGGTACGATGGTGCCGAGCCATCAAGGCGCACCAGTCACAGCAACTTGTGATCAGTTTGTTTTTGAACTGGTAGCCAATGCAAATCCTTCCCCCGTTGGGGTGCCGGGGGTTTCAGTATAAATAGTATCCCCACTTTCTGGAAATTTAGTGCTTTAAATTCCCACTGTCGCTGTCTTTCTCATTTGTTCTTTCTCATTCCTGCTCTGTTCTATCAATCTGCTATACTATCTTCTTCTTCGCTAGACCAGCCAACTACCTTTTTTCTTCAAAACTCTTCCGGGACAAGACTCATTATTTGTGTGTGAGATCTGTTGGATCAGCTTGGGAATATTGGACACTTTCTGCCAGGTGGTCACTAGGGCTTCCTATGATGTAATTATTTAGCAATGTAGGCATTTTATATGTATGTGTTTTGTTGAGAATTTATAATGATGTTTGTATTCTATTTTGTTTTTGTAAACGGGGGTTCGATAAATTAGAGTACAGCCTCAGCGTCCCCTGCGTGGGATGTCTTTATTGTAAAGTGACTGGCTGGTGGAGTGCCTTCAGTGTTACCACTAGGGTTGTTTCAGCAGATCTTTTATGCAGATTGGGGGTTGTCCGGTCCTGATTTGGCTCGGAAGAGTCCGCTGGACCTAAAGCAATAATCATGTAATGTAATGTAATGCAAATCCTTGAGTACTGGCGTGATACGGTCTGACTTCTGTGTACGAAACACAATGCGAGCTGCAGTATGTTGTAGTTTCTGCAACCTTTGCAGCTGGTTTTGTGGCAGGTTCCACAGGCAGCTGTTGCAGTAGTCCAGTCTAGACTGATTAAGGGACACTTATATTGCATTTTGCAGTTCTCTCTGCATCTAATATTATTGAAGAGAGGGAACCAAAAATACGGAGTACCCGGGGAATCCCATCGGTGACCTAAAAGATCTCGTACCGAAGTTCGACCCCTGTGGGTTGGAACCTGGGATCGTCGGCATAGGAAATTTAAAAAGCTTTAACTAACCGCGCTACCACCCACCGCACACAGTCAGCACAAATCAATTTTGTATTTTAGGCTGTCGCTTGCAGGAGGACTTATTGTCCACGTTCACCGTTAATTTGTATTGTATGTATTTACTTATTTATGTATTTAAAAATCGAAACGATTAGCACCGAAATAGAAGTTTAAAAAATATTGTAACGTCTAGACGTACAGACAGGGACAAATCATGTACCATATCCACTGGGTTGTTTTACAGTTGAAGGCTTTCTGTACGTTTTAGACAGAAAAGGGGAGGAAGCCAGCCTTACTTGGGCATAATCTTGGCCATCCTTTCGCAATGCCAAGAAGTCAAGGAGTCAAAAAATCAAAAATAGTATTCTCTTACAAGAAGTGATGGTCATTTTATAAGGACATGTCTGCGACTCGGCTTCCGTTTCTTTCGACAGTTTCAGTCATTTTTGATTGTTACGCTGTTGGTTGTCAAAATTACACAGAATTGTATTTCTTTGTTGTTGTTGTTATTGTTGTTGAAAAAGGTCGGACAGCTGAACATTTAGCACTGGAGATGGCGAAATCGTCAGGATGTTTTTGGTAGAGATGGCTTTTCTTGTAGTGTGGAAGCTATTTTAGCAGGTGCCTTTTTGACATTGTAGATGATGCAATCTTGTGTAAGCTACTTCTACAGCTAATAGTTGTGATTGTTGTATACCTTACAATACGTTTGTTGTTTTTTAGTGGCATTTGTTTAACTTTTTGACGGTGTTTATTAAAAAAAAAAATCTTCAGTTTAATATTTGTAAAATGTCACTAGGTGTTTTTGTTTTTCCTTCTTCAAAAATGCCTATTTTGAGTAGCTTTAACAGTTTGACATTGGACAATTATTAAATCTTCTGGATGCAAATTCAAATATTCTTAGAGCTATGGGTATATTATTTTTTCTTGTGATATTTAATTTTGCTATTTTTGGGTAGATCGCACATTAGAACGGCATAACCTTTCGTCATCGCAGATGAATATGAAATCTCTGTGAACGCTGTTCAGTCGTCGGTATTTTGTTCAGGGAATATTTTGTCTGCTGTGTTTTTATAAGTCGCGCATTTAAATGGCTTTAAACCTTTTGACATTGTAGATGATTACATATTTTTTTTCTTATTGCTATTTGTGACTTATCTATATTTTTTTGTTGTAACCAAATATGTTTATTATTCTGCGACTACGCCTTCCCCAGAATTTTCCTATAAAAACGGACAATAAAGGGTCACATTTTTTTATTTCTTTAAATGTTGATGTACTTCAGCACATTTTTATCTCTCCTCAATCATTATAAAAAGGGCACGTTTAATAGCCCAATAGTTCTAGTAAAATTATTATTTACACAGACAGCTTTCTTTACGGATAAAATGGGAAAAAGAGTCCTGCATTATAATCATATAGGAAGTCTTATGTTGGAGATCACATAATCAAATCTTCACGTTTGGATGGAGAAATAATACAGACATAGACCTATCCTATCCTATCCTATTCCGTAACTCTGAGGTAGTTGGGGCACCACAGATGATCGTTTAACCAACATACTCCATCTTTCTTTGTCCTCAGCAACACTGATGGCTTCGCTCAGTGTCAAACCAGTCTATTCTCGAATGTTCTCCCACCTCTTTCTCGGTCTCCCTCTTCTTCTATCTTCTTGCACTGTGCCTGATGATCTAGTGACGTGGCCATACCATCGGAGTTTCCGTTTCTTCACCACTGTGAGCAGGTCATCGCGTTGTCCAATGGCTTGTGTGATGGTCTGTCGGACTTCGTCGTTGGTGATATAGGAAATGCCCAGAAGTCTTCTGTAGCACCTCATCTCCATGCTTTGTATTCTTCGTTGGAGATCTGCTGTGAGTGTCCATGTTTCGCAAACGTATAGGAAAATGGAGATGACAAGCAGCAGTCTTACCTTGGAATGTAGACTGATGATCCTTTCTTTCCAAATGGGCTTCAACCTTGCCAAGGCTGCAGTTGTTTGTGCGATCCTGGAGAGGATTTCCTGTCGGGACCCATTGTCTGATACATAGCATAACAGATATAGACAATCTGTGTAAATGTAATAATAATAATAATAATAATAATATTATTATTATTAGTGTTGTTGTTGTTGTTGTTGTTGTTATTATTATTATTATTATTATTATAAATAACCGCATATAATAATAATAATAATAATAATAATAATAATAATAATAATAATAATAATAATAATAATAATAATAATAATAATAATAATATTATTATTATTATTATTATTATTATTATTATTATTATTATTATTATTATTATTATTATGCACGAAACTATAAAGCGCACATCTCACAGAGAAAAGAGTAATTCAAGTTTGAGCTGTTTATTTCTTTACCAGTTTTGTACACCAGTAATCCGAGTAATTTGTTTGACGCCGGGAGATGATGCTTGCACTGCTGAAAAACTGTGGAGCTGGCCTACATTTTTGAACTCAAAAAGTATTTTTATGAGAACTGCATCATGTCCGTCTATATCGGGTGACAAAAACTTGGAAAGATTTTGTAGCGCGGAAGTGGAACTTTAATAGAATACTGCTTGAGTACACAAAATTGGGACAGTTGCGTTTAGCTAATGGGGCTTTCTTTCTTCTGTAATGCATCACAGTTGAATCCTTCTCCTTAACTTGCTGTTGTTATATCTCCGAGCGCGCTTAGAATGGTCAGTACAATAGCATTAGAAGAAGAAAACCACCCCGCGCTGCGCATACTGATCAAGATAGCCTCAATATCAGCACTACAATGTTAAGAACAGCTTCGATAATGCAACCAAGTTGGATGCTGAATTTGTGTTAACAGTGTCCCACGGATAACAATAAAGGAAGAGGCGTGGAATAGGCCTCTACATACTAAACTAAACTGAGCTAAACTAAACTAAACTAAGCATAATTTATCTGTTGACCTGTCTGATGCTCATTTTGTTGTGTGCTGTACAGCATCTCAATTAAATGTTCATGTAAAGAGGTCGACAACTGTACATGTACAAAGAAATGGAATCCCGAGATCAGTCCCATGCAATTCACCTGTTAGCATGTCTGGACAGTATTAGTCTCTCCAATTACTGAATTTGTTTTTGACACTTTTTTTTATCCCTCTTTATTGGGAAATTCTACCTACATAATATTAGTTGTTGGTTTTTTGGTTTTTTTTTTTTTTGTTTGCTGGGGAAGAAAACCGGAGTACCCGGAGAAAAACCTCGATACGTTGCCCGAGTCGACAGTAAATAATATTCGGAGAAACATAACGGCGGGATCGATCCCACACCTGTCTGGCGCCATTGCTTTTGTAGCCTGTGGACAAAATTGGTTGGTCCCGGCGAGTCTCTGTTTCGCGTTATTAACGACAAAGGCATGAAACGAAATTTGATTTTGAATTGTTCGAGTTCACAAAATATTAATGTTTTCATTTGCTTGATGCAAGAAAGCAATTATTTATTAAGTGCTTTCGACAACAACAAAACAAAAACAAAACAAACAAAAAAAGAGTTTCAAAGTGCTTGAGATGTTAAAATAATTTTTTTCAATTTCTTGGCATTGGAAATGATTGTTACAGTGCTTGGTTTGTGTGTGGGGGAGAGGTAGGGGGAGGAAGGGGAGGCGATTTTCTGGTTACAGATGAAAATGCCTTAAAATCGCCCTAACACATGAAACTTTTAAAGAGTTGGTTTTCCCGTGCATCTGTACCTTTCAATTTTGATTATCTTTTGTTATTCTGACTGGGTCAAAACGCTTTATACGCTGACATTTCAAATTTAGATATTGTGAAATTCCTTTCTAGTTCCACATCATCCACGCCTACTCTCACCCCCCACCCCCACGACTCCCGCTCCACCCCACACACTCAACCAACCACTCACTGCTCTCTCTCTCTCACTCTAAATAAAAAAGAATAACTGAATAAATAAATATACAAACGTACATGCATACGAGAATGGACCGGTTTGACACTGAGCGGAACAGTCAGGGTTGCTGAGGACAGGGAAAGATGGAGTACGCTGGTTAAACGATCATCTGTAATGCCCCTACGACCTCCGAGTTACGGGATACGGGATAGGATAGGATAGGACATGCATATAATATATAACATAAATAAAACATCTAGCATATTTTCGCAATGGGGTAAACATTTTAAGATACATTCATTTATTCCGACAGCCATTCAGATGTACAACGAGCAATTAGATAGGGCAAACACAAAACACACGACTAACTAACATACTGACTAGCTGCATTCCCACCTGGGAGGGACTCACTACCGCACTATATAATTAACGTGCAGTATGCTCTTTCTAATGCTAAAATACACTTTTATGTTTTTATGTGTATAAATTCTTAAATAATAGTCTTTTACACCCTTTTTATGATTGTAGTTTACTTTTGCTTACTATGTGTTATATACTTTTTGACTCCCATTGCTATAAAAAAAAAAACTATAATGCATGCCTAAAGATAAGTGTATGTGGTGTTTCTCTTTTGCCTGATTGTTAGCATGCCGTCCTTAATGTTGCATATTACATGTATGTTTTTATCATATTTTTAATTGTGCTGAGTGAAAGATTTCCTTGACGACATTGTAATTTCCATTTTATGGATTATTAAAGATTATGACTTATGACTTATGACTTATGACTTATGACTTATACCGGGATGTATTGTGGAAGCGAGAAAGGTTTGGTAATTTAAAAATAAATATGTTTACCCAAAAATTTACAGATTTTTAATTATGGAGAAGCCAGAAGGGGGAGATATTATTCAGCATTTCGAAAGGAGGGGTAAACATGGCTGTTATTTTTAATATCGTATAGGGGATGGGGGTGGGGGGAGGAGGCATTTGCAGGTTCTATGAAGAACGTGAAAACGGAATATCATTCTATGTTTAAGTTTCAATAATGGTGTTGGATGCAGTCAATGTTAAAAACTTAAATTTTAAAATAAGTTATTTCCATCGGGCTCTAGAGAAAGCCACGCAGTTCTGGATCGCATGTTTATATTTCCGTCCTCCTGTTAGACAGACCTTTGGGATTGAGGTGGGTTTGGGGTATGCAAGCCACCTGCATTCGTATGTGTGTAAGCTGGCAAGACAGACGGGGGTGCAAGACGACCTGACAAGGGGAGTTTTCTTCCCGCATTTTCATGATGGATGCAGTTGTTGAAGTTAATCAAGTGACTTCCTGTTCCTCCCTCCCGCTTCGTGTTGACATTGGCGGGAGCTAGCAGAGCTGGAGAGAGGGAGGCTGGACCTTGTACTGGGTATCAGAGAATGCGGCATACTAAGCTGTGGAGTATATATGATGCATCTCTGACACTCCCATTCACAATCTACTGGCAGAACACTCAATATAGGCTGAGTGTACCCATCTCCAAATACGCTGACGAGTCGTTGTCCGGGCGAAGGGAGTCCTCGCGAGAAAAAAAAACTAGGTTCAGAAGTTTACAAACCTCACCTTCGCCACCGGGAAGGCGTTCTTGAGCTAAGTATTCATGTTGGTGGAATGAAATCGACAGGTCAGCAGCAGGACTACTTTTCAAGACAATCGCCTCCATAGAAATAGAAATTAAATTTTCCCACTACGCATACTCCTCGTCTCCATGAGCCTATACCATCCTTAGCCTCTTCCCTCCGAGAATGAAGCCTGAAAGTCATCGGGTTTTGTCTAAAATCACTATCAGGTAAAGTTGCTTGAGACCGTCGCTTGTCTGCAGTTGAGTCTAAACACTCGTCTTTATGAGCCTCTACCAAACCTGGACTCTTCCCTCCCCGAAAATGAAGCCTGAAAGTCATTAGGAAATAAAATCACGATCAGGTAAAGTTGCTTTAGACCGTCGCTCACTGAAGTTGAGTGTACAGCTTCTAAATTCATACACTAGTGAATTAAAGGCATGCTGAAATAATAAATATTGTACAGGCATGGGTGTTAAGATAATAATAAGAATCCCAGCAAATGTAGAACGTATAGGAATTACATCGAACTCGTTGGACAAATTGTTAAATGACAGTTTCGAAGCATCGTTACTGCTCGGCCGGCCAAATGCTACTTGATGTTGCTACCACAGATTCTGCTAACAAGACTCGGGAAGGCGTTACCCTCTTTAGTAATAATAAACAATATGAATGTAATGAATAATGGAAGACACGGCATTGGATGAGGACGGTGAACTTTGAATGGGAGCAAACAGTAATATCGCAGAGGACACACAGCCTGTTTACGTTAACCTGAACTAGTCAAGCGAATGGCACAGCTTCCATGTAAATGTAAAAATAGTTGAATCTGAGTCTGAATCTGATAGGTCTGTGACACTCTTCTTTCTGTAAGACAGCTGAAAACGAGGCATGGTCACTGATACTCGGTATTTAGCTGGAGGGATGATATGTCGCCTCTACTCTGCAGCCTCTTCATCACGCTTCTACTCTTGTAGTAGCCGATAGTGGCCTGTTCTCACGTATATGCATCTCGTTGACACGGCTATTCTGTGTTCGACGGACCGCGGCTGCCTGTAATTGAACTTTCGCTCTGTCATAGCTAGCTTTAACTTTCTAGCTGTCACAACTTAGTTTTCTCTCCGTCGGATAATGTCTTCTTTGAATCTGCCCTAGACTGATTGAAAAATGCATGATACGCGGTTCAGGTATTAACCGAGCCCTTATCACATCAACTATCCACTGCAAATCAGTATTAGCTGTTTTCTCTATAGCGATGTGTAAGCAATGTGAGTCTATGAATTAACACCCTCTCTCCATCCCTCCCCTCCCCCCAAAAACAAACAAACAAACAAAAACCAACCAAAAAAAAACAAAACAAAAAACAAACAAAAACCCGATATTTGCTAATCTGTGCGAAACAAGTCCCCCAAATAGCTCAAAAATTACATTGAAAACACATTTTTGTCCGTCAGTCCGTCTGTCCGCCGTCCAGCGTCCGTGTCTGTGCAAAACTTGTAAGTGGATTAATATCTCAGAACCTATTTCAACTATCACAACCAAACTTGGTAAGATGATGTGTATCCTTGAGACCTCATAAATAATCAGTGAATGAATGACTTCACTTCAGGGTTAAGATCACAGGGTCAACAAAGTTAAAAAAATTAAAATGTTTCACAAAATGTCAATTTTTTCAAAGTTAACAATATTGAACATATGATTCTTTGATGCATGATATATAACGCGTTACGGGATAGGATATGGTAAGAAGGATATATCAATGAGACACACATACTATATAATTTGGTCAACATCACTCCAAGGTAAAGGTCGCTGGAGCTGTCCAAAGTCGGTTAGTATAGGTACTTTGAAGTGACCTTGACCCTAAACTATGAGAGATATAAAGTCCAATCTTGTTGCATTTAGAGATGACAGATTGATCTTTTATATTTATTCCGTTTTTGCGTTGATTTTGAAGGTCAAGGTCATTTTAGGCCTTGCAGAAACATACAAAAAAAGGTCATCGTACAGTAGAATGGCTCTATTTAACCCACAATATGCAACATTGGATTATTTGATCATGCATGAGTATGATAGGTCATGTGAAGGTCAAGGTAATCTCAAGGTAAAGGTCCCTGAAGATCAAGTTTATCCCAAGGTAAGTTTTTTGGCCTAATACAACTTTTGCTGTAATGTATTTTATCGTACATGAGTGCATTTGGAGCAGGTCAATGTCATCTCAAGGTCAAGGGCATAGAAATATCAAAGTCGGTATTTGCATTTTCTTTTTTTTTCTGGGCACTCATTTTCATGTTAAATATTGCAAGTTCCATAAGGAGCATGTGAGTCATATGGGCTTTGCCCATATAGCTGTTGTTGTTGTTGTTGTTCTTCTTCTTTTTTGTTTGTTCAGCGGCAATATATTTATAGGCAAGCAGAAAGAGTTACTGCCAAACATGATGAGACAACTATTAAACCCAACTCTAGAAGTGGGAATATGTATACTACCGGGTAGTTCTAATAGATCGTTTTCCAAAATGTAATACTGCGATTAAGCTATATACAATACATTCTTCCAACACGGAGGAGACTATTGCATGGTGCCTTCAGCATGAAGAATACTTATAATTCAATTGTTAGGACCTGCCTGCAGCGTGATAGACGTATCTTATTCGAGACTGTATTGAGTAATTAAGCTGTTTAAAGCCATCGTTCAATGACCTGCCTATGACACATGATGGTACCGTATTTTCCAAAAATGGCACCAAAAGCACAAGATTCTCTGACACAAATTTGGAATTACCGTTGTTGTGCTAAGGGATAGAGGCAGCGGTCCGGAACGCGAAGCAAACACTTCCAGCTGAATACCTTTGCATGAAATGCTTTTATTCTTTTTGTTTTGGCAGATTCGGGTATATTAATTTGGAGAGCGAATCTCAAACCTTATGGTGTTCGTTTTCTTCTGAATCGATATAAATAATCTGTTGCCTGCATGCTCAACCATTATTAGCTTAAATCGAACAAGATTGAATGTGGTCAACTCGGCTATGCCAGTGCAAATATTTATAATCATGTTGTTCGTGGCCGTATTTTACAGATTAATTGAATGTCTAAATTACGTCTGTTTCAAATAGTGGGAATGACGTGTTTGAAAATAAAAGTAACTGTACAAATAATTGTTAGCGGTTTGACTTCAGGCTGTATATATATAATAAAGTGATTTAACAGATTTCGGACGATTTGATTCTGTTGTGCTTTTTCAGTGGGTTGAGAATAGGTTTTCTCAAAATATTTCTTCAAACTTTATAAACTGATTAAGTGTTGGATTTTGGCGTGGTTAGTGAAGAGTTAGGTTAGATTTGTTCGATGTTTGATGCAAGATGATTTGACATCATCTTGCGACTCTATGTCGTTTCCGACTATGAGCACCAAAATAGCAGAGGAGACAATAGTCCCAATAACTATACCAAAATTTGATTATTGTGGAGAATGCCCTGCCCACAGCACATCCTCACGCTCTCGGCCAAAAAGGGCTGTCAGGACAGTTGGTGTTGGGAATGGTCCCCGAAGGCCAAAGAATCCCCCAAGGCTGCAACACTAGAGCCAGGGCTAGTGAAAGGTTGCCTTCTAATTTTGGAATCATAGTCTTTAACAAAAAAATAACTGTAAAACTAAATCTCACTGAGCGGATAAACTATTGGACATACAGCCCTCACTTTGCTGTTGGCCCAGACTTTCTGCTTTTGTCAATGACTTTGAGAAAAGCTCAATGAAAGGCTTAAAGCCCCTTTATACTAGGTGGCAGAAACGAACCAAAGTCATGTAGTAGTCGGCAACATTAGCCCACTGTCACGAAAGTCTGAATCACATATCACGAAAGAAGCGCATCTAATATTTAGGGGGTAAACTAATGGAAAAGGATATCAAGATACAAGAAAAAGATTAATGGAAAAGGATATTAAGGTACAAGATACGAATAACGGAAAGGGATATCAAGACACGAAATGCCAGCTCTGCCAGCTGACGCTTGGGTTTAGAGTGTGACTATTGCCTATTTCTACTCTTTCGGGCATTTTCCGGCAGTTAGCTCTCCTCATCACTCTCCAGCTAATGGGGTCACCGACCCCTTTCTTCCATCGATCATGGCCGTGTTCTATAAAGGTTTTGGTTGTAAATGCTGACCACCTTTCCTCCAGGGAAGGCGCAGTTGTTGTTGCATTGCATAGCTGAATGCAGGCTTATACATAGCATTATACCGCCGGGCGATCCAGACTGTAGCAATGAATGAAAATCAAAATGAATGGTGGTTTAAATTGATCGTCCAACTCCAAAATATTTTGGCAATAGCAGGACGCATTAAATTTGACTGTTCCAATCCCCATATCCACAGGCAGTTAAAACAAACACTGGCTTTTAGAGGAATCTGAGATGCATTATTGTTGACAGCTCTAATTCCAAATGTCATGGAAGTTTGAAACAAACATTAGCTGCACGGGGAATTTACCACGAGGAGTTGCATTTCAAACGCTCCAATCCCAAAAGTTTTTTGGTGGTCTGCAAAAACATTGTCTGGCTTGGTCAAACGACGTTCTGTGGTCTTGGCATACTTTAATAACATAGACTGGGACGAGTAGCAAAATTGTTGCGGGTCTTCATACAAAAGGCACGTCTGACTTCAGACGTACCAGATCATGTCTCCTTGGATCCTGCTAGAGAATAAAACGCTGGATAGCTGCCAGACAGCTCTGACGATCTCTAGAGTAGAAAACATTCTGCATTCTGCATACAGAGATCTGGTGATCTATTCGCCATCAACTGCAAAAAATCAGCTTTGATAACAAAATCAAACGATGAGTGCGCAACCGTTTCTAAATATCAAGATAAAAAAAAAAAAAGAGATTTCTCTTATATAGCGCACTTACAAGCTCAGAGAGCTTCTCAAGGCGCTGGCCCGTAATATCCAGCAATCACAAAATAGTTTGCTGAAGTCAGGATTCGAACCCACGTCGCCCAAGACGCACTCACACAAGTCGTGCGCTCTGACCACTGAGCTATCCCTGCCGCCATTAGATAGCAATAAGAAACAAATTCGTTGAAAAGCGAATAAAAAGTTGAGAAAGTGCAATACCACCAGACTGCAATAAGAACGAATACTACTGAATATCAAAGAATGGGGGACAAACAGATCTCTATAATTGTCTTGAAATGTGTGTAATATATTTGAGGGCCGGCTAGACCTTCTGCCGTCGCACGTGTGGCGCTGATCAAAACACACAGAGCAGATGTCGCCAGAAACTTTTATCAAGACAATGTGGTTTGCAACGTTGCAAGATACTGCTGTATGTGCATTTCAAGACATCGTTTCGTCTTGCAAAACTTGGAATTTGGTCCGCCGTTGGAGTGCCGGGGTTTTCTGTATAAATAGTATCCGCACTTAGTGCAAATTTTGTGCTTTACATTACCACTGTTTCTATCATTCCCAGTTGTTCTTTCTCGTTCTTAATCTTTTCTATCAATCTGCTATCTTCTATCTACTTCGCTAGACTAGTCACTAACCTTTTTTCTTGAAAACACTTTCAAAAGTGCTTGCCTTTGTATGGGGTCTGTTGGGTCTTGGGGTATTGGACGCTTTCTGCCCAATGTCACTAGGGCTTTCTATAGTATTATTATTTAGCAATTTTGGAATTTGATATGTACGTGTTTAGTTAATATTTTATAATGATGTTTATAATCTATTTTGGTTTTGTAAACGGAGTTCGATAAATTAGACTGCTGCCTCAGCATGGGATGCCTTTATTGTAAATTGACCGGCTGGTGGAGTGCCATTTAAGTGTTACCATTAGAGTTGTTTCAGCAGATCTTTTGTACGGATCAGGGGTGAGTCCTCATTCAACCAAGTGGTGGCATTTTGCAGTCAGCTGGACCCTATAAACAATGATTATCTAACTAACTAATTGGAATTTGGTCCACCATAGCGATGTCATCTCACGTCTCATCACGACCTTTGCTTTCTGACGTTCCAAGATGCTACTATAGTAAGGATCAAGTTCATTTTTGTGTGATATTGTCATAGAGCTCCTTAGCCTACTTAGCCACCACACTCAATCTTTGTATGCAATAATATCGTTCTGCCTGTATTAGCATTGAATTTGTTCCAGGTGCCATACCGATGTCTCTCGAGATCAATAATGTATGCTTTAGGGCATTGACGAATGCTGACTGTCAGACTGACTGTGACTGATACTTTATTCGTCTATGAAATTTACATACAAATTTGCTTTCGGCTGCACAAACACTGTATCTTTAAAACAATGAGCTGTATTATTATTATTTAATCATTCTTATATAGCGCCTTTCCAGCTCAAGAGCTGCCCAAGGCGCTGGCCGATACAGGATCTAACTCAAGCCACCCGAGACGCCAACTTGCAGCCTTTGGGCGCATCGTAATAACGCTCCAGACAACCGAGCACAATCCTGGGCAACCAGGGATGGAGGAGAAGGATCTAGGTGCATGCTGGGTGTGTTCTTGTCGCCGGCACTCATCCGTCTAGGACATGAGCGTCAGGATCTTTAAAGTCCGTTATGATGGAATGTATGCGACACAGACTAGACCTCGGTTTATACTCTCATCTGAAGGAGTAGGAAACGTACAAATAAAAAATAAATACTGCAACACATAAAATATTACAACAACTATTATCCCACATACTTGCGCTGTACACTCCAGCATACACCCCCACACACCATCACAAACCACCGCCATCACGCACAAACACCAACCACAGGCGTATAACACAGGTATAGACATCGTCACAGCATGCTAAGCCAAATAACAAAACAGGACTGTTTGAAAAATTAACACACACACATACACACACTCACACACACACACACACATCTCCATACAAATAAAGACCCACAATGCCCAGTTTTCATAACATTTATAAGTACTGTATTAGACATTGTAGGCTACTATATTCTGGATCATACACTCACTCGCAGACCACACACACCGCCCGCCATTTCACACTCACATAAATCACGCGCGCGCGCGCACACACACACACACACACACTCTTCTCTCTCTCTCTCTCTCTCTCTCTCTCTCTCTCTCTCTCTCTCTCACACACACGCACACGCAAGCAGGCAGGCAAACATTCTGGCTGACTAACTAAATTTATCAGACTGATTGACTGATCAGATTTCATAAAGTCACGGAATAGTGTTTATGAATCGAATGGCGCTCGGCAGAAAGGACCGGCGGAACCGGAAGCCAATTAGCCTGCCGGATCTTGGGGAGATTTGCACCAGCTCGTCACACAGCGGATGGGTTGGGTCAGGCTGAATGGTCCCCGGGCGCTTTCGCCTCGAACTGCACCTGGAGGTCAATGACGAGTTTGTAAATCAGCTTGCCGGCAGTCTGTGTGACCTTTGCCAGCCTGGCTCTCTCAGGCTGCCGAAGAAGCACAGGCTGTTGTAAGTAAGCATGGACTCTTCGTCACCTCGTAGAAAAGCTCCAACACCTTGGAGCTTTTGGGCGTGTAGGCGAACTGCATGGGGTCCTGTTGTTAGCGCGTTTCCCAAGCAGTCGCTGTAGGACAATGCACTCAAGGCACTTAAAGGGAATGTAGGTGAGAGCGACGGGGCAATAAGTCTCCTCTCTGAAAATCCTTATCGGGAAGAGAGGGGACTATAAACTCATACACACACACGAGCGACGGGGCAATAGTCACTCCAAGAAGACATTAAGAAAAAAAATTTCATGCAAAGAGGTCCCGTTTACCCCAACTCCACTTCCCGTTGCTCACCCTTGCACATTCAAACATTTTTTGTGTGTGTCTTTTCAATCTGTGATTTGTTCTATTGATTCATGCAGATGTGGCCAGAAATCATCAAGATATGCCTCAGAACGTTGCCAAATGTCGAAGAAGACATGAAATCAATATCTATCTATGTGTGTATGTGGATAAAAAAAAAGTGTCTCCATTGTAAAGACATATGCGCAAAGATTGCACAGTCAAAAGGAAGATTGCACGTGCAACATATATATATATATATTGCATTGTGTCTTTAAAATGGAGACACTTTTTTTTTATTATTGCCAAGACGGAATTGCATTACAGGAGATTAGGACAAGTTTTCTTTGCACTATGATCATCCAAACGATAGCAGAACTCTTGAATATCTCTCATCTCCACCTTCCTTCCCCCATTGCGCCGTCATACACGTGCTTACATTTTGACAATCATTATTTTATGCTATATAATCATGCACGTCTCAGACCGCTGCCACAACCACCACCACCTTCTCCTCCTTAAGCACCACCTCCTCCACCACCACAACCACCCACATAACCCGCTGCAGCGCCTTGCCTTCTTCTCTTCACCCCCATCTTCTTTGCATATACAAACTTTCTTTCCTCTGTTTAATCTTTATATTTCTTACTCCTTATCGGTGTCACCCAGAAAGATAGGTTTAACAATGTTGCTAGTTATTATCCTCGGTAGACATTCACATAATATGTGTGCAGTATACCCATTGCAAACGGCACCTTCCTTCTCCAAACACACATCCCACTCCTTCTACTCTGCTGTAGTACCCGTCCTTCCCACTTGCTTTGCATATACAAATATTTTTCGTCTGTACAATCTTGGCATTTGTTCAACCCTGCAGCTGATACAGTTTGTGCCCAAGGAAACTGGAAGAACATAATCCTCTTTGACGCGATTGATTCGAATCCTGGCTAGAGATGGAATGAATCTGCATAACCCTTTGATTACTTCAGGCGGGGGTGGACCCCCATTTCGTGTTTCTTCTCTTTTTTTTTTCGGGGGTTGTAGTTCACCGGCGATCCGAAAGGTGAGGAAGAAAGCCTTGGAAGATTGGTCGGTCGATGACTATCAGCTGTAGAGTGCAGGAGCTAAAAAAGAAAAAAAATAGCGTCGTCTTTTTTGGGTTAAAGTTCTTTATAGCGATATCTGTACGAGGCATGACTCTTATCAGCTGAGAAACCTGTTGATCACGAGGTTGGCTGAAATCCGCTCCGAACTAGAGCCGTCAAAGGAGCGAGCTTTCTTCATCCAGGACATTGTGCTAAAGCTAAGGACGACTGATCAATCCACTTTAATCACTCTGCCGTATTTATTTAAGACTATCGCTTAGCCCTTTGACGTACTGATCGGCTTCCTTAACGTGTCGCAAAAGGCGGCAGGGAAAGATGGAAGACCCAGGGACAAAGGTTGAGGGATGGTGAGGGCATTGTACAGAGAGGCCTTACAGAAAGTTTACTCGTGTTTAGGGAATATCCCGTCATGGTCGAGAATTGCTAATTTATTTTAGTACTTGTCGTTTGGTTTCTATATAAAAGCCGCCAGGTCTTAAAATGTTACACTATTAACTTGATTATTGTCAAAGAAGAGGATACCGGCCTAACACAAATTTATTTTTATTGGTCCCATTTGTTCTTTTTATTGGTCTGGCGTTGTTTTTATCGGTCTCAGTAGATCTGTTTTATTGCTCGTAGGTTAGAGTGTGTCGTAGCGCCTCCCTTAGAATAAAAAAAAAAAAGTTCTGTAAAATACGGATGTCGCGAAAAGATAGATGATGTATTATTGTGTTTTTTGGTATTTGGTTGTTGTTGTTTTTTTTTTTTGTTTTTTTTTTTTTGGGGGGGGGGGGGGGGGGGGGTTTCCTCTGCCACGGTGTCTCTTGAGGTCTGGAATAGTCATTGGTCATCTGAAACGAGATATCTTGTTCGACCATTTTTTCTTTCTGTCTTGTACGACGGTTTTACTCGGTCCGACAGTTACATGTTGGTTTCTTTCAGCCGTTGTTTTATCCCTAAAGGCTGGAATTTTTACAACGAGGGAGAGGAGATGGGCATCGCCATAACAAAGCAGGCCCAGACTAAATGGGAGCCCCTGGTTCTTCTCTCACTGATCATGAGTTGTTTAGTACCATAGCGTGCATGATGTTGTTTCCAGCACGATCCCTTTCATACTTATTTGTATTTATTATAACAATAAAACTGCATTATACTATGTCTTAGGAAATATATTATTATTATTATTATTATTATTATTATTATTATTATTATTATTATTACAAAACCTTATATATTTTTTCTCAGGAAAGACTTTTGGTTCTAAAACACCCACTGTGCACGTTCCTATGGTCCTGATTTGGCTCGGAAGAGTCCGCTGGACCTAAAGCAATAACCTTGTATTGTATTGTATTGATCCTTTCCGTATATCTAAAAGCACGCCTTTGCATATGAGCTGTTGGCTTGAAACTCTTTATATTTACACCACTTGAGAAGTTCTGTAGCATGCACACATTTCCGTACTCAGACATCCTTCCCATCATGCACGTCCGTGCTGGTGTGGTGTATGGAAAGTTTGATACTTGCTGGAAACAAAATTCGTGGGAAGTGCAGGCGACCTTCTAACCCCAGTTCCTAGTTCTCGATGATTTATGGACGTTTGATATAACGGGAAAAGAAAGGCTCTCTATTTTATTCATCTCTCTGTCTCTCTCTGCCTTTCTCTCTCTCTATCTTTCTTCTCTCTCTCTCTCTTTCTTTTTCTCTCTCCCACTCTCTCTAACAAACACACACATGCACAGGCACGCGCGCACTCACATACACACGAACACAAAAGTGCATCGGAACCTGTAACTCCAGGGTTGCAAGTTGTCGGTAAACCATCGGTGAATCTCTCTCTCTCTCTCTCTCTCTCTCTCTCTTGGTCAAGGTCGAGACGTGAAAAAATGGCGACGTGTTTTTGATTCGGGGAGCTCACAAATGGACATTTTAAAATTCTGTTGATACCCAACGGCTCAGACAACAACCAGCAATATGCCAGTTGATCTACAACACCACCGGATATCTGCAGGCAAGTTTCTTTTCACCCAAATCGAAATATTGCGTCGAAAAACTGTTGCTGTTCATACTGCTGGTATTATTCTACTGTGGATAGGATGTGGTACAATGGCAAGACACTATATTCGTATATCGATGGAGTATGAAATGTTTTGTACCATGACGTCTAACTTCAAACGTGACGAGCCTGTATTCAAGAATTGTCGCTTTGGCCTAGCTACGACAATTGCATTTGTGTTCATGGCATTTTATTTGTTGACATGCGGTGACATTGAGTCCAACCCTGGTCCCGACAAAGACAAGACAGGGAATAGCAACACACAACACGCAGACAACATAGAGTCGACACACCTCTCTGCCTCAGCGCCGAACCTTCAAGCGAATGTTATACAAAGTATGCAAAAGTGTATCAGAGACAGTATCAGAGAGGCGATGAGAGAAACAACGGCAGATTTACAGACACGACAGAACAAGCAAAATGAAGAGATGCAGAAAAGTCAGGAACAGCAAACGGAAAGACTAGAAAAGAGGATGGATGAAATGAAAGACTTGATCTCCACACAGTTAGGTAGGGTGGAACAGAATCAACAACACATGGAAAGGGAGGTCAGCAGTCTACAACATCTGTGTCAAGAATTGAAAAAAGAAAACGACGATCTCCATGCGGAACTGAACACAATCAAAGAAAAATACGACTCGCTAGAAAACCGCAGTCGACGGAATAATCTGTTGTTCTTTGGCATTCCAAGAGAGAAAGGATCGGCAGAAAACTGGAACGACTGTGAAGAAAAAGTGATGAGAGTTGTCAGAGAGGGGCTGCAGATTGACAATGATATTAATATAGAAAGAGCCCACCGCACTGGAAAAGGGGACGCAATCATTGTCAAACTTCTATCGTACAAACACAAAAACTTGATCCTAAAACACGCATGTAACTTGAAAACGTCCGAGAAATACAAAAAAGTGTTTGTGAGGGAAGACTTTTCAATTGAAGTTCGTAAAAAACGACAGGGACTGAGAGAAATGGCCACGAAGTTATTCAAAGCAGGACAAAATCCAAAGATGAAATACGACAAATTGGTGTCAAACGGTGGGGTATACATCTACGACTGCAAGATAAAAGAAGTTGTCAGATTGGATTGTGGTCGTGGTGTTGATGATGAAGATGTCAACGCAGCAGAGGACAACCCACAGAGACAAAACATTGGCACAATCAACCTAGAAGAAGAGGACCAAGACAGAGAACAGAGGGCTACAGGAGGGAGACCGTGGGACGACTGGAACTACGACCCGCTCGGAATGTCACAACGCGATTTTCCACCGCTGGAAAGGACTATCCGAGATGACGACAACGACGCCGCCACAAATCAACCGTATATTCTTCCAACGGCGGAGTACCCACATTTGAAAGTCACAAGAAGTAACTACGACAGCAACGACGCGAACATCGAACCAATCAAAGCACGAGAAAACACACGCGACCCGAGGCACGTCAATGGCAATACAGCTACGAGAACCAGTCCAGTGAATACGCGTAACCGTGCACGTGCAGTTCCATTGAGTAGGCCTTCTGACAAAAACATTCCACAGACAAATACACTAAACACTTGGATTAAAAATGACAATGCAACACAAAATCAGTCACAGGCAAGAGGAGGTAGAAGTGGGGCTGTGTTAAACAGAGGGACGTGAGCTAGTGGTGGGCGGAATAATGAGTGTGGTGTTGGGGAAGATGATCGTGGTGGAGGGGGCAACAGTCATAATAGATAGGGATGTGGCCAGAGCCCGACAAGTATAAACATCTGTACATGGAACTGTGAAGGTTGGTTACAAAAACTGGACTTACGAGATGTTATTCGTACATTGCTAAAGTTTGACATATTCTGCCTGAATGAAACGTTTGTATACACGGACAATCTCGCTTATCCCATGTTCAAAGACTACGATGTGTTTGTGTCTAAGGCTGTCAAGTTGTCAGAACAGGGAAGATTTTCGGGAGGAGTTTTGGTATTTGTACGGAATTCCCTGTCAAAATTTGTAAGAAAAATTGAAACCAAGTATGAACATATGATCGTTTTGGAAATAGATAAAACACTGATGGGATTAGACAAATGTTTAATTTTGGTCTGCTTATATATCCACCCCTACGATAGTAAATTCTGGAGACAGTCGCAGTATGGAGTTGGGATAGAGATTCTTGAGCAGTGTCTAATTGATTTACATGAAATGTTTTCTGATCTATATGTCATCATCTGTGGCGATCTAAATGCAAGGACTGGTTCGAAAAATACATCCGATGATAACTTTGATGTTATGCCAGGAAGTGATGCTGAGTTTTACGGAGTCGCAAGTGACGATGATAATATTTTTGAAAGGCGATCTGATGATGAAGAAGTGTCAGCCTTTGGTAAAGACTTACTTGATGTATGTGCGAGTTTTGATTGCGTCATTGCCAATGGATTGAGCCAGTTCGGATTTGATGGCACACTTACCTTTGTTACTAACACGGGCGGTAGCACCATAGACTATTTTATTGTTTCTAGCAGTCTTTGCATACAGCGCTATATTCAGTCATTACGAGTTTTGTCATCGGTTGATTCTCCTCACTTACCTGTCTCTATCACCATGGTTACTAACAAGATCCACAATAGGGGTGCAGACGAAAATAAAACAAACACAGAAAAAGGAAAATGGATTGAGAAACGTATTTGGAACAGCGATTTTGTGCAAACCTTTATTGGTTGTAGCTGCTCGGATGATAGCATGTTCTCTCAGGCTGTATCCATTATTGAAGTTGATATAAACAAAGCTCTTACTTTATTCACTAATGCACTGTTGCGTTGCAGCCAGTGTATGGTGAAACGTATTTTCGTTGGAGGTGACGTCAGGGATGATGTGGTATGGTTTGACGCAGACTGTAAACAAGCGAAACTTAAAGCTAGGCGTTCACTAAATGTCTTTAGACAAACCAAAGATGAAGAGAACAGGAGACAATACGTAAGGGACAGGAAAGAATACAAAGCTTTAATTCGGAGCAAAAAATCTAGTTATAAACGAGATAAAGCTAGGCAGCTCTCGTCCTATGGCAATGACAGCAAGACTTTCTGGAAGGAAGTAAGAAGGTTTGCAGGAAAAAGAAAAGTGGGTGTTTGTCCAGATATTACTGACCAAATGTGGTTAGAGCACTTTAAGCAGATTTTTGACGTAGAAGTAGGTAATCAAAGTTATGAGACTGTTCGGGATCCTCATAAAGAGGAAACCTTAGATGTAAATTTTGATGAGTTAAACAGTCCTATTACAGAAAGTGAAGTTGCTGATGCTATTCGAAAATTGAAGAACGGGAAAGCATGTGGAATCGATGAAATAATGCCTGAAATGTTGAAACAAATGGGTAATACTGCAGTTGTTTTCCTGACAAAACTATTTAATACTTTGTTTGATAAAGGAATTTATCCTGACGAATGGTCAAAATCAATAATTGTGCCTATTTTTAAAAAAGGTGATAACTCACTAACTGACAACTACAGAGGAGTCTCATTACTAAGTTTGGTCAGTAAGTGTTACACGTCAGTACTTAATCGAAGACTTGTAACTTGGATTGAAGAGCAGGGAAAACTGACAGAGTCACAGGCCGGATTTCGGAAAGGTTACTCAACTTTCGACCATATATTTACTCTAAATGCTATTGTAGAAAAATGTTTATCAAAAAAGGGAGGTAAATTGTACGTTTGTTTTGTGGACCTAAAAAAGGCCTTTGACTCTGTGCAGCACGAACCACTTTTTGATGTTTTACTGAGATACGGCATAAACAGTAAATTTATAAAGGCAGTTAAGGCAATATATAGCACTGTGTTGTCTTGTGTTAAAGTTAAAAACAGATTAACGGACTTTTTTGAATGTTTAGTTGGTTTGAGACAGGGTTGTATCCTCAGTCCTGTTCTTTTTTCTATATTTATTAATGAAATTGCAGCTGCAGTAGATGAGAACGGATTGCATGGTATCCAGTTGTTACCCGGCCTGGTAGAATTATTTTTACTTTTATTTGCCGATGATATCGTCCTTCTGTCCGATACTGCCATGGGGCTACAAAAGCAGATTAATATTTTAAATACTGCATGTAAACGGCTATTCTTAAAAATTAACTCTGATAAAACAAAGGTAATGGTGTTCCGAAAAGGGGGATTTTTAGGTAAGAACGAAAAATGGACCCTGGATGGGAGCGTACTTGAAGTGGTAAACGAATACATTTATCTTGGATTTATGTTCACAACGAAAATGAGCTTAAACAGAAGTGTTAGCGCTCTGGCAGGTAAGGGCAGAAGGGCATGTGTAGAATGCATAAAATTTATAGGTAAATTAAATGACATTACCAAAATTTGCTTTTTCAAAATTTTTGACTCACAGGTGCAGCCAGTTTTGATGTACGCCTCTGAAATGTGGGGCCTGAATAGACTGGACAGTATTGAAAAAGTCCACACATTAGCTTGCAAGCGTTTTCTTAGAGTACCTCTGAAAGTGCCAAACAGATTTGTATATGGGGAACTGGGGAGATACCCCTTGTATATCAATAGTGCAGTTAGATGCATCAAATACTGGTTAAAGTTGCTGCAAATGGATGGATCAAGACTACCAAAACAGGCTTATTACATGCTGCGAAGTATGGACGATAGAGGAAAAGCATGCTGGGCAACACTAGTAAAACAGACTTTGTTTAAATTAGGGTTTGGATATGCGTGGATTAACCAGGGCGTAGGATGTGAATCTGCTTTTGTTTCAATGTTTAAACAGAGAATGATGGACCAGTATGTACAAGAATGGAATTGCTCAGTGAGAGAGAAAGATATGTATAGAGTATATAATTTATTCAAGTCAGATTTTATATGTGAAGAATTTTTTGATTTTTTGGACATCAGATGCTTTAGAGACGGTCTTGTTAAACTTCGCATCGGTGTCTTACCTATTAATGGGTCATCTTTTAAGAGATCTATTTATAGCAATGTTAATGTTTTGTGCATCACATGCAATGAAACTGAAGATGAAGCTCATTTTATTCATCACTGTCGTTTGTACAAAGATATTAGGATGAAATACTTACTCGGCATTAGCGAACATTACACGGCGGTATTACGTAATGGATCCACTGAGCAGATTCGCAAATTGGCCTTTTATGTTTTCTACGCATTGCGTCAAAGGCAAACGTATATCGATCATATTTTATAGAGCATTGCATGTAAATATTAAGTTGTCGTTATGACACTCATTTTCAGAACAGAAGACGCGGATGGGTGTCATCGTCGCCATGACCTTGGACGTTTGATAATTGTTCTATTTTGCATTGGGTTTGCTTGTATTGTTTTTCATGTATTGTATTGTGACCCTTTTCTAAGGGCCAGTGCCTTCAGGAAATAAAAGTTCGTTCGTTCGTTCGTTCGTTCGTTCTCTCTCTCTCTCTCTCTTTCTCTCTCTCTCTCTCTCTCTCTCTCTCTCTCTCTCTCTCTCTCTCTCTCTCTCTCTCTCTCTCTCTCTCTTCTATTCTATTCTCTTCTCCCTCTCTCTTCTCTCTCTCTCTTGTATTCTCTTCTCTCTCTCTCTTGTATTCTCTTCTCTCTCTCTCTCTCTCTCTCTCTCTCTCTCTCTCTCTCTCTCTCTCTCTCTCTCTCTCTCTCTCTCTCTCTCTCTGTGAGAAACGTGTTTATTTATTTTACCTATCAGTGTTTGAGCCTCTGAGACTAATTTGTACAGGGAACAGGACCTAGTTCTAAAACTAGTTCTGAAAATGCGGCAGAAGCGACATAGAGAGGGTGATGTTGGAGAGTGGATAATCATTGCAGAACATCGACTTCTGCAAGATACGACCTCTTTCCTATTGTTTGGTTGTTAACCCGGATCCAACGGGACACATCCGAAGCGCCCAACTTAACCAGCGCCATCCGGAAGAAAATAAAGAAGAAACCGCCCCGCTAGAGTTGTTTTTTGTACATAGGAAGTGGAGAGATGAAAGAATTTGAACCCGGCACACGAGCGAGATGCCGTACTTTGGAACCACCAGTGAAACAGAAATGCTGACTCACGTTGAGCAGCTAATCAAAAGTCCCGTAAGGATGCAAGAGTTTTCTTTATGAAGGAGCGAGCTGTCAGAATTATATTGCCGTCGCTCACAGTCCATTGGTTCGCCTGCAACCTTTCTGATTTTCAGACATGGAGAGACTCCTTTGCTGGGGTCCGCCCTGTGCTCCGTTAGGTCTAGGTTCTTTCGTATCGAAGTATGCATATTCCACGGATCTATGTTCCCTCAAGGCTTCTCTGGCTTAGGTGCGCCCTTCCTCTCCCCTCCTCTCTCTCTCACTCTCTCTCTCTCTCTCTCTCTCTCTCTCTCTCTCTCTCTCTCTCTCTCTCTCTCTTTTTCTATCTTTCTTCACAATTCTATATTACCAAGGTCTACGTTAACATAGTTCTTTCACAAGACATAGGCGAAGGAACAAATGCCTGTGGGGGAACACGGACCTAGGGAAACATAGACCTTAGAGAACATAGACATGGAGGAATAAAGACCTAGGGGGAACGTAGACATGCTGCATTCTTCAGTTCCCTCGCTGTAGCCTTTCCCTGGACTCGTAAAATATGATGGTCTGCAGCAGCCGAGAAGGGGTTTCGCCGATGCCGTCGGAAGGCCCCGTGATCTGTAATGGCCACCCGGGGGAGCCGGAACCTATCAATCAGCTGTGTCCTGTAACCCTGACACGGCCAGCTTGAGCCTAAGCCTACGAAGAAGCAATTTGATAGGAAGTTGCCAGTTCTTCTTTGCAAGCTAGCCTAAAGGAAAGAAATTCTTCAGCTGAATGGAGGGGACAGAGTATCTGGCAAGAGGACTGGCCCGGACAAAACATACTGCCGTGACCGCGTAATGTTTGTTGTTGTTTTATTTGGGGGGGTGGGGGATGGACAGGGATCGGAAGCAGAAAATGGGAAGCGCGAATGACCCCGAGGGTTCTGTGAATACATGTTCGACGCGTATTCATTTGTGGGCTTCAAAGCATGCGTCATCGTTGAGGAAGTCCAACATTTATAATGCTATGGGTGGTACGTAAAGGTATATCGAATTCGCGCATAGATACTCTACAGAGCTTCTCCCATCCTGGTCGAGAGCATCCAGACTATTTGTGCGAAAGAACCGTTCCACTCGCCTAGTATAATAAGTCTGTCTTAATGCATACCAGCCCTCAAGTCTTACCTCCAGAAACCCTGAATGGTAGAAGGAGAAGGAAGAGGAAGTGAGTGAACATTTTTATTGCCTTTCATGGCAATCGTTTAGACAGGACCGCGGAACTGCCGTCGTCGGCGCGTAAAAGAAGAGGATTCAGCTGAAACGCCCACACGGCCCTTTTCAATCCAAAACTTTGGAATGTATGGGAATTTAAACCTCCGCCGCTTCCATTCGCAAGAGTTAATATACGAATTTAAAACCCCAAGGTGTTCATTATCAAGAGTGAATACAGAAGTTTCGATTTTTCCGAAGAGTGGTTCTTATCCAGTACAGTATTTTTTTTTTTAGATTACAAGGGAAACTGCTATGTCTGAGGCGGAAGATCTTAATTTAGGTATATTCAGCAGAACTGTTGACAATTTGTCTGTTACGTTTACAATTTTCCCCTTTTTTCGCGTTTACCAATTTAAAAAAAATGTTTTCGATTTAAAAAAAATTGTTTAAAGCCTTCTTCTTCTTCTTCTTCTTCTTCTTCTTCTTCTTCTTCTTCCTCCTCGAAAAAAATGCCTCCTCCCCCTCCTCCTCCTCAAATAAATGTTTATTTCTTCCTTAGATTGGGTTTAATCATCATCATCCTCGCCGTCATCCTCCTCCTCCTCCTCCTCCTCCTCCTCCTCTTCTTCTTCTTCTTCTTCTTCTTCTTCTTCTTCTTCTTCTTCTTCTTCTTCTTCTTCTTCTTCTTCTTCTTCTTCTTCTTCTTCTTCTTCTTCTTCTTCTTCTTCTTCTTCTTCTTCTTCTTCGCCGTCGTCGTCGTCGTCGTCTCGTCTTCAAGACTATTCTTTTCACTTTAACTTGTAGACATGTCAGGGAGACTAAGATCTGGCTACTTAAATTACATCTTGCAAGAACAGTGCCAGGGATGTTGGGAAACAAAATCAATAATAACATGTTACAGCAGTTCGTTGGTAAACCCTCCGCAGCAGGCAGGGATTGAATACCCAGAATCAAATAGCGTAGTTTATGTCCTGGACTGTTGTTTTATGTAGTTTTGATTTTTGTATCAGATAGTTTATAGGTACATTTGTTTTGATTTGTTTCAGGATTTCTTCCATGAGGGCGAGTTCATCATTCGAGAAGGTGCTACAGGTGATACTTTCTTCATCATCAACAAAGGAGAGGTAAATCAGACATCACAGACAAATCCACATTCTTACATTCATCCTTAATCCTTCTTCCCCTTTCATTCCATTTTGTTATAAGATTTCTTAGTTGTGATTTGCTTTATATTGTTGTTGTTATAAATTAATGTCTAATATCACCTGAATGTGTGAATAGACAATAAATGAAATATTGATTGATTGACATTCATCCTTCACGTGTGATTCTGTTGTTTCACTTCAGCTTTCCAAGAAATGTCAACAATTCTTCAACACTAGCATGATCATTAGGGTCAGTATTTCTTATTATTGGACTGTAGACTACTTTGAGTAGCCCCAGAACGGTATTGTTGGTGATGATGGATCCTATTCTTTCTTTACCTGGTGCTTTCACTGAACAACCGACTTACGTGCACCGACAGGCACACAGTTTGCTCGATTGTGACTTGTCTTGCACTTGGGCCCCGGGTCCTGCTTGATTTTCAATGTTGTTAGCCTGTCGTCTAAAGCTAGCTATACACGGTAAGACTAGATCTTATGATACCCGCGTATGCCGCTGCAGATCTGATGTCTTTGCAGATACACGGTATGTATGAGTCATAAGCCTGTCGCTTGTAGGTCGCGGTTTTTCAGTGACCTTCACCTCGGAGTTCAATCAAATGGCTGTTTTGATTGGCTGTCTGACCTCCACTGTCGTATCGCGCCGTGAAAAAATAGAACATGCTCTATCGATAAGACTTGACGACAATTCCTACCGATCCGGGAATTCCCGTAGTCATATGCGGGTATCATAAGATCTAGACTTACCGTGTATCGCCGCCTTTATAGACAATGACCTGTGTTTGACCACAGATCAGTCTGTTGCTGACAGCTCTGCATTGCAGCTGTTAGAGACTTTAGTGATTTGCAGACCTATTGGAATTTAAGTACATTCCTATCCCATCCTATCCCGTAACTCGGAGGTCGTTGGGGCACCACAGATGATCGTTTAACCAGCGTACTCCATCTTTCTCTGTCCTCATCAACCCCGATGGCTTCGCTCAGTATCAAGCCAGTCCATTCTCGAATGTTGTCCCCTCACCTCTTTTTCTGTCTCCCTCTTCTTCTGCCTCTTTGCACCGTGTCTTGCAGGATAGTCTTTGCAAGGCCTGATGCTCTGGTGACGTGGCCATACCATCTGAGTTTTCGTTTCTTCACCACTGTAAGCATGTCGTCGTGTTGTCCAATGGCTTGTGTGATGGTCTGTCGGACTTCGTCGTTGGTGATATGCTGGATATAGGAAATGCCCAGAAGTCATCTCCATGCTTTGTATTCTTCTTTGTAGGTTTGCTGTGAGGGTCCATGTTTCCCAAGCGTATAGGAAGATGAAGATGACAATGGAGCGCAGCAGCCGTACCTTGAAACGTAGACTGATGGTCTTGTCTTTCCAAGTGGGCTTCAACCTTGTCAGGGCAGCAGTTGTTTATGCGATCCTGGAGAGGGTTTCCTGTCGGGACCCATTGTCTGATACAATGGCTCCTAAATATTTGAAGCTATGCTTGGTCTTGGACATTGATGTCCGTGTTGATGCATTGGTGTTGTTGGTCATCGTTTTGGTTTTTTCTGCACTTATTTCCATTCCATATGCTCTGGAGGTGGGGTCAAGTCTCTGTACCAGCTGTTCGAATTCAATTCAGCGGATTCTATATTCACCGTGGTCTTTTGCTAACGTTGTCTCAAGGTGCAAGATCTTTTCCTTGGGTGATATGTAGACTTGACCTATTTGGATGAGGGACAGTGAACTGTGATTTGTAGACTTGACCTATTGGATAAATGACAACGAACTGTAAATGGCCATAGTAAATGTGAATGGTCTGTTGTGTTCACATCCTTTGCACCCGTCTGACCCTCTAGTCCTTGGTTGACCTGTTGGGTGTTAAGGATGTTGAACTATCTTTTTGGCTGCTGAAAGCAAAACTACGTGGAATCGAAATTCACAGTAAGTTTTTAATATGTTGCTAACGTGCTTCCGAGGTGTAAAGTCATTTCAGGTCTACATGCACCGATGTTGGCAAATCATTCTAGACACATCGCTTGGTTTGGCGGCGATTTGTAAACTTTACCTTTCTGTGCCAATGGCAGTACAACAGGGTTGGTCTGTTTTCTGACATGCACACAGTTGGTAATGTCCTAATTTCTGTTGCACCCGTGGTAAAAAAAAAATCTTGCGATTTCCAGACTTTTGTTAATTACAGTAAACCACATTATCCGCTGTGACTTGTAAAACGGAGTTAATCTGTTGCTAAAGTGCAAAATCATGTTTGATCGGTACCCGCGGTCTCTTGGGTGCTGGATGATTTGTACACGTGAACTACTAGGCAGAAGGATAGTGACCTGCTAATGGCTAAAGAATGGCTTTGATCTGTTAATGCTAGCTCCCTACCAAAGTGCAAACTCGTCTCAAGCCTACATGTTTGCCTCGGAGTCATTCGTAGACATGACCTATTGAACTGAAGGACAGTGACTTGCTAATGGTCAAGGAGTAGCGTTGATCTGTTGCTGACTCGCGTCTAGAGTGCAGCAGTTCCCTTCTATATATCCACGCATCCTTTCAATCACCCTTCAGCTCCACTTTCTCACTTCACTTCCTGCCACCTTCGCCGCCCCACTCTTCATCCCTGCTTTCGTTCATTTCTTTTACCAGCCTTTTACCCTTCGTCATGACAACATGACAACTACTTCCTCTCTCTTCCATCCCCCCTCCCCTCTTCCCCCTCCTCCCATACACCCATATCACCTTACCTCCCATTTGCTATTGATTATTTCCTTACGTTTTTCAGCTTATTTTTGTCTCCTAATATCACACAGCCTATCGTCACGGGTATTCGTTCTATTCATCTGCTTGCCTCACATCGTAACTTTCGGACTTCTAAAGGGTTTGTCTTCTTTCTTCAGGAAACGTTTAACTGGCGCAACCCAGTTTTTGTTTTGCAGGGTTTCATTTTTAATGGTCTTTTTACTCCCGAGAAGCTTTTAGCAAAATAGGTATACAGAGAGCTTTTTAAAAAAAAAAATTCTGGGGTGTTTTTGTCTCCTTTGGTATTTAGCCGTCTGTCTCGTCTTCTTTTAATTATCAACAAAGTTAGATCTCCTTAAGAGCCCGGCCACACTTGTGTTACGACCCGGCCACACTTGTGTTACGTTCCGGCCACACTTGTTTTACGCCCCGGCCACACTTGTGTTACGCTTATGAATTCCTTTTGTATTTCCTTGCGTACATTTCATAAGGATAGCGCATAATGTAATTGTAGATTATAGTCACACGACACCGAGGCATATAGGCGACTACTGGTCACATTATTCTGACACCAGCGAACCAGTTGATGGTAAGGGGAAAATAATATGGTCACACGTTGGCCAATCCGGGAATGGGGCCGGGTAGCTCAGTTGGTAAGAGCATCTTGCTAGTAACCGAAAGGTCGCTGGTTCGAATCCCGGATTGGTCAACGTGTGATCATATTATTTTCCCCTTTACCAACAACTGGCCCGCTTGTGTCAGTATAAATCGGTCCAGTAGTCACCTGTATGCGAAAGTGTCGTGTGACTATAATCTACAAAACAAAACAACAAACAACAATCCGGGATTCGAACCAGGCACCTTTCGGTTACTAATAAGCCACTATACCAACTAAGCTACCCGGTCCCAGTGATAGCGCATATTGGATTTCTTGTGCAAAAATACTTAAGCCGGGCGTATGAGGACCAATCAGAAGCGGTGTGTGACGTCACGAGTTTAGATGTCAACCTAAACTCCAACACGCATGATTACACGCAACACATGTTGTCTGCTACACACGACTTGGCGAGCTAAAGTCAGTTGAATTCACTTGTTGCGTGTTGATCTTAGTAAAGTATTTTCATATTATAGTCAAATCGTGAAAGAGCACATTACATCGTCATGGAAAAGTGCCTTGTTGTAGTGAAATTACACAGCTACACACATTTATGAATTCGAGCTGGGCCGTGATAAACATGGCGCCACTAACTCCGACCCAATGCATAATCTGTAAAACGTAAGCCAAGTGTGGCCACTAAACTCATAAGGTGTGGCCACCCGTCAAAATTCCGGTCAGTGAAAAATCTCATAACCCAATGCATAAGTCGTAAAACGTAATCTATGTGTGGCCACTACTTAAGATTTGGGTTAGTGTCACGCATCTGGAAACATTATGCCTGGCTCACCAATTTGGCGGTGGATAGCAAATGTCCGTGACAGTGACCGCTATTGTCATGCTTGTATGCGCACGGCATTCAACGCAAAACAGATGGACCTCGCGCGACCTCTATTAGTGTTTTTGCATGCGGGTGATAATCGGGAATTAGCCTTTTGTTTCCGGGATGGTTTAATCGATGCTTTAATCCCTTTTGATTAAATCAAATAAATGCTCCAAATGGATCATAACATACGATAGAGACAGGAATATTGAGAAAAATGAATTACCTGAATTACCTAGGACAGGTTATCTACAGCATTCTTCAATTGATTGATACAGTCTTCTCATTATCGCAAATGCGCAGTTACTGACATTATACATTCTTCACCATGTAGCACTAGCAGCAGTTTGTACTGTACGTAGATTTTTGACTCATGTGCATAGCCACTGGATCAATGTATTCACCCTTTTTATACAACTACTACTACTACTGCTACCACTACTACTACTACTACTACTACTACTACTACTACTACTACTACTACTACTACTACTACTACTACTACTACTACTTACTGCTACTACTACTACTACTACTACTACTACTACTACTACTACTACTACTACTACTATTAACAATAATATACAAATAATAAATAACAATTAGATTTTTTTGATCCGTCTGTCCGTCCGTCCGTCTGTGCAAAACTGGCAATTGGCTTTATTTCTCAGAACCTATTTCATGTATTAAACTTGGTAAGATGGTGTACGTCCATGAGAGCTCGAAAATGATCAATGATTGAATTACTTCACTTAGATCAAGGTCACAGGGTCAGCAAATGTTACTCCAAAATGACAATTGTTCACCAAATTTAACTATTTTCCTCCTTTTATTGAAATTGAAATTACAATTCTTTGATGCATGATAGATATCAATGAGACACACATGCCACGCAAATTTGATCAGGCTTGTTCCAAAGGTCAAGGTCACTAGAGCTGTCCAAAATCTGTTCATATGGGTACATATGGTTAACCTTACACTATGAGAGGTTAAAAGTCTAAACGTGTTGTATGCAGAGATAGTAGATTGAACGTTCATATATATATATATATATATATATATATATATATATATATATATATATATATATATATATATATATATATATATATATATATATATATATATATATATATATATATTCCGTTTTTCCGTTGACCTTGACAGTCAAGGTCATTTAAAAATGTGGTTATCGGACAATGGAATGGTTCTGTATTTGACCCATTGTATGCATAGTATATGAGCATCAGATGTCCTGTAAAGGTCAAGGTCATCCCAGGCCATTAAAGGTCAAAGTTATCCTAAGGTCACTGCTTTTGGCGTAATGCAACTGTTGCTGCAGTTAATTTGATTGTGCATTAGTGTCCATTTTGAGCCAAACGTCAAGGTCATCTCAAAGTCAAGATCAAATTCAGCATTACTTAGCATTTTAATGCCACCGTTTCAGTTTTTCTGGTCACTCATTTTCATGCAGAATATTGCAAGTTCGATAATGAGCATGTGAGTCATATGGGCTTTACCCTTCTAGTTGACATTTTTTCCTGCGACAAGTCAGACATGTTTAGGTATAATTTAGCCTCAGTCAGTATGTGTAATTTGATCTCGGTGAAATTCTCAGTGGACGGGCGGGCTCTTTTGGGCTGCTGCCATCTCTGATTGAAGACTTCGGCGCAGGCGTCTGGTCTCAATTAAAAAAGAACAAAGTAATGTGAATTTTCAATTCTCTGAGAAAAGAGTAACTGACATTGAAAACCAGTATTATAGAGTGCACTAGATGTACCGCTCGCAGACGCTGAATTTAATATGGAGTTTGCCATTTGAACAAAATTAGTAGTGAAAAATGTGAAATTCCAACCGGCTTCTGTACTGAAACAAGGCATGGGCAGTCACTCAGGATTTAGGGAACAAGACCGGCGCCTGGGCTTATATTTGAGGCAATGAACTTATGTTTGCAATAAGAATATAGTTGTGGAGTTCAAAACAACAATGATTTTGTCCTCTACATTTATTCATTCCGATGTAATGACCACTCGCATGGACATATTTTTCTTACAGCTATCTTTATCAAATGTGGCAACTGTTTGACTTTTGGAGATTAAAAAAAAGTGATTTACTGTAGCTGAGACGTGAGCCTTACTCGGTAATGCTTTGAAAATAGAAAATGATTTTTTTCTTCTGATCTTTTGAATGGATAACCAAACCAAAATTAAAAGTTAAAACAACATTAAACAATGGACAAATAAATATCTCACATGCTGTATATACTACTACACCTAAACTACAACTACGTCTTAGAAAAAGGGTACTCTGTTGTCGAATGTTTCGGTCTAGCTATGGCAATATGCGTCGGGGCCTATTTCCCTACTGTTCCGGCCCAAGCATTCATCGCAATCCCATGGGAAGGAGAAACATTGATGGTTTTCCCTCAGCTACTGACCCACGATTGAGACACGTTACGCCCTATATACACACTCAGAAGGTTGTTACATCCAATTTCGTACCCAGAAGTTGAAAGCTATGTGAAGGTATTTGCCTAAAATATTTTTACAAAAAAAGAATCATATTATTTCAGTTATGATTGTGAATATTTTCTGCGCTTATCAGTGTTTTTGTGTGTGTGTTTTTTTAGTTTTGAAATTTAGGCACAATCACTCAAGAATACTTCATTTTAGGGAAAATGTGACTACTTTGGAAACAAAACTGCTAAACACGCTACCGGAAAAAAAAAAGTCCATTGGATCGATATCTACTAAAACTGATTTTGTACCCTCTCTTTAACTTCATGGGTCAAAGGGCATAATGATTAGATCTATCGTGAAGAAGTACGAGAAGAAAATAAAAGGGTACTGATATGCCCAGTGTTAGTGTTACGCGCCCCAAATGCTCCAAAAATGTCTGCGGGGCGTAAGAAGCTGATTCTAAGAACCATAACAAGATACACAAACATTCCTTTAACTCCCCTTTCCTTTTGAAAACAAACATAAAATTTACTCTGAAAGATTGTTGTGATTTCTTTTTTATTTACGTACATACGTTTTGTTTAAAAGTAGTCTACATTTCATATTTTCCGATTAACAGATCAGCGCACTACATAAGCCTACACGAGTGAAAGAAGCGGTATTTTCGATTTTATGGCCTACAAAACTAACTTTATTTCAGTTAAAATTATACTACCAAGTGGCAGAGGCATTTAGTAGTTTATGCTTATATAGCTTGATGTCAACTTTGACGAAATGCCTGAGATAATCTAAAACGTTTGATTTTGGTAAACATGCGCACAGTCACTGTGCATAAACAAAAGCACAAGAGTTGTTACCCTTGCTGCGCCCAAAGTCAAAATGTGTGAAAAACAGCTACGAAGAATTTTTATATTAACACTTGCAATTCATTTGCTAAGTTCAGCGAAAAAGACAATATCTCATAAACATTCAGGTTACTGTATCATCTACATTACTTCACAGGTATTTTTCACATTCAACGTTCCTCGTGGCCTTGTCATTTTCCATTACGTGATCAAAGTAGAGAGTTTCATTGGTTCCCATGGTAAATGACTAGCAATCAGTTCGTCGGAATTAGAGCATGTTCTAAACGGGGAAAATCATCGCAGATCACGCTGCGAACTAATTATGATTGCAATTAAAACGTTCGTCGTCAGACCAAGGCTTAATTGAAGTGAGCATATCCATTCGTCACATTGTTATCCTGGGTACAAAATCGGACGTAACAACCGTCTGGGTGTGTTTATTCGGCATGTGACCTTCATCTGATAAGTTCGTCTTACACATTCACCCTGTCGGTGGGACGTTTCTCTCCCTGTCATCTTTCTTGATTTGAGTTTCCCTCTCTGACACGAGCACGCGCGCGGGTACTCACCAGCACATACCAGCATCGTGCAACAGCTTCATAGAACAAATAGATCGCACCATCATCACGAGAGCGACATCACAAGAGCGTTGGAAATATTCCTGTCTGACTTTACCTACCAAAACAAAGATACGCGACCAAAGAAATTAAAGTACCGTATAATGATGGGGAATGTTTGCACAAACTACTTTCGCCTTGCATTATGTTGCGTCGTATTATTTATTTATTTTATTTTAGTGCGTTGTTAGTGCGTTGTAATAATAATAATAATAATAATAATAATAATAATAATAATAATAATAATAATAATAATAATAATAATAATAATAATAATAATAATAATAATCTTATCCTGTTATATCGTCAATCACCGCTTCTCTTCCTGCTTGAAGCAATTATGCGGGTATATTGTTCATTCCCGCTGACTTCCACTTCTTCAGCGATTGCACTGCTGCCTCAACTTCTTCCCGGAGTATTGGGAGAATTTATCCTTCTCTGTTCTGGGGACATGCTGGAACTGATGGGTATCCGTTTGGTGTGTGGTTGTAAAGGTCAGAGTAATACTTTGTCCATCTATTCAAGGCTTCTTGTTCTTCTGTAAGGCGTATTTGGATCGTGGAGACCTTGGGCTGTTTAACACTTGTCAGCCGCTTCACAGTCTGGTAGGCCTTCTTGCTGTTGTTCTTGTTCAGACTGTTCTCTATTTCCTGGCATTGCTCTTCTATCCAGTTGTCCTTTGCTGTGTATATGCCTTTTCGGATATCATTGTTGATTTTTCGGTAGGCATCGGCTCCCTGTAAGGTGTTCTTTTTATTTTTCATCTTTCTTCGTTTGCCACACAGGTCTGCTGATCTGGTTGATGAAAGAGAAATATATTTTGGTTCGATACCTTTTAATGAGATTTTTAAAGTTTTCAATAGTCAACACCTGTTTCAATTTTTTACGTGATGTTGGTTTGTTTCATTAAATATAGATCATATCGACTTGTCATATTCTTGGTTACATTTTATTAGTAAGACTGGTTTTATTTACTTTTTTAAAATCATATTTAAATGTTAGCAGTTCAGTCTGATTTTGATTAGTTTTTTGTGGTCCTGATTCGGCTCCTGGCAGTCCGCTGGATCATATAATCATTGAATATCTATATATCTATCCAAAAGTTCAGGTATGATCCACGGTTTCTTCTTTGGGCGGTGCTTGCCAAGGATCGCAGTGGCGGCTGTCACAGCTGTGTTGAAGGTGGTGGTCATCGTGTTGATATTTACTTCACCAGCTCCCAACATGAGCAATGGTGCAAATTTCCCTCCAATTGTGGTTTGGAATATTTCTGCCGTCTCCGAGTCCTGCAGTTTGTCCAGGTCGAAACTTTGCTGTGTTTACTCTCTTCAAGTGGAGCCGGAAAGATATCATCAGGAGATCGTGATCACTTCCAATGTCTGCTTCTAGAAACAGTGCGTGTCCTGTCAATGTTGATGCTTGATCTGAAGCGTTTCTTTACCATGATGTAGTCGATCTGGTTATGATGCCAAGTCCATCGTCTCGATTTTTTGTGTTTATATCTGGCAAACTCCAATAGTCTTAGACCTCTGTCATTTGCCTCGTTGTTGCAGTGGGCTCCACATGTGTCTCCAAAGTTGTGGTACGCATTTGGGATAACCTTGGCGTTTCAGTCGCCTTGCTCTATGACTATGTCCATCTTTGGCACTTGGTCAAGGAAAGCCTGCAGATGTTCATAGAAATTCTCCACTCCGCTGTCGTCATAGTCTGATGTTGGGGCCTCTGCGTTGGTAATGTTGAAATCGGCTGCTCTCAGAGGGACGGTAATGAGTCTACTTGAGACTGGGCAGCAATCCATGACAGTGGCTAGAATGTCTTTGTGCACAAGAATCCAACACCGTGTTTGTGCCTGTCATCTCTCCCGCTGAAACCAAGCTTGTGGCCTTTGTCGGTTGTTGTTTCACCTAGGTCTATCCACCGCAGTTGTCTGATACCTAAAATGTTCCATCGATAGTGGTCCTGCTCGTGGGCCAGTTCTTCTAATTTTCCCTCCGCAGTTAAGGTCCTGACATTCCAGGTTCCTATGACGATGTTGTCTCTCATGCGGATCTTGCTAAGTTGTCCATCAGTAACACATTATCACCTCGGTCTTGGTGGTCAACTGAAGGCGCGGTCTTTGGTGACCAGGGAGATGACCGATCCGGTATGGAGTGAGTGGATCTTTTTATCAAACGGTGTGTATTGGGCAAGAAAGACCTGGCGGGGCCCAATCCTCTTTAGACTGTTGGCTAGAAATCCACATGTACAGTGTGACTCGCCTAATAATAATAATAATAATAATAATAATAATAATAATAATAATAATAATAATAATAATAATAATAATAATAATAATAATAATAATAATAATATACGCCGCCGCGCCTTTTCCTAAATCGGACTCAAAACGCGGCCGATCTGTAAACAAATTACACGCTGATATGTTAGACTTTTACGTGCACAACGGGCACACATTCATCACTCAAACATGTAAAGGGAAGTCGCTATTAGAAGGCGGAACGAAAATAGATTTTGTAAAAATATTTTTTTTAATAGATTGCATCCAATACTACCATTATGGAAGGGATGGAAGAAACCAGAATACCAGTAGGAAACCCTCGGTTACCTGAAATTAAATCTCATATCCAAGTCTCATAATTTTGTCTCCTGCGGGAACTGAACCCGCAACCTTCCTCATAAGGAAACCGGCGACAAACCATTTTTGCCACCAGTTTACCCGGCAATGCATCGTGGTGTATTGTCCTTCATTTGCGCCCATTGAATTGTATTGTGTTGTGTTGTATTGTATTGTATTGTATTATATTGGTTGGTTGGTTGTTTTATTAACGTCTTCTTCATCAAAATGATAAAACGCACATTCATATTCACATACGCATACACACATGCACGCATACATGCGCACTCACACACCACATTAAATTAACTAATCAAATGAACCAAGCTACTGGAGAATGAATTAAAGCTTTGGCCAACCTAACGCTCACATCAAAACTGATGTTATCAATTGAACTCATAGTTTGTAAATCTGTGGGCAAAAAAAGACGAATATAACTACATTCAAGTAATACATGCTTCAAAGATATACTTTCATTACATATGCAGGTAACATTTTTACAATATTTTGTTTTAATTGAGTTTAGTATTATTTTATGTGCCATGCTTAAAACTGATCTGGGAATTCCAAAAGGTTTATCATAACTCAGATTGAATTTAAGCGCTTTCACAAATTTATTTTCTATCGAATTTTGAATTTCTTTAGACGATAATGGTATCGTTATTGCCTGTGAGTTAATATTTAAAGCACCGAGTTTTGCAGCATTATCAGCCCAATCATTATACAGAAATCCACAATGTGATGGAATCCAGCAAAAGTTCACCTGAATACCGTTAGTTATCAAACTATTAATAATATTTATAATTTCTAAAATAATTTCTTTTCTTTCACCAGGACAATTTGAATTCAGGCAAAGCAGACATAGAATATACACAAATAACTATACTAAATGTACTCAAAGCTAGATTTGAAATTTTATTAAGAGCCATTAATATCGCAATTAATTCAGCAGTGAAAATTGAATATCCTTTACCCAAATAATAGGATTCTGATTCTGATATATTAAAATCCGGTATTACAAACGCTGATCCGGCTTCACCTGTTTCAAAAACAGATCCATCGGTATATATTTTCAAATGTCCAGAATACTTTTCATACATATGATGTCGTGCTTCAACCGCCGTGAATTGTGCGTTATGATTCTTGTTTACATTACAATAATGAATATCATAATTTGCCTTTTCAATTTCCCAAGTAGGTACTGGTGAAATTATATTTTTTTGTAAATTATCAATATGCATTAATTCTGCTTGAATAAGATCTTTCGTAAAGGTACCTATTGTTTGAAAAGAGTGCACCTTTTGGGCATATTTGGGAAAAGCTGTATCGGATCGGATAAACAGTTCTTCGATAGTACTGTTGCTAACTGCATTTGCTCTTAGTATGTATTTGGCACATGCTAATTTTCTCCATTCATCAAGGGGAATAACACCTGCAAGTTTACATGCCTCTATAGTTTTTGTATGAATTGGGACCCCTAGCGCTAATTTTATTGCTTTACTGTCTAAACTTTGTAATTTTTTAAGATAGCATTTTGGGGCTGAAAAGTATGATAATTTGGATCTCACTAAAGCAGAAACTAAATGAATCAGTGTTTTTACATCTTATCCCCATTTTTATCTGTTAATAATTTTCATTAAATATAACTTTTGATAGCTTTTTGTATTAAATATTCTATATGTCTTTTCCATGTTAGTTTGCATGTTAAATATACGCCTAAAAATTTAACCTCTTTCACATACTTGAGTTCTTCATTTTTTAATTTTTAATTTTGGAAATTGTCTTGCTTCCTGACCATGATTAAATAGTACCAAGATTGTTTTTTCTTTAGACAGCTCAAGACCATTTTGATTCATATAATGACTGATATTATTTATTTCTTATTGATATACTTTAGTTATATATTTTATTTCATACAAAGATGTTTTCCTTTTTAAATTTACATTCATCCATATTGCTAAGTCATCTGCATATTGAGCAAGTGACACTTTATTGCTTAATACTTCTGGTAAATCGTAAATTAATATATTAAATAAAAGCGGAGAAATTATAGATCCCTGTGGAATTCCCATATTAGTCTTATAGCTTGACGAATATGAATTCCCTACTTTTACCTTTATATTTCTATCTTTTAAAAACGTGCCACTATAATTATACATACGGCCAAATAAACCAATTGTTTTCAGTTTGTATAATAATCGAGCATGCCAAACTCTGTCGTATGCTTTGGTGATATCAAAAAATGTTGCTAGCATGCTCTTTCTTTTAGCAAATCGCCTTTTAATATGAGTCGTGATTTTTACTAAATAATCTACTGTCGATCTTCCTATTGTATTGTATTGTATTGTATTGTATTGTATTGTATTGTATTGTATTGTATTGTATTGTATTGCAGGTGAGAGTCACACAGGCCGTTGCAGGTCACGCGGAGCCACAAGAGGTCCGGAGACTAAAACGGGGGGACTACTTCGGTGAAAAGGCTTTGCTGAGGTAAGTATTCACCTATGGTACTTTTTTACTCACATGCATAGCAATGGGAGTCTGTGTACTCAATCCCACTTCCACCCCTTACCCCGCAACCCCCCCCCCCCCCAAAAAAAAAAAAAAAAAAAAAAAGAATCCAGGTTTTTGCAAATCTGTGCGAGATGAGTCCTAAATAGTCCAAAAATTATATCTAAAAAAAATGTCCGTCCGTCTGTCCGTCCGTCCGTCTGTCTGTCTGTCCGTACGCCGTCTGTCTGTGCACAAAATTTAAAGTGGCGAAACACTCAGAGCCTATTTCAACTCACAACCAGACCCTAAACTATGAGAGCCATAAGGTCCAAACTTGTTTTATTTAGAGGTGATATATTGATCTTTCATATGTGTTCCGTTTTTGCGTTGATCTTGAAAACCAAGTTCATGTTAGGCCTTGCAAAAACATACAAGAAAGTACGTCACCCTACTGTGGTTAGATTAAGTTAACTTCCGTCACCCCTACTTACAATGGAATGGCTGTTTATTTTAGCCCATAGTATGCATCAACATTGGGTTATTTGATCAGACATGCATGAGAGATCACGTGAGAGTCAAGGTCATCCCAAATTCAAGGTCACTGAAGGTAAAGATCATCTCAAGTTTACCGTGTTTTTGTCCTATTGTTCCACTTTTGCTGTAGTTTATTTGATAGTACATTCGGAGCTGGAAGTTAATGTCATCTCAAGATCCAGAGCATAGAAAGATGAAAGTCGGTATTTGCATGTTAATGCCACAATTTCATTAATTTTTTTCTGGGCCCTCATTTTCGAGTTCCAATAGGAGCATGTGAGTCATATTGGCATTGCCCTTCTAGTTTGTTTGTTTGTTTGTTTTGTTATTTTTTTGTTTTTGTTTTTGTTTTTATCGTTCTTATATAGGGCTTTTCCAACTCAAGGTCTGCTCAAGGCATTTTTGATAATATTCGTAATCTGTGAGGCGAATTTTGGGTTGCCGTCTCAGCAGAAAGCGGCAGCCGCAGAGCAGCGTGCGTCACCCAAATACGAACGGGGATAGGGCCTATTGCTTGCTGAGTGTTTTAGTGTTTCTAACACTCACCCGTCCAGGGGCACGAGTGTCAGGACCTTTTTAAGTTCGAACGATGGAATACATACATGCTGAGACTAGGCCTCGCTTTATACTTTCATCCGAAGGAGCACTGCGCTGCTAGAGCATCAGGACCATGTTATTAATATTGTCTGCTCTGATACGAACCGTTGTCGGCAAAACATTTTAGGTAGTTTTCTATATCTCTTTTTACATTCGGAATTAATGCACCTATTTATTTATTTTTTTTATGCATTTATTTAGTTTTGCACATTGTTGCTATTCACATTATTAGTTTATCAGGGAAAAAAAACCGAAATAATACCGAAGAGGATCCATAATCTCCAATTTCGCAAAACGGAAATCTACTGTCTGTTTGTTTTTTTAACGCAACTAAACTACCCATGTTTCGCACCTAAAAAACAGTTCCCAGCTCAATTTATTTTAAAAACATTGCTTTCTCTGTTTCTCCTGCTGTCAGCTTGCTTGTTTGGCCTCTTCATCGCAGTTTGTCTTCTTTTAAGCAATCTTCTTAATGCCCACTAGGGTTTTAAATCATTGTGGCACTGGAGACATTTAAGGAACAAAACTTAATAGCTACAAGTTTTAAGTGTGTGTGAATTCTGTGTTCTGTATTCTGTAATCAGATGTGGGGTTTTTTTTTGGTGGTAAATGCAGGTAAACAGTTTTCAGGGAAGTGGCATTATTTGTAATTGGAAATAAACCTTAAAATGTGAACGGCTAAAGTTGATCTTGTTAGTATATACTTTTTTTTAAATTGTTTTTTTTTTAACAAGGAAGAAGAAAGAAGCTCTGTGCTGTTGCTGATGTTTGTGTGAAATATGTGTAGGGTTTGCTTTCAGAATTAATATTTATTTGATTGATTGATTGATTGAATATTCCTTTTTCTGTTACAGCGAAGATCGCAGAACGGCAAGTTGCATTGCCCTACCGCCTGGTGTAGAATGCCTCACTATAGACAGAGAGTGAGTGATTTTCTTGTTGTCTATAAACGTTTAACAATTGCAATAAAAATCGGTTATATTCAACTCCGGTTATTTTCAAAATCCACAAGAAAGATCTGTCATGGTCTCTTTTATGTGTTTGTTTTTGTTTTCAAACAATCGGTTATAATGCTAAGTTCAACTTTATTCAGACTGAATCACAAATAGCCTTGCTGCTTACAATATGTTCAGTCTTCACTGCACTATGTATACATGTAAACACTAAACATTAGATTTGCGGATCTTGAAAATAAGGTATATTATGTACAAGCAGCTGGCTGTTGGAATACCAGCTATGAAAAAGGTCAAACAGAATCCAGCGTGTATTGAGCCAAGTGGCAACAGATATTGTACATGGACGTTTATTTGATGCTGGTGGCATCCACACCAGGCACATACACACCACAGGCAAAACTAATCATAAAGCATTCGCGCATAAAACTGCACCTCGTGTATGTGTTTTTATTTTGTTTTTGTTTGGTTTTCTCCAATTTTTTTCTTTTCGGTTTGAATGTGCGCCATACTGTATAAGCATCAACATATGATAGCACGGTGGAAGAAATCAGATTCAGATTTCGATATGCCAACACACACACGCCATGGAATTTAAGGTATATCCGCCAAAGCGTAGAGGGAGTAGCTTTCGAACTTGCGATTTTATTTGTTTACTTGAGTTGGTGATGCAGCAACGGTATATCTTTAAATGGTTGGTTAGTATTAGAAATGGGATGGCGAATGTTACCATTTTGAGTGTGTGGATAATGCAACCACGCAGTATTGTTACTGGTTAGGGAATACCGCAGCTACAAAATGACCATTTTATTTGTTGTTTTAATGATGCCGCTATGGTATGTGTTGGTGGTTTGTTACTTACCACGGCATACTCTCTATTTTGTGCGATTACTTGAAAACGAGTACAGTCCACAGTATTTAGCTCTTGTGTTCAGGTCGCGTGCCTCCATATATAACCTATATACAACAAAGTGGACCAACGCAAGGTAATGTTGATATAATTTGGCTGGAGAAAACCTACGAAATGACTGTTTTTGTGCGTTTTGCACGATAATTTAGCTGACCGGTAATGTATCAAACTGATGCAAAATGCTTTACCTAGCAGGATATTGCAACACTAGCGGGCGTTTTGCGTCGCTAAAGAGAGTGAATGACAATTTGAAGCAGTATTGCTGATTATTACGGTCATTTACTCATTGCATCCCTGAAAAAGAAGACGAGAAAAAAGACGAAGGGAGAATCAGAAGATGGAAAAGAAAGTTGAAGAGAATATAACAAAAATGGAGATGAAATTAAAAGAAAACTTCGATTGTTTTATAATAAATCCAAGAAAACTGATTATTAATGTCTCGTTTTCGTTTCACTTCTTTTCGTATGTACTTCGATGTTAACTTTACGCATTAATGCGTGAGAACTGCGCTTTGAACTGATGTCATTTGGAAAAAGCTATATAAATACTCTTATTATTATTTATTTATTATTGCCTCTTGTTTTGTGTTTTGGTTGATGATGAAGATGATGATGATGATGATGATGATGATGATGATGATGATGATGATGATGATGATCGATTGTCGAATGCTCAGCACGCGATAACAAGAAATAAAGAATAACAAAAATAACAGGAAAAATAATGTCTGGTGTGTGGAAGTGAGGGGAGGTGGGGGGGGGTGGAGGTGGACAGCAGAAGTGAGAGCGTGTTTGGTTCACTAATTTCTTTTTCATACAGCAACAACAACAACAACAACAACAGAAAGAGGACAAAATGGGCTTCTATTAGGCCTCTACTTCTATTCTGGAATGCAATACAATTTAACCTGAAGAAGAACGTTTAGCACTGCAATAAAATAAGGGTATTTATATAGCGCTTTTTCTTACCGATAGATCAGTTCAAAGCGCAGATACGGTAACACGGTAGGCACGCTCAATCCAGTCTTAAATTCGTTTACTTTGAATAGGGAAAAAATCTCGTATTATAACGTAGCCCAAACTATTCCTGGTTATTGTTTTTTCGTTTGTCTGTTTATTTCAATATTTCAAGACGATAAACTAAACTAAAATATGATAGGCAACATTTTGCTAAAATCTGTATCATGCAACACAATTATAGAACATAAATGTGCACGGCGGGCTTGTTGGACAATATCCACACAAACACACACACACACACACACACACACACACACACACACACACACACACACAAACACACACCCAGACCCACACACACCACACACAAGAAGGAAGAGGCACGCTTTAGATCTAGTTTTCATTCGATTTCTTTAGTTTTTAGAACGTGGACAGCGTGTTTAAAAACGAAGGAACGAAAAGTTCAACTAAGACGAATGTCTAAATTCCGCTTTGCCTGCAATATCGCGGTGTAGGTTTCGGACGGATCGACCAAATAAGTGTTAATGTTGTATGAAAAATGTGCGACAAAAAGTTACCAAAAAATGAAGAAATGGAGGACATAGAGAAGACAGATTTTTAAGAAATGGTCCGAAGATGAAGGCGAGGATGGGGGTGGGAATGGGAGTGGAACGTGGGTGGTGGGTGTGTGAAGGAGGACTTAAGAGAAAGAAAATTTAAATGAAACGGTAAGAGTGGGCGAAGAATAGGACAATGGAAGAAAATAAAAAAGAACTCGAAAAGAGAACATGAAAATGTATTGTAAGATGCCGGAAGAGGAGGAAGGGCGAGAGCGACGAACACGGAGAAAGAGCAAAAGGGGGAGGGGGGGAGTGATGGAGGAGGGGGGAGTAGTGGATGATGAATGGAGGAGAAAGAGTAAAGGTACAAAAAAGCGGGGGCTGAGCGAAGGTAACAGGAGGGGATAGGAGTATTGAGAGAGCAAATTTTACGGAAGTCTGAAAGGCAGACGTGCATTCCAATAAGGAAGTCTGGCGTTGGCGTTTAATTGCGATGCAATGAGGGTGTTTTCTCCAGGCAGTCGAAGCTCGCGCAAGAGGCGCGCAATTGGCTCAGTGGTGTTAGCAATGGCAAAAAAAACCTGAAGCATCTGTTACGTGATAACATTACACAGCCCGTGCAGGCAATGGTTTCAAGTCCGTTGGCGGCCCGGAGTGGCCAAAATTAAATATATAAATGAATATATTCTGCCAAATGGTCACTATAGGGCTTCCTATGATATTATTATTTAGCAGTGTAGGCATTTTATATGGATGTGTTTTATTGATATTTTATAATGATATTTATATTGTATTTTGTTTTGGTAAACGGGGGTTCGATAAATTAGAGTATAGCCTCAGCGTCCCCAGCGTGGGATTTCATTATTGTAAAATGAGACGCTCGCTTTAATTTCATGTAGTTATTTTAAGGCACGAGGCGTGATCTTTGATCTATGCTGTTGATGGAGGGGCCTTATGCAATGGTTAATTGTTTCTGTCGGTCAAAATGTTGTGGTTATTTGATCGAAGGTTCTAGATGATTATAACACGTACCATGACGTAGGACAGTTTGGAATTACCTTTGTAAAATATTTATTTGCGATATTTTTCGTTTTTTTTTTTTTTTACTACTTTCGGCTTAATAATCTTTATATAGAAGCATATTTTATAAATAATCATTTGTTTACAAACAATGTAAGATTTCTCTAAATAATATATTTTCTCTGAGAATAACTTATTATTTACCTAGCAATACATTGTTTACGTAAATAAATCATTATATAGGTAAATAAGGCATTGTTGCTAAATACATATTTATTTACCTATATAATGCATTATGTAGCAGATTGTGTTAAATAATGTATTATTAAGAAATGTTTCTATTTTTTTGTTTACCTATATAATGCATTATTTAGCAGAATTTGCTAAATAAAGTATTATTTAAAAGATGTTGCTAAATAATGCATTATTTCCGTTTACAATTTATTGTTTAAGGACTCCAATTTTCATTATTTAGGGGATTCCAGGGTTCGCTTAAAAACTTATAATTTTACTGCTTTCTATAATTAAATGCAGGGTCTTTCCAAAGGTTGTGTATCCAAAATGTGTGTTAAATTTGTATTTTTCAACGTATATTACTCCACAAATTCGAAGATAAAAACTCTGTAACGTCCAGAACACAAACGGAAGGTCAAATTCAGTCTTTGTTCGGGAGCGTTCAATTTTTTAGTATCCCCTCAGAAAAATAGCTTTTTAAAAAATTTATTTACCCAAAAAATGTGTTTTTCTTTGTTCTTTTGAGTTGAACCATGTTTTAATTTCAAACGGAAAGTTTCAGCTTATTCGAAACTACAGGGATTTGCAGGTCGGACTAAAAAGAAACATGGCGGAAGTATTCTGAGGCAAGGACGCCAAAGCAGAAATAATGATGGCTCCCTTTTTACCAGAACCATTACCGTTGTAGTCTCGAATAGTATTATTAGTGCGAAGGAATAAAAAATAGAGTGGAATTAAGCAGTTGCCTAATTATAAATGGCAAAACAGCGTAAAATCACAATTTTGCAATTTTCTTTATCACTACTACATAATTTCACAGTAATACAAGTACCTGCGAATCCCCTAAATAATGAAAATTGCTGTCACTAAGCAATGAATTGTTTACGTAAATAGCAAAATCTTCTACATAATGCATTATTTAGCAAATTCAGTGTTTTTTTTAAAGACGTTATACAGGTAAACAAATCATTTAGAAACATTTCTAAATAATACATTATTTAACACAATATGCTAAATAATGTATTATATAGGTAAATGATTCCTTATTTAGCAACGCCTTATTTACCTATATCATGATTTATTTACCTAAGCAATATATTGTTTAGACAAAGAATAAGTTATTTACGGAGAAAATATATTATTTAGAGAAATCTTGCGTTGTAAACAAACGACTGTTTAGAAAATATGCTTCTAAATAAAGATTGTTCAGCTGAAAGTGGTGAAAATACATATTTTACAGAGGGAATTCCATAGGACAGTGCCTAACTCCGGTGACGAGTTTTATTTCGATTGGCTGGAACGTTCTACGCTTTTCTAGTTTGTTGATAGACTACATAGGTAGCGCGCTGTCTGCTTGACAGAGGTGCTTGGGAAAGTGCTTGTGTGCAGTTGTTAGTTAGTCATTGTTTATAGGGTCCAGCGGTCTGCACAGAGCCGAATCAGGGCCATAACTTGGTTGTAAGAGGACTCACCCCTGATCCGTATAAAAGATCTGCTGAAACAACCCTAGTGGTACCACTGTAGGCACTTCACCAGCAACTTTACAATAAAGGCATCCAATGCAGAGGACGCTGAGGCTGTACTCTAATTTATCGAACCCTTGTTTACAAAAAAAAACGGAATAGAATATAAAAATCAGTATAAAATATTAACAAACACATAAATATAAAATGTCTACATTGATAAATAATACCATAGAAAGCTCTAGAGACCGTTCGGCAGAAAGCATCCAACAACTCCAAGCTAACCCAACAGATCCCATACACAGACGAAGAGTTTTGGGAGAGTTTTCAAGAAAAAAAAAAGTAGATGACTGGTCTAGCGAAGAAGATAGAAGATAGTAGATTGATAGAACAGATTAGGACCGAGAAAGAACAAATGAGAATGAAAGAAGCAGTGGTAATTTAAAGCACTAAATTTCCACAAAATGAGGATACTATGTATACCGAAAATCCCGGAGCCCAAAGGGTTTGTGCACATGTTGATGCTGTTTGCTGAATGAAATTGGAAAACCTTATAACGACTACTCCTGCCTTGTTGCTCAGTGAACGGATTGCGTGGATAATGAATTCGAGTTACACAAGATTCAAACATCGTGTAACAGACGTCAACATGATGAGCTTACTCAATATGCATAAATTTAGTGTCATCTGGTAGGTCATTTTATTTTCTAACTACATAAGAAGTTTTAAAGAAATCCGTCCTTTAGATTCAGAGAACGGTGCGCGCGGATAGTCGGACAGAGCTAATAATTAGTTCCCCAGCTATTGCTCTGAAACTAAATAGTGGAATAGGACCACAATATTGAGAAGAAAAAGAATCTATAGCAGAAAATAACATACATGGCACAAAGGCTGTGTATGTGTGTTTGTGCGTGTGTGTATTTGTGTTTGCTTGTTCGTGTTATGTCCGTGAGCGTTATGTGTGTGTACATGCATGTGTGCATGTGTTTGCATGTGTTTGTGTTACATTACATGGTTATTGCTTTAGGTCCAGCGGACTCTTTCGAGCCAAATCAGGACCAAAAAATCAAAACCACAACTTCGCTAAAAAGAGGACTCACCCCTGATCCGCATAAAAGATCTGCCGAAACAACCCTAGTGGTAACACTGAATACACTCCACCAGCCGGCCACTTTACAATAAAGACATCCAACGCAGGGAATGCTGAGGCTATACTCTATTTTATCGAACCCCCATTTACTAACATCATTATACAATATCAACAAAACACATACAAGTATAGAAAATGCCTACATTGCTATAATAACATCATAGGAAGCCCCAGTGACCACCTGGCAGAAAGCGTCCAATATTCCCAAGCTGATCCAACAGACCTCACATACAAAATGAGAAGTATTGTTCCCGAAGAGTTTTCAAGAAAAAAGGTAGGTGACTGGTCTGGCGAAGAAGATAGTATAGTAGATTGATAGAACAGAGTAGGAATGAGAAAGAACAAATGAGAAAGACAGCGACAGTGGGAATTGAAAGCACTAAATTTCCAGAAAGTGGGGATACTATTTATACTGAAACCCCCGGCACTCCCACGGGGGGAATATGTGTTTGTGTGCGCACGTCTGTTCACATGTATGTGTAAAGTGGAGAGGCAAGTACTATGCCATTAAAGAGTACCGAGGGTGGGTTTAAAGAGGGGATCAAGAGATTGAATCGATGTGAAAAAGATGGGTTGGTCTGGTTCTGGGGTACCGGCCACCAGGCAAGCCTTCTGCAACAGAATGGAACGGGGGCCGTTTCTAGCTCATTGCCCGCTAATCACAGGGCAAAGGCAAGAGGTCCTCGCAGAAAGAGCCTCAGTACTGCCGCCCTTCCGGAAGCTTCCAGACAGCTTGGACACATTGGAAATACGGCACAGAGAAGAACTAGGGTTGAATGAACAGGACAACAACAACAAGGACAACAACACAAAAAAGGAAGATAGCAACGAGGAGGATGTGATCCGCACAAAAGACAGACCAAAATAGGATAAACATCATACAAAGTAAGACGTACAAAGAGCGGAAAATTGGGATGAAATGGCAGAACTGAGAAGGCACAATTAATTACACGGAAAGAAAGATTTGATTGAAGCAAACTGAAAGAACAATTATATTTATGGAAACGCATAAAAGACCCAGAAACCGCGTCTGTATTGTACTTTCAGAGTCAGGGTGAAATACCAGAGTGAAAAGTAAAGAAGGAAAGAGTCCAAAGGTAGAGCTGGCTTTGAGACGTATTTTTGAAACTGAAAACCAGGAAGAACCGAGTCAAAACAAAAAAGCACAAGCTTTAGGGAAAAAAAGACAAAAAAAAGACATTAGATTTATGTTTTGTCAAATTAACGACGCAGTCAAAACGAGACAGAACAATTATAGAGGAAGTAAAGAAGGAAAGACAGTTCGAGCGAGAACCATTAAGTTGGAATGAAAATGAACGCTAACAGTCGTGACTCCCGTTGCTAAAGATTCAAATCTGATAAAAAGAAGCCCGAGAAATAATAGGTGAAAACTAGCTGGAAACAAAATAAACGCGGCGTAACCTAAAAGAATAAGCAGGGTAGGAAAACTAGTATGAAGAAGGAAAATAAAGGGAAGACACTGACTGCAAAGAAAAGACAGACAAACAGGCAGAGAGAGACACACACAGACAGACAGAGACAGACGGACAGACAGAGAGAGACAGACAGATAAACAGAGAGGAATTGAATAAGAAGAAAACTGAGAACGCTTCATGACTTTGTCAGTCACATAGCTATTGCCTAAAAAGTACATATGCACAGAGAGGCACGTAAATGCGTATGGAGAAAACTAGTAGAACTTTCTGGTATCTTACATGTACAGTCAGAGAATAATAGGAAGCGTTTAGGAAGGTACATTAGAAGAAGGAACGGTTACTGCTTTACAATATGGCAGTTTTCACATATCGAAAGATTGAGTTTCCAAGGGTCCGGAATTTCAAAGCAAAATAGAAACAGAATAGATTATGGGATGGGAGAATAGTCTCTTTTGGAATGGGGGATATAGGGGGGGGGTGGTAGAGGGAAGGGGGGGAGAGAGAGAGAGGAGAAGAGACATTTGCTTTTTGCAGTGGAGGTGAGAACCTCTATGCATTAGCTGAATACTAAACGCCTACATTTCCATTATTGGCATAAGGTGAAAACCAAGAACAGCTCCTTTTGGTGCAGAGGAGGCGCGAGTGAAACAGTAAATACTGGTGTGAGAAAGCACAAAACAACACAAGAGAGGTAAATGTACAAGTATGCCCGGTGGTATATTTATTTTCTTCAGAATATGGTGGGGGTGGAGTGGGAAGGGTAGAACGGATTCTGTTGGTATAACTTTGTGGAAAAGTATCGAAAATGATTCTGCGAGGTGCAACAGTGACATACATATAAGACGACAGCTTTCACGGTTTTGGCCATAACCCAACTGAAATGCAAACATCGTGATTTAAAAAAAAAGTATGGACAATAAGGATTCTGATCCTGATTTTGTTATTGGACCTAAAGAACTTCAAGACTGTCAAGAGAAAATAGTATGCACGCTTTTATTGAGCTTAGCGGGGCCCACGTAGTTTGCGAGAACCGGGGCTGCGACGGAAGTAACAAAATATGGAAAGAAGAGAGAGGTAAAAGCGCCATAGTTGCGAGAAACATGGGAGTGCGACGAAAAGAGTCGCGGAAAAAGGAAAGAGGGACGCCATGGCGCTTTCCGGGTATGTAGTTTCTTCACTTCGCATTTCAACATTGTGAAGAGTAGATTGCAGACATAATACCCCCAGCGGGGGAGCACATACTTGCAGAATCGCTGAGCGACAAAAGAGTCATGAAAGAATAAATATAGATGTCATATTGATTTTTGTTGGGGGGGGGGGGGGGGGGGGAGGGGGGGTAAGGGTCAGGCGATATTCTCACATAATTCAACCGATACTGAGCACGCAACATTTCAAGACTGTGAAGGGCAGATTGCACTCACTGAGCTCTAATATAGAGTCGAGAAAGAAAGAAAACGGTAAAGTTGCCACAAGTAGCTTTTGGGAAGAGATTTTGTGGGCTGGCAGAAAAAAAGGGTCTTGGAGGTCTCGGCAGTCTGGTGTGCAAATCGAATGACAGGGAGGTGAATTGTCTGCGAGGCTTGAGATGGTGTGGCACTGGCTACTGTGGCGGAAACTAGCGGAAAGGAAACCGGGAAGAACGCCATTCCCTATCACTAATTACACTCCAGCCTTAGATAGAAGCTTGTTGCAGAAAGGCTTCTTGCGCTGAGCATCGAACGAGTGGGACGTAAATCTGCACGGGAACATTATATTACTTGTTTTATGAAAGAATTCAATGTTAATTACACCCTAGTCGAAATAGATGCCGATCACTTCAGCTTTGATAGAAGCTTGCAGCAAAGCTTCTAGTATTGGGCATCAGCTGATTGGGAATTAAATGGAATGAAAACATTGTTTAGCTTCGCGTAAGGAAGAACGCAATAAACTCCCTAGTATAACGCTAACTATACGCTTCAGCCTATAAGTTAGAGCCAAGCCACACATGTATTGGACATAGCAGCGTGGCTTCAAAGCCTCTAGGTGTAGATCATCAGCTGATAGCATTCTTAGCTTATGACTAGCATTTTACATTTTATTTCATATCTGTCTCCTCTCTGAAAATCCTTATTGGGAAGAGAGGGGACTATAAACTGATACATACAGAAGGCTGGTGTCAGTATAAATCGGTCCAGTAGTTACCTATATGCGAAAGTGTCGTGTGACTATAATCTACAAACAACAACAACAACAACAGAAGGCCCCTGTGTGTGTGTAGTACAGAAGGCCCCTATACGCTTAATGTGTCCGGGGACGTAAATTTTACTCAAAAAAAAAACAACAACAACAGAAGGCTGCTCTCCCCTATACGCCATGTGTCCGGGGACTTTAATCTACCATCGTACAAGAAGGCTGCCCACCGCCGTAGCTCAAGTGGTAGAGCGTTCGCCTGGCACACCGATGACCCAGGTTCGAATCCCGTGGTGGGCGATATAAAATGTGGCCATTTTCACTGTCCATTTTAGCAGTATGATTGCTCTGGTGGTTCAGTGTTGATTTAGGTCCCCACCCCTCGTTCCATGGGATGGTTATCCCCGTCTGCCATATCGCCAATGGTGGGTGTGGACGTTAAACCTCAATGTTCATTCGTTCGTTCAGAAGGCTGTTCTCGTATGCATCTGAGAGTGTCTGTGATTGGGTGTTACCGTGTAGGTTACTTCTGTTTTTCTTTGTGGTGATTCTGGATTTTGTTCATGACAGACACGGTAATTTGAATGTTTATATTTTATGATTTACTTGTTGGAAATATAATACTGAAACTAATTTTGTAATAAAATGCATAAAATAGTTTCATAATTTTCTAAATGTCATTGTCTGTCAGACCGGAACGAGATTGCTTCAGAGAGAGATAAAATCGTATTAGAGTTCAGCTACTTATTATTTTATTATTCTAGGGCTTATAGTTTTCTTGAATTCCGTTCTATTATTCTACTACCTTGAGTGAGAAAAAGGAGAACCATAAAATTAGCGAAACGTATATTGGTGTTGGTTTCCAACTTTTGTGTATTTTACGTCTTCAGTGTTTCAAGTTTATCTCTCTGTCTCAACGTGTGTGATTGTATAAGAAAGGCCTTTTGATGAATGCGTGTATACGTGAAATTGGAACATTAAAAACTGTTTACGAACTAATATCAAGTTTGTAGGAATCTTCTGAGAATAGAGCTAATTATTTTATAACACGCACAAAAGAAGTTTATGACATCCTGGCAGAACCAGAACTTTGTATGTCCACCAAAACCTTATGGGAATTTTGTTTAAATTGCACGTAAGATACCAAACACAATTCTCTTTCGCTAATTACATTCCAGGATTCTGCAAAGTATTGAGAGACTAAAGAGCCTCAGCTGATTTGGACCAAATCCACAGCAGGGCTATGTTATTGAACCATAGGTCAGTCATCTTGCCTATAACGAAGAAGAGTTCCTGGATAACCGTACAATCCGTAGACGTTCAATGCAGTACAGTGATACTAACGGAGCCTTGGGACGTCTGACGGTGATTCACAACCGGTGTCTCAGACTTTTGACCTTCACTCGAGCATGAGAGGCCTTCCGAGCTTACTTAAAAGCTAGGCAGAATGTAGTGTGGAGCAGCGTTCGCGTGATTCAGTGTTCGACCTCATTCTGTTCGTAGTCCATACTTACGATTCTTTTTCTTTCTTTTTTTTTTTCACGGATTCTCGTGGACTAAGTAATGCGATATAAACCACAGTGTTTACCATATAGTCCCCAAAACAGCATTTTCTACTTAAAAATTAGCTAGTGTTTTCACCCTTGACTCGATTAGTATGTAGTTTTTAGAGACAGTCGCAAAGGATAACTGGCCATTACAAAACTTCTTACGAGTTTTTATGGGAAAAACTTACTCTTTATTGTCTGTGACGATTACATCTAGACATTATATGCTGTTAAATTGACCACCTCAGTCACTGTTTTCTCCTTCCAGTCATCTGCATGGTCTTTATATTTCGTCCTTAAATAATATATGTATGTAACATTTCTCTCAGATATTACAGTTGACATACTAAGCTGTGCCAAGATCGACTGGAAGTCGTCGTTTCCTCGCATTGGACATCTATCTACGTCATCCTTAGTACGAGTGTCCACTCGTGCCTTCACGCTTGATAAATTGACTCCCTTTTAGTGTCGCACCTTTCACGAGCAATCCAGTGTGCATGGAGAAAACGTCGTCCCCAAAGGATTCCGTAATATAGAAGGCATCATTCCGCCAGAAAATCGCAGGCGCGTGCATTTGGACTGCATTAATTTTTTTTAAACGGAAATACTGCTTACGACAGCTAGGGGATGTCACACTGTCAGTCGCTGATCGCGTATGAATATTCCTTTCACGACCACAGGTCCTCAGGGGTGTAGCTATTCACTGCATTTCCACACTTAGACTATGCATGCTATACTATGTCATACATGATGACCACTGAAGAGAGAGGTCAAACGGTTATACATTAATCGGTATGGATAGTCCTTTGGCGACCACAGTATGATATGATACCTGCAGCATATGACATCAGGTAGAACTTATTGAGTGCATTCTTTTCTCCTTTTTTCCACGTGGATTGGATTAGGATTGTGACAAGGAAGAGTTCAAACGACTTGGCATTCAGGATTAAAACATAGGAAAGGGTTCAAACAACTTGGCATTCAGGATTGTGACGTACATAAGGAAGGGTTCGTACGAATTGGAATTTAAGATTGTGACATAAGAAAGTGATCAAACGACATGGCATTTCGCATTTTCGATTGTGACATAAGGAAAAGCTCAAATGACTTGGCATTTTATCATGAAGGTCCGCAGATCACGTCTACGCGCTAGAAAATACGTTTTCATGCCTATCGAACAAACATGGATTACAGGTGTATTCTCACTCCCAAGGTCAAGATAACTGGAGCTGTCCAAAGTCGGTTTGTGTAGGTACTGTGATGTGACCTTGACCCTATGAGGGATATAAAGTCCAAACTTGTATTTAGAGATGATAGATTGATCGTCCATACTTGTTCCGTTTTTGCGTTGATTCTGAGGGTCAAGGTCATTTTAGGCATACAAAACAATAGGTCGTCGTACAGTGGAATGGTTATTTATTTAACCCATAGTATGCAACAACATGGGTTATTTTAACAGACCTGCATGAGAGGTCACTTGAGTGTCAAGGTCATTCTAAGGTCAATGTCAATAAAGGACAAGGTCATCCCAATGTCACCGTTTTTCTTGGCATATTACAACTTTTGCTGTAGTTTTTTTTTAAATAGTACATTTGTATTTGGAGCCGGAGGTCAAGGTCGTCTCAAGGTCAAGAGCATAGAAAGATCAAAGTCGGTATTATTTTTGCATTTAATGCCACCATTTCAGTTGGTTTTTTTCTGGGCACTCGTTTTCATGTTAAATATTGCGAGTTCTATACGGAGCATGTAAGTCATATGGGCTTCTAGAATTTTTTGTTTCTTTTTTTTTTGTTGTTGTTTTTTTGTTTTTTAGGAATCCACAATGCAAAGCACGCATTCACTCTAAGTTATCAACATTTATTTAAAAAAAAAAAAAAAAAAAAGCAAATTAGAATAGAAGTGGTTTCTAGATATTTAAAACATACGCAAATGGGAGATCAAGAAGGTCTGGGTTATAGAAATAGTAACTAGGTCCTCTCATGGCGTGCGTCATATGATAGAAATTTACTATGGGTTCTTGTCTAGTTTCAAACAGTAGCTGGTCCAATAAAGCTGAAGTAAAGTTAAACCATATGGGTAAATTGTTGCAAGTCCAAATTCTCTATATCAATTTTTTTTCAAGCGCCGATAAAAGTCGATCAGCCTGATATAATCTAGCTTAATTAATCGGTTATTTCTCAATGTCTTTTTTTCACGGAGATCTATATTTGCTGCATAAACTCGGTTCGTTTCTTTGTATTTGTCACACGTTCTATTAAATTGGTCGCATCACAGGTTTTTTTAATTTTATTTCGTCGTTAACGATATCCGATTTATTGCGTTGTGCCGACATGCCATGGAGGTCTGTGGTGCGATTACAGAGTCGATATAAGACGAAGGAGCGTCTGGAACACGATGGGACGCGAACTAGAACCATCACTGATAAACAGAAGATATTAGATAACTTGTTTGTATTCTATTAGAAAGCGTGCTGGTTTCTATTGCTGACTGTGGTTGTGGGTTGGGGTGATCTCGCGACCCCAGTCACCAGTGAGACTTGGGCTTAAAACTATGCGGTCTTATCTGCGGCAGACAGACAGGAAATGTAACGTGTACGGCTTTGCCACTGTCCAGACCTGTAAATATAGCTGTACAGCATTGATGTCATAGACAAACGCCCACAACAAAAACAGGCCGCGTAGGATTTCTTTTTTCTTGGCCTGGGCAGGTCCGAGGTGTGACAAACGTTATGTCAATGGAAACGTAATGTTGGTTCAAATAACTTATATTACAACGCAATATAATGCAATACATTACCATACGATACCAGAAAAAAAATGAATAAGCAAATTTGAAGAACGGATATTTAGCCGAATGCAGTGCTTATCAATGTCAAACGGGCTGAACAAAATGTAAGTACACAAAAATGTCTCAAGGACGAGTTAGACAAATATGTTCTCAAAAGTACTGTTATTTTTTGTTGCCATAATGATTCTTTTGCCATTTCTGTTATTTCTTCTCCTCCACTCAGCATTCTGGTAGCATTTACATAGTTATCCCATGCCCATTTCTTGGCACTCTTGGGTCAGTGCTACTGGTTCCAGCTGAGATCAGAAAAGCCAAAAGCCAAAAGTCAGCTCTGAAGGGAAATCGAAGCATTCAGATTCTGGCCGTTCGACTCATAGGATATGTAGTTGGTTGGGGTTGGAGGCCAATGTTTACGGTGACGTTGTTTCGAACAGAAATTAATGTTTGAATTATGATCACAGAGAATTAATGTTTGTTTGATGTATGATCACAGAAATTGAATGTTTGATTTATGATAGAGAATTACTATTGCAATCTAAAGCAGTTGGACGACGATGCAACAATTCTTAGTTGGAGTTGTAGGATATTAGTCGTTTCGGACTTTGTAGTGATGTCTTTCATTGCTTAGAGTGTTATTCAGAACGAGGAGTTTGATGTAAAGACGATTTAATTGATGTTAGCTGTGGTGAATTAGTACCTTCCCTATACCTATACTACTTTAACCAGGGAATCCTTCTTAATAAAAGCGATAGGGAATTAATTGTTTTGGAAGGTTATGGTGATGATTCTAGTGCTGTTACTATTACTGTTGGCACATTTTTATTTATGATTACACTGAAGTTGCATTTCGCACTTCCTTATATCAGTCTGATGATAGAACGATTTTGATGGCTATTACGTCCCATGGTTATTACGTCCCATGTACCGCCTGTGTGGGAATGGTTAATAGCTATCTAGAGGTTGCAATTGTCCAATTGTTTATTACCACCTCCCTAGAATTCGAATAGATTTTATTTTCCTCGCCGCGTCGGAGGCAGTCGGTAGTACTGCTTAGGGGTAATCCGTTTTTCCTCTGAAAATAACCTCACTGGAATGTCCTAGGTCGAAAGGTTTGCACGCTAGACCTAGTGGGCTTATGAGAAGAAAGGAACATATTAAGAGGCAGAAAGGAATTCAGTGTAAATATTAGAGGCAAACGATTCCAGAATGCGCAATGACTGTTGAATTACAGTGCTACTTTTTTTCTGTTGAACACAGCAACACAGCAATAGCAAATGAGCGGTTGCATCTTTCTGGGGTGCCATTTGGTAATGAAATTATTATTTTCAATATATAATAGAACATACACTTTATAATAATGCCACCTTGATAAAATATATATGTAGCTATAGAAAAATTGTTTTATAACAACAGACTACATTTTACGATATATAAGAGAAGTAGTAAGCCTACGCGATCATCACACCGTTTGTTAATATTATATCCAGAAAATCTGTTCTATGTCTACACACTTTATTTTATTAGTTTAGAATTTTATATGCATTAAAAAATAATTATTATTATTGATTTACAAATGGCGCTCACCTCCTCACGTTCCCTTCATCTTCTTCTAAAGAAGACCAGCAATCAAAAGCGGTGAATGGTCAGACAATTGTAAAATACGCAACAGACCATTAAAATTTTAAACAAACAAATAATTAGTATTTAATTAATTAAAAATTAATCGATCATACACTTTTTTTTTCGTCCGCCATTTTATGTCTGAATGTGTTGATCTGGTTGATGAAAGAGAAAGATACTTTGGTTCGATACCTTTTAATGAGGTTTTTAAAGTATGCAGTAGTCGAACACCTGTTTCAGTTTTTACATGATGTTGGTTTGTTTTATCGCATATATGTTTTTAATCCTTGGATGGGTTTTATTGGTGAGACTGATTTTATTTACATCTTTTATCATATTTAAATGTTAACAGTTTAGTCTGATTTTGCTTAATTTTCTGTGGTCCTGGTTCTGCTATTGGCATTCCGGCGGACTCTATGAACACTGAATATCTATCTATCTATAAGCTATTACCAGTCGTTGTCCGTCTGTTTTTTTTTCTTTCTTTCTTTCTTTCTCTCTCCAGTGGCAAAAAAATTATCCGAAATGATTTGCCGTGCTCAGTTGCTTTGCAACACGTATTTCAAAACGTTCTTGTGGACAACCCGCGGGAGCCTGCAACCGTTTTCTTCCTACAAGAGAATGAAGTGTTTAGGATGCGACTCGCGTCCATCTTCAATTTACAAGCAACAATACGAGGTCAATGACGTTTTGCCAAACGTTTGAATCCCGCCTTTGTCGTTGCCTTAGCTTGCTTCTGCGAAACCAAAGACTTGATTTTAATGCAATAATATGAATAAGAAAAATACGTTATTATCTTTTGACAACTGTCGCTCTCTCTCTCTCTCTCTCTCTCTCTCTCTCTCTCTCTCTCTCTCTCTCTCTCTCTCTCTCTCTCTCTCTCTCTCTCTCTCTCTCTCTCTCTCTCTCTCTCTCTCTCTCTATATATATATATATATATATATATATATATATATTATATATAGAAGAAAGCTATTACAAAATATGCATTTTCTTCGAGGATGTTCTACTAATACATTTATTTTCCCGTAATTAAAAATTATACAAATACCCCTATTCGCGTTAAAGTTTCATCAGATAGTATATAGTACAGTAAGGTTTATTTTCTCAGAACGGGTGACGCACCAGATGTTAAAAACCCATTTAGCCTTCCCCGCATCTCTCACCCATCCTCTCACTCTCACTCTCTCTCTCTCTCTCTCTCTCTCTCTCTCTCTCTCTGTTGTGACTGTTCGTGCGCGTGCACGCTTGCTCGTTTTATAGAAGAACAAAGTGAAGGAGACAGGATGCGTGTAACAATATGAAAAAGGTGCACTGTTTGGCAAGTCCCTTGGCACTTGACACGGCTGTTCCTTCCTGCAGCTGCGTCTCAGGGTCACCATCACTACGAAACTGTAGATTAAATCGTTTGTCCGACGCTAATATTCAGACCGTAGTTTCTTATTGCTGAGTACATTTTGCAAGCTACAAAGAATTTGCAGCAGTTCCCCACTTTCAAATGTGTGTTTGTGTTTTCTGTGTGTGTGTGTGTGTGTGTGTACGTGCGTGTGTCCTTGTTTACACGGTGTTATCTGGACAAATCAGTAAACATCTACATAACTTGTATTGACATGCCTACTTGGTTTGACGTCAGAACAATGATCCGTTAGGGTTAGGGCTGGGTTAGGGTTCAAGGTTAGGGTTAGGGTTCGAACAATATAAAGTACTTAAAAATGGGGACAAAATATGACCCATTGTCAGCACAACGTATGTGGCGTTTCGGGAAAGTCATGATAATACTGTGTAACCTCGGCTGTGTGTGGCTCTGTGTGTGGGCATGTAGAAACGACGTTACAGTGACACACTCATGGAATTCCACATGGTTTCTTTTGACTTTTTTAGAAGGCTGCCCTATTTTGACGTCAAAATAGGGTTCCGGTAGAGTTACAGCTGTTTTAGGGTTAGGTTAATGTTAGAGTTAGGGTTTGGTTTAGGGTTAGGGTTAGGGATAGGTTCAAAAATGTCATAATAATGTCACGAAAATGAACAGTGTGTCAAAATAATCCCTGTTTTTTTTTTGACAACAGTCATCAGAATGTCGTTTTTACACAAATGTGTGCGTGTGTGGGTGTGTGTGTGTGTGCATGCGTGCGTACTCGCGCTTGTGTTTCTGTTTGTGCGTTTTTGTTTGGGAGAGGGGTTTTCCCCCAATGATTGCATTCCGTATTTTCTCATTCCCAGTACATTCGTCGTTGTGCTGTCATCATTTTTTTTTTTTTTTTTGTCTTTCTTAGTTTTCTTGTGTCAGCTGTTTGGCAACTGGGTTAGCAGATATCAAAATGTGTGTGTGTGTGTGTGTGTTTGTTTGCGTGTGTGTGTGGTGTGCGCTTGTTTGTACTTACCGTGTGTGTGATTGCGTACATAGGTTTGTTTGTTGTTTGTTTTGACGAATGTGTGTTTCATAGGCTTATTTGTAGACAAGTGCGGCCTTATAGTTTCACGCCACAGCTTCCAAACAATACAATACACTACAATACAACACAATACAATCCTATCCTATCCTATCCTGTCCCGTAACCCGAAGGTCGTAGGGGCACCACAGATGATCGTTTAACCAGCATACTCCATCTTTCTCTGTCCTCAGCAGCCCTGATGGCTTCGCTCAGTGTCAAACCAGTCCATTCTCGAATGTTGTCCTCCCACCTCTTTTTCGGTCTCCCTCTTCTTCTACCTCCTTGCACTGTGCCTTGCAGAATAGTCTTTGCAAGGCCTGATGATCTGGTGACGTGGCCATACCACCGAAGTTTCCGTTTCTTCACCACTGTTAGCAGGTCATCGTGTTGTCCAATGGCTTGTGTGATGGTCTGTCGGACTTCGTCGTTGGTGATGTGTTGGGTATAGGAAATGCCCAGAAGTCTTCTGTAGCACCTCATCTCCATGCTTTGTATTCTTCGTTGGAGATCTGCTGTGAGGGTCCATGCTTCGCAAGCATATAGGAAGATGGAGATGACAAGGGAGCGCAGCAGTCTTACTTTGGAGTGTAGACTGATGGTCCTGTCTTTCCAAATGGGCTTCAACCTTGTCAGGGCAGCAGTTGTTTGTGCGATCCTGGAGAGGACTTCCTGTCGGGACCCATTGTCTGATACAATGGCTCCTAAATATTTGAAGCTATGCACTGTGTCGAGGGATTGGCCTTGGACTTTGATGTCCGTATTGATGCCATTGGTGTTGTTGGTCATCATTTTGGTCTTCTCTGCACTTATTTCCATTCCATAGGCTTTGGAGGTGGTGTCAAGCCTCTGTACCAGCTGTTCAAGTTCTTGTTCCTCTCCAGCCAATCCATCAATGTCATCTGCAAAACGAAGATTGGAGATTGCTCTACCCCCTATGCTGACTGTGCCTTCATGGTCTGCAAGAGCATCCGACATGATGCGCTCTAGGAAGATGTTGAAGAGTGTTGGAGAGAGTAGGCATCCTTGACGCACACCGATTGTTGTTCTGAACCAATTCCCGATGGCTCTGTTGTGGAGGACTGCACTGGTAGCCTTGTCATACAGGCTTTTGATGACTTCAATAATTTTAGGGCTGATGTTGTACACTTTCATTGTTGCCCATAGAGCTGCATGCCAGACTCGGTCAAACGCCTTCTTGAAGTCTATGAACACATGATATAGATGTTGTTGGTGCTGTAGGTATTTCTCACAGATTATTCTGAGGTTGAAAATCTGCTCAGTGGTACTTCGCCCTGCCCTGAATCCTGCTTGTTCTTCAGCTATGATACAATACATTTTATTATTTCAAAAAAAATTACAACAGGCACAGAATCACAGTTTTACAATATATAAGAGGACACAAATATGAAGTTCCGTGCATCTTGTAAACATCATCCAACACACCTCACTCGCAATGCTAAAAATTCTTACACAAAATAATAAAAAGACCACACACACACACACGTACGCACGCACCCACACAAATACGATCACACACACGCAGTAGTACACGTATCGCACACATACAATAGTACAAGTACCACACACAAGCACGCATATCAAGCAAGCGCGCGCGCACTCACTCAGCGTATGCACACAACACACACACACACACACACACACAATACACGCATATCGCATGCAGTTGAAAAAGCCAAGCAGTACGTTACATGTTATATAGAATAAACCTGGTGTCTTAAAAAGGTTGTCACGTGGTAAAACGGCATGAAGAAAGTGGACAAAACCTGGCTTTCAGAGAAAACTTCGTCAGTGGGCTAAGTTGTTGACAGGTAAAAAGGTTTGCAGGCGACTGTCATGTCGTGTTATGTCACAAGACAAGGTATTGTATTGCATTTTGAAGCACATGGGCTTACAATACAACAATAATAACAAACCACCCTTTTAGCTTTACGCGATGCAGGTGGTATCAACTGATAATAGAGCCAGTGAACCAAACCTGCATCAAAACTTTAAAATAAATCGACCTAGGACTTCAACATCAATTCTCCTAAGCCAGTAATGTAATTGGACTAGCTTCTTCTTGATCATAATGAGTATTTTCAAATCTCCCTAGATCATGTCAAACTCGAAGCATTTGCTGATTTTGTAGCATCATCATATCTCCATTGGACAGATCCTCAATGTACACTTCGAAAGACATGAAAAAGGTTGGTTGGTTGGTTGGTTGGTTTATTAATGTCTTGTTCACCAAAGATGATAAGACAAGACATGAAAAACATATTGATATCATGGGCGGTGCGGTGATGGCCTTATTGACAAAATGAATGGACGGTGACGGATAAAGGCTATGCGAACAGAATGATTAAGTTCCCCCTCCCTCACTCCCCTCCCCGTACGATTAGCAATGCCCTCGGTGCCATTCAGCTGCTCGTTATTTGGCCGTTGTACTAACATTTTCTCCATTTTTGTAGTGTCCTTCCTCGAAATCGAACAAGGAAGACTGCATGCCAACAAGCGACAGCAGCAAAGCAAAACGAAAGGAAACTTAACACAATGGCACACAGGGTCTTTCGCGCGCCCTCCCGCACACGCACACGCGCGCGCGTAGACACACACACACACACCCACACACACACACACACCACGCAACACTCGTACACTCTCGCTCTCACACAAATTCAACACATTTTAACAGTATTGACTGACTGCCTCGAATATCATTATTGAAGGGAGGGAGTTAACCGGAATACCCGGAGAAAACCTCAGTAATCTGAAAAGTCTCATACCTAAACCCTTGCGAGATTCGAACCCGCGAAATTCGGCATAGTAAATGGCGCCTCACCAGGTGCGGCCTGAGGTCGCCCCAAAACGGTATTATTGTAAAAGGTTTCACTGTCGTAATTATATTGATCTCGATCTGTATTTTTTTCCAGTTCGTTCAACCAGCTCATCGGCGATCTGAACGCCCTCAGGGAGAAGGATTATGGCGACAAACAGAGAGGAGCCCAAAGGTATTGTTGTTCTTATCTTTTCCGCTTTAAGAATAAATATTTGTGTGTGTGAATTGTCGCATGGTAGCCTTTGTCGTAGGCAAGTCTTCTGTTCAAGACAAGTCCCCTCTTTTGATTGGTTGTCATAGGCTGCAATGGTAGAAGCTGATTACCCCCACCCCCCCTTTCTGCCCACACCATTCCTACCCCTCCTTCCCTCCGCCTCCCCCACCACTACACCCAGCATGTATGGTTGTCATTACCATTTCAGGTGTAGCTTTTGAATAAGATATGTGTGAATTGCTGAATCTCTAAAGTTTTATTTTGGGAAGGAGGGTGGGGGAGTGTACGGTAGAATGTAAATGCCTTCGTATTGCACACTTCATTTTGCTGTGTACGTTCATGTACGTGCGAATGAATGTATAGCTTACTGTTTAGTTTAACGTTTTGTTTAGACGTACAACTTTTAAAAATAGACATCTTATTGTTTTGTTCAGGTCTAGAACTGTTTCACGCCAATAGTGCTTTTTACTATGGGCAATACCCTTCCCTTTATTTTCAATGTTGTTTTGTCTTCTAGTATCATTTCCCCATTCCCAACGCCAAACTGGGTAAAATGATCGTGAGGCGGTTCAATTCAAAGGAGATTAGAAGAAAAAAACACAAACCTGCAAAAGGATGTGATGATACAAAACCACTACAGCAGTAAAGAATGTAGAGACAATCTAGCATTTAAAAGACACGTTCAAATGGGTTAACAGTTAAACATGCTTAAGTTTTGAAACGTAGGTTGACTAATTATGCTGTGTGAGAAATGATGTCATCGAAGATTAAAAAATTGCCTATGGAGTAATGAGTAATATGTAATTGCTTAATGACACTTTGCTTTACTTTGTACGTGTAGTGCCAGGGAACACACGTTTAGTATATTTAGTCTTTTAGGTTCATTTATGTAAGTTCCATCGGGATTCAGTTGAAGTTTGATGGTGTTTTTTATTTTTATTTTTATATATTTATTTACAATTTTTTGTTGGTTTTGGTAAAGCAGTATTTTGTTACCTTTAGCTACACTCAGCATCCCAATAAAGTTACAAATGCGTACGAGATTACTTGAAAAACTTGTAGGTAAGTTCTTTGATATAAATCGCAAGTGGTCGTGAGTTGAGCATTAAAAAGACAGAAAAGCCGTAAAGAATAAGTTCATTAAATAAGAAATAACGTTTGCAAAAACAACAACAACAACAACAACAAAAATAGTATTGTTATTATTCTGAAGGAATTAAAACACAAATGTTTGGTTTATTTAAAACATTTATCAAGTGTTAAACTCTGGTCAAGTTCAAAATGGTAAAGTATAAGTTTATTGAATGCATTTTCAATATCAAATGTTAAAAACATCTGTTTAATCCGCTTTTGAGGAAAAAAAACGACAGCAAATCAGTGTGAAAGAGGGAAATGAATACTATATACGAGTAAAAAAAAATGTTGTGCTATATTATTTTCACCTTAAGATCCATTATTTATTTATTTTTGTTTATAAGAAGACATTTATGTCAACTGATAAATTTTCTATTTATTTCTGATTTTGTTCTCACATTGTTCGCAGTTGTCCAACTCAAGGTTACTTTCCAAATCTACTTAAACAATTTCTTTTAAATAGTGTCAAATTAAGGCATAGTTCGTGTGTTTGAATACATCTGAATTTGTTATTTTGGTTTATAAAGTTCATTTTTTTCCAAATGTATCTTTTCACCAAATAATATTGGACGTATTAGATTTTTTTTTTAAAAGATTGGGGATGACTGATGATTAACTCTATTGATTAGTATTTAGAATGATCTTAGAAAAACCCGTGGTTTGGATAATATCGCGTAAAGCAGTTGGATTTTCTTATTGATAAACATGTCCGACTCACGATCACTTTACCCTGAAAAAATATAGGCACATTGCTGTGGTTGCTGTGCATCGAAACCACACAGATATTACAGCAAACTATTTTTTTTTTCTTTGTCATGATTCGCTCAACAGCCCCCTCCCCGCTCCACACTCCTTGCACTCCACTCCCTCCCTAACCTCCCCATTCCCGTCCTGATATTTCCATCTCATCCTCATAATCCAAACCCACCTACCACGCCTCCCCACCCTCACCTCTCCACCCCATTTTACCATTCCCCCAGTCTCTCCTTTTGTTTGTCTCTTGGACTTGACATGCTTTTGGGGAAATATACATTATTCGAACTGCAGTAAGAGTAACGCATAGTAAATTCCTCCTGTGTCCCGCTTTTCTCTCTGACTGTTTTTTCCCAATTGGCGAAATGTTGATAGGTTGACCGTAACCTCAGGAGCGTACGTAATTGTTTCTTTTTGGGGGTGTGGCTGGACGTTTCCGAACGATCATTTCTCGTTGGTTTCAACGTTTTGTTAGATTTGGTTTTTGATTACATGAAAATTTATGTGACTGTCTCTGTCAGAATTTGAGATTGTAATATTGGATTTAAAAATAGATTAATTTAAAACAAAACTTATTTCAACGTCTCTGTTATAACAACTTGTCCCCATTCTTCTTGTTTAGTGTTTCCGTATTTTGTTTTATTGTTAAAAAGGTTGCAGGAATAATAGTTTTTAGGTGCTGTATTTTGTATTGTTTGGCGACTGATTGTTTGCATGATATTGCTAAAGCAGTTCCATGCATGATTGTGTTTTCGCGTGTGCATTTGAGTGTTTATTTCTTCTGTTTTCAGCTACTATAGATCGTAATGAGTCTTTTATTCCCTTCATTTTTCATTTTTGAGTTAATACTTCACATTGCTTAGTTGACAGCCACCGGCATTAAAATTATTAATAATAGTAATGTAATCTTTTTTTTAAAGCATGTGCTAGTATTATTGGGATGTGGTCCTTAAGTTGATCCCAATTTGGTAAGTAGGATTTGGGGTTGGCAATTGGGGAGTAAAATGGCGAATGCCATGCCACGCGCATCTTTTCTTCTTTTTTTTTTTTAACTTTGGGGGATCCAAAACAGATATCAAATGTTTTAAATTCCCTTAGTTCCTTTAGTTTCTGTTTCTCAGGGCTCTTGGTGGAGTATAGTAGGTCTTGTACCATGGTCTTGGGTTTTGTAATAAGGATGCTGTTTTATTATCTTTTTGGTGGGAGTTAATTTGATTGTTTTCATTTAGCAGTGTATTTTTACATTTTTATGCATGCTATTTGGGACTGTTGAGCGTCAGATTTAATGGAAATATTTTAATTTACAAAATTAACAGTGTGTATACAGGGACAGTTTGCCACGAGAAGAAAGGGGACAACCAATAGCGGATACTGTAGCTTTTTGTGCACTGAATTAACAATGGTGGCATCATAATGCACAAGACTAACCGGCATAAACGTAAACGTGTATATTTGTATTTTTGAACAGTTTACAACGAAAATCTAACAGGTAATCAGCCTGCTAATCTGCCACAAATCGTAACTATGTTTTTGTGTGTGCATTGTTTGCAATGCCAGAAGCTTTCAGTAAATCGAGTCTAGAACTACAAGCGTGAAAGACTGTTTTGTGTACGTACACATAACCTAAGTGATGGCAGGCTAGTTGCCTTTTTTAAATTTTGTAGACCATAGACTGACTTCAAAATTATTGACTGTTGTAAAACCTGATCGAACCAGTGTATACATATTTATGTACCTATACACTAGGCTTAGCCGTGTTGTGTGGTTTTGTGTTTTGTTTTGTAGCTTTCTGTGATACGTTAGTGTGACTGCTCTTTTTGTGTGCAAGGCACAAGATGTCTCTAAAACCAATTGCCCCGCCTCGAGTAAAAGGTCGAAAGAAATTACTTCCAGGCCTGCCTACAACAGTGCGGTACAGCAACCAGAGTTTTTTCACAACTTACTACTCTTCTTGTCCAATTTTGTATCACTCACTAAAATCCCCTAATGCGTGTAAACGAGCCCAAATATCAAGCAGCATACTTGTTTTTATATATTTAACGCCAACAACAACAACAAAAAAGTAACCTTCCTTTTCTTTTCGCAAGTTATTTGCCACCTAAATTAACCTTCCATTTCGCAAATGTCTATTTGAAACTTACACTCTTTCTCTTTTCAATTCCGTGCGTTGTTTTAACGATAGAAGGCTTCCTCAGTTTTTGTACTGCTTGCGGGGCTACACATGGTTGACGGTCGTGCTGGTCAGTGTAATTAGCCTGTCGCCCCAGCCCCTTTATATGCTTTTTGGTGTGACTTACCTACCCTAATTATTTTGCAGTTACGCCCGCTACGTGTGTTGTCTTTCAGATTTTTAGTTTTCAATCTCGGCAACTCACTTTACTTGTCTTGTTGTGCTGGTTTCGTAGATGTGCGTTGGTTAACGATGCTAAAAAATAAACGCTATACTAAGCATGTGTGCTTTTGGATTGCAGTGACGTACTTTATAACTCATCTTTTTTTTGTCTTTGTTTTTTTTAACCAAAAAAACATTTCCTAATTGTCCTCTAGCTCTAGAATAATATTGATGTTGAATAATAGTGATTTTTGTTTGTTTGTTTAAACATGATCTACAATTATTTAAATGATGATGTAGAACCGATGGCACGATTTCGACTTTTTTAAATTAATCACCCATGCGCTAGTTATCTAGAAGTAATAATATTTCATTATGGGATTACTAGATTTAGGTATAATTGTGTAGGCATTTTGACTAAAACAGGTGGATGGGTCTGTTTAAATGTGTAAATGCGCATATACCACATGACAGAGAACTGTACATTATTGCAGTATCGTCACCCTGTTGTAAAATGTGTATGGATCTTGAAATGGTATTAGCTTTAGGATTGATTTCTTGCAATATGCAAGTGCGCATATTACACGAACTCTTTATGTTTTCATTACAGTAGTATTAGAATCCTGATGTAAAATTGCCTGGATCCGAAATATTAATTTGTTGGCTTTAGCGATCTTTATTAACTGTTTTGGATGGTGGGATAATAATTGTTCTCATTCACAAGTGTTTGTTTGTTGTATTTTTCCACGTGTAATTATTGTCATTTCAAGAAGGGTGGGTTAACTTACAGTTGAAATCCACTGTCAAAACCCGGAACAGCAGGATAGGGACTGTAGAGCTAGGATACGATCACATGTTCTCATTCACAAGTGTTTGTTGTATTTTTCCACGTGTAATTATTGTCATTTCAAGAAGGGTGGGTTAACTTACAGTTGAAATCCACTGTCAAAACCCGGAACAGCAGGATAGGGACGGTAGAGCTAGGATAAGATCACATAAGAAACTGTGATGGTAAACGTGAACTGGAGTAGTCTTCTTTCACATGTAAACATCTATAGCGCTAGAGGTTGATTTTCTGTTGTTGCAGAAGTAGGTATATTGTATTTTCTCCATCTCTGTGCATGGCCATTGACGTTACCTCCACGCATGCGCCAATCTATGAAATCCGTCTTATCTCTCCCTATGGTGCGCATCAGTGAAATAATTTGAATCACCTTTAATTCCCAAGCACCTCACATCTCGCCTAATTTCATTGTTTTGAAAATCTTGGCTAAAAGGAGACACCCCATTTACCCCTCCATCCACACACACGCGCGCGCGCCTTCACACACACCTCCCTAAATCTGTTCTGACCTTTTGTTGTAGATTTTTTTTTTCTTACCCACCTTTGGACTCTTTCGATCGGCCACATTGATTTTCGCTTCACGTTGTTTGGCCTGACAATCGCTGTTGATGATGTTGGTTTTTGCTCCCGCTGTCGCATTGAAGCAGAAAATGTCGGCACACTTGCGGAGGCCCTTCCGGGATCAAGTAGGGTCGAAAACTGCCTTTGAAAAGGCCTTTTGGTATCCCGTTGCAGAAGGAAGAAGAGAATAAGCCTCAGATTCTGCGAAAATGAAAGAATAAGCGCTCACATCTTGTAAAAAGGGAAAGAATAACGTTTTCATTCTCGCGGAAGCAGTTTCAATGGAAGCAACTCCGGTTTTGGAGCATTAAATTCTGCGAGAAAGGAAAGAATAAAGATGTTCATTCTTGTGGAAGCCGTTTCAATAAAAACACCTTTCTGTCTTTTTTTACGTCGTTATCTGCCACTTGTGGTTTTTTTTATATTTTACCCGAAAATTGGAGAAAATGATTTTCGAGAAGCAACATTTTCTGAAGTTTTGTAGTTTTTTTCTTTCTTTTTTTTTAATCTTTCCTAATTAGCCTCCTTCTGTCCCTTGCAGCAAAGCCAGCAAACTGTAACCAAAGCTTTCAGGATTATGTTTTTAATCATGTTATTCAATGACTAGTTAAATGTTATAAGTAGGACAAAGAAGACACACTGAGAGGCATTGAATTTTGGAAAGGTTTCAGTCTGGCTACCTCGTCTTTATTAAAGCTAGAGTTCCATGTAAAGTATATATGTGGTGTGTGTGTGTTTGTGTGTGTTGTGTTCTTTTGTGTTTTAAGCATTGAAATAATAACTCTTGCATATATAAGCGTTTGTAAAATGTTGCCATCATTTCATAGAACGATCATCTTTGCGGTTTGAAGATAGTCTCGATGAGCAATTCTTTGGGGCTTTCTTTTCTTATTCTTCATGAGGAACAGTAAGTTGTTGATATTAATGCCATTTTCTTATGCTTCTTCTTTCCATGGTGCAATCTCCTTCATTATCTTGAAGACCCTTCATAGAATGAGTATCTTTGCGGTTTAATGGTCTCTAAGAATAGTTGCTGTGGAGATTGTTTCGGTCACACGTAGCCTGAATCATCATCATCATCTGACACTATGGATGTGTTTTACTGTCTTGACTCGATCCTTTGCTCTGCAGCTCACTTCCCAGCGGGGCTGGTTGCCAGTTCGTTCGATGCAAGCAGTCAAAGCATTTTAATTAGAGGTTTCCTGCATATGTTTTATTCCACTTTACAACCGTGCAGCATCCTCTTGCCATCCGCTCTCGTTCCTTTGAAGATAGCAGTGAAAAGTTCTTTTGAAGATAATGGTTAAACCATTTTTGTACCTTTCTTTTTCAAGTGTCTTCACGCAGTCTGCAAATGCTGTTGTCTTATTTGGGACCGCTGGAAATATAATTTTGTTCATTCGAACCAAGCGAAACAATGTTGAAAGCACAATGTTTTTTGGTTGTTGTTTTTTTGGGTGGTGCCATTAAATAACTTAAGAGTTTTGGCTATCTGTTTTTTTTTTCCTCAAAGACGATACAGCAATAATTTTTCCCTTTATATGTCAGACGATTATTGTCCTTGGCAATCTTTGCCATTTTCAAAGCTCAGAATTGTCAGGTGACTGATCTGAGTTTTTCCAGACACATGCAGTAAAGTACATTGTTGGCACCCCATTGCTGCCTCTCCAAACTGTTGCCATTGAACAAAAATAGACGTCAGAATCACGCTTCTCGAAGCACTGGTTTATCTCGCATTATCAATTATCCTTATCGCTGCGTTAATTGCCCTCGTCACACTCAAAGCATACTAATTTTCTACACCCAAAGTCAGCCAATGCTAGGACTTGGACAAAGAATGGTAATTTTGTACACATCTTTAATTCCCCTTCTCTGCACGTCAGTCCTTTGCTTATTTTAGTGTGCTAACAACATCTACCGTCTCTCAGACGTGAATATTCTTGGCAAACATGGTGGTTATGCAGTGTATTCACACCGCTGATTTCTTTATCCCCACTACAAAGAAGGGCGATTTGGCTTCATACATGTAGCTAGCTTTAATGGTCTGTTTGCATGGGCGTTGAACTTGAAAAGCGTTCAACGGAGATGAAAGGGTACGAGTCTAGATGAACAGCTTCATCAACGCTTACAAAAGGGGTCCCGCTGGAGCTTTCCTGTTGAAGAAGCTGATCTGATCACCGCAGCTCCTTTGCACAATCGACGATACGCGAGTTTTGTCCTTCATTCACCATCGCTGCATTCCCGCTCCCACGCCAAATAGCGGCGATTTTCTTTATACCATAAACGCGGGCACTGTCCTCTCTAAACCGTGCGCGTTCTTGGTCACTTGCTTTGTGATGTTGTTTATTCCCACCCAGTCGTTGCGATGAATTTCTGTAACGCTTCATTCACTGATGTGGCATCGCTTGTCAACTACTGTCAAGGGCTAGTCAGCGAATTCTTGCACTGTGGGGTATTGATTCTTAGTTCACGAGCTTTGAATACGGCTTTCCTACGACTCTGTCTCATTGTCTGTACATCCTAGAAGAACCTACCGCTCTCTCTTAGAATGGGCACCGTTTATGCTTAGTTTAGACATAAATTAATGAAACACACATTTTACTCTTAGCAGTGTAGAGTATCTCATATATACGATCGTAGAAGAATTAACTCATAGCTGTGTAGCCTATCTCATATGAGATCGTAGCAGATTTAACTCATAACTGTGTAGTCCATTTCATATGAGGTCGTAGCAGATTTAACTCATAGTTGTGTAGTCCATCACAGATGAGATCGTAGCACATTTTACTCTTAGCCGTGTAGCTCATCTCATATCAGATCTATAGCAGATTTAACTCATTCCTGTGTAGTCCATCTCATATGAGATCGTAGCACATTTTGCTCTTAGCCGTGTAGCCCATCTCATATCGGATCCATATCACATTTTACTCTTAGCTGTGTAGCCCATCTCATATAAGATCCTATCACATTTTAATCTTAGCCGTGTAGCCCATATCATATCAGATCTATAGCACATATTACTCTTAGCCGTTTAACCCATATCCTATGAGATCCTATTACATTTTACTCTTAGCCATGTATCCCATATTATAATAGATCTGTAGCACATTTTCCTCCCCACTCCCAACCCTTATTCCATTCCCAATCCATGCCAACTCTAGTTCTTCCGTATTATCACTTTGTCTTGTGTAACGTTTGCTTTCTTAGTTTCACTTACTTCAGATGGTTTTTATAGACCTTCCTCACGAACATCTTAGTGTAACGCTTTTGATAAATGGTCTTTCTCTGAACTCGACGTGGTTTTCGATCAGCATGGCACCCATCCTGTATTGGTTATGTATCATTTTGCTAATAGAAAGTTAATGAGGTTTTTTTTTTAAGCCTTGTTTATATTTTTAGGGAAATTTATCTCAGTCCATGTATTTTACGAGAGTTTGACGACTGGATCACTACAGATTGTTCCGCATTGCACAAGAACTTCTAATGCTGTTTAACACAATACTATCGATTGTCATAATATCATGATGTCAAGATTTGCCCTGCTTGGACAAAGAATAGTAATTTTATAAGGTGATATTCTGAATTAATGCATGTACGTTTAAGGTTAGGTGGGTTCGACAATTTTCCATATCTGGTTTTTGACACAGATGCATAGCAGTGTGAGCCTATTTACTCACCCCTTCCACCCCCGGCCTTTAACCCCCTCCCCCCCCCTCATCTCCCCCCCCCCCCGAAAAAAATCTAGAGTTTTGCAAATCTGTGCGAGATGATGAGTCCTGAATAGTTCAAAAATGACATCGAACAAAACTGTTCGTCCGTCTCGTTACGGGGACACCTTTACCTTTATCTACAACTAAACTAATTAATACTGACAATAATAAAGATTGTTATTGGAACCTTAATCTTAAAACTAATTCAATTCATTTAGAAAACGAATTTATCACTGCCCTGTCTATGTACTCTCCTCTCGCCCCCACCCTCCCACACTCACCTAACCCCTCCCCCTCTCCCCTGCCCCCGTTAAAAAAAATCAAGATTTTTGCAAATATGTGGGAGATGAGTGCTAAATAGTCCAAAGATGACATTGAAAAACAATTGTCCGTCTGTACGCCGCCCGCTGTCCGCCGCCCGTCTGTGCAAAACTTACAAGTGGATTAATATCTCAGTATGGACCCTGTAAGCAATGAATAATTAACTAACTAACCTATTTCAACTATCACAGCCAAACTTGGTAAGATGGTGTATACCCATGAGATCTCATAAACGATCAGTGAATTAATGACTTTACGTCATGGTCACAGGGTCAACAAATGTTAGTCCAAAAAATGACAAATTTTCACAATATTTTCACTTTTCTTTCTAGGTTATTTATATTGAACTTATGATTTTTGGATGCATGATAGATATCAATGAGACACACATACTTTACAAATTTGGTCAACCATACTCCAAGGTCACGGTCACTGGAGCTGTCCAAAGTCGGTTAGTATAGGTACTTTGAAGTGACCTTGATTCTAAACTATGAGAGATACAAAGTCCAAACATGTTGTATTTAAAGATGATAGATACATCTTTCAAATATGTTCCGTTTTTGCGATCAAATATGTTCCGTTTTTTACATTGATCTTGAAGGTCAAGGTCATTTTAGGCCTTGCAAAAACATATAAAAATAGTAATCGCACAGTAGAACTGCGGTTTATTTAACCCATCGTATGCAACAGCATTGGGTTATTTGATCATACAAGCATGAGAGGTTACGTGAGTGTCAGGGTCATCCCAAGTTATAATGTTCAGCATTGCGACAGAACTGGTTAATGGTCTGCAGCCCCACAAAATCAATTGATCATCTAACACAACCTTTGCATCTTTGTAAGAGACGTCAATTTTATGTGTGGAGTTGCATTGGAGATTTAAATTTTAGTTCCCGAGCAAAGCTGAGGAACTATTGTCCAAGCCCTTTTTCTGAAACTAATAAACGGATTTTTTTAACCTTTTTTTTACAATTTATTTTATATATTTTATTTTTTTAAATTAATTAATTAATTTTTTTATTTTATTTTTTTATTTTTTAAACAAGTAATTATTGAGTCAAGAGGCTCAAGAGTTCTGTATTACAGTTGATTCAATACAGATCCATTCAACATTGCGCAAGAATCATTATTGCTGTTCAGCCCACTTTTATTCTTCAGGTATAATAAAGAGTATCGAAGGTTGTCCCAACATATGTTGTCAGATTTAAAACAATTTTTGCAGAGAGCCGTTTTCTATTGACTCGGACAGTCCGTCTCAGGAAATGTTGCACCTTTCCCTTTTTTTTTCCTTCTTTTTTTTTCATCTACTCTGTCCTTTCCACTCTGTTTGGACGTCTGTGCTTGAGCTAATACCTGTCATTAGATTGAACCCTTTTTAAGCCTTTCACAGACAAAATTATTGACATTTCCTCGCTGAAAGAAAAATTGTTGGAATAGGTTAAATAATAATAATAATAATAATAATAATAATAATAATAATAATAATAATAATAATAATAATAATAATAATAAAGTGCCGATCTGAAGCTACCAAATTTACATTTCTTTTTTTTTTTCATAACATTTTACTGCGTTTACGATTGACGCAATTTGTGTGGGTCTGTGCGCGTATTTGCGCGTGTGGTACGTGTCCGTGTGTGTGTATGCAGGGGCGAGCGCATGCGCGCGTGTTTGTATATTAACACTTTTGACCGGTGTGTGTGTTGTTGTTGTTGTTTTTATCTTACAAAATAATAAACACATTTGACTTATTTTCTGTATACTATATAGACTGATGCAGATTGATTAGAATTATGGCAACTTTTCATGACAGTGCATGCCATGGGGAGTTTTTCCCCCCGGTGAGGCAGTCTGTGTGTGTAGTACTTTTTGTACGCATTCAAAATGATCTAATAATAATAATAATAATAATAATAATAATAATAATAATAATAATAATAATAATAATACTGTAATAATAATAATAATAATAATAATAATAATAATAATAATAATAATAATAATAATAATAATATTAATAATAATAATAATAATAATAATAATAATAATAATAATAATAATAATAATAATAATAATAATAATAATGATAATAATAATAATAGTAGTAGTAGTAGTTTTATGTATATATAATTTGTGTTTTGTTTTGGTTATTTCCATTTTACTTCGCAATTGCCCATTGCATAATAAGACTAGAGAATTTTGTTAATTTAATTATTTAAAGACATATTTCATGAAATTGAATATGAAAAATTGATGACAGTGTTTTAAATATATTTAGGGCAGTTAGTGTTTGTTTTAAATTAATTTAAGACAATACAATTTTTGTGTTAAATTATGTTTTAACAATTAAAAAAAAAAATCTCGTTTCTTAGATTCTGTTGTAGTTAATCTTGATTTTGTTTAGAGTGCGTCATAATTTTGTTTGTTTTTTTTAGCTGAAGACCATGCGTTATTTAATGAATTTAAGATCGAAATGTTTGGTAATTAACAATGAGTGTGTGTAATAAATATGTATAATAATAATGAGGACTATATATTTTTATTCATTTAGGCCAGGTATATTTCTCTGTTTTTCCAAAATTATAGAGTGTTAGACGATGTAAAAATCATTGATTTTAAAGAACTCTTTATTTATTCTGCATGTTTACGTTATTGCTTTCATATAGATGTCATTGTTATTTGTATTTTAAGTTATTGTTGTTGTTATGATGATGATGATGATGATGATGATGATGATGATGATGATGATGATGATGATGATGATGATGATGATGATGATGATGATGATGATTAACATAAGAATGTTTACGTTATAGTTGCTAAAGTATTATTCTAAGAGGTTTTTATTTTTCGCCCGCTACGTTTAAACATTTACATGAAATGTCTTACCCCACGGGCATTAACCTCGATAGCATAGCGGACTCTACGAATCTATAATTTGCCAGGACCCGCTGTGCTATCGAGGTTCCACTACGGCTGCGCTATTGAGGATCCATTCTAACTCGGGTGATGTAGTGTGGACCCACCGCCGTAGCGCTCAGTGGTATAGATGACATTCAGCTGGCACACCGATGACCTAGGTTCAAATCCCGCGTTGGGCAAGATAAAGGGGACTTTTTTTTTTCTTCTCCCCATAGACCTTTTTAGTCGTATGATTGCTGTGATGGGGCAGTGTTGATGTAGGTTCCTACCCCTCTTCCCTGGGATAGTTGTATCTCCTGATAGCCATATTTCCAATGATCAGTGTCGACGTTAAAACTTCAGTGTTTATTCATTCTGTCGATTTATTGTACTGCTTTAGAGTAAACCTTGTGCTGCTTGTATTTTGTTTTGTTATTGCTGCATGCCCTTTATATTCGGAATACGCGCGCGCACATATACACACGCACACACACATACACACACAAACTAATTGCAACGTTAAATATGATGTTATAGGAACAGAACGTATTGAATTTTACTGGTTAAGGATGTTTGCATTATCGTAATTTGGTTTCAAACATAGAAACTGTAACTGTTTATTTATTATTGGTCCGTTCAATCTTTAGATAATAATTCGCTGCTCAATGCTATTTATTTTCTTGAAGTTTCCATTCAACCTCGACAAGCACACATCTCATTTAAGATTGTTTATCGTTATCGTTTGGATATTTTTATTTAAAAAAAAGAAATAGAAGAATATATTACGAAGGATAAATACACTTTGTTGATTTTAATGAGACATTTTAATAAGGTAAAAAGAATACTGGGCGATTCCTGTCAAAATATTGTTTTTTGCAATTTTGAGAACATTATTTATAACCGTGGTTATTATTTTAATGTGTAAGCGATGTGTTCAATTATGAATATCTTTGGGGGAGGTTCTTGCTTTAGCTAATGCTTGTCTAACAGTTGACTTTTGTTTATCCTCTACCCTCAGGTCAAGCGCAGATGGATCGTCGCATATAGCACCGCAGGTCGATAAGGAGTTCGAGGTAGTCACATTGAATGATTTGGATCTCGTCGCCACCTTGGGTATCGGAGGCTTCGGTCGAGTCGAGCTGGTCAGTATACGGTCAAATATACATTGCCTGCATGTACACTATTTCTTACCTGCCTAGTCAACGCTGAAGTTGATATGTTTTACAACCAATGCCTTACATCATTCCCCGAATGTCAGTAGGGTGTTCAGGTTGAAGTGTGTACTATCTTGTATGCTAATTACAGATGTGGTCGGCGCATTGCATTTGATGAAGGTTAGAAAATATCCAGTTATGATCTATCATAATAATTAACAGTGAAAATATCTATTGTTAAAGAAATTGCACTCGAATCCAATCCACTGTTCAAGTGTATAATTCTCATCTCGCCGTCGAAGAGGTATGATGGGGTCGCAGGGAAATGCGTCAGTGTATTATGAAAAAAAGTTAGTCTTGTGCTTTGAACTTCGCTTTAGAGGAAAGGTGAGTATTTTAAAATGAAATACATGAAATAAAATGAAATGAAATACTATAAGATCCTGTGGGAACGTCTTCCCAAGAGGTGTGTAGCAATTTATTTGAAAAACGTGGCTCGGACTACGTTTTGTTTCTTCTCTCTTAACTGATAGCAAAGTGCTGAAATAGGTGCTTTGCTGATAGTAATTTGTCGGTGCAGGTGCAACTAGCCGGAGACAGATCCAAGACGTACGCCCTGAAGTGCCTGAAGAAGAAGCACATTGTGGACACACGGCAGCAGGAGCACGTCTACTCTGAGAAACGCATCATGATGGAGTCCAAGACGCCATTTATTGCCAGGTATGGGTTTTTAGCTTGTAATCCCGCTGTTGATGATATTGTTGTTTGTTTTGCTTTTTTTGACGTCGTCATCATCTTCTTCTTTTATTCTCCCAATCGCTTAATTATTATTTCACTCCGAAGAAAAAGACGCAACTCTGTCTCTGTCTCTGTCTCTGTCTCTCTCTCTCTGTCTCTCTCTCTCTCTCTCTCTCTCTCTCTCTCTCTCTCTCTCTCTCTCCCTCCCTCTCTCTTTCTGTCTGTCTCAAAATTGATTTATAGAATAGTTTTACTTTCTAGAGTCCATATAATAAATGGAACTCTCTACCTTTACGTTTAAGCCATAGCTTGTATATTCCTAAAATAAATAATTATTCCTCGTATAGTCACCGATCTTCAGTGTGCGTGCGAGTGATTACGTGTGTGTGTGTGTATTTGTGTGTGTCGAACCGAATTTCAGCGAATGTACCAGGGAGTAGTATACTGACAAAGGACACACCGGGTAGTAATTTGCGGACTTGCAATAACCGACACTCGGGCCAGACACTTGTCTGCCGTAGTCTCCATGGCAAGCACTCCGCTTTGGTACTAGATCTGTCAACGCTGTACTAGAGCTTGTCATCCTACCGTTTTCTCTCCTAGGAGCAATTCCTGGCCAATGGTAAACAACCCTTGCGGCCAGCAATGATTATTTGAGACCGCTCCAGTCACAACCATCCTCATTCATGGCGTGGACAACTGTATTTATAATCAAGAACCGTTCTTTGATCTCTGAAGGTCAGAATAAGTCGTGGCAGCCTAGCGTTGACGTTTCTTGTTCTCTATTGAGGGTTAATTATCTGCTTGCTGTCATTGCAGGAGGCTTAACTGCATCGTAGTTTCTGTCACGTCCTCTTGCATTCTTAGCTCCTGCGAGAAATTGGCAGCACTACTACGTTCATTCCTTTTCTTTGAGAAGGTGGTAAGAATTGCTGTCACGTCTGAGTGCTTGCTGACAAAGGTGCTTGTGTGCTATCAAGACAGCAAATATTTTGCACTAATAATGTCACCATAACATCTGTCATACCTCAGTGCGTTGCTGTCTAGGCAGCCGCATTGTCACAAAAAAGCTTGCACGACAAGAAAACTAATGCACGAGAAAATAGATTCAAGATTACAGCCTGAGTGAAAACTGCGTAAGGATACTGAAAATTTATGTTCGACGTTTAGAAAATCGGATACTTTAACCAAATCGAGAAAGAAGTACCAGCTTGATCAAATTAATAGTATATTCTTAAGCTGTTTAGCTCCTCGCAACGGGTGGAAACGAGATCTAATCGACTTGTGTCACAGGACGCGTCGTAGTATCCTGGTGGTGGGGTTTTGCTGGTCTCTACTGCTAGTTTGCTCCCGATCATCACATTATAGGCCTCAAATGCTAATCGTATTTTCTCTCTTCCAAGTGTCAAAGCAGTTCCTATTATGAAAAGCATCTTCACTGTTCTCATATACTTAATCGGAAGAGAATTTAAACCAAGGTCTAACGCACGCATGGACTTTTAGAGTTCCTGACACTCATGTCCTGAACAGGTGAGTGCCAGATACATAAAATACACCCAGCAAGCACTAAGGTCAAAAGATCCCATCATTTTAGTTGTCAGGGACTTTAGACTTTAGACAGCAATTTGGCGCCCGGGGCGGCTTGAGTTAGAAGTGTTTTCAGCCATAGCATTGAGCCGCTAGCTATTCACACTTTTCTGCTATCCTATGCACCAACGGGAATCCCCTCAATGAAACATACTTCCGGTTTCTTTCTCCGCGTGCTTTAGTGAGTTATTTCCAAATATTCAAGAATAATAACATGTGTCACTGGCCACCGGTATCGAACCCTCACATATATATATTTTTTTGCTGCCGTTTATTATCCCTTTCTATCGCCAGTGGCGCGCCTAAACCCTACCTACCTAACATTATTTGTGAATTTTTGAAAAATATTCGGAAACACATAACGCCCAGATGCTGGCTCGAACCCACACCTGTCAGGCGCCATTGGTTTCTGGCTTGTGGACAAGGCAAGTTAGTCCCGCCTTAGCCCACTTGGCCACAACGCTCGCCTAACATAGTCAACTACTTCGTGTTTTGTGAAGGTTGCGACGGCGAAGCTATGGAAAACTACAAGAGTCTTCAGGTCCTGTTTCACTTTCTGTCGATGATCGACGCACCTCCGAAGTCGCCACAAATACAGGCCTCTACGATTGTTTTTTGCATCCTTTCACTGAGCATGTACTTCCTCCACCGTTTTTATACTTATCCCACTCGTTTTCTGGCTCTAACAATCGTCGTTTTCAGCAATTTGCCATATTTAAAAGTCATGCATCAAGCTTTGATAAAAGCAAAACAAGCCAGACCGGAACTTGGTTTCATGCTAACCTCGTTTTAATTTATAATGGCGATACCCACGAGTTTTTTATGAGAGGTGCCGGAAAGTTGTGAATATGAGCTGGTAAAGCGGCAGATACGAAAAACAAAACAGTTGAACACTCTATTTTTGGGGGCCATAACAGAAGGCCTTACACTCACTCGTTTTGTCTATCTTTGAATCTCGAAGCAATTCCTAGTGTGCAATTTTTTTTTTTTTGGGGGGGGGTCTGTTCATTTAATATTCTCGATTGAGGTCGTTACCGTAGGGCCTGACACTCGTATTTTCTATCTTGAAGTTTGGAAGCAACAGATCCCCACAATGGGATAGCGCTAGGAGAGTTGGTCTCTCTTGCACTTTCCTTGGGTGTCATCACAGTGGACCTGACACTACTCGTATTTTTTCTTCCAGTGCCAGTCCCGAAGCAATTCCCTTTATTAGTTTTACTAAGCTTTCCTTTCCCAAGAAGTGCGTAATTGCAGATTATACAGAAGATGTCATGATGTAAGAAGTTATCTGTATAATTATTTTGTTGTTTGTTTGTTTAGTAAAACGTTTGGTGTAATTCGCTACAGACGCATCAGCATTTCAACAGATTTCAGCGCGGAAGTTTTTTTTTTTGTATAACTAGTATTCCCATGTTTTTGAAAGTTTAGTGCTTTAAATTCCCACTGTCGCTGTCTTTCTCCTTTGTTTTTCCTCATTCCTACTCTGTTCTATCAATCTACTATACTAACTTCTTCGCTAGAACAGTCACTTACCTTTTTTCTTGAAAAATCTTTCAAAACTCCTCATTTGTGTTTGAGTTCTGTTGGGTCAACTTGGGAATGTTGGACGCTTTCTGGGAATGGTCACTAGGGCTTCCTATGATATTATTATTTAGCAATGTAGGCAATTTATATGTATGTGTTTTGTTGATATTTTATAATGATGTTTATATTCTATTTTGTTTTTGTAAACGGGGGTTCGATAAACTAGAGTAAAGCCTCAGCGTCCCCTGTGTGGGATACCTTTATTTTAAAGTGACCGGCTGGTGGAGTACCTTCAGTGTTTCCAATAGGGTTGTTTCAGCAGATCTTTTATACGGATAGGGGCGAGTCCTCTTTCAGCTAAGTTGTGGTCCTGATTCGGCTCTTTGCAGTCCGCTGGAGCCTGTAAGCAATGAAAAACTAACAGATTTCAGTAAAGGCAGCTGTTCTGTTTTAAAACTAACAAATTTCAGTAAAGGCCGCTGTTCTGTTTTAGAATTCACCAGGCCATCGCCATCTCTAAATAAAAGGAAGCAACAATCTTGGGCAAGCAATACTATGGAGACATACGAGGACGCGACCCAGCTACAAATTTGTGCCAGCTGAAACCCTGGAGAATAATCTTCATGATTCTCGGAATTGCCTTGTACCGCTTGACTGTCTCTGGAAGAAACGTTTTTGTCAGAAAATCGTTTTTACCCATTTATCTGCAGCTCAACCATGCAGCGTGACTGACCCGTTGAAGCCCACTCTTCCGTCAGTACTGAAGAGGGCAGTAGGCCTCAAAAGGCTCGGTTACGCTGTATTGAGCTCTGCTTCTTCGATTGAAGACTTTACCGAAGTTGTTCATGTGTAGGACTTGACAGCTACTGATGAGCGGATTTGATATTTCATGCGTATAGGCTTGACTTGATAGAGGTATATATTTTGGTGTCCGTTAAATAAAATAGTTTGTTTTTTTTTAAAGTAAGTTTTCAGTCCGTCTTGTGTCGTGATTTTGAATAGTTCTCGTCAATGTGTAAGATTAGGTCTTCACTAGAGGCGGCGTGAAAAGTAGTTCGGGGCTGTGGAATCGACCTTTTCCACATTTCGGCCGTCACGCATGCGCAGACGGCATTTTCTCACATTCAGCGGAAGCGGGTAGTGGGAAAGAGTGTGGAAAAGGATTTGTAAACAAACCACCCTTTGCATGGCGAAGCGACAAAATGAGAAATAGGTTTACTTTGTTGCGTGTATAATACTCAAGGCAACGCGATAGAGACAAGGGAATATATGTTTTCAAAGACTAAGGCGAAGGAAACTGGCAGTACTCTGCTCACAAACGACGGATCCTTGACGACGATGTGTTTACTGCTGAGAGAGGCGAGGTCTTGCCACCTTTCAAAGTTAATAAAACGATCAGACCAGTGGTTGGTGTGGTGGTTGGCGATGACAATATAAAAAAGGCATTTGGGGAATCTTAATTCCTCAAAATCACCAGGTCCTGACGGCATTCATCCCCGTGTTTTAAAAGAGTTAAACAATGAATTAGCAGGACCACTGAGCTTTCTTTTTAATAAAAGCTTAAAAGAAACCGTGAGGCCCCAGTCATGGAAGGAAGCAGAGGTTAGGCCAATTTTTAAGAAAGGTGATAAAAGGATGCCTGGCAACTATCGACCCATGAGCTTCCTCTCTGTGGTCTGCAAGCTTTTTGAGGGTTTCGTCGGGGATACCTTGACACAGCACCTTCAGATCACAATCTCCTATCGAACAGACAGTGTGGATTTACCAGTGGCAGATAATGCGCAACTCAACTACTTACGATAGTTAACGACTGGATGATTGAAATCGACGAGGGTAAACCTGTAGACGCAATTTATTTGTACCTCCAGAAGGCGTTCCATTCTGTGCCTCATCGAAGGCTTATAAACAAATTAGAGGGTTATGGAATAGGCGGGTCACTCCTGCTATGGATCAAGGATTTCTTGGCTGATCGTACACAGTTTGTTAAGTTAAATAATTCCTCATCGGCAAATAATTAAACCAGTTTCAAGTGGTGTGTCCCAGGGTAGTGAACTTGACCCTCGCCTCTTCATTTATTACATGAATGATATGCCTGATGTGGTCAACTGTGTGGGCCAGATCTTTGCCGATTACATTAAAGCCTACAGTTCCGTGTAGACTGAGGAGAGGAAACAGGTTCTTTAAGAGAGTTTAGACAGTCTGGTCCAGTGGACCGATAAGTGGCTGTTGCGTTTGAAATGTACCAAATGTAAGGTGATTCACTTTAGTAAGAAGAACCCAAACTATGACTACTTTATGAACGGTGACGTAACCACCAAATTGTTGGAAATAAACAGAATATCAGCGCTGTTAATAAGATCAATCACGTTTCAATTCAAATAAATAATGGTCCCTCTGTTCAAGGCTCTTGTACGTCCCATACTCGAATACGGGAATATGGTGTGGAGTCATAAGTTTCAAAGCATATCAACAAGATTGAGGCTGTACAAAGACATTTTACCAGGTGCATCTTAGGGCTAAAGGACCTCAGTTACGATGATAGGTTAAAGTGCCTTCGGCTTCCGAGCCAAGAGTACAGGCTTCTAAAAGGAGACATGATTGAGGTGTTTAAAATCCTACACTACACAAAACCACAAGGTACCTACAATGCAGAATTGAAAGCTCTAAAACCCGAGGTCATGAATATAAATGAAAAAACAAACAAACTATTCATACTAGTTTATAACAGCACTTTTTCATTAACAGTTACTAACACATGGAACAGTCTGCTAACGGATGTAGTCACAGTTGGTACCACAAATGCATTTAAAAACGGCCTAGATACATTTTTGCCTAACTCGGTCTACTCCACTAATTTGGATGGAGATTCCCCTACCCCATCACTCCGTGATTGGCAAAATTCATCAGACAACTGAAGCCTGAAGCGCCAGTGTGACAAATAACCAGTGTGCTCTTAAACGCTCGCCTATCTAGAGGGCGAAAGGCTGATAGCCTACGATGCCATCACTACTATACTATACTAGGATTCTTCTCATGTTACCAGATTCCTCTAGGAAAGTAAATTAAAAAGCGACATACAGACGAACATTGTGGCTGAAAGCATTGCAACGCGAGACGCGAAAACTTCTTGTCAACCAACTCAAGATCAAGAAGTTGAAGAAATGCAAGGTGTGTGATCGTTATTTTCTGTTCTTCCTATAAGTATAAGCTGCACAACACAGCATAGGTTGGTCATACTAAAGTCAATGCATATATGTATGTAGTTTTACTTGCAACAGTTTTAAAATACATACAACTTTTTCCACTTTCTCATGCATACAATGATATACGATTCAAATTTTTTTTTAAAGTCAGAGTATATTACATATTAGCAAAAACATGTCTTTTTTGTACATTTACTTTTAAATGAATTTCATTATATTTTCTTTTTATTTATTTACTTTTTGTAGGTTGAGAATGGAGTTAAGGTGGGGGAGGGAATGGGGTATAGTACATTTTCTCAGATTTTATTTGATAATTATAGTCATGTTATCTCTCTCTCTCTCTCTCTCTCTCTCTCTCTCTCTCTCTCCCTCTCTCTCTCTAATTAAATAATATTTATTGCTTATTGGTCTAGTAAGTTTAAATTTTCAAAACTGGTCTGATTTTTCTTAATCCAAATATGATCAGTGTTCATAAGGATGATAAAAGGTGAAAATATATAGAACTTGCATTCAAAAACACAAAATGCACAGTTTTCAAAGACCATTATTCAGAAAAAAGTTGAGGCACTTTCTTTTGTATTTTTATTACTATTATTTATTTTTTAGCTACCATCATTCATTACCAAAACATATTTTTATTAACAATCATTAAGAACATTTTGTGTGTGTAAGTGATTGCAGACCCACATTTGTATGGCAATCCTTTAGACTCAACACCGGCGCGCTCTCAATAAATATATTCACAGCCAGTGTAAGAAATATCTCTTCCTCATACAGTAAATACATTTACTAAATATGTAAATTAAAGCCTGGATCGAAAAATATACGACTTAAAAGGGTTAATGACAAGAGCATGACTAGTGGTATAAAATCTGTACTCTTCAAATAAAACATAGATAAGTAACAATAACGTAAATGTGCATGAACATTTTCTAACCGAGTAACAAAGTTGAAATGTAAGGGTGAAAAAAAATTAATCGCTGAGAGATGAAGTAGACTGTCGCATTTTAGGTGGACACGTCTGGGACGAGAATGGAGTCTTTTTCAGATGAAACCGTTACTTTGAAGAATTAATGTTGCCTGGCCTTCGAGGCGACCTGAACTGAATGTTAAATAAAGAAGTTTACATCTATACTTTTAAAGTCACGACATTACATTCTTACCAAGCAATTTGGAAAGTGTTTTAACTTGAGCAACAGGATTTGGCGGATTCTGCTAGGTGGTGCGTTGTTTGGGGAAACAAATCGTTGTTAAGAAACATGTCTAAATATTACATTGTTTAACACAATGTGATAGATAATGCATTATATAGGTAAATTAAAAAAAGGTTCATTCGCAACAATGCCTTATTTGCCTGTCACGTGGGGTTTATGGGCTCTGCACAATGGAATTATGGACCCTCACGTTTATTCGGTGGGAACTGCTAGTAAGTCACCCTATGAATTACTTTAATAAATTTATTTGTTTAGCTCGTTCTGTGTTAAGGTTGGGGTACAGAAATAGATAGAAAAATGGTAAAAGAATACTGTCACACTAGCTTTCACACGGCTATGAATCATATGTAGTCCAGCCACTTGATAACAGTTAAAATCACACACTTATTTCTTCTACTCTATACAAGATTCTCTAAGTACTAATCTAACTTAACAAGTCTCTTTCAATGCAAATAGTTCGATCGCTGATAGTCTAGGCAGCTGTTATATCTTCCTCGGGCACTTGCTATAATATTTCATGTAGATTTGGACTACTGTGGTCCGTTTTACAGTTTCTGAAGAGTTGGACTACTGTGGTCCTGTTATGATCAGTTTAAGTGCACCTTCGCCTTATGCACTTAACTCATGTGTGGGGTGTTCGAAGTCCTTCTGTGAGGTAGCTTCTGGTACACCTTTGTCGTTGTGTAGTTGGGTTCCCTTGCCACGCTGTGGGGTCTGACAGGGTGTTTCTTCGGGTAGCTCTTTCCGTCTTGTGCGGTAGAGTCTCCTCAACCAACTAGTCGTTTCTGTGGAGTGGGACGCACAGGATAGCTCGGGATAGCTCGCCTGCTCGTCTGTAATATAAGAGACGATTCTGCACAACCCTGAATAATCGGTTTGTGCAGAGCGTCTCACTGAAAGCCAAAGTAGCCCTCAGTGATAGCTCCACATCTCTATACATAAGCGACGAACATTCTGCTACTTCCGGGTTCCACTGGAATCTCACTCTAAATTCCTATACATACATAAATATCAATCGTGTCTAACTATACACATACAGAATTAATAATAATATAAACATTCAGTGGTACAGCCACTGGTCTGCAAACATACATATAAGTTAAACAACAGTGGTTCCGTACGGGATACAACATGGCGGCGCAACCGGTCGTGTTTCGCCTCGTGCTCGGCTCTTCCACGTGGTACGGCAAATTCGGATTAACAATTCACATTTATGCATAGCAAATTCCACAAACATAATTTCAACAATAATACAAATATATCACGATGAAACAGAAGGGTGTTCATTTACCTGTTTGACAAGTTCAGGCCCGTGATGACTTGAGAGAATTCTAATATTCTAAGTCCTGCTTCCTGGTCTATGAGTGTAGAGATTTCTCTAGCTGTGGAGATGTTGACTCTACCTCGTCTCACACACGACTGATTCAAACTGTGCTAAGATCTGACACAGTCAAAACTGCTCTACCCACTGAGCCTGCTCTGATTGGTTAAAACGGTCCGATTCAAAGCTCAAGTGCTGACTCACTGCGATGTGGGTGGCTCGCTCGCTGTGTGTGGTCTGCTGTGTCATAGTCTAACTTCTCTACTGTTACAAAGACTACACATGGCTAAATGGTCAATGGGCAGGGTTAAAGCTAGCCAGTTCGTGACATTGCCTACATCATGATTTATTTACGTAAACAATGTATTCTTTAGGTAAATAATAAGTTGTTTATGGAGAAAGTACCCGTCTTTTGGTGTATTGTAGCAAAAGTGATGTTTCATCGAGTGCATGTATTTATATGTAACGACTATGTAAAGCGTGGTGAGTCTGGTCATAGGCTGGAGTACCTGCTATATAAAAATCCGTTATTATTATTATTATTATTATTATTATTATTATTATTATTATTATTATTATTATTATTATTTAGAGAAATCTTACTTTGTTTGTAAAGAAATAATTATTTATAAAATATGCTTCTTAATAAAGATTATTTAGCTGAAAAAAAAGAAAAAAAAAGAAATACTTACTCGGCATTAGCCAACATTACATTACGGTATTACGTAATGGATCCACTGAGCAGATTCGCAAATTGGCTTTCTATGTTTTCTACGCATTGCGTCAAAGACAAACGTATATCGACCATATTTTGTAGAGCATTATATGTATACATTAAGTTAATGTAATTATGACACTCATTTTCAGGAACAGGAGACGCTGATGGTTGTCATCGTCGCCATGACCTTGGACTTTTGATAATTGTTCTATTTGCATTCGGTTTTGCTTTTCTTGTTTTCCATGTATGGTATTGTGACCCTTTTCTAAGTGCCAGTGCCTTCAGAAAAAAAAAACTTGAGCAACAGGAGATTCATGTTGTCTGCGTTCTTATGAGGCACTTTTGAAAGTGCATTAAATAGAGTAACAGCAGATTTATGTTGTCACCGAGTTATTTTTGGGGGACTGAACGGAATAGAAAATAAAGGCTAAATCTGGCGTTTTAATTTATGAGTTTGTGATATTTTGCAACATGTGTGAAAAGTGCACTAAATAGAGTTGTGGCTGTCAAATTAGTACCATGTTTTGGGGTGAGTTTGGGGTACTTAGTGCTAGTTGAGTGTAAATTGCAAGTAAAACTTTTCAAACTGCTCAAGAGAAGGTAGTTGGAGCTACCTCGGCTGGTTTTAATACCAGTTCGTTGCTTAGGCCATCTTTTTTTTTTCCATTTATCTCCACCTCGCCCTCCATGTCTTCCTCCTCCTTACTCACAATCCTTCCTCACAATCCTCCATCGCAATCCTCCTCCTTCCCACGGTACTTACTCCAGTATGTGGAGTGGTGGCACGTTCTCATTGCATTTCGTTGACAATTTAGCTGGGGACTTAACCAGCGCACTTAACCAGCTCAAAGAGCTACTCAAGACACTTGGCAGAGTCTGGATAACTGCTCTCTGAAAAGGGTTTAATTTCTAGGCTCATGCACGTGCATACTCTCCGTTCACTTGCAGGATCAATGCTGATGAAGAGGAAGAGAATGGAGAAAAAGGGAAAGAGATATAATTATAAACTTCAAGACTTTATGTCGCAGACAAAGAACGGACGTTTCATTGTCATAAAATGGAGCTTTTAGAAGGTCGAATATTTTTATGCTGGCGCTGCTGCATGGGAGGAAAAGGGTAGACGAAGAAGAGACGGCATAATTACAAAACTCCCTCATTGATAGCACTGAAAAGTGGCAGCTGTTCAGTCAAAGGCCTTTAGGCTCTGGCTGTGGCTAATACTGGAGGAGGAAGAGAAGAAGAGAAGGTCGAATTACTAGGCTCTTTCCAATAGCATTACTAAACGATAGAAGTTGAGTCGCACTTTCAAGAAGTGAAAGGCCAGTGCACTCTATTTTTGCTGAGACGACGGGGACGACGAGAAGTCTATTTATTTACCAGACTGTCATTTGCGGCCCTGCAGAATGACGGAAGATCACAGTCGTTTTCGACAGGTTTATTATTAATATTTATATAAGGAAGTGAAGTGAGGATAGGCTGGGACAGGTACTCTTGCTGAGGAGGTTAAAAAATGGGGAGGGGGGGAGGAGGAGTGTACAAGGAGGAGACAGAAGGACAAGAGTCCAAAGATTGAATTACCAAACTCAGTGGCTGACAGTGTTAATAGCACTGCAGCGTGATGGCGGTTCTCACTCACAGTGACAGGCCTATAAGAAAGTAAGTGGAAGAAAGTCCGTGCAATATATAGGATGCGACGGAAGCTGGGAAGAAGAAGAAGTAGAAGAAATCTAATTGCCAAACGTTTGTTTTGATGGTACTGCAAAGTTACCAAAACTCACGGGTCGGTTGCAAGGTTTGCTATTCTAATCTGCTGCTGATTGTAAGGTGTCGGAGGATCGGTGTCACACTGAAAGTTTTATAAGGAGAGTAAAGCGGTAATAGCATAATATGGAGATGAAGAAGACGAAGTTAAACTAAGTCGAAGTCTAAGAGTAGTAGAAAAAGCAAAAGAACGCGACATGTAATTTGCACGATATTTCTGAAGATGACGGCGTCAAGTGTGGGAAAAGTGAAAGCCCCAGTAGAAAACCTGTCTTGCCTTTGTAGGCATGACTGATTCACTGCGGCAACAGTACCCCCGTTGGAGTGCCGGGGGTTTCAGTATAAATAGTATCCCCACTTTCTTGAAATTTAGTGCTTTAAATTCCCACTGTCGCTGTCTTCCTCATTTGCTCTTTCCCATTCCTGATCTGTCCTATCACTCTGCTATACTATCTTCTTCTTCGCTAGATCAATGATCTACCTTTTTTCTTGAAAACTCTTCCTGGACAAGACTCCTTGTTTGTGTATGAGGTCGGTTGGATTAGCTTGGGAGTGTTGGACGCTTTCTGCCGGGTGGTCACTAGGGCTTCCTATGATGTTATTATTTAGCACTATAGGCATTTTATATGTATGTGTTTTGTTGATGATTTATAATGTGGTTTGTGTTGTATTTTGTTTTTGTAACCGGGGGTTCGAGTAGTTGGGGTAAAGCCTCAGCCATCCCCTGCGTGGGATGTCTTTATTGTAAAGTGACTGACCGGTGGAGGGCATTCAATTTTCCCACTAGGGTTGTTTCAGCGGATCTTTTATGCGGATTGGGGGTTGTCCGGTCCTGATTTGGCTCGGAAGAGTCCGCTGGACCTAAAGCAACAATCAATCAATAAAAGTCATGTGTGGGGACTTAAGCAAGTCCAGTACTACGGAATGGAAATGGAATTGACAGTAAGAATGTCATATTTGCTATAATGGCTACAACTGGCGCTTTCACTGATAACTAGTCTAAATGGAATTGTAAATAAGAAAGTCATATTTGCAATAACGGCCGCAACGGGTGTTTTCACTAATAGCTTGCCAGACGTTTCTTCTGATAACCGTATGAAGGACGAATTTTGCGGAAGAAAAAGAGAAGAAGAGACCCTACGTACTCTTAAGCTCTGCGTGATGGAAACTAATCACATTGACAGGTTTATGAAGAAAGAGAATAGTCATGCAAAATAGAGGCTGTGACGGGGGGCTTTGGCTGAATACTGGACTTGTACTCCTTACTGAGGAAGCAGAAAAAGAAGAAAGTGGAGGAGGATAATGATGATGGGAAGATCTCATTTGCCAGACTTTTTGTACTGATGGCAGTGTCAGTAGGGATGGGAGTGGGGTGGAGTGTGTGTGGGGGGAGGGGAGGGGGGGATACAGCCGCACTGACAGTCCTATAAGAAAGTGGGCGGAAGATAGTGCAGTTTGTATGCGACAACGGGTGCTGAAATAAAGGAGGAAGATGGATCTAATTACTAGACTTTTATGCCGAAGTCACCGTGGTTCACTGTCGCGCTGACAGGCCTGTAAGGAGATTAGACATAGGATAGTGCAATGTATAGGCTTTCATGGGTGCTGAAGAAGAACAAGAGCTAGAGGCCTATGACGGTGGGGGTGTTGGGTGGGAAGGGGAGTGGGGGTCGGTGGGGACAAAAGGAGAAGTAGGGAGGTGACTCGAAAATGATATGTTTTCCTGAAGAATGTGTTTCTCGGCCCTCCGGTATTTCTGAAATACTGCAGTAAGAAGAAGATTGAGAAAGGATCTAAGAAGAAGAAGAGAAAGGATCTAATTAACTAGACTGCTAATGGCAGTGTGAACAGGATGATGTTTCACGATCACATTAGCAGGAGTAAAAAGAGAGTAAACGAAGGTATAGAATTACTTTTAGGATGCGACTGATACTGATGCCAAAGAAGACTAAAAAGAGAAGGAGAGTGAGGGGGGGGGGGGTAGAGAGAAGAAGGATTTGGAATATAGGATCTAGGAATAGAAAAAATGACCAAAAAAACACTTGACGAGGACAAGAATGATGATAATGATGATGATGGTGGTGATGGTATTGATAGTGATGATGACTATTTGGCGCTGAATAGACGGCGACTACGACGATAAACAGATATTTTCCTTATGCTGCTCTTCTCAGGGTGGAAAATCTAACTTTTCCCGTCTTTTCTTGCCGTTGGCAGAAAGGTTTTTCTGCTTTAGCGGAATGTTTTCCTTGGATGATCAAAAATACAAACGAACACTTACTTTTTTTTTTTTGTCTTTCCAGACTTTAATATAGTCGATAATCAGAACGAGCCAAAAGAGGATCGGTCGGTCGGTCGGTCCTTGGCTCGCCATATCTTAAGAACCACTGAACAGATTCTAAACTAACCTTGATAGGGACATTACCTAGCTGGGTTAGTGGCAACATCTCATATCATCATAATGGCTCTCTATTTCATATGAAAGGGTCGCTTGGGTCAACAATTTTCTATATTTCTATTTGCTCTGTTTCAAAAGAAAGTACTTCAAGTATATAAATGCTTCAATTCTTGGCCAGTCATTCTGTGACGTGTTTCATTTCTTCTCTTTAGAATAAAAACGTGACAGAGCAGCACCCACCAAAATCAACACCTTTGAAAATGCTAGCGGCAGGGATAGATCAGTCGTCACAACGCACGACTTGTATACGTGCGTCTCGGGCGACGTGTGTTCGAATCCTGACTTCAGCAAACTATTTTTTGATTGCTGGATAGTCGTGGCCAGCGCTTTGAGAAGCTCTCTGAGCTTGTAAGTGCGCTATATAAGAGTAATCTCTTTCTTTTTATTTTAGTTTCCATCTAAGTGTATGAGCGTCTGGAAATATATTCAATTGGCTTGCCGTCTTGTCTCTGTATCGTTTTAACCATCTCTTCTAAAGTTTCCCTTGTATCTAGCCGTAGGATCAATCTGTTTTAGCTGACCGGAAGAGTTTCCGCTAGTATTCATTTAACGGCGAGGTAAATGAGTTAGTAACATTCCTAACTATCATGATGATGATGATGATGACGATGACTACGAAGATGATGACAAACGAACAGTTATTTTCCTTAAATATTGTCTTACGCAATGATGATGATAATGACGACGATGATGATGATGACAAACGAATATTTTCTTTAGATATTCTCTTACGCGTTATGTCTGTCATGTTATCTCTTATAGCCGTTTTCCTTGTTGCTTGCCGTAGGACCATGAGTCTTCTGTTTTAGCCTGCAGCGACGAGGTAAATGAATTAACAGGAGCGGGGTCGTGTCAAGCTCAGGGGAGACTGTCACTTCTGTCTATACGCCACTGCATTCTAATTCGATCTGCTTGCACCCCTAGCGTTACGTCGAGGTCTGGAAGTTTCAATAGAACTTTAACAAAAATTACTCATTGATGGAACTTATTCTTACATCTATTGCGTTACTTTGGAATCTAATATTCAAAATAAACTTGAAACATAATTTACTCCTAGATTTATTATTGTTACACCTATTTATTTCTAAAACGTGTAGACAGAGGTTTTCTTTTCTTTTTTTTTACATTGTTGCGTCTATTTGCTATAAAATTGCAATGGAATTGCTAATTTTAGCTATTTCTGTCCTTACTTTCTCCCACTCTCGCAGTTTTGTGTTCTAATTTCAATTTTGAATTATCTGATCTAGCCTAAAGGCGTCCTTGAAGGGCTGATGGATTTGAGTAGTCCTGTTATTATCAAAACGAGCTTGTTCGGAAGCTTTCGCACTACTACTACTGTACAGGGTGCTGTAGTGTGACTAGTCTTTCATTATAGTCGCGGTGTGTACTCAAGAGCCTGACAACTGCAACCGGTACAAAGGATCTCAAAGGTTAAAATTCCCTTGTATGCTTTTGCTAGTACGGTTGGTGTGAATGCTTGCATACTTTGTTTTTATAATTTATTGTTCATATGTCTGTTCTGATCGGTGTACTATCTTCTCTAATATATATCCAAGGCAAGGCAAGGCAAATTTATTCCAGAAAAAACACATTAAGGGCACATGGACATGGTTAAAATAATATACACAAACATGCAAAATAATTAATTATATAACATTTTAGATTAAAAAAAAACAAACTATTTATTTATACAACGGACTATAACGCGCGAGGGTAGGGGGGGGGGGGGGGGTAGGTGGCAGGGGGAGGTATTGAGTGGGGAAACGAAGAAAAAAAAGCTTGATTGGGGATAACAACTATGAATCATAACTAACAATACAATTCAATCTAAACACATCAATGACACACTACTGAAATTGTTTTTATTACACATAACCTGTCAACATCAGAACTATATTAATTTTTGACATGGGATAAAAACGTTACATTTGTTTAATTATTAATTTCATTAGACTTACTAATAAGCTTTAATAATACCGACTTTTTGTTAGATGACAATAATTCTTGAAATTTGATGGCATTGGGATATCTATAATAATATGATTTTAATAATTCTCTTCTCGAGTTACAAAAATGTGAACACAAAAATAAATAATGAAACTCATCACCAAGATCGCCACTATTACATTTTGACATAAACGTTCGTGTTTAGGAATGTTTAAATATCTGCCTCTCTGCACTAGCATTCTGTGGTTAAGTGTCCTAAACTTTAGAACAGATATTCAGACCTGTGCACACTCAAAATGCTCATCAGTAGCAAACAAACCAAATTTCAGTAGTTTTTAAAAAATGTCAGTAGCGTTTTAAGCACAACTAGTCAAAAACATCTTAAAACAAAAAAAAAGTAATTTTTTTTTTCATTTTTTTTAGTTTTAAAAAAATCGGAATTTCTGAATTTTTATCCGTATTTTGCTCATGAAAATCTGAGAAAATACGGAAAATCCGTAGATGTGCACAGGTCTGGATATTGCAAGATTTGTTGATAGAACATGCAAATATTTTTCAAATTCAAAATGTAGCTTAAACATTCGATAATTATAGTAAAATTATAGTAATCCTATGTTAAGAGCGGTGAGCCCATCCATGAGCGGGGGTACCGCGCTATACAAGCCTACTTTATTGTTGCTGTTATTGTTGTTGTTATTATTAAAATACCACATTATGACTGTGATCTTCCATTTAGCCTCTCTCTCTCTCTCTCTCTCTCTCTCCCTCCCTCCCTCCCTCCCTCTCTCCCTCCCTCCCTCTCTCACCCACACCTAACACTTTTTTTTTCTCCACAGGTCTAGAGTATTCAGTGTATCATCCACATTCTACAATAGACCCGATTCGACATTGTGTCTTTGGCTGTTAATGGCAAGGGAGCGGCACATTTGCACAAACTGTCAATGTTTATCCATTGTTCCCTGGCTCCCGACGGTCCCTGGAGAGAGCTTACTATGGTCCAGTCTGGCTCTCTGACATCCTTTGCTGACCCTGGTCAGTCCCCTTTACTCTCCTGACCAGGGTCAGCACTAATTTTGCCCATTATAAAAGACAGTTTCTGGGTGGGTGGGAAGTGGGAGTTGCATCCAATCATTTCTGAAACTTCGTGTGTGAGCCTAGTCACCTGTTGCAGTGTCCAGTTAAGGTCAGTCTTCAATCATGGTCAGTACTGCTCACACTGTGTATAAACAGTTTGTGAAGATACAAGCTTTCTAGTGGTGGGGAAGCTGACATCTCTTGGTATTCTTTTGGTTGGTCCCCAATGTTGGATCAGTCTGACCGACACTGCTGACCGAACTGCATGGTTAGTCAGTGCATAATAGATACCTCGCCTCAATCTCGCTACGTAGACTCCTTGTGAGATGCGTTGGAAGAGACTGTGGCTAGGGTAGCTGGTGATGTCACTGATGCTGTTTTGGGGACGGGTGGTCAGGCGATGTGTTTTCTCAAGAAAAATCCACTCCTTGATGTTGCCCGGACAATTTTGCCTTGGTCGACCTCGGCAGCAGCCTGTCTCAAGGACAACAGCAAAAAGAGAAAATCAAAACTGAGCTTGGTAATTGGTAATCTGTTCATTGATCTTCCCATTCATTAATGTCTAATGTTAGCACACAGGTTATCTGAGCCTTTTTTTCTTTCTTTCTTTTTTTCTTTCCTTAAACTAGTCAGGAGTCACACTGCGTAGCTGACACTAACCGAGGTTAACGTTCGCCTCTTCGATACTTGTGAAGGGCACTCGGCGAGTCTCCGCTACGCTGTGTAGTCAGGAGACTGGCTCCGTAGTCTGATGCTCGGTACAGTGCGTAGCCTATTGCTGGTTGCTCGTATAAATGTGAGAGATGCGTGGAGAGCGAGTCTTCGCTTTATAGTTAGAGACTCTATTCCCTTCCAGCCGGTCTGTAATTCTCTGTAGGTCTTGGATGTTGGTAGTCCTGGGTCACTCTCCTTTGCCCTTCGCCCGTCAACTGTCAAGTCTTCTTCAGTCAGGGTCAGTCCCCTGGCTCGCTTTCTGATTAGGGTCAGTCCGGGTCACTTACAAGGCTCCGCCGTCTCCTCGATCGTCGCTTCCAACTTTAGCTGTATGTTGTCCTTCCCTGCCTTCTGAGATTTTTGTGAAGGGTGAGTGTGGCGAGAGGGAGGAGAGACAGACAGACAGACGGACGGACAGACACTTTAAAACAATCTTGATAATAACAGCAAGGTCTACTATTGTACCGACCCTTCATTGATCTAATCCTCTTTCTGATTGCACTCACAGGCTGTTTGCTAGCATGACTTTCTGCTAGAATAGGCAAGTCTCGCGATAGCTGCAGTCAGGAGAGTCTAACGTACGTGAGTCAGCTACCTGTACATTTTAGCCTTGAGCTGGCAGCATAGATCTGCATTACGGAGTCTCAGAGCTTATTCTAGGGCGCGGGATGCGCGGGATCACGCACAAAAAGTTTTTTTCCCGCAAAGAAATTCGATGAGCGCGTTCGCGATCCCGCGGAGATTGGAAATATCCCGCTACATGTCTTGATTGAAGCGGGCTTTACTGTGACGTTTCTGTCGTCTGCTAGGGCGTAGCGGAAACTGGAGTTAAACAATACAATACAATACAAGGTTATTGCTTTAGGTCCAGCGGACTCTTCCGAGCCAAATCAGGACCAGAGAGACGTTATCTTAAAATATTATAAAATGATTCATTTTCAAGTCTTAAAAAACAAGCCTGTTACTCTTTAATACACAAACAAACTTTCACATGATACCTCTTTAAGAGACTTCTTTAAAACTGATGTATTAAAAATATATTCTCTTTCTTCAATCAAATCACTAAATTCAGTCCTAATAAAATCCAAACTAAACAAAACATGTCGATACAATTTATATGCGATAGAACAAACCAACATCATGTAAAAATTGAAACAGATGTTGACCATTACATACTTTAAAAATCTCTTTGAAAGGTATGGAACCAAAATATGTTTCCCTTTCCTCAATCAAATCAGCACATTCAGACATAAAATGGCGAACAGAAAAAGATTGATCACATGCAAAGCACCATGGTGGTTCTTCTCCTTTTAAAAGGAAACTGTGGGTGACATAAGTATGCCCAATATGAAGGCGAGATAACACTGTTTCCTCTCTGCGAGTGGACGCAAAGTTAGGCAAAGAAGTGGACAAATCGGGAAGAATTTGAAATAATTTGTTGTTGACATGGTTAGACCAGTCAGTCTGCCACAGTCGTTTACAATAAGATCCAGTCATACAACGTAGGTCAGAGTAGGGCACAAACTGGAAAATCTCTGGAGGGAAATCGAGATGTAGAGCATCTTTAGCCGCTCTGTCTACTGCAATATTGCCGCGGATGCCCATGTGACCAGGGACCCACATAAAAACTATCTTTTTACCCTCAGAAACAAGTTGTGTATGGAGGTCATGGATCTCTGCCAGAAAAGGGTGTGATATCTTACTCGTGGAAAGAGCCTGAAGTGCTGACAATGAATCGGACATGATTAAAAATGAGGTTCTTTTGGATTGATAAACTTGTTTCAGAGCTAAATGAATTGCCTTGAGCTCAGCTGTATAAACAGAACAAAAATCAGGTAAACGCTGTTGCAAAGCTGGTCTAAGTGTCTCTCGGAGACAGACGCAGCAGCAACTGAATCTCCTTTCTTTGACCCGTCTGTAAAAAGTTGTTCATATCCTGGGTATAATGCACACTGTTCTAAATAAAGTTGGTTATATACGGTTTCAGAGGTATTGTTTTTAAGGAAAGCGGACAACTGCCAATTAATGTTTGGGGTACATAATTTCCATGGGGGAGCTTCAGTCCGAAGGTCATCGTCGTTGATGGAAGCAACATCAATGCCTGCTTTTTCCAGATGAACTTGCATTCTGATGCCAAACGGAGGGATTGTGTTAGGTTTGGATTCAAATTTCTGAACAAAATCTGGGTTGAAAACACAGTCATAAGCAGGGTTCATAGGATCAGTTTTTAATTTTAAATAGTAATTCATTGACAATTTTGTACGTCTCAGCTCCAGCGGAGGTTCGTTAGCTTCCACGTAAAGGCTTTCACAAGGGGAAGTGCGAAACGCACCCAAAGCAATGCGTAGTGCCTGATGGGCGACTGGATCTAACATCTTAAGATAAGATTTTCTAGCAGAACCATAAACAATGCAACCATAGTCTAACTTGGATCTAATTAAAGAACGATATAACAGCAATAAAGTTTTCTTGTCAGCACCCCAGTCTGTACCACTGATAACCTTGAGCAAATTGCAGGCCTGTTGACATTTAGTTTTCAAAATTTTCAGATGAGGAATGAAAGATAGCTTTTGATCAAAAATAACACCTAAAAATTTGACTTGTTGGACCGCCTTTATTGGAGTTTTATTGAGGAGAATAGTAGGGTCTTGAATAATTCCCCGGTGCTGGGAAAAGTGAATACATTCAGTTTTTGCTTCAGAAAATTTAAAACCATTTTGTAAAACCCAGTCTTCAACGGCCTTGACACATAACTGTAGCTGACGTTCTGCAGATGCCAAAGTTTTACCTTTGGCTACCAATGCAAAATCGTCAACAAATAAAGAATTGTCAATTCCCCGTTTAACGGAACGACAATGTTATTTATTTTAATATTAAACAGCAAGGGAGACAAGATGCTACCCTGAGGCACTCCCATCTCCTGTTCTCTAGTATCTGACAAAGATCCCCCAACCTTAACCTGAAAAATTCTGTCTGTTAGAAAATTGGATATAAACAGAGGTAAATGTCCCTTCAAACCCATTTCTTGTAAATCTGAAAGAATGCCATATTTCCATGTGGTGTCATAAGCTTTTTCCAAATCAAACATGATGGCAACGACATGTTCACCCTGGACGAACGCGTTACGGATAAAAGTTTCCAGTCGCACCAGGTGGTCAACAGTACTTCGACCACTTCGAAAGCCACACTGAGTGTTGGATAAGATATTGTTGGTTTCTAGATACCACAGTAAGCGAGAATAAACCATTCTTTCTAGCGTCTTGCATAAGCAAGACGTTAAGGCTATTGGTCGATAGTTTGTCGGGTTAGTATGGTCTTTGCCAGGTTTAGGGATGGGGACAATAATGGCCTTTCTCCAAGAGGGAGGAAAGGTGCCAGTGATCCAGAGCTGATTGAAGATGTCCAGCAGTTGAGACCGTGAGTACCTTGTTAAATGTCTGAGAAATTGATAATGTACATCATCCGGTCCAACTGCTGAATCTGCACTTTTGTTAATTGCATCATCAAGTTCGACTAATGAAAACGGAATGTTGTAATCTTCAGAATTATCGGAGGTAAAATGTAACTGTTGTTTTTCTTTACGGGTTTTAACTGTTTGAAAAGGGACAGAATAATTTTCAGAGGAAGAATTTGCAGCAAAAGAAGAAGCCAAAAGATCAGCTACTAATTTTTTATCTCCGATTACGTCACCCTGCACAGTAAGGCATGGGCTCACCTGTTTGTTACTTCTATTTTTGAGTTTGCGGACTACTTTCCACACCTTCGACAGTTTCGCTTTTGAATTAAGCGTGGAGCAGAAACCTCTCCACGATTCCTTTCTCTTTCGTTTGAAGAGCTGTCGGCATTGCGCTCGCAAACGTTGGTGGTTTTGTTTATTTTCAGTGCTTGGGTGTAAAAACATAGTTCTTAAAGCTTTTTTACGAGCTTGCTGAAGTTTTCTACATTCATCGTCAAACCAGGGTTTTTTAAGTGTGTGAGGGTTTGACGAAGTTTGCGGAATGGACTCCTTGGCACTGTTAATAACTATGTCAGTATAAAGCTGTATTGGATCTAAGGCATTTGAAAATTCCTGGTTCTTAGCACGTAGCTGGGCCTCAGACAGGTTAGAAAACAGACTCCAGTTAGCTTGTTTCAGTTTCCACCTGCCATGAGTTTGCTCAAGGTTATCTGAATCATGTTTTAATAAAACCGGGAAATGGTCGCTGCCATGGAGATCTTCTAAAACTGTCCATTTAAAATCCAAAAGTAAGGAGGGATCACAGATCGATATATCAATGTGGGACAAAGAAGCAGTTCTAGAACAGGAAAAAGTTGGAGCACCCTCGTTCAAAGTTACTAGGTTTAACGAGTCTTAAAATGTCTTCAATTATTTTACCCTGAGAATCGGTACGATCACTACCCCACAGGGGAGAGCGTCCATTAAAATCTCCCAACAACAAAAAAGGGGGAGGTAACTGTTGGACCAAATTCTCAAGTTCACTTTTAGTTACATTTATTGATGGTGTCAAATATAGAGAACAAACTGTGAGGGATTTAAAAAGAGATACTCTAGCTGCAACTGCTGGTAAACTTGTATTAAGTAAAATTGGATTAAATGGGACATTTCTATGGATAAAGAGTGAAACGCCTCTAGAAGATAAACAATCTAGAGAGGAATAACCAGTAATATCTATAGGATGTTTTTCTGACAGGAGAGTTTCCTGAAGGGCCAATACTTCAGGTCGATGCTCTGTCAGCAGACAGCAGAGCTCCTCATAATTTGCCCTTATCCCTCGGATGTTCCATTGTAAAATGGACATAAAAATTAAGTAAAAGAATGCTAAAAGTTTCATCTCCGAGAGCACAATTATGTCTCTGTATCTTTTGGACCCTCGTCCATCTCTTCATGTTCCATCAACCCCCCGAAACGGTTCTCCGTTTCGAGAGGCTGCTGGGGCTTGGAAGAAAGGGGTCCGGGCCTTTGATTCTTTGTCAAAGACCCGGAACCCGAGCTGCCAGCGGACTTCCTCCCCCTCTCCCCAGCACCAGATTTTATATCTTCCCTCTCCCCTTCACCCCTGCCAATCTTTCCCTCTCCTCCTCTGACGCTCTTCTGCTGGGTAACTAGGATTTTAGTCGCCCCAGCAACTACCCGGTCGCTAAAACCGGTCGTTGCTGGTGCGGTGGCATGAGGCCTAGCCTCCTTCGTGGCAGGAGTGACGGCTTTTGGCGCGGCCGTCTGCGCGCTTGGAGTGACGGTTTTTGACGTGCCCGTCGTCACGTTCTCCAGTGGATTCGGTGGGGCTGGAGAAACCCCCTTCTGGGCAAACAAAGCAAGCATCTTTTCGAGAGTATCCATCCGTTTGCACAACGTTTCCAAAATCTGTGTTATTTTACTCACGGCAGTGTCCATTGTTGGGTGTGCGCTAGGTTCCACATGAGATGTGGAACCCGCCACAGCCGCAAAGGACCTCTCTTTAAGCACCGGCCTACTTGCAAGAACTTTTTTCCTTGCGTCGCCAAAGGAGCAACTCTCAGTGGCCCGCACCTTTTGGATTTCCAGCTCCAACTGCCACTGAGGACAGTCTTTGGAGCTGGACGAATGATTCCCGGCGCAATTCACACAGCAAATCGGATTTTTGCATTCGTTTTCGTGTTTCTCTTTACCACAATCACGACATATTTCCTTGCTTTTACAGTTCTTGCTACCGTGACCAAATCTTTGGCACCGGTAGCATCGCAACGGTGATGGTACAAACGGCGTCACCTTCACCCTAAGGTACCCCACCTTGAGTGACTCCGGCAATTTGGCCATAGCGAAGGTCACAAAAAGTGTGTTGGTGGGGATACGTTGGGATCCCTTGGTGACGAAGACCCGCTGGACTGCTGTGACCCCCTGGCTGGAGAGCTCACCACGGATTTCCAATTCTGACATGTCGATCAAATCCTGACATCGGATGACTCCCTTGGAGGAATTCAACCGTCCATGCACAGAAACTTTGATTTGTCTATCAACGAAGACAGTCGAATCCCTCTTCAGCAGACTATCCGATGCCCTTTTGGTTGAGCACTCCACCAGGTAGGCCCCAGATCTCAATTTTTTAACATCCTTGAAACCGGTTGTGCAAACGGACTGGAACCCTTTATGGATGGCGAACGGAGACAGCTTGCCTAGTGGCATAGCCGGATCCGCCCCCTCTACTACCAAAAAACGAGGCCAGGCCCCTTCCACCCCCGATGCACAAGCTTTTTGTCTCGTCTCAATGTCACTGTCCGTATCCGTGTCAGAGTCGTCACCGTGAAGTCGTTTTTTTTTGTTTGAAGCCATGTTATTAATTTATGAATTCATCCCCCCTGCTCCCCACCCACCACGGAGTCCAACAAGGGGATGCGTCCAAGCGGAAAGTCCAGCAAGGAAACGCACCAGGGTTACAGGGGGGATATACACCCAGACAATCCCGCACTGCCACTACGGTTTTGTTCAAGTTTGACCCATGAGCCGCAGCCTTCTAGCAGAGCTAGGGCAATACACGACCAGCCGCTTGACTGACGCGGGCCACGCCAGCCTCCCGTCTAGGAGAAGTCCGGGCCAAAGAGGTGTGTTAGTGTGAGGGACCGCAGTCCCTCAGTGACCTCAACCTCCAGGATCCCATTCTCCCCCGACACGGGTTGCCCTGCACGGCAAACGCAGGGGGCCAAGAGAAGGCCACAGAGAAAAAGAAGGGTAGAAAAAGAAGGAATGATGGGGAAAAAGAAGACAGGGAAAGTCCGGTAAGGCAGAAGAAAGGGAGTCAAAACTGCATAGTATACTGGGAGAATTTAAGGGTGAAGAGAATATAGGCTTGTATATGCGATGCAGGCCTGAAAATGGCCTAATTTAGTCACCATGGCTAGTGAAAAAAAAAATTGGCGACCAAAAAAAAAAACTTTAGTCGCCAAATGCGAGTGCGCTAAAATGAACTTTTTTTTAGTTTGGCTAGTAAAATTTTTAGTTTGGCTAGTAAAATTTTTAAGTTACTAGCCAAAGGCTAGTGGGACCTTTTTTTCATTTTCAGGGCTGCGATGTGTCTCAAATTTTCATTGGCCGATGCTATTCTTATTGACCAATCACCTTTCTTCTGAGTGTGGCATCGATGAACCTGACCGGTTGGGACTGGTTTACAATCAGAATCAGATTGGCTTCGAAAAAGCGCACGCTTTTCGACTTCGAATTCAGTGGAGGAACTGTGAAGAAAACAGTCACACTGTTTTCCCATGACTGATCTTCTAAAATAGCAGAGCTTTTATGCAACAGTTGTGAAAGCAAGGTTGCAGATACCAGTTTGTGATATATTTTGTCTGCGATTTGTGTGTACTTACTGTTTGGAGAGAATGACTGTTTCACAGTTTATCCGGGAACATCACGGGAGAAAACAGATATGGATATTTGTTTGTGTGTACACCCTATAAATGCCGAGAAGACGCCCCCACTGTTTTGGTCAGAGGGGGGCCTAATCCCCCCCTTTTTTTCAAGGAAGGGGGGCCTGCCCCCACTTCCTCAAAATCCTAGAATAAGCTCTGCGGAGTTGAAACTGCACGCAAGCCCCCAGCATGACGCTCGTAATCTTTGGTATTAACCTCAGTTCGATTTTTTTTTTACCCCTCTTTCATTTCAGTCACGTGTGTGTGTGTGTTTTTGTGAAAAGAGAGAGAGAGAGAGAGAGAGAGAGAGAGAGAGAGAGAGAGTAAATGGTACGACATTGCGCAGAACACATGCATCTTCGCTCACTCACGCACACACGCACCCGACTGAAATGAATGAAAGGGCAAAAGAAATTTGAACTGAGGTTTAAGTCCTCCACTACTACCACACCTCTCTCTCTGTCTATGTCTCGCTCTGTCTGTGTCTCTCTCTGTCCCTCTGTCTCTCTCTCTCTCTCTCTCTCTCTCTCTCTCTCTCTCTCTCTCTCTCTCTCTCTCTCTCTCTCTCTCTCTCTCTCTCTCTCTCTCTCTCTCTCTCTCTCATTCCTCTGGAACAGCCTCCCACTCTCTTTGAAGAAAAGTCATTCTGGGGAAGCCTTCAAGAGAGCCTTGAAGACGCATCTGTTTCCCAAAAACCCAGCAATGAACTCTGCCCTCTGTGAAACTGTCTATATTTTGTACATCATTTATCATTCGTTATTTTCAAGCATCTGGTTGCTGTTCTGTTTTCTTTTCTATGCCAACGCATTGAGCATGTTATTATGGAAAATCCGCCGCTGTACAAGACTACATCATCATCATCATCATCATCATCATCATCATCATCATCATCATCATCATCATCATCATCATCTCACCCTCCCTCCGTCCCTTCCTCATAAACCCATTGATTTCTTAATCTCTCCACTGTCACGCTTCTTTTCACTCACTCTTTGAACTCAACAGAACCTTTCCACTAGTGTTGTGTTTAGCGAAACACCAATTGTTATATATATATATATATCTATATCTATATCTATATATATATATACATGAACCTCACCTATTGTGGGGTTTTCTGTCTGGTGTTGGTTTGTGGGGCATTTTGTTGTGGGGCATTATATTTATATATATATATAAAAAATTAAAAACTAACCGATTTAAGCACAGGCTCTCTGAATCCTCGTGACACCATTCTCGTTGCAATCAATATAGGTAACTCTCCTTTCAAATTGAAGATTAAAATCACCATGGCGGACAGATTGAAAAAAAAAACCCAAGGGAGGCAATCCAGTTATTTTGTGGGAACAATTTTATATAAAACGTTGATGTGAGATTTGTACAGGACAGTAATCAGCAAGCCCGCGGCAATATTGTAAACAGGTTAAAATTGCGGGGCGTTTTACAAGCCCCACAATTTTTTTATGGCCCACAATCAACTGGGAAATGCCCCACATCAGACCAATCCATGTCTATATATATATATATATATATATATATATATATATATATATATATATATATATATATATATATATATATATATATATATATATATATATATATATATATATATATATATATATATATATATATATAAGTGACGGAAAAGCGTAATTTCACTGTAATAATATAAACAATATTTCTCTACAACATTGCGCTCTTTCCGTCTCAAAAACCCATTTGCCTTCTTGGATTCTTAAATTGTATGACAGCAGGTGAGGACACTATCCGGCGTTAACAAACGGTTCTAAAACATTCTCAAACGGTTCGTAAAAGACTTTTGACCTAGAAACAAAGAAACACATACAGTTTGACCTCATTCGTCCCCTAGAGGAGACGAAACTTACATTTTCTTGCATTTTGAAACTTACCTGGCGCATGTTCCCAGATATCAAACTGTGTCCCCGGATAACCGTACAAAACCTGATACACCTTGTAATCTCTCTCTCTCTCTCTCTCTCTCTCTCTCTCTCTCTCTCTCTTTAAGTTACCAAATTCCACCAATTCCAAACCATTGGCCGCAGGGAAGGGGGAGATAGACCTGTCCTATCATTTCATTATTCCCCGAGGTATAACATCTAATAGGATTATAATCCAATATACCGTCATGTAGACTCCAGTCCCATCTCTCTTTAGGCAAAACAACTGCTGCTGCCTAAACTTGTTGTCTTCCTTTTTGACTCGCATGCATTAGTCTGTGTACTCACAAAAATAAATAATAAATAAAATATAATAATAATAATAATAATAATAATAATAATGATGATGATGATGATGATGATGATGATGATGATGATGATGATGATGATAATTAAAAAATTAAAATAAATTTCCTATTTTTGGCAAATCTGCCAGATGAGTCCTCAATAGTTCAAAAATGATATTGAACAAAATGTCCGTGCGTTCCTCTATCCGCCGTCTACCTATGCAAAAACTCTCAAAGTGGCTAAACACTCAGAATCCATTTCAACTATCATAACCAAGCTTGGTAAGATGGAGAGACCTCATCAATGATCAGTGAATGAATGACTTCACTTCAAGGTCAAGGTAACATGGTCATCGAATGTCAGTCAAGAATGAAATTTTTTAACAAAATCTCACTTTGTTTTTTTAGGTAATTAATATTGGACTTACGGTTCTTTGATGCATGATAGATTTCAAGGAGACTCGCATACTAGCCCAGCACTACCAGCTCCTTCCTTCTGGTCGCCGTTTCAGAGTGCCAAATGTTTCTACAGTTAGAGCTAAGAACAGTTTTGTACCCAAATCAGTACAAATTCTTAATAAGTGTTGACTGAATGAGTTGGGTGCGAGTGGTTTATGGGAGTACTAGAGATGAATTTTATAATATTTGCAGCAATTTTTCAACTATTCAGTATGTATCTAGATAACTAATGCATAAGTTTTAAAATCTGTGATTGTCAGTGCTAGAATGATACGATTGTATATTTTTTTAAGATGCTTTATAACGTTTATAATTTTATAATCTCATGTCTAACCCATGTGTGTGTGGATGTGTGTATGTGGGTGTGTGTGTTTGTGGGTAGGTGTTTTATTTATTTATGTTGAAGTGCAATAAGGACATGTAGTGTGATATGTATATTAAGTTTTACAATGTGTCGGAAATGTTCTTGTTAATATGTACATGAGCGTGATTACACGTACATGTTTACATGTTTATAGTATTGTTACATTTTAGTACCTTTTGCTGACAGCAAATCCATGTTAGAATTTTTCCTTGGAGATAATAAAAGTTTTCTGAATCTGAATTCTGAATCTGAATCTGAATCTATACAAATTTGTTTAACCTCACTCCAATATCAAGGCCAATGGAGCAGTCTAAAGTCAGCTTGTATAGATACTTTGAAGTGACCTTGACCTTAAACTATGAGATATAAAGTCCAAACGTTGTTGTATTTAGAAATGATCTTTCGTATTTGTTCCATTTTTCCGTTGATCTTAAAGATCAAGCCGTGAAGGTCATTTTAGGCCTTGCAAAAACATAATAAAATAGCAAATCGTACAGTGAAAATGCTTTTTATTTAACCCATAAAATTCAACAACATTGGGTTATTTGATAAGGCATGCATGAGAAATCACATGAGGTCAAAGTCATCCCAAGGTCACCAAGGTTTTTTTTGTTTTGTTTTGTTTTGTGTGTTTTTTGTTTTTTGTTTTTTTGTTGTTTTTTTTTTTTTGGGGGGGGGAAGGGGGCCATAATACAACTTTTGATGTACTTTATTTAATGGTACATGAGTGTATTTTTGAGCCGGAGGTCAATGCCTGTCTTGATGTGTGGAGCCATTATATAACATAATGTGATGAGACTTGTACAATATTTCCATTCCTGTGGTAATAAAGATGTGTTGAATTGAATGCCATCTCTTGGTCAAGAACAAGGTCAAAGTCGGCATTAGTTTGCATTTTAATGCCACCCGTTCATTTTGTTTTTTTTTCTGGGCACTCATTTACATGTTAAATATTGCAAGTTCCACAATCAGTATGCGAATCATATTGGCTTTGCCCGTCTAGTCTTATATAGTGATGTTGTTTAAAGAAAATAGATATCCAGCCTCTTCTCTACTGTGAAATAAATCCGAACGCAGCGAACGCTCTGTTTTACTTTAAGATCGGGTGTTTTTTTAATGCCGAATCCATTCTACATCAGCCATTGTTATATTCACGCGCAGTAGTGAGATAAGTTAGAAGTATTTCCTGCCGGCTATATGTTTGACACCTGTTTGTTTCTCCTTTTCGTGTTTAGGCGAAACACGGACGCTCATTACATGTGACCTCCCATGCATTGTCCACACTTTATTTAAAAACAAGTCTGTGGTCATTTTTACTATCATGGTATTGTTTTCTCTGCTGTTTCAGATTATACCGAACCTTCAAAGACAAGAAATACATATACATGCTGATGGAAGTGTGCCTAGGTGGAGAGTTGTGGACGATCCTCAGAGACAGGTAGGACTGACTACAATTAATCAGTAACATAGGACTTGTTTTGTATGGCGCGTTCATCGGCTCAAGAAGCTGGCAATGAAGGCCTTGTAAGCACAACAGGACACGATTAAAGCACAGCCGTGAACCACAAAGTCAGTTTGGTGTTGTTGTTTTTAATGTGAAGTTAGCATTGGGCTTGCAAGTGCATACGGGAATGCGATTATGTACAAGGTCTTACGTCAAAATGGTTTCAATGGTTTAATTTCTTTCAATTCGGTCGATTTGTATAGTCTCAGATACCGTAAAAGGGATTGTTTCTTATTGTTGCGATTGAGATCATTTTGTTTGCAAAGCATGCAATAATAGTGTGTATTTACCTTTGATTTGATTTTGCGTTGTTGCTAGAAGAAGCTTTGTAGAATGTTGATAATTTTAGTCGGTCAATAGTGTTGAGAATTTTCTGTGTTTATTATCGATCGAAGTTTCTAATCATGGGTCGAATCATGCAGATTCATAAACATTATATGACGTAAGGCAATGCATAGTTCCAGTGACGAGTTTTATTTTGATTGGGTGTTATTGCGTCATGCTGGAATGTTCGAATTTTTTTCTTGATTGCAGAGAGGCTATAATGCACCGTCTGCTTGTGTGGATGATCTTTGTAGCGATTTTCGGAAAGCGATCTTGCAAGCAGTTGTTGATGTTTGCTGAATAAAGTTGGAAAACTTTATACGACGACTCCTGCCTTGTTGCTGAGTGAACAGGCTGCGTAGATGAACGTTTTCGGAGATACCAAGTTTCAAGCATTGGGGTTGAATCAACTATTGATAAAAACACCAGTGTAGCGCTTTTATGTTACTATCCTTATTCAGTTCGGCGTGGAGGTTTGTATGCTGGCTTCGGAGAATCTGACACCAGCGTAAGAACTGTACACAACTTAACTGTCTCATTACAATGCAACACGTTCTTCATTCCATGCTATTTTATCGACCTGTATTTCTCTCTCGTAGGGGTAACTTCGACGACCTAACAGCTCGATTCTGCGTGGCGTGTGTGATAGAAGCCTTCACCTACCTGCATGGGAAGGGCATCATCTACCGCGATCTCAAGCCAGAGAACTTGCTATTGGATGGCAAGGGATACGTTAAGCTGGTATGTTATTGACTAACGTTTTTTTTTTAAGAAGTGGGCAAGGAAACGAGTTTAGCATGTAGGTTTTCCGTTTTAAAATTGCTTTGGGGCTGCATGCGACTGACTTTTTTGACTCGCATATATAGCAATGGAAGTCTATGTGCTTACCCCAACAAAAAATCCTCCAGATTTTGCAATTCTGTGCGAGATAGTGTAATCCTATCCCATCCCGTAACTCGAAGGTCGTTGGTGCACCACAGATGATCGTTTAACCAGCGTTCTCCATCTTTTCCTGTCCTCAGCAACCATCATGACTCCACAATCTCGAATGTTGTACTTCCACCACTTTTTCTGTCTCCCTTTCCTTCTGCCTCTTTGCACCCTACCTTGCAGGAAAGTCTTTGCAAGGCCTGATGATCTGGTGACGTGGCCATACCATCGGAGTTTCCGTTTCTTCACCACTGTGAGCAGGTCATCGTGTTGTCCAATGGTTTGTGTGTTGGGGAATAGGCCGGGATGATGGTGATATTAAAAGGGGCTGCTCTCAGACTGATGGTAATGAGTGTACTGGAGACTGGGCGGCAACCCATGACAGTGGCTAGAATGTCTCTATGGACCAAGAATCTAACGCCGGGCTCATGCCTGTCATCTCTCCCGCTGAAATAAACCTTGTGGCCTTTGTCGGTTGTTGTTTCACCTAGGCCTTTCAGCGCAGTTCGCTGATACCTAAAATGTTCCATCGATAGTGGTCCAGCTCGTGGGCCAGTTCTTCTAATTTTCCCTGCGCAATTCTGGTCCTGACATTCCAGGTTCCTATGACGATGTTGTCTCTCGTGCGGATCTTGCTAAGTTGTCCATCAGGAGCACACTTACCACCTCCGCTCTGGTGGCCAACGGAAGGCGCGGTTCTTGGTGACCCGGGCGACGACCGATCCGGTATGGAATGAGTGGTTCTTTCCATCGTATGGTGTGACTTGATCAAGAACGACCTAGCAGGGCCCAATCCTCTCCAGGCTGTGGGCCACAGCCGAAATCGACGAATACAGTGTGGCTCGCCTTGGCCCGAGCACGTGGTCTTTGAAACTGTAGTAACGTGTGCTTCCTCCGCCCTGGCCGGTGACTTCTGTGTAGAAGACTTTCGCCCAGTGATGCCGTGCTAACATCACCGCCTTTTACGACCCGCCAGAATTCGTTGGGTCTATTCTATTTAATGCCCGAACCCACAGGGAGTGTAAATAGACATTTAAAACAAAAAAGTCCGTACGTCTGTCTTTCTGTCGCCGTCCGCAGGTGCAAAACCTAAAAGCGGATTAATATCTCAGAACCTATTTCAACTATCACAACCAAACTTGGTGAGATGTTGTATATCCTTGGGACTTCGAAAATGATCAGTGAATGAATTACTTCACTTCAAGGTCATGGTCACAGAGTCATCAAATATTAGTCAAAAAAATGAAAATTGTTAACACAATTTCACTTATTTTTAAATGTTATTAATATTGAACTTATTATTCTTTGATGCATGATAAATAGCAACGAGGCACAAATCCTATGCACATTTGGTCAACTTCACTTCATGGGCAAGGTCACTGGAGCTTCCCACAGTCAGTTCATATAGGAACTTTGAAGTGACCTTGGCCCTAAACTATGAGAGATATAAAGTTCTAACTTGTATTTAGAGATTACCGACTGATCTTCAAACATGTTCCGTTTTTGCTTTGATCTTTATGGTCAAGATCATTTTAGGCTTTGCAAAAACATGCAAAAAATAGGTCATCGTACAGTGAAATGGCTCTATTTAACCCATAATATTCAACAACATTGGGTTATTTGATCATAGCATAGCATGAGAGGTCACGTGAAGGTCACGTTCATCGCAAGGTTAAAGTCATTGAAGGACAATGCCATCCCAAAGTCACCGTTTTCTTGGCATAATACAACTCTTTGCTGTATTTTATTTCATATTACATGGGTATTTGGAGGCGGAGGTCAATGTCATCTCAAGGTCAAGAGCATAGAAAAATGAAAGTCGGTATTACTTTGCATTTTAATGCACTGTTTCATTTTTTCCCCTAGGCAATCGTTTTTATGTTAAATGTTGCAAGTTTCATAAGGAGCATGTGAGTCAAATGGGCTTTGCCTTTCTAGTTTGTTTTTTTTAGTGTTTTTTTTTTATTGGCAACTGCTTTTTTGTACGCACTGTCCAACGTTGTTTGATTTGTCAATTGTACACAAACTAAACAAGTTGAACACAATGTGTAACCAAGATTAGATCATCAGTTTGTGTCTCTACCTTTGTGCAGGTGGACTTTGGCTTTGCCAAGCGACTGGGACAGGGCAAGAAGACGTGGACATTCTGTGGAACGCCAGAGTACGTAGCCCCGGAGATCATCCTGAACAAAGGCCACGACCACTCTGCCGACTACTGGTCCATGGGCATCCTCATGTTTGAGCTGCTGACTGGAACGCCACCTTTCACAGCCCCAGACCCCATGAAGACTTACAACATTATTCTCAAGGTAGCGCTGAAAATTTACTTCAGGTTGTTGACGGTGATGGAGATGGTGGGTGATAGTAGTGGTGGTTGTGGGGTGGTCATCGCCGTGTTGGTGGTTCTTATTTGATTTGACCATCCTCTTCTTCTGCAGTGACTCTTTTTTTCTTTTGGTTTCTTCCTTTCCCCCTCCCACTGCTTATGTTATCTGTGTACAACTCTCTCTCTCTCTCTCTCTCTCTCTCTCTCTCTCTCTCTCTCTCTCTCTCTCTCTCTCTCTCTCTCTCTATGTATATATATATCTATCTCTCTCTCTCCCCCTTCTTCTTCTTCTTTCCGTCCTATATGCCCATCCTTGCGCCCATTGGTAAGCGAATGAACGTGTTAAATGGGTTATATCAATCGTACTAAATTGGGGTTTTGTATAGACTTTGATCTTTGCCATTCCCTTTTTTTTAACCTTCTGCCATGCTTGTCGTGTGGCCCAGTTCAGCAGGCATTTGTTTTTAATGGCAGGGCATTGACGTGATCGAGTTTCCGAAGAAGGTGAGCCGGTCGGCCACGCTGCTCATCAAGAAGCTGTGCAGGGACAACCCTAGTGAGCGCCTGGGATATGGCAAGAATGGCCTTGACGATGTTCGCAAAAACAAGTAAGTCTCACACATTTTTCTTTTCCTTTTCATTCTCTCCATCTCTGTCTCTCTCTGTCTACCTCTCTGTCTGTCTCTCTGTCTGTCTCTCTCTCTGTCTCTCTCTTTCTCTCTCTATTTATTTATCTATATAGTTAATGTGTTTGCGTGCAGGTGGTTCCAGGGCTTTGACTGGACCGGTCTAACAGGACAGACCCTACAACCTCCCATTATTCCCAGGGTATGCCCACGATCTCTCTCTCTCTCTCTCTCTCTCTCTCTCTCTCTCTCTCTCTCTCTCTCTCTCTCTCTCTCTCTCTCTCTCTCTCTGTCTGTCTGTCTGTCTGTCTGTCTGTCTTTCCCTCTCTCTTTCTCGCGCACACACACACACACACACATATATACATACACATACATACATACATGTGCGTGCGCCAATACAGAATGCATATGATGGTAAATGTGCGAATGCACGTGCAGAGCATGTAGCACGTGAATGTGGTTAGCCATAAAAAGGGTTTGTATGCGTGAGAGAGAGAGAGAGAGAGAGAGAGAGAGAGAGAGAATACTGTCAGTTAGGCGAGAGACGACAAGACATGTTAAAATAGGCGAAAACACAAACTTCAAACATCCAATCACGTACGTACTCTGCGCGTCGCGTCCACCCCACTCACTCTCTCATGTAGGCTTACGGTCACTTCAAACCTGATTTTACAACGATGCGATGTTTCCCGAATCCAAAAGAACCATAAATGATAAAATATTCCATATATCGAAACATGGACATGCCATGATGTATACCCTATAATAAGCTTACCAATGCTGGCTGGGGTTGTGCATCTCATGGATGCAAAGTAATTTAGTTCCAGGGGAGCACTTAGTAAGAAATGCAGTCAGAACAGGGTTGAAATATGGGTTACTTTTATTATCCATCCATCATGATGCTTTTTCATTTTTGTGTTTGCGCACAGGTGAAAGGTCCAGCCGACTTCAGCAACTTCGACAACTACCCACACGACATGGACATTCCGCCAGATGAGATGTCCGGATGGGACGTGGATTTCTAAAGCAAGCAGCGCCAAATCTCTTTACAATGTCTGGAGCCAGTACACGACTTACCGATCAAATAAATAAACCAATTCTCATGCAAGTCAACGATCAGTGAAATTATGAACCAGCTCACCAGCATAGAATCGCTAACAATACTTGCTCGGCCGTACTTGCTGCTACCTGTCTGGATTCACCGTTTCTAATTCGCTGACCGACTGGCTGTGCTCTTGTCGAATGTAAAAATTAAACGTTGTTGAATGCCTGGGCTTGATTTTGCTCAAAAGGGAAAACTGCTTGAATACTGGCTGTGCTTCAGCAGCTTGCTTGAGATGTCAAACATTTTTATATTCTGAGAGCATGTGGAGGAAAGGTCGGCTTGTCCGGGTGTCCCTTCCAGCGTATAATTGTCATAGATGCTGAGATGGACAGCTTTGTTCTTGGAGTCTGCTGTGGCTGCTAGCGGCAGACAGACTGTGAGAACTACGTATTATTGTTTGTTCTATGCTTTTAAACGCTGCTGACACTGCATGGACTCGCACAGCAGTAAACCTGTGATGACATTTTGATGGGAACAATTACTAGATGCGTATAAGAAGCGTACATAGACGTATACGAAGCGTATGAAATGGTTTAGTTCTTTTGTGTTTAAGTGGATGTGTGCGACTAAAATCTTAACTGTGGTGTCATTTGGCGAGAACAGTGAATATATGCGTATGTGGAATTATTTAATTTCATGTGTGTGCAAGTTGATGTGTGCGTCTGCTTCTCGTCCCTGTGATGACATGTAAGAGGGTTTAATTGAATAGATGCGTGTATACATCTTACGAAAGTTGCTCTCTCCCGTCCTTTAATGTTAATGCACATTATTTTGAGTGCGTGTGTGTGTGTGTTACCTTGTTCCATGTTCCTGTATATATGCGAGGACAATGAATAGTTTGTATAAGTTTGCGAAAGTTGTACTGTTGTGTGCTTGTACGCTTATGGTTTTGTAAGTGATCTTGTGGAATGTCTTGCTTTCCCAGAACAATTCTATTCTGTGTAAACGGGGGGTAAAATAGAAACATAAAATCATTATCCATTGGGATTTTGGTTATTGTATTGTAGTTGTCAGTAATGTAGGTAAACTCGTGCACCTCAACTCATTGTGTTGTTTGACATCTTAACGGTGACTAATTCATGCATCAATACAGTGGTAAATCATACGTTGCAATTTTATACATTGCAACAGTTTAACTCATCCATTGTATCAAAAGCTTTCTGTGATGTAGTTTTGTATTTTTCATGTAAAATGGAAATTGCAAATAATTTTATCAGATTTTTTTCCCCAAAACTAGACAATAATGACTGACCGAAACAAGATGCTTAGCAGAGGTTTGTGTTTCAGTGATTGCCTTGTCTGAGATATTTATGCCAAAATTACGTACAGTTCAAATTTGCTTATACTTTTATACTAATTTTTCTCGTTGTCCAACTTGTGTACCATTGGTTTTTTTTACTGGGATTCCTTTTGCATTCTGCAGAAGCTACTAACTTATACATACATGTCAACGGCAAATTGTCACAGGTTGTTTTTTTCCTAGCAAGGAACTTCAAAACAAGAAAATGGGTTATATGCAACATTTGGATGCATGATCATAGATTTGTAATTAAATTATAATAATTGGTTCTGTATGAACGTTATTAATACGATAGATTGATAACTGTGTGAATGTTTTTGTTAATCTTGTTTCTGTGCACTTTAAGATGGCACTTTTATATTCTACAGTTTAAAACGTTTGTAAGTGCTGACTGTATGTTGTTACGAGATTATGCGTTCTGTATGTATATATTGTGTTTTTTTAAAAACCATTTGATTGATTTTGGTGATGTCAAAGATGAGTAGTTTTTACTGTTAAAATTTTTTTTTTATATCCGGTATATTCTTGTATTCTTGCAAAACATTTGCAGCTATTCAATTGTATATATAATTCTGTTTAGTCCTAAGTACATTTTGCACTTTTGGATGTAATATTTGTTGACATTATACATTGATTTTTTTCCAGAGACCAAACCACTAACCCAATGTGCGTAGGCTCACATTTTAATGTTAATTTTAGTGAAAACATGAAAGCAAATTATCTCATCTATTGCAGTATTGGATTACGTTTTCCTTTTATTTTCCAACAAAGCATTATTGGCTTTTTTTTTTTTTTTTTTTTTTAAAAAGAATAATAAGTGATGCTGGTAATGTACATATCATCCTGTGATATTTCAATATCAGTGCTTCATTCTTATTCTTTTAGTGTTGGTGACTATGTTTGTTTTCATTTACTGTTGGTACTGGTGTGTATTTCAGATCCTTCTTGTGTGTGCGTGCGTGTGTGTGTGTGAACACAGCGTTATTTGTACAAACTAGTGAACAACTGCCTATTATGTTTTAACAGCCCTCGTTATTTTGACGTCAAAACAATGATCCGTTAGGGTTAGGGCTGTGTTAGGGTTATTATTATTATTATTATTATTATTATTATTATTATTTATTTATTTATAAGGGGCTTTCCCTCACAGAGATCAAAGCGCACACATACACCCACCCTCACACCATGTGTACCGCACACACACACACACAAATAGCAGCAATATATTTAAAATAAAATTTAAAAAAATTATTAAAATTTAATTGTATGTGGCAGTAAAAAGGTATGACTTCAACTTTTTCTTAAAACAGTTATAGGATGTCGCATGGCGTACATCGCCTGGCAGGCTATTCCATATCAATGGTCCTTGAAAAGAAAATGATCTCTCACCACATGATTTGTTTGTAAATGCTTGAGGTTTTAGTTTCATGGTGTCATTACCAGAGCGGAGAGATCTTGAAGGTGTGTAGATATGGAGGAGGTCTGACAGACACCGAGGGGTGTTGTTTGATAGTGCATTGTAGCACATGCATGCAACCTTATATTGTATCCTTGCAGAAACTTTGAGCCAATGGAGCTCTTTGAGAAGGGGGGTAATATGTTGGCGTCTTTGTGATCTTAAAATCAAGCATGCTGCTGAATTTTGAACTTTTTAAAGTTTGTTTGTAAGGGAATTTGGGGCTTCCGCAAGTAGACTATTTCCATAGTCCGATCGCGAGAGCACGAAAGAGACTACAAGAGTCTTAGTTGCATCAGTGGTGAGGTACCTGCGGATGCCTGAAATTCTACGTAGCTAATAGTTAGCTAGTTGACATACTTTAGAAACTTGTTCTTTCATTGACAAGGAAGAATCGAACAACACCCCCAAGTTCATGACACACTTTGAAAATGCTATCGTATTCTCCCCAATCTGCATTTCGGTAGGGAGGTACTTTTTGGCATTATATTTTGATGCAAGAAGAATTTCTGTTTTGTCTTGATTCAGTTGAAGTTTGTTGACCAGCATCCAGTCACGAACATCTGCAGTACAGTTTTGAATGCTTTTAGTTCAGGTCACACAGCTTTGCAGAGGCTTTCAACTGAGTGTCATCTGCAAATGACTGCTGCTTTACATTGTGCTGGGAAATGAGGTCGGCCAGTGGCTTTATGTACAACGTGAATAGGATGGGACCCAAAACAGAACCTTGTGGAACATCATATTCAAGAGACACAGACTCTGAGTGTAGACCACCCACTGAAACATATTGGAATCTTTCAGAAATGTAAGAACTGAACCACTGTATAGCTGTGCCTCCAACACCAAAGCATGACTGCAAACGTGCGATAAGAATCTCATGATCTATGGTGTCGAAGGCAGCGGACAAGTCTAAGAGCGCGAGGATGGACACTTTATTTTCATCAAGATCAATTAACATGTCATTCATCATGCATGTCAATGTTGTCTCAGTGCTATGACCTTGTCGATAGGCTGACTGATAGGGACTGCACAAACTGTTAGAAGCAAGGTGAGCTTGGAGTTTGGCATGCAGCTCTATGGGCAACAATGAAAGTGTACAACATCAGCCCAAAAATTATTGAAGTCATCAAAAGCCTGTATGACAAGGCTACCAGTGCAGTCCTACACAACAGAGCCATCGGGAATTGGTTCAGAACAACAATCGGTGTGCGTCAAGGATGCCTACTCTCTCCAACACTCTTCAACATCTTCCTAGAGCGCATCATGTCGGATGCTCTTGCAGACCATGAAGGCACAGTCAGCATAGGGGGTAGAGCAATCTCCAATCTTCGTTTTGCAGATGACATTGATGGATTGGCTGGAGAGGAACAAGAACTTGAACAGCTGGTACAGAGGCTTGACACCACCTCCAAAGCCTATGGAATGGAAATAAGTGCAGAGAAGACCAAAATGATGACCAACAACACCAATGGCATCAATACGGACATCAAAGTCCAAGGCCAATCCCTCGACACAGTGCATAGCTTCAAATATTTAGGAGCCATTGTATCAGACAATGGGTCCCGACAGGAAGTCCTCTCCAGGATCGCACAAACAACTGCTGCCCTGACAAGGTTGAAGCCCATTTGGAAAGACAGGACCATCAGTCTACATTCCAAAGTAAGACTGCTGCGCTCCCTTGTCATCTCCATCTTCCTATATGCTTGCGAAGCATGGACCCTCACAGCAGATCTCCAACGAAGAATACAAAGCATGGAGATGAGGTGCTACAGAAGACTTCTGGGCATTTCCTATACCCAACACATCACCAACGACGAAGTCCGACAGACCATCACACAAGCTATTGGACAACATGATGACCTGCTAACAGTGGTGAAGAAACGGAAACTTCGGTGGTATGGCCACGTCACCAGATCATCAGGCCTTGCAAAGACTATTCTGCAAGGCACAGTGCAAGGAGGTAGAAGAAAAGGGAGACCGAAAAAGAGGTGGGAGGACAACATTCGAGAATGGACTGGTTTGACACTGAGCGAAGCCATCAGGGCTGCTGAGGACAGAGAAAGATGGAGTATGCTGGTTAAACGATCATCTGTGGTGCCCCTACGACCTTCGGGTTACGGGACAGGATAGGATAGGATAGGAGCTTGGAGTTGTTTCAGAACAACTCTTTCAAGTAACTTGCTTAAGAAAGGCAGATTTGAGATGGGTCTAAAGTTCTTAAGCTCATTTGGATCGAGGTTACACTTTTTCAATAATGGTCTAACCACTGCTGTTTTAAGATCTTGCGGAACAGTGCCTGAGGAAAGTGACTCATTCACAATCTCTGTAATTGCAGGCAAAACAGTGTCGATGTGTTGCAAAAGGAGACTAGTGGGAATAGGGTCACGTTCACAAGATTAGGGTGGCATTTTCTTCAAAATCTCACCGACTTCGGTCTCAGAGACTGGGGGTGAAAGACAGAAATGGAATGCCCATGTATGGTTCGACTTCTGACTGTGGGCTGACAACTGCAGTACTGTCAAGGTGTTGACGAATTTTGGCAATTTTGTTTTGAAAATATTTTACAAAAGCATCAGGAAGATTTTCAGGTTCAATGGAGGTGGGAAGATCAGCAGGACCCGTCTTACCCGTCATCGTATTGACAATGTTAAACAACTCTTTGTGTGACTTAGCTGATGATACTTTCTCACAAAAAATGATCTTGCTTTGCTCTATCAGTGAGCACCGTGACAGCACTCTTTGCAATTTCAAAAATCTGTCTATCAACAGTTAATCTAGTCTTGAGCCATTTGCGCTCAGCTTTGCGCCTCACGCGCCTGAGGGCTAAGAGCTCCTGAGCAATTGAGGCAAACCAGGGCGCTGACTTGTGACCATGAAGCTTCCTCTGTTTTAGGGGAGCATGCTTATCAAGGAGGGAGCGCATGAACAAGTTCAGTTGCTCACAAGTAGGAAAGGGACATGTTGTAAAGAATTCGCATAAATCTGCTTTAAATTTTTCAAAGTCAATAGCCCGTAGGTTGCGGACTTGAATGTATTCTGGAACAACTTTAGGCAGAGGAATGTTAAGGGAACACAGGACGGTGGAATGGTCAGAAGTCAGCACATGAGTCACTTTTACAGCATGCATGACGTTGTCACCCTGACGGTGAACAGCCACATCAAGAGTGTGTCCACGCGCATGTGTGGGTTCAGTAACTGCCTGTACCAAGCCAAACTGATTATATGTTAGCTTTAGCGTTAGTGTGGGAAAACTTTAAAATACTTAAAACTGAAGATAAATTGTCAATACAACGTATGTGGGATTTTGATAGTCATTATAACGGGGCATTTAGATGGACTGTTTGTGTGTGTGTGTGTGTGTGTGTGTGTGTGTGTGTGTGTTGAGGGAGGTAGTGGGGGTATGTGTGTATGTTTCGATGTTGAAAGGCCGTTATTGGTACGCACTCTTTATACTCTACCTACGTTCTTTTGACGTCAAAACAGTGTTCCGTTAGGGTAAGGGTTGTGTTATGCTTAGGGTTAGGTTAAAGGGAAGGGTTAGAGTTAGGGTTTGGGTTAGGATTAGCTTCAAAAACTTGACAAATTTCAAAAAATGTCAGAACATCTTATGTGGTGTTTCATGAAAGTCACAACAACGGCATTTTTACACGGTTGTGTGTGTGTGTGTATGTGTTTGTGTGAGAGAGAGCGAGAGAGAGAGAGAGCAAACTATTGAAGACCAATATTTTTACGCAGGACCATTTTGGGATATATGATACACTCCCACTCAGCTCATCACACATTGTAATATTGACTCCAGTACATATTTGCCATGGTCACATACTACTTAACACAGACTGATCTTTAAAAGATTAGATGTTTAGGAAAAACGTTTTCTCTGTTACTCTAGTTAGATCTACCTTCACCGAATTGAAATGGTTGCGTTAGTGAGGCACTAGTTAAAAGCTAAGAACTAAAACACTAATTTGTGATCTCATGAATATCGAGGTCTTGATCAAGTCAAGTACTTGATGATTACCTCAACAGGATCAAGGTGACCTTTGACTAAAGGTTGTCTATTGTAGGTGTCATTTTAAGTTATCAAAATGTACAGAGCTTTACAGTTTTAACCAAATTTTTAATGAATAGGATTGATAAGGACTTGTTTTTTCTTCTAACTTTATTCATATTATAGATTGATATTTCCTGTGATGACGTTTGTCTTAACAGTTTCCCTTGAATTTACAGGAACATAATATACTTCTACTGGTTGTTTGTTTTTTCCTTTTTTTTCTTCGCTTGACTTTTACAACTCAACATTGTTCATCCCTGTGATACAAGCATTGTGCAAATTGACACATATTTGTTTTCTTAAGCTTTATTTCTTCATTATTGTACTGTTAATTGGTTTCAGTGAGAAATCATGCTGAAGTATGGTGTAACCTTTGCTCATTATGTTTGTCCTCTTCGAATTTCATTTTATTTATTTTCTTGTCTTTTCTGACTAGTTTTAGTGTGGGTATTTTGCTTTTTCTTATTATTTTTTTTGGTTCTTTATTTGATTCTATTTAACTGTTTAAAAATTTAATTAAATTTTATATTCTTATTACCCCTTGGGGTCATGAGCAATCTTGCCACTGTAGATTGTTCAAACCTATAAAGGGAACAGTGAAAGCCACAGATGAAAACCTGTCTTTCCTTTATAGGCAAGACGCTTCACTGCGGCAACAGTACCCCCGTTGGAGTGCCGGGGGTTTTCAGTATAAATAGTATCCCCACTTTATGGAAATTTAGTGCTTTAAATTCCCACTGTCGCTGTCTTCCTCATTTACTCTTTCCTATTCCTGCTCTGTCCTTCACTCTGCTATACTATCTTCTTCTTCGCTAGATCAATGACCTACCTTTTTTCTTGAAAACTCTTCCTGGACAAGACTCCTTGTTTGTGTATGAGGTCTGTTGGATCAGCTTGGGAGTGTTGGACGCTTTCTGCCGGGTGGTCACTAGGGCTTCCTATGATTGTACTATTTAGCACTATAGGCATTTTATATGTATGTGTTTGGTTGATGATTTATAATGATGTTTGTATTCTATTTTGTTTTTGTAACCGGGGTGTTCGCGTAGTTGAGGTCAACCCTCAGCCGTCCCCCGCGTGGGATGTCTTTATTGTAAAGTGACTGACCGGTGGAGGGCATTCAATTTTCCCACTGGGGTTGTTTCAGCAGATCTTTTATGCGGATCGGGGGTTGTCCGGTCCTGATTTGGCTCGGAAGAGTCCGCTGGACCTAAAGCAACAATAAATCAATCAATCAATTATATTCTTATTTTTTATTGTGGTCTCTGTTTATGCCATTTAGTATTTCGTATTTTGTAAGGATTTTCTCAGGGTTTTCATGTGTTGTGTTCTACTTTGTGTTTTGGTGTAGGAAATATAAAACATTAATAAAGACCTGAAAAACGTTATCATTGGAGTTTATTTAATTTCTCTTTCTTTATTTCTTCTGTTTCTGTCTGTCTGTCTGTCTGTCTGTCTGTCTCTCTCTCTCTCTCTCTCTCTCTCCCTCTCTCTCTCTCTCTTTCTAATAACCAATGCACGCGCGCGCGAGTAAGAGAGAGAGAGAGAGCAACAACACAAATGGCATCGACATGGATATCAAAGTCCAAGGCCAATCCCTCAACACAGTGCCTAGCTTCAAATATTTCTTATCCTATCCTATCCTATCCCGAAACTCGAAGGTCGTTGGGGCACCACAGATGATCGTTTAACCAGCGTACTCCATCTTTCTCTGTCCTCAGCAAACCCCCATGTCCTCGCTCAGTGTCAAGCCACTCCTTTCTGGAATGTTGTTTACCCCCCCCCCCCCACCACCACCTCTTTTTCTGTCACCTTCTGCCTCCTTGCACCGTGCCGTGCAGGATTGTCTATGCAAGGTCTGATGCTCTGATGATGTCGCAAACCTGGGTGTTACTGGGTGATCACTACTGATGAAGGACTTCCTTGACTTTCATGACTTACCCCAGAACATGGTTTTATTTCAATAAAAAAACCTAAGGTACACCATTTACTTCCAACACTTCACAAACACATAACACGTTTTTCCAAGTTCGATTATTTTATTATATTCCGTTCATTTTTTTCTTCGAAATCGGAACGATAATTTGGCGATACTTTTCGTCGTGGTTACCGAAAATAATGTTTGTTTGGTTTTTTACTTAGCTTTCTATTTTCGTCCTCGTTGAAATCGTTGTTAACAAATGAAGAAACCAGTCTTTAGATGAGTTGTAGAAAAGTTAATAGGAGCTGGAACTTGACGTCGATGTCGCCGTTAGATCTACAGGCTGTCCATGACCCACCAGTGACTTCTGTAGCCCTCGTTAACGTACAGTTCCATCTTAGAATTAGTCACTCCGATCATAAGCCAGACGTCAGTGAAGATTACAGTGCCAGTCTCAAAGATGACATCGTCACGTAGATCCAAGACGATTCATACCACAGAATAAAAACACCTGCCGAACAAAACTAGTCTTAGATATTTGCATGAAAATTATTTTCATACAAACTTAAACTCCTCCAGGTCCGGCTCTGCTTGGAAAAACATGTTACGATTAATCAACACATCAGTCCCCTGAAAACCAACTGCATTCAGACGAACCAACTATTTTTCTCTGGAAAAGAAATGCATTCAAACAAACAAACAAACTATTTTTCTCCTCTGGAAAACAAATGCATTCACTGAACAAACTATCTCACTACTCTGAAAAACAAATGCATTCAATGAACAAACTATTTTTCTCCTCTGAAAAATACATATATTCAATGAACAAATCATCACACGTATCAATTTTCTTGGGAAATTATCTTGGATGAAGAAAAATCTAAATATTTACCCTACGGTGCCAGAATTTCAGCTAAAGCTGATCAAACGTCGAGGAACAACTATCTTCCTGGCCCAACCACATCTGACATCATTCAGCCTCCAGCTAAACTGTCGTTGGCACCCCACAGAATAAGTTGCCTCGGAGCTTGGGTAGAATCCTCCCTGTCCAGTCTAGATCTCTTTCCCAACTGATTGACAGTTTTCCTAACCGATTTCGCCTCCGTTTCATTTTACTAAGGTTACCATACTTTTATCATTAAAACAACCAATGAAAATTTCCCAACGCAAACAAATGACCTATCACCTCAAATATTATATTTTATAAAATTAATAGTTCACAACCTCTTTTCTTTCCCTAAAATTTTATTATTGGCATTAATCACAATCTTTCACACAAAAGAATTATCGAAAAAAAATCGTCCATTTTATTCTTTTCCAGGAATAAAAAAAATGGCGATTGACACGCAGCAAAATTGACGTCATATTTCTAAATCTAGCACAGGCACTCTATAAAACAATTTGCACTTGGAAAATAAAAATTCTCGCGAGCGTTTCGTTTCGCGACATTACGCCCCTCCTCTTGAGCTGAAACATCCATGTTTAAGCTATTCTTTTACAAGTGCAATCGACTCAAATAGTCTGCGCCAACGTTGTCTTTCCCTTTGATAACTTTGACTGTGAAAGAATACTGTTGCAGCTGGAGAGCCCACCTCATTAGCCGACCATTCTCAGTCTTGGTTTTCTGCAAATATGTGAGTGGTTGGTGGTCTGTCTCCAAAGTGAAATGTGTTGAATACAGGTACTGTTCAAACTTCTTGACAGCCCATACCACTCCCAAACACTCCTTTTCGATGGTCGAGTAGTTTTTCTCTGCACGGTTAAGCTTCTTGCTTGCATAGGCTACTGGCTGTAACCCTTGCCCTTGATCTTGCAGTAAAACTGCTCCCACTGCAACATCTGATGCGTCACTCCTCAGAGTAAATGGTTTGCTGACGTCAGGTAGCAATAACACTGGTTTGCTTACCAAGCAATCTTTGAGTTTAACGAATGCTGCTTCACATTTTTCATCCCAGGCCACTTTTTCTGGTAGACCTTTCTTTGTCAAATCAGTCAACGGAGCGCTGATTTCCGCATAGTTGCTGATGTATTTCCTGTAGAACCCCACTAGTCCTAGGAATGCTCTGACTTCCTTCTTTGTGATCGGTCTGCTGGCTGACCTGATTTTCTCAGTTTTGTCATCATCAGGCATGACTGTGCCTCCACCCACATGATGACCCAAATAGTCTAACTCCCCGAAACCAAAGTAGCACTTAGAGGGTTTCGCTGTAAGACCTGCCTCCTCCAACCTTTTCAACACAGCATCAATGGCCTCTACATGCTGTTCCCATGTTTCAGTGGCAATGATGATGTCATCAATGAAATGTTCAATATCATCACGCTTCAGAGGTTCAAGTAACTTGCGCATCATACGAGTGAAAATAGAACTCGCAGTCTTGATTCCGAACGGAAGATAAGCGAAACAGTACTGTCCCATGGGTGTACTAAACGCCGTTTTCGGTTTATCCTCTTCTTTGACTGGTATTCGCCAATACCCTTTCGTCAAATCTATCTTTGACAAATAGCGTGCTTTCGGCAATTTTGCAAAGATTTGTGGCACATCAGGAATAGGTTCCGAATCGAACTCTACCTGCTTGTTGAGGCTTCTATAGTCAATACAGAACCGTATTTCACCATCCTTCTTCTTCGCCAACACAATCGGGCTATTGTAAGGCGACACTGTTGGTTCTATGACCCCCAACTCCAACATGTCAATGACCTCTTTCTTCACTGTTTCTACCTGCGCAAATGGTAGCGGGTATTGCTTCACATGCACTGGCTCTCTTGACGTAAGTTTGAATTCACATTCTTCGATTTTACATTTCCCTGGTATGTCTTTAATCACATTTTCTCTCCTGTTGCAAATAGACAAGATTTCAGCCTGCCTGTGCTCGTCCAACTCAGGGTTGATCTTCACGTCTCTGGGACCTTCTTTTGCACGCAATGTAAGCATGGGAAAACGATCTATGCCTAGTGCTCCCATCTCTTCATCGCACACATCGTCAACCACAACGCTTACTTCCTCCTCATCTGTCTCCATGACCACCGCGTTTGGCTGTGCTTCATCTGTTCCTGTTTGCTTTCCGTCACGTTCGACGTACAATTTCAGCAAATTCGCATGTAGCAGTTTTTCATGTCCCCTTATCTTGATTCTGTAGTTGCAGCTTCCCACTTTCTCCACAACTGGATAAGGACCTTTCCACGTTAGCTGCAGCTTGTTGTGTTTTGCGGGCAACAAAAGCAAAACTTTGTCCCCGACCTCAAATTTTCTGTCCTTGGCCTTTTTGTCGTACACCCTCGTGTACCTGAGCGCTGCCTTGCTGAGGTTGTTCTTGGCAATCTCACAAGTTTTCTCGATTTTGTTCGTGAGATCCGTGATATGGCTAATCGTGGATCGCACTTCCTCTCCTGCATCTTCGTTTGTCCACACCTGACGTAGAACCTGCATAGGCCCTCGTACTTCACGCCCATACAACAGTTCAAAAGGCGAAAATTGCAAGCTTTCTTGCGGTACCTCCCTGTAGGCAAATAATAACGCCGGCAAAAACTTGTCCCAGTCTTTGGGCTGTTCTTGACAAAGTCTCTTCATCATGTCCTTGAGTGTAGCATTGAACTTCTCTGTCAAACCATTTGTTTGCGGGTGAAAGGGTGTAGTATGGATCCCCTTTATGTTGAGAAGCTTGTTCACTCTCTCCATGATTTCGCTGGTGAATTGGGTACCCCTATCTGTGATCACTTCCTTAGGAATTCCCATCCTGGTCCAATAGATCCACAATGCCTCGCTCACTGTCTCTGCCCTAATATCTTTCAGAGGTGTCGCTTCTACATACCGCGTGGCATAGTCAACCATGGTCAATATGTATCGATGACCCCTGCTGGACGCTGGTAGTATCGGACCAATGATATCTACCCCAACTCGCTCGAAAGGTGTGCTGATAAGCGGCATGCTTTTCATCGGAACCTTCCTTGTTGCTCCCTTCCTCGTGCTCCTCTGACACACGTCACATGACGCACAATAACGTTTGACGTCACCACAAATACCCGGCCAATAAAAATCACGCCATATCCGGTCGCGAGTTCGGCGTACTCCTTGATGTCCCGCCATAGGCGTATCATGAGCCAATTTGATCACATCTGATCGGTACCGTTCTGGCACTACCACTTGTCTACATGGTTTCCCCTTACTCATGTAAACTCTGTACAAAATGTCTCTCTTCCACTCGTAGTGGGTTTCTTGCTTGAGCGCTAGCTCTGCCCTTTCCCGAATCTTTCCTAAAGTCGGGTCTGCCTTTTGTTCCCTAGATAGATCTTCAGGACGTACTTGCCCTAAGTCAATCTGCTTAGGAATCCATGGCTTGGCTTGTGCTTGTTGCTTCTTCTGCAACCTGGTTTGTACCGGTGCTACAACTTGTTCCTCCGGTTGCTCTACCAACGGAAACAATGGAACTTTGACCTCAGTCCCGTCTGTCATCTTCCTGTTATTTCCTATCAGGACTTGATGTACCAGTGTCTTCAAAACCAAAACACGCGTTTCTCCAACGAAAAACGGAGTTTCCAAATGCACCACAGCAATGGGCACTTTCTTTCGCTTGGATGAATCTGCAAGTGTCACGTTCTGGTATTCGCCCGTATACTTGCTTGGGGAAACTAAACTTGAATCCACCAATATGCTACTGGCCCCTGTATCCCGAATACCTTGAGCCTTTACTCCATCCACTTTCAACTCACAGTTTGGTTCATAGCCGTCTTCACTACATCTGTTACACGGTTTCTGTTCCTGGGTCACGTTGACCGCATTCACAACAGCTGACGCTAGGTTTGAGCTTGGTCTGTTTCTATTCACATTTGTCTTTTGGCAATCCCTCATCAAATGTGGGCCTCCACATCGAAAACATCCCTTGAAGTTTTGCTGAGTCTTGTTTATTCCTGACGCACCCGCGTTGCCAGGACCTGTCGCTTGACCACTCACCCCTCCATTACGTCGTTGTCCCATGTTCGAATTCTGCGTTAGCTGGTTAACCCTGGGACGGTTATCCATTCTAGCACTGGGTCCAATGGGCCGCCTCGTTGCTATCGGACCTCCAGCATTCTGCGCATCTTCATACGTTTGAGCGTGGACCACCACTTCGTCCACACACGTAGGGTTTCTCTCCCTAATAAATCTTGCCTCCTCTTGAGACACTATCTCCAACATTTTGTCCATGAGAATTAAATCTTTCAGCTCACCTGATTTTCCTTCTTTCTCAGACAAATCCACCCATCTGTCCAAATACATCCCCATCCTGTTCCTACACTCCCTGATGCCTTCATGACTGCCCCGCTTGAATTCCTTGAACCTTTTTCGATATGTTTCAGCGGTCAGATGGAAACGCCTCATGATCGCTGCCTTGACCATGTCGTAATCCAAAATTTCCTCATCAGACATCTCAGTGTAGACCTGCCGCGCTTGGCCTCGTAATTGACCAGACAGTCTTATCGCCCACTCATCCTTGTGCCAACCTTACAACGTAGCGATACGCTCAAACTGTTTCAGGTAGACCTCTACATCGTCCTTATCATCCAAATAAGGTACATTCACATTCACACAGCTCCTCGCTGTCCTGGGCTCCGGATAAAAATTTTGATTTTGGTCCCCATCATCTGCAGTCCACTCTTGCGCCTTTCTCAACTCAAACTCATTCTGCATGGCCATTTGTTCCAATTTTGCCTTGGCCTCCCTTTCTTCTCTCATAATGCGCTCTTCTCGTTCTTCACGTCGGAGCTGGTCCTCCCGTTGCTCCTGCCGTATCTTCTCCGCTTTCTCTTCCTCCTCCTTCCGGATCCTCTCTGCTTTCTCTTCCTCTACCTTTTCCTTCCGGATCCTCTCTGCTTTCTCTTCCTCCCTTATCCTCTCCGCTTTCTCTTCCGCTTCTTTCCTTCTATTTTCCACATACTCTGCCAGATCCTTATCTGTCAGACCCAGGATGATCCCATCCTGCTTGTAGGCTTGCAGCGGAGACTCAATCTCCATTTGAACTGGTTGCTGCCTCGGCATCCTCCTAGCCAAACTTTCCCTAAACTAATCCTGTTTTACTACACGTAACCCTGGTAGATAAAACCACAGACTATTTAGGCCTCAAACGTACTCGCCTTTCCAAAGGTTAAAGTACTACAACGGATACGCCTGCGCTCTAGCCCCAAACGGCTCTTCTGTCACAGCTATCCTTACGTGAACGGTTATACACTAACAACACGATCACCGACGATAATCCACCACCTTCCAGATTATCATCCACACTTAGTCTCCTGGTTAAGTAAAACGTCTAACTAGACCCACATTTACTAACCAGCACTACCAATTACCACAATTGGTTAAACTGTCAATCGGACACTACCGAATCTGACTTTCAGACCCTCAACTAGAAATAATTCTTGGTTAGAGGTTTGACCAGACTAAGCAACACAGAGCTAATTAGGTTGACCCCTCACCGATCAATACCTAACCTCTAGCCTGTCTTCGAACGACACTGAAACTATACAATGTTTTCGGAACATCCAACTTACTTAAAGTTTAAGCTGGAAAACTTACTTTCAAACTATGATCGATACTTTACCCTACATACTCCATCAGGATAATAAACGTCATAGGTTGCAGAAACTGTTCAGCCTAAGTATACCTTCGACCAAAACACTAGTACCTACGTACAATAGCTATTGCAAACTCTGCAATTCAAGGTTCGAAATTTTGGAAAAGTAAAACTTATACCCAAAATATCTTTAATCCTACTACGGATAATACCGGTCTTCACTGCTCAACCGCCAGAATAAATAATTTCAAACGAGATGATTTCCCTGAAGATACTTGCACAGCTGGGCTCTCAGACAATATGTACCCACTGATGCACTAACATGTTAGCAGATATAATGCACATTTTATGTAAGCAATGACTAGCAACAACATAAAACAATATCTTACCTATACTGCTCTCTAATCATGCTCATGCAGACGTGCAACAATTACATCAAGGTAACCACAACTTGAAGCAAGAACTTATTGTTATGGAAAAAAATATGAAAACTCGCTGAAGTGTTGAATTTGTAAAGTATTGGATTAATGGTGCACCTCTGACATTAAAAAAAATGAATGGCTCGTTACCCCCAGAATTTTCCAGAAATTCTAATCCCGGACGATGAACCCAGAATGTCGCAAACCTGGGTGTTACTGGGTGATCACTACTGATGAAGGACTTCCTTGACTTTCATGACTTACCCCAGAACATGGTTTTATTTCAATAAAAAAACCTAAGGTACACCATTTACTTCCAACACTTCACAAACACATAACACGTTTTTCCAAGTTCGATTATTTTATTACATTCCGTTCATTTTTTTCTTCGAAATCGGAACGATAATTTGGCGATACTTTTCGTCGTGGTTACCGAAAATAATGTTTGTTTGGTTTTTTACTTAGCTTTCTATTTTCGTCCTCGTTGAAATCGTTGTTAACAAATGAAGAAACCAGTCTTTAGATGAGTTGTAGAAAAGTTAATAGGTGCTGGAACTTGACGTCGATGTCGCCGTTAGATCTAAAGGCTGTCCATGACCCACCAGTGACTTCTGTAGCCCTCGTTAACGTACAGTTCCATCTTAGAATTAGTCACTCCGATCATAAGCCAGACGTCAGTGAAGATTACAGTGCCAGTCTCAAAGATGACATCGTCACGTAGATCCAAGACGATTCATACCACAGAATAAAAACACCTGCCGAACAAAACTAGTCTTAGATATTTGCATGAAAATTATTTTCATACAAACTTAAACTCCTCCAGGTCCGGCTCTGCTTGGAAAAACATGTTACGATTAATCAACACATCAGTCCCCTGAAAACCAACTGCATTCAGACGAACCAACTATTTTTCTCTGGAAAAGAAATGCATTCAAACAAACAAACAAACTATTTTTCTCCTCTGGAAAACAAATGCATTCACTGAACAAACTATCTCACTACTCTGAAAAACAAATGCATTCAATGAACAAACTATTTTTCTCCTCTGAAAAATACATATATTCAATGAACAAATCATCACACGTATCAATTTTCTTGGGAAATTATCTTGGATGAAGAAAAATCTAAATATTTACCCTACGGTGCCAGAATTTCAGCTAAAGCTGATCAAACGTCGAGGAACAACTATCTTCCTGGCCCAACCACATCTGACATCATTCAGCCTCCAGCTAAACTGTCGTTGGCACCCCACAGAATAAGTTGCCTCGGAGCTTGGGTAGAATCCTCCCTGTCCAGTCTAGATCTCTTTCCCAACTGATTGACAGTTTTCCTAACCGATTTCGCCTCTGTTTCATTTTACTAAGGTTACCATACTTTTATCATTAAAACAACCAATGAAAATTTCCCAACGCAAACAAATGACCTATCACCTCAAATATTATATTTTATAAAATTAATAGTTCACAACCTCTTTTCTTTCCCTAAAATTTTATTATTGGCATTAATCACAATCTTTCACACAAAAGAATTATCGAAAAAAATCGTCCATTTTATTCTTTTCCAGGAATAAAAAAAATGGCGATTGACACGCAGCAAAATTGACGTCATATTTCTAAATCTAGCACAGGCACTCTATAAAACAATTTGCACTTGGAAAATAAAAATTCTCGCGAGCGTTTCGTTTCGCGACAGATGACTTGGCCATACTAATCGGTCAAACGCTTTCTTGAAGTCTACAAACACATGATATAAATATTATTGGGGCTGTAAGTATTTATCGCAGATTATTCTGAGGTTGAAAATCTGTTCAGTGGTACTTCGTCCTGCCATGAATCCTGATTGTTCTTCAGCTTTTGTTCAGCTTGGGTTTCAACCTGTTGAATATTATTTTCAGGAGGACTTTGCTGATGAGGCTAATGGTGCGGTAATTTTCACACTCCTGAAGGTTATCTTTTTGGGGAAGAGTGATGACAAACGACTGGATCCATGGAGTAGGCCACTCCCCACTGTGCCAGATCTTGTTACAAATAAAGGTGAGGGCGTCAATCATCGATTCTCCTCCTGCTTGAAGCAATTCTGCGGGTATATTGTCCACTCCCGCTGACTTCTCTTTCTTCAACGATTGCACTGCTGCCTCAACTTCTTCTCGGAGAATTGGGAGGATTTCTTCTTCTTCTCTGTTCTGGGGACATGCTAGAACTGAGGGGCCTTCGTTTGGTGTGTGGTTGTAAAAGTCAGAGCAGTAAGCCTACTCTGTCCATCTATCCAAGACTTCTTGTTCTTCCGGTGGTAAGGCCACGTCACCAGAGCATCAGGCCTTGCAAAGACCATCCTACGGGCATGGTGCAAGGAGGCAGAAGAAGAGGGAGACAGAAAAAAAGATGGGAGGACAACAATCGAGAATGGACTGGCTTGATACTGAGCGAAGCCATGAGGGTTGCTGAGGACATAGAAAGATGGAGTACGCTGGTTAAACGATCATCTGTGGTGCCCCAACGACCTTCGAGTTACGGGAAAGGATATGATAGGCTCGCGCGCATGTGTGTGTATGTGTGTGTGCGTGCGTGTGAGTGTGCGAGCGTGCGTGGGAGTAAGTACGTGTTTTGTATTTTATGAAATGCCAAATCAATGTATTTCAAACTTTACACAATTACAGATTTCAGCGTCCAGTTTCTGTTATAATTGTTTCTTTTGACTGAACTGTTAGCAAAATCATGACATTAACAACAAAACATGAAACTGTTTCATTACTACTCGGTGTACAGCTTCCTAAAGTCAGAGCTCATTAAACTCGCGATCCTACGTAACCTACTGCTTGTGAGCTATACTTTCTGCCTGCGTCCATTTACACGGCCATGGGCAGCGCTTGCATGTGCATTATGGTTTAGTATATGAAAGTGAATGACGCAAATTGTAGATTATAGTCATACAACACCAGAGCGTATAGGCGACTACTGGTCACATTATTCTGGCACCAGCTCCAGCGGACCAGTTGATGATAATAAGGGAAAAATCATATGGCCACACGTTGGCCAATCCGAGATTCGAACCAGCTACTTTTCGGTTACTAGTAAGCCTCTCTACCAACTGAGCTGCCCGGCCCCTCGAAGTGAATGACGCATTGAGTAGATTTCTGTACCCGGACACATGAAAAGGACTGAATGACATTGGCGACCGTGTGGCTTAAATGTATCTCTGTACCAGCCGCGAGGTGGAAGAGAGAGAGAGAGAGAGAGAGAGAGAGAGAGAGAGAGAGAGAGAGAGAGAGAGAGAGAGAGGCAGGCAGGCAGGCAGGCAGGCAGATAGACAGACAGACAGACAGAGACACAGGAAGAGACAGACAGACAGACAGGCGGCCGTGTGGCTTAAATGGCTCTGTCCCAACCGCGTGGTGGAAGAGAGAGAAAGACAGAGACAGAGATAGACAGACAGACAGACTCTATTTCAGACAGGACTGTGTAGGCGTGATTTATAAATCACTGCTGTAGAAATCTTCTCGAGGGAGGAATGAATTTTTTGTTTCACACCGCATTGATTTTAGACGTAAACTAATTTAAATCAAATAACATCTATAATAATTAAACACATTTTCACTGAATTAAAAAAAAAAAAAACAACTACGAAATAATTATAGAAAAAAGAACTTTCGTACTTCAGATTTATATATTATTTTTGATAGATGGTAGATGAGATTATCGTCATATAATATATTCTCTTCGTCATATTGAAGGTTATTCTATTTATACAAATGTGTGAATACCGGACAGTCTGACAAAATAATAATTTCTTGTCAATGCATACACATCCAGCATCATCGACATATTTTATCAAGGGATGTAGTATAATTCATTTGTTTTATGACTGTAATCTTTTTCTCATTTTATTGTGATTTGCTGTCAGCTTGTTCACTATGTTTTATGTGTACTTTTGTGTGTGGTGTTGCAGCGTTGACCAGATGCATTCCTTGTGTATTATTTACGTGGCAATCTTGAATCTAATAAGTAGTAGTAATAAATGGTTTTATGTGAGTGGAGAGAGAGAGAGAGAGAGAGAGAGAGAGAGAGAGAGAGAGAGAGAGAGAGAGAGAGAGAGAGAGAGAGAGAGAGAGAGAGAGAGAGACGAAGAGAGAGAGAGAGAGAGAGAGAGAGAGAGAGAGAGAGAGAGAGAGAGAGAGAGAGATTCCTTCTTAAATTTTATACTTTTTTCCCCCTTTCTTTCACTTTTATTTTTTGTTTATTGTTAGGGGTAGCCTACGTATTAGTAGATTTGGCAATTGTATTTGGCTACAAATTGTCTTTCAAATAGGCTGTTCCTTTCCATTTCTGTTATCAGTTAAACAAAACCGGTGCTTCCTTCAGTGGCGTAGCTAGGGATTTGGGGGCCCGGAGGCTTGGCCTCTTTGGCATTTTGACATTTGACATCATAACATGAGATAATGTACTTAATAATTATATATAAGTCTAAACTTATATAACAACGTACGAATAGCAAGATTACATGGCGGTGGCGTAATATTTAATATTTAATGTATAAAAATGTTTCTGACACTCCCCCCCCCTCCCTCTCCACTAGCTACGCCACTGGCTTCCTTTTACACATGAACAATAATTATATATCTTTTCCAGGGGACTCCTTTTAGTGTTTTCAATACACAAACTTTGTGTCGCCTGAGAAAAAGAAATATACAGATTACAGTGTATAAGAGAGAGTTTACTTGATAGTAATCAGTATACCTACAATAAACTACGCTATGTATCATACTTATGCTCAAAGTACATAATTATTGAAACAAATTGCCATCCATACAAAACTTGTAAAGAAAGACAACTCAAGATTTGCCTTGCGCGTCACATCCGGGGTTACAATTTCCGCTCTCCTTCTTAGTGTGTTTTGCAACTGATTCGAAATGGACTGTGGATGAATAATGAACAAAAGAAAACGTAATTCCAGGTAGCTGGTGAATATTTCTTTCTATGTTTTTGTACTTTGCGGTTGATACAATTGATTAATACAGCATTTGTGGAATTCAAAACTGCTGTTAGATTGTTTTTGACACACTATAAAGGAGACAGTGTTGACTGTTGTGCATCCAGTATACACTGACTACAGACCAGACACCTAGAATTTTGGAAATGAATCCAGCGAATGCCTGGGTGGTTAACCAAAATTTAGGGTGATTTCTAACAATATAGCAAAACTTGTAGTATTGTTTTGTAAACTTTAAAAGTTGAGAGAGCGAGAACCGAGGAACACATGAAAAATGCGTTAAGAATACAGTTTAAAATATATAGGCCTAATAGATAAAAGGCTTGGCCTTGGCTTGGACCTAAAATAGTTAATTAGCTAAATTAGTATTAACAGTTATGATTTTATACGTCTTCTTTCTATTATTCTTGTCATCAAACAGTTGCGTTATTTCGTTTGACTGTTTTTATGTACATTTTGTAGACAGTAGTCAGTCTAGTGGAACTTCTGTAACTTGTACTTGTAGGTCAAAGTCCTTCGACTGTGATTTTTTTGTATTATTAACTTTTTAAAAATTATGTATTTGTAGATACTTTAAACAAAATTATTTTTGTTTATTTATTTTATTTTTTATTTTTTGTTTACATTCCCAGAACAATTAATTTGTGGAAGCACTAGCACTAGTTAGCGGAACTTTGTGAGTGATTCAGATTGTGAGAACAGTTTTGTTCAGGATCAGTATTGTTATTGTTTTGAAAGCAAAAATATATAGAAACGACACCATGATTTCCTAAGCACAGTTTGAGGTGATGCTATATTTAAATTTAGCCATAGATCCAAACTAATACAGAATTTATTGATTTGTATCCTTGCGTTCTTTGAAGAAGTATTGTTGTTGTAAGCTTTATTTTCCAGTTAGGCAACACTCACTGTCAGTGTTAAAAGAATCTGTCACACTGAATTGGTGTAAGTGGGCAACTTTATGTAGTTTATTTTAGCCTTTTTGCCATGTTATCTAATTCAGTAATTGCAGTTATTAATGGTCCTGATTTGGCTCGGAAGCGTCCGCTGGACCTAAAGCAATAATCATGTAATGACCTTATTAATATTAGTTTCTCTTTTACTGCTTTCAGGACTGCAGCATGGGGGAAGAGACGCGAAAGGCTATTGGTTTGTTCTGGGACATAGAGAACTGCCATGTGCCTCGCAATGTATCAGCATTGTCTGTCGTCCAGCGATTGCGAGAGCATTTTTTTCCTGGACTTAGAGAAGCAGAGTTCATGTGTGTCTGTGACATCAATAAAGAAAGCAAAATGATAGTAGAAGAACTGAACAGTGGCCAGGTATTTTTTTATATTTTATAAAAATTTTCAATGAAATGCAAAATATTGTTATTTTTTAGCTATAAATAGCTTTGCCGATGCTTTCTTTCTCTGGAAGGTGCAGGCAGGCTATAAATAGCCTGCCGCATGCGAAACGTGGAGGCACTGAATGGTGCTGCTCACATAAGAATTGAGCTGGTGTGTAGGCCTATCAGTATTATAGTGTATTCACAATAATTTTCTTTTATCTCAGTCTGGATTTGTCTTTTCTAAATTGTATATTATTGTAACCATTGATACATATATAATATTGGCTGACAAAGGAAAAAATTCATGATACTTAGAACTTAATTGGTGCATTAATTTACTGTACATTGTGACTTAAATTAAGTGAAAGTATCTTATGACTTAGCAATTTTTACATTGTATTAACATTGTATAATTATGAATTAATGGGAAATGAAAGTACTGTGACTGTGAGTATGTAATGTATATTCATTGTGTATGAAATTCTGTCTTTATTTCAGGTAAATGTGGTTCACATTACTGCAACTGCAAAAAATGCTGCCGATGACAAAATACGACAAAGTTTGCGCCGTTTTGCAGACACACACCCACCAGATACACATGTGGTCCTTATTTCTGGTAAGAGTATTGTAATATTCAACATTCTAATTCTATACATGTATGCAGTTAAATGATAAATTCTAAATGCTAAATTCTAATTTACCTCTTCCCTTACTTCATCCCTGTTTTATCCAACCACCCTGCCTTGTGACACAGTGATAATACTAGCACCCAATTTGGAATGACTGTGATTTAGTTGAAAATAATAATTATACTGAGGATTTAGTTTGAATTTGGAGATTTTATAAAGTTTCTTCCTCATTTCATTGTATTAATTTATTTTCAGTGGTGGATGTGTATTTAAATTTTGATTTCTTTCTCTCACTTTTTTTTTCTCCAGGGGATGTCAACTTTTCAACAGAACTATCTGACCTTCGGCATCGCAAGCACATGTACATTATTATTCTTCATGGCAAACAGGTGTCGGAGTCGCTTTTGGCTTGCGCTAACGAGCATTATGTGTTTGATACAATCATGGCCGATCTACCTCAAAGACCAGTGCAAACTGTTTTTGTGAGTGTGTTATTCAAGTTGTTGTTAAGTGTATTTTGGTAAGACGAGTAAGAGGATATTTGCGCTAACTTTTCCCTTGTGAAGCCATCTGGTGTGGTTGAGATACATTTTTCGCATTTTCAAGGAATTTCTTTGGTGGATGGCACAGGTGTTAGAGTACATATTTCTGAATCGAGAGAAATTTAGAGCTGACTTACGTACTGTATGTATCAAAGATAGGGCATCGAAAGACTTTTAAAAGGGTATGAACTGGGACGACCAACGTTAAATTATACATTCATCATTATTGGAGGGTGTTGAGGGAAAAGAGGGATGCCCATCTATTTGTGGACAGCTCACATACATAATGTAAGTGTCCATTGTCTTTTGGGTTGAAGTCATGTCAAACCAAAGTCAGTATAAACGTTTTAATGTAAACTGTAATGAAATATCTTCTTTTTTTTTTTTAATTTATTTTTACACTCCACTTGTACTTACCACTTTTATTTTTAGGTTGACTATTATTGTTGACTAAATTCCTTAAGGAGCAAGTGACAGATATTGTCTTTGCCCTTCTAGTTTATTTATTTGTATATATATGCATGCAGATACAACAGCCCCTTCAGATATGTGTGACTGGATTTCCTGCCACTGCCAACAAGGATCAGGTACGAAGACGCCTAATGTATTTGGCCAAAAATACCGGGGGCCGCGTTATAATGCTTCAGGACCATTTTGCAAACTTGGTTTTTCCAACCCATGAAGCTGTTATAAGGTCAGTGTTAAAGTCAACTAAGATTAGAAATCAAGAAATGTGTTTGTGCCAGCTGGATCCGTTCCTCACCAATTAGTGTTCATGCTCGGCTTCCTCAAGCCCTTCTTCATCTTCCTCACCTCTACTGCAACCTCTATGTCTTGTTAATTATATTTTCTTCTTATGTTGTGTCCTCCGTTTCTTTTCCTGTGTACCTACATTCAATAATTTGAAGTAGTTTGATGACCTTGGGTTGCGCAATAACTGAATAGGTTAAGACACATTCTAGAAAAGTTTTGATATATGCATTGTCGAGCTTGGTTACCAGCTTGGATTTGAACGGTTAGTACTTGGATGCAACCACTCAATGACATACAAACTGACTAACTGAGACTTTATTCGTCTATGAAATTTACATACAAATTTACCTTTCGGCTGCACAAACATAGTAAGTGTAAAATGTAGAATATCTTTAAAAGAATTACATGTACCAAAAAAAATTGTTCAACACATAAAATATAATAAAACAACTACTATTCCATACTCTAAACCATTATGCATGGACACCAACCACAAGCGTACGAACACATGCAACGCCTTCACAGAAAGGATCACCACATACTAAGCCAAACCACAAAACAGGACTGTTTGAAAAATTAATACACATGAACAAATACACACATCTTCAGACACATAAAAACCCACAATGCAGTTTTCACAACCACCACAAAATACTGTATTAGGCACTGTATATACTATATGCTGGGTCATACTCATACACACACTGGCACACCATTTCACACAAAAATCACGCACACATACAAACATTCGCAAACTCACGCAGGCAGGCAAAGATTCTGGCTGACTAGCTAAATTTACCAGATTGACTGACTAACTGATCAGATTTCATAAAGTCAAGGAATAGCATTTGTGAGTGGAATGGTGCTCGGCAGAAAAGACCAGCGGAACCTGTCAGTCCTCGCGTGGCAGCTGTTAAATCTGTCAGACCTGGAGGCTGCCTGAACAAGCAGCTCATTACACAGTGGTTGGATGTGGTTGGATGGGGGGTCACGCTGAATGGCTTTTGCATCGAAGCGCTCCTGAAGGTCAAAGATGGGTCTGCCAATCATCTTTCTTGCAGTCTTTGTAACCTTTGCCAGCTCTTACAGGCTGCCGAACAAGGTCAGACTTTTGTAGGTCAGTACGGACCCCACCGTCACCCGTAGAAAAGCTTCAACACCCTGGAACTCACATTGAAGGCATTCAGTCTCATAAAGTAGAGGCGTTGGTGGGCCTTCTTGAGGAGCAGCAAAGCGTTGGGGGACTAGTCCAACTTGTTATCAATGATGGACCCCAAGTACATATACTGAATCACCACCTCAACCCCAATGACTAGTGGGTCGAGTGTCAGAGCGCTCCTCCTGTCAACAACCATCTTCTTTGTCTTAAATGCGTAGAACGGGAAAAGGGTGTTGTCGCATCATCTGACAAGCTTTGAATCAGCACACACAACATGATCGGTCCACCCAGCTGTAAATGAGTATTTAGCTCTGTTTAGATGCTGGGAATGTTTTGCAGCAAGGGAGAGGAATTTGGGCACCACCCTCAACATGAAGCAGGGCCTGACCAAGGGATTATGCAGGACAAGGCGACAGGACAGTGTACATATATTCTCCCAATGTGACCCTTCGTCTTCTGCTTTTGGGGGGTGAACAGGGCTAAATTATCGGCTGGCATTTTGTGCAGGTTTGTGCAGTGACCTGCAGAGAGTGTGCAGTGGTACCAATAGTTGCCAGGAATGAGGTGTGCTTTCAACACGCTTAACGCCTTGAAAGGCAAACAATGTTTAAATTCCTCTTAATGAGGGATAATTAAAAATAACAGTTCAGGTTTGGTCGTATTCGTATGGTTGTGGCCTAGAGTCGTCAGTTGAATACTTTGCTCAGCTGCACCAAGATCAGTTATCTGTAAGTTCCTAGAGGATGTTTTACTTTTGCCTTATAATTAACAATCTCCTTTATTTAGCCCATTCTTTGTTTATTTCTTCCTCTTTGCCCATTTATTTGGGTGTGTTGATGTGTGTGTGTGTCCTTTGCTTGCTTTTGTGTGTAATTTTGTGTTTTAGCCATTGGTCTGAGTGGTATGCATGAGAAGAGCGCATTGAGCAAACATTTTGATTGATTTTTGTGCTACAGCCAAAAACGCGTACAATGAACACGCTTTCAATGAACAACACTTTCAGCTAATGGAATAAAAGTTCTTAGAGTTGTTCTTATTTATTACTTAGAACTTTTTGGATATAATGAGCACGGCTACAACGTAGCTTCGCTTACACCGAATGTATTTTCTTATCTCAGACACCAAATTTTGACGGATATAACAAAATCAAAGTGCAAACACTTTGCAAATGACATTTTCGAAAATGACGTAAAATCTGCATCAAATTTTGGCATCGTTCATGTGTCTGTAGAAAGATCCTTCTTAACCCTTTTGAGACGACATCAATTTGCAAAGTAAAAAAAAAAAAATGTCATTATAAGGTCTGCAGAAACTTTTTCTATTAGTTCTTGGAATAATAAATACAGGAAAGTTTACCTTTTCTGAAAGTAAATAGACTGAATTTTTAAAATGTATCAGAATAAAGTTCATGAATGTGTATTTTGTGACATTATACATGGATCAGGATGTTACCATCTTTATACTCCAATACACTTGCAGGAAGGAAATATATGGCTAACAACCTATTTCATTTTCAGTATCTGCTTTTAAAAAGGCTAACAGAAACATTCACTTTTATATTATTAAACAAAGAAAATTAATACATCAGACAAGATTTCACTGTTATATTGGATGATTTGGTCATGCATCTTTCACACTGTCACAATAAATCTACTGGAAAATAGTTCGGTACCTGTAAAATGATCGCTGATAACTATCATTTGCAAAACGGGAAGTTCGTTTTAAGACACAAAGCATCTGATTAACAGGTTTTGTTCTTAGAGAACAATTCCGAGACGATTCTCGTCCAAGGCCTATGTATCTCTTTGTCTTTTGACACAGACATGTAGGGCCGATAGATCGGCCCATTTGTCTCCTAAGGTTTAAAAACATGGCAGGAATACGAACATTAATTCAGCTCACTCTGATAGAGATATGTGCGCTATAAAAATCCTCGATAATAAATAATAAGAATTTGAAATAATATCGTATGCGAGAGCTCATCCACACAAGAAATTAAAGCTAATATAACCAAAGAATTTGAAATTCCATTATCAATCCTAAGCACCTTCCCTCAGAATTCAGATTATTCATCCAGCACACATGCACACACACACACACTCAGTGGAAGGTACATCAATATATGCTTAAAAGAACACTATTGCATTAAAAAAAAATTACATTGAAAAAACAAAAAAAAACATCTACATGAATAAAAGTGCACGTGAACTTACAAAGAAAACATAAAACTTCTCTCTCTCTCTCTCTCTCTCTCTCTCTCTCTCTCTCTCTCTCTCTCTCTCTCTCTCTCTCTCTCTCTCTCTCTCTCTCTCTCTAATCCCCTCTTTCTCTCTCTCTCTCTCTTTCTCTATCTCTCTCTCTCTCTCTCTCTCTCTCTCTCTCTCTCTCTCTCTCTCTCTCTTCCCCTTCCCCTTCCCCTTCCCCCCCCAAAAAAAAAAAAAAGAAAGAAAACTTCTGAAATCAACCTCTATAGTCTCTTGCAATAACATGATGAAAATACAACTGAACATGTTCTCGGCTGTAAATCTTACAACAGACTAATTTTAGGGAAACAACGGATATAATGAATACAAAAACACAATATGGCCACTAAACGTTGCATATGGGTACAACGGACTTCGGGTATAACTAATGGGAACAATTTTCCCCTGGACTTCATTGTAAGCGTGTTTGACTGTATATGATAATAATCAAATAATAAGTAGTAAACAAGGAGCTATGCACAACTTATGTGAATAGGCGGGATTAAATTAACAAATGAACCACAGTTTTGGCATGGTTGAACTTTTCCTTTCTACTCTTGCTTGGAAAGTGACAGAGTAATGAAATATATACGATTTATTTTGATGAGGAAATTTGTTGTTGTCAATAGGTCAAAGGGTAGGGTAAGGGAAGTAACCTATTTACCAATGCTACAGGAACTGAACATGACTGACTTCCCTTTGACTGGTTATGTGCTGCTGTGCATGGCTGCTGATTATCTCAGTCTGTGAACGTTTTTGACAAGTTCTCAGTTTGACAGTGCAAGAATAATAACACAACAGCTAGCTCAGTTCTCCATCTGTGTGATTTTATTTATAAGCTCATTATTGAGTGATAAGTGCTCATGGAATAAAATAAAATTTATTGCTTGCTATTAGTATGTGAAACTCAGTTCACTTTGAGTTTGAACTTTTCTGCTTGTTGTTCAAATCACATTCTGTTCAGTGGAGAAACATTGTGCTGTTTATTACTTGTGGAAAAAACAGTATTGCTTGTTGGTCAAGATGGGTGACAGTTCAGCTTTAGACGATAATCCATACTATAGATTGAAAAACCTATGGATCCCAACACCATTCGAGTATGTATCAGGCATAAGTTAATATCATTTATTTTTGTATGACATGGTTTTGCGGTGAACTCTTTTTTTCTGTAGTTGGAGTTTCTTCATCAGTGTTTAAGTGCTTATAGTTTGTGGTGTGTGATCAGTCATGTGTTACCATTTTGAAAACTGTTGGAGAAAACAAATCTTTTGAACATCCTGTTTTGAGCTCCACATTTCAATTTCTGTTACAATCACAATGCTTAGAATGTTGTGGTTGTGTTTTAAACCAAAACTTTGACCAGTCAGTGTATGTGTTTGTTATACTGCAACATGCGTGATCAATCTTTTTTTTTTTGTACAACCTGTTTTTATTGGTTAATTTCTTTTTCAGAGCCAAGAAGCGTATGGAAGGGGAGGATGTGTGTGGACAGCGAATTTCAGTGAGCATCACACCCGTAGAAGCCCATTTTAAAAGTGAGTACTTTCACTTTGTGAATAATTTTTGAGTAATTTGGAAGAAACAGCAATTTGAAATTGTTCAAAACCTTCTAAAAACAAAAGTTTAAATGTCTGAAGATTATCATAGATTCCGACAAATTAGTCATTTACTATTTATTTTTATGATTATTTTTCTCGCATACATGCACTGCAGTAATACAGCTGTCAAAAATTTCTTGCAGGGTTTCTCTAAAGGTAATGTGTATTTTCTGATGACATGACGGCATTAGAACATATAGGTTTAATTTTATTTAATCATAATGTGCTTTATTTGGGATGTGCTTCCTGACGTCTTTTCTGAACATAAACCATTCTTTATGTATTTGAGGTCAAGCTATATTGATTAAAATGTCATCTTTTCTGTTTCTTCATCAGATCGACAAAGAAGCCAAAGTGAAGGTCCTGCACATCGCACTCAGAGTCCTGGTTCTGCCCCTGGAGCCCCGCGAGGTTCAAGTCCTCAGAAAAACTTCCATACACAAGCTGCCTATGGTGGTCACAGCAGCGGCTTCAGTAGTTATTCTGGTAACTATATGGCCAAGACCTCCAATTCTTTCACTGCCATCACAGAGAACTATCAGAATGATAACCAGACGCAAAACCTGGGTATCCCTCCTCCTCGACTGTCTGATCCTTCCCATACCTTCAGCATGTACAGATCCAGCTCTGTATCCAACTCCTTGTACCAGACAGGCTACAACCAGCCACCCATATACACACCTCAGGCAATCCTTTCCACCAACCTTCCCCATCTGCCCATTAACATATACCACAACCCTGCTTCTAGAATGCCCAAACTCAACTACGATCACACCAACCAGAATCGTCCTCGCAGCCATGGAACAACTCTTGGTGCCAATATTGGTGTAAGTGATTTTTTTAAAAAATTATTAACTATCAATAATTATTATATTTCACATATATATGCTTGCAGCTTATTTGCATTGATTCTGCTGGATTTGTTTTCAGTCTGTCAATAAGCAACGCTTAACTTTAGAATCGAAGGTATAGATCTCATCATATATATTTGTGGCTATTAAGTATTGTTGGAAATTGATATCGGGTATCTGCAGTATTTTGTTTTTTTATTTGAGGTGGGCAGGGTGGGGATGTTTGTTTGCGTGAGTGGATGGGGATCATTACAAAAATTATAATAGTAATGTTACAGTTTGTATTTACTACTTGTACTGATATCCATCACATTTCTAATCATAAAACGAGGAATCAGTTCCATTTATCAGCCACCTTTACTGGCTTTAGTCGATGAACATAGACCACTCGCAGGTATTACTGAAGGTAGTAATATACCAGCAATGTGATGCATTAGTTTTCATTATCTATCTAATCCCTCAGGCTGTTGGGGAAATATGAGGGGTGTTGTCTTGGAGAGTTTTTGCCACTTCAGTCTGTCAGTTGCTGTTGTCAGGAGATGTGACATGTCCAGCATCATCGGTGTTTTGACATCATCTGTCCAGTGCTTGCTTTGCATTCCTCTTCGCCTTCTTCCTTCCACAGTTCCTTGCATAATGGTTTGTGCAAGGGTGTCGTGCCGCATGACATGACCAAACCACACCAACTTCCTCCTCTTCACCATGGCAAGGAGTGGTTCCTATGGCTCGCAAGTGACGTGACCAGGTTTCTAATGTATTAGTAAAGCCTCGTGTTTGTTCCACCCAGTTTGCAGCATTCTGCAGTAGCACTTCATTTCAAAGGCTGGAAAACGTTTTTCCAGCTCTAATGTCAAGGTCCAGCTCTCGCAGCTGCACAGCGGAACTGACAGCACCAAAAAGCCCTGAAGAGTTTTATCTTCGTGCAGAAACATATTTTCCTGCTCTTCCAGACCTTGACTTAGCCACTGCCAGCCTAGCGTACTCCATCTTTTCCTGTCCTCAGCAACCCTGATGGTTTCGCTCAGTGTCATACCAGTCCATTCTCGAATGTTGTCCTCCCACCTCTTTGTCGGTCTCACTCTTCTTCTGCCTCCTTGCACTGTGCCTTGCAGGATGTTCTTTGCAAGACCTGATGATCTGGTGACATGGCCATACCATCGGAGTTTCAGTTTTTTCACCACTGTGAGCAGGTCATCATGTTTTCCAATGGCTTGTGTGATGGTCTGTAGGACTTCGTCGTTGGTGATGTGCTGGGTATAGGAAATGCCCAGAAGTCTTCTGTAGCATCTCATCTCCATGCTTTGTATTCTTCGTTGTAGATCTGTTGTGAGGGTCCATGTTTCGCAAGCGTATAGGAAGATGGAGATGACAAGGGAGCGCAGCAATCTTACCTTGGAATGTAGGCTGATGGTCCTGTCTTTCCAAATTGGCTTCAACCTCGCCAGGGCAGCAGTTGTTTGTGCGATCCTGGAGAGGACTTCCTGTCGGGACCCATTGTCTGATACAATGGCTCCTAAATATTCGAAGCTATGCACTGTGTTGAGGGATTGGCCTTGGACTTTGATGTCTGTGTTGATGCCATTGGTGTTGTTGGTCATCATTTTGGTCTTCTCTGCACTTATTTCCATTCCATAGGCTCTGGAGGTAAGTGTCAAGCCTCTGTACCAGCTGTTCAAGTTCTTGTTCCTCTCCAGCCAATCCATCAATGTCATCCGCAGAACAAGGTTGGAGATTGCTCTTCTTTTTATGCTGACTTTGCCTTCGTGATCTGCAAAGGCATCTGACATGATGTGCTCTAGAAAGATGTTAGAGTGTTGGAGAGAGTAGGCATCCCTGACGCACACCGATTGTTGTTCTGAACCAGTTTCCGATGGTGGCGCTGTTGTGGAGGACTACACTGGTAGCCTTGTTATACAGGCTTTTGATGACTTCAATAATTTTAGGGCTGATGTTGTACACTCTCATGGTTGCCCACAGAGCTGCATGCCAGACTCGGTCAAACGCCTTTTTGAAGTCTACGAACACATGATATAGATGTTGTTGGTGCTGTAGGTATTTCTCACAGCTTATTCTGAGGTTGAAAATTTGTTATAATGGAGCCAAACTATTTCAAGGACTCCACCTCTTCCAGCTTCTCTCCATTCATGGTAATGTTGGTGCTAATGTGGCTGTTCACCAATTCTGGAATAGAATTATTAGCAGCTAAATGAATTTTTTTAAATGAAATATGATTATATATTATTTATGTCATCATAATGTACACAATCTTTATTATAAGACATTAAAAAACTTTGAAATAAGGCCCAGTTCACACGATTATAAATGTACTTTGGAATGACATCAGAATCTGTTTGAGTATCAGTAGTAGTATTAATAGTTGTAACAACAGGCAAATGATTGCTGCCCAGAGGATCTGCCTGAATATCCCACTCAGTCAATGGTTAAAGTAGATGACAAGTGTCAGTGGTTCCCATAGGCCTCAAAACTGGCAGCCAACATTGACGCACTGATAAAAATTCTGAGGGTCATTTCAAAAATTTTTAAGAGTCAAATCAAAATTGATCAGACAATTACTTACACACAGAAATGATGGCAAAACAATAATACAACGCATTAAGTCTAACAAAACAATTTTTAGTTTATTCTGGTTTATATCCATAACGTAAACAACAGTGAAATTGATTTTTTTTCTTGTCAATTGCAAAACAAAGAAAGAAAATGTTGAAGTGAAAACAGACAGTTAACATAGTTTTATCTTTTTCAGTTCACTTTTTACACTGGCACCTGAATGTGGTTCCCCCTCTCCCCCCCCCCCCCCCTCTTCACCACCCAAACAATTTTTGTTTTAATTTCCTGCGCTCCTTGTCAGAGCTCGCTGGACCTAAAGCAATAATCATGTAATGTAATGGCAGAGCTGAACTTTCTGGCAGCTGCAGCATTAATGTCACTTGCTTGGGCAAGGCTTACACTTGATTCATCATCAGTTTGAGACTGAGACTGAGTCTCGGACTGAGTCCTCGTCAGCCACATGTATAGTGCCATATTTACGCAAAATAATGGCAAGGGGAACAATTCTACAAAACTATGTCTGCGGAAGTATAAAATTGTCGTCTGCTGTGCACTGGTGTCTGTGGACGTTAAGCAAAAATAAACAAACACCTATTCAATAGTGATACCGATCATTGCTATAAGGTCACGAAAAATGACTGTGTCTTGACAGAGAAAAACGTATGCGTCATAAAGACGCACAGATCTCAAATCTCTGCATCATTTCTGTATTTTTATGTGTAATTTACGCGCTGCAGTGCGTTATGGGGAACTCTAGTGTCAAATCAATAGCTCATGGTCGATGAGATGAAACGTCGGGTATACGGCAAAATGAGATTGGAGTTTTGAATATTTTGAACAAATGTTGTATTTGCTTTATGTAGGCAATCTTTGTCCCATATCGGCGAATGTAAACTAAGATCGTCGTTAATTATGCAATATTCTTTAATATCTAGAATCCGGTCATAGTTATTATTACTTGGTACTCTCGGATAATACACCGATATAATATTTAAACACAAATGTTTATTGATCTTAAGTTTTATAGAAGCTGCATAAACATCGTTTACATCTTTGAGAACTGGAGAAATATTCACTATATAATTTGTCATTACTCGACTACATCATGGTCAAGTAAAGCTTAAGATCAAGCATCAACATTGGCAGGACACGCACTTTTCCAGGAGCAGACATCGGAAGTGACCATGATCTCATGTCTTTCTGGCTCCATTTGAAAAGAGTAAACACAGCAAAGTGCACTAGACTGAAGTTCGACCTGGATAAACTGCAAGACCCGGAGACGATCATCACCAACCATCACTTTGTTTTCAACAGATGCAGTCACTAACCCGCCCAAATAGTGCCAAACCCTCATCACCTGCAGATGTCTTTGACGAGGAGGACGATGATGAGTCTTCCTTCTACAAGTCTCAGATGAGTTGTGAGGATGGTGGTAGTGTGGAGCTGTCTGTCACCAATTTGGACTACAACATTCAAAAGAAGGAATGGCGCAAGATTCTGTTGGCGACTTTTTCTCCTCATGTGCAGGTGTGTTACGTTATTCTTTTGAATTATTGTTAGTTTCATTATACAGTGGAACCTCCGGTATACGACCGTCAAAAATCTGTGAAAAAACGGTTCTGAGAAAAAACGGTCTTATAATAGATGTGGTCTTATACCGGAAACAAGGGGTGCGGGGAGGGGGGGGGGGGGGGGGCTCGGAGGGGTATGTAGTCATAATTTTCACACTCACCAGCATGTATTTTCTCTGATAAAGGAAAGTGTAAAATATATTTCATTTTTAGCTTTGTCTTTTATTCACAACTTCAAAAATAACGGAATGTTTCTTCTTCTTGCCTCCACGAACCACTGCCAGACGCGTTCATCCAAGTCTCTCAGTGCAGAAGTTCTCAGTTTCGATGTTTTCCTTTCGCCACTTTCTCCACTCTCACATCGTAGTTTCACAGATTTTTGTATCCTTTATGATTAGCTGAATTTGGGTCTTCCCAACGTCTAAACTTCTTGCAATAGACAAACAACTCTCCCCATTTTCACTTCTTTCAATCACTTTCATTCTCTCTGCCAAACTCAAAACTTTCCTCTTGCACGACGCCATTTTGACAAGCCAGTGTAGGCGAGTAATGTCCCTTACTTGCGAACCGGAAATAGCAGACAACAGCAGGCGTACACTAACATGAGAGAAAAAACGAAAGGTACTGAGACAATAAATTAACTGATATCTCTTTTAAATTCCCTAAGATGGTCGTATAAAGGGCTTAAGACACGGTCGCTGGTCACATAAACGAGGTTGTCGCATACCAGATGTCATTTAGTATTTGAAGTGAATCCGTCAGAAGTTTTCAGGTCACATAACGGAGGGAGTCGTATACCAGAGAGACGGATACCGGAGGTTCCACTGTAGTAAAAAAGAGCAGAAAAATCTGTTGTTTTGGTCAAGAGCAAACGTGTAAACATTGTAATGTCTCGAATCCTTCAAATAAGAGTATAAACCAAAGTCTAGTCTGTGCATGCACACATTCCATTGCACGGGCTTTAAAGATCCTGACGTTCATGTCCTAGACGGAAGAGTGTCGGCTATACAAAATACACTCAGCACGTACTAGGTACCTTGTCCACATACCTGGTTGGCCAGGATTGTGCCCACTTGTCTGGGTGTCAGACTATGCGCCTTAAGGTTGCAAGTGGGCACCTCAGGATGGAGTTAGATCTTAAATCGACCAGCATATTGAGCAGCTCTTGCAATTAAATAAATAAAGTAAATGTGAATTAGAGAAGTAGATTGAAAATCCAGTGTTGCGAATGCAGACTTGAGAAGAATAGGCAACTTCAAAGCATCGATTTTTAAAGTGGATAGAAAGTATTTTGTTATAATTGATTAGAACAAAAGAATTTTGGTTAGTATATATGATTCTGCAAACTTAGGGTTCAAGGCAACAAGATGCAAGTCTTGGTATTTACGTTGAATTATTCCAGCACGAGTACTTACTCACTTTCATTGTTTACAGGTCCTGGGTGTGAGTGTGCGGAGCCAAGCAGACAACACCTCTGTTGCCACTGTCAGGGTGCCAAGTGTTGAGCATGCGAGAATGGCCATCTCTCAATTTCATCGCCGTAAGATTGGCTACAAACGCATCAACGTGGCGCTCTGTGACGAGAAAGATCAGGCACCAGCTGAAAGCACCAGGTAAGACTGCAGAGAAATTACAACAAACAAAAAACTGTCATACGTGTGTTTCTGAAATGTCAATTCCTTTTATAATATCAGCTCCTTCAGATCATAAAATAGTGTTCTTTTGTCTGTCCGTTCAGCATTCGGAGAGCAAAAATATATTTAGCACTTGACCCGTAAAAAAATAATTCAAAGCACAAAAAGCAAAAGAGAACTAAATGTGTGTTGTTTTATTTCAACCCCCTAAAAAACGTCAGGTGCAGGAATTTAGTTCTTTTTATATTGAATGAAAGTCCAGAGAAAAATGGTCAACAAACGCATGGCAACAGCCTGTCATTTGGCATTTCTGAGAGGTAATTGCAATTTTCTGTTGTATGTGGACTTTAGTTTGTACATTCGTCATACATTGTTTTGCTGATATAAGAATAACAATAGACACTCCAGATGTAGATTTCAAAAGTGTGGATGTAGTCCTGAAAGTAATAGGGCCGCTATTTCTGCTTTTTGCAGACAAGAAACAATAGCTGTCCTCTCTGATGCTAAAAATTTTACAATGCCAGTTTTCAAGTTTATCGAGAGCTATGAAAAGCGGTGAGATATTTTCTAGCATTGCACTCCAGCACAACTTGACAAAAATGTTACTGTCACAAATACTTCAGTTGCACTTCTCTTCTTGCCACTTTTCAAGTTTCTTGCGAGCAATGAAAAATGGTGGTAAGCTCTTGCACACTTTGACCAAAACGTTATTGTTGCAAGTTATGCAATTGCACTTGTCTGCTGAGTTTTATTTTGCCCTTGTTTCCTTTTATTTTATTTTTTCAGCTGTTACAATCAGCATGTTGGACGTTTTTTGTCTTTAATTAATATAATAAGTTGCCTTTATTTTTTCATTTCTGATATTAAATTTGTCCACATGTTACAGACTGCATGCATGCATTCCATCGCACAGACTTTTAAGACGTCTTTACATGGGTGAGTGCCAGATACACCAATGTACCTCACTCCTCAGCAAGCATTACATCCTATCCTACATGTCTTGGGTTGCGCTGCGCTGCAGCTGTTACATTTTTGTTTGGAAGACAACCTGAGTTTGCCCATATGGGTAATGAAAGTAATGAAATCATAATCCAAAAGACTTTTGATGGTGTCAAACTTGTTCAAGATTATGTAGATTATGCATGTTTGACTATGTATGTTGGTACATTTTTATCGCAGTTGTCACAAGTTTGTGAGCATGTCAGATTTCTGCATGAAGGTGAGTGTGGTTATTGCTTCTCTTATTATGCTGTTAACTTGTGTGTTTTGAGCGTTTTCAGTTATTGGGTACATTTTGTTTCAGTTATAAAAAGTCTGTGAGTGTGTCAGACCTGTACAAGATGAAGGATGTTGTGGATATTTTGGATCGGGGTGGAGCTGGCCGTATGGTGAGGCTGGCCAGGGGTGTTCCACCAACACCCTCCCCCACTCTTGAGGACATGCAAGATCCTTATCAGGCATGGGAGCATTTTACAATAACCATGAGCATGTTTTCTCTGCATCAAGTTAGGCACTATACAAATGAACGTTAAGTGGGAAATCACTGTTTAAACCATGTTTTCATGTATTACAACATCAAGCAAATGTCTAGAAATTCAAAATTTCAATTCAGAGCAGCTCCAACCTGTCCCTATGTTTTTCTGTTTTTGCAGTGATATAAAAAAAATTTTACTATAGCAGGCATGCCTACCTGTACGGAATTTTCGTATTTTTTCCAGAAATTTGAAAAACTCGGCAAGCGCTACGGAAAATACATATGCTCATTTCATAGTCCGGAAATAAATAAAAACAACATTGGAAAAAGAAATCAAACTTGTTGGCCTGTGGTAATGCACCGCATGACGTTTTCCGAAGACGGCCGAACCTGGTTTAATACCGCAATGCGCAGTCACAGTAACGACACGTGGGATCGAATTTTCCGGTAGAGGCACTGAAGTTTGCCGAACCAGTTTTTGCGCAATTGCAGTGAAGATCGGTGCTCGCGAGACAGAATTCAAAAAATGGCGTTCAAACGAATGGCTAAGCAAAGTGATTGTGAATCTGAATCTTCAAAGAAACGGCGCAAAGGGCAGACATACATTGCCTCGTATTCAGAAAAGTGTCCTTTCGTTATTCGCGACAGCACTGACTCAAAAGTACGATTTGTGCCAACCAGTCTGGCATCTCCGCCGGTGGATCGAAGGTCCACAGCATATTAAGAATTACGAGGTTTTGGAGAAGAAAAAGAAGATTGCGGCAGCAAATCAATCTATCACAGGATTCTTCGCATAATATTGAAAAGGACGAGTGCAAAAACAATAAATACGAAAATCGTAATAATAATACTGAAATTTTAAAAAACTAATACTGAAACTTCAAATTGAGGGTAGGCATGCTTGCTCTAGAATATTTTAAGATGTTCTTTAGAAAAAAGTTGTATCCTAGTGAAGGTTACTGAAGTTTTAATCCTGGTGATACTGACAATGGGATTTGGAGACTTAGTTTATGAGGTAGCACACCTTGTACAATTGGGGTGTGTTTTATTTATTTAATGTAGTTATTTTTCAAATTTCCAGGAAGATATGATATCGCCTGTGTGCCTGACCCACTGCCCAGAGGGTAGTCCTCAATATGCTGAGGCCATGAGCCTTGGAATGTTGCCTAATGTGCGCCTGCAGCGCAAACCTTTCATGTCCCATGTCCACTCTCTGCTGCTGAACCACAACAGCATGATGCCACTGATGAGGTAATGGACTTAGGGTGTCAGGGATGGTATTAAGTTGTATAAATTACAATAATAATCCTCCAGGTGTTTGTGCAATGTTGTGAGGCCCTGTCCGTTTGTATTTCAACACCAGCGTTGATTAGAATCGTCCTAATTCCCATTCTGAGGTCAAAAGTCCAGCCTAGCTAACTTAATTATTGTAGATACAATAATTATGTTAGCTAGGTATTAGCATTACTGTTACCCACATTTCAAATCCCAGTTATCTTTTACATTCAATCCTGTTTGTAGATACAGACAGGGTTGAATGTGAAAGATAACTGGGATTTGAAATGTGGGTAACAGTAATGCTCAAATGCCGTATAGAATACCCTTTGTTTAGATGGATGTTTTCCATGTAATTAATAACAAATAATGTGATGGTATCCTGCAAGATTAAAACAATTTTCAATTGTATAACATATAATCTGTTGTAGATAAAGCTATACATGTAATTACGATGAGCATGGAATGAGTAGTGTATTATTTGTGGTTTGTTTTGATTTGGCTTTCAATGAGTGATTGAATTAGAATAGATACTGTGCTCATACATATAAGCCGGGGTGGTTATAAATGTATTTAGGTAATTTTAAAAAGATTTTTAACATTGTACTAATTAAAACCGACCCATTATTATATATAAATATATTTATATATAGATAGATATAGATATATGAGTTCCATGGTCTTAATAATCCTCAGTAGACCTCTTTTCCATTTTCATGAACATTTTCTGTTGGCTTTTCAGCTTCAAGTACTGCTATGAATCAGAGTTTGGCAAGATATTTCCCTGTCCAGAAGATGGTGTGCCAATGGAGCACCTTATCTCCAGTTTACCTGGTATAGAGATTGTAGTGACCAGCAAAGGCACCAAGATTATTCACTTTCAAGAGAACAAGGAACCTCCTGGGGCTGGTAAGTCATAATAACATCTTTTTCTATTATGGGTGTCAATTCAGAGTAAGAGAGGCTTATGTTATAATTTACCTCAGTGGGTTTACTCGCACCAACTTTGGCTAGTTTATCGGCCTATTCATTACACCTTATTCCGCAGTGTGAAGGAACCCAAAGAAAATCAACTGCAACATTTTTTATTAGTCAACAATGTAAAAGGTATTTGATTTCAAATATCATTTCTCTTCTTACTAAACAATTCCAGTTTTGCAGAATAGGGGAAGAGGTAGGGAGGAAGAAAGAGAGAGAGAGAGAGGTTTTAAAAATGGTCAATTCAAGTTTGGTTGTGTCAGAGGGAGAGAGAGTATGTGTGTGTGTTGGACAAGCATGTATGTGTGTAGATAAAGGACTAATGAATGAAAATGTATGTGAAGTGTACTCGTGCATAAACATGGCTCAGTTTACGGTGCATGACGTCTGTCAGTTTTGAAGTATGTGTAAACAGCAGAGTATGACAGTAAAGCAGTAAAACTGGCTGTTGGTGTACCAGTGCATAGAAACACCCAACGTTGTTGCAATGAAGCAGGTATACTTTATCAATCAAAGTAAATAACAGCTTCAAAATATTTTCTTAGAAGTTTATGTATTGAAAATTCTGTAACAACAGATGGTTAATGTCTTCCAAAAATGAATTTCCCCCAAGAGCAAAACATATTCCTTACATTCACACTATTAACGATTATACAGCAGATGTGATGACAAACTATGGCATTATTAATAGTAACGTAAAATCAGTTCCGGTTTCACCAAAATTACTCCCTTGGGGACACTTACAGCTCAGTTCGATATAGATTATACAGATTTACATAAAAATGAAGAAATAAATATGTTAGCTAATAGTGTAAGGGGTCGGTTAAATTCTGTCTACTTCAATAAATTTTTTTTTTTTTTTTACAGATGGTTCACTACTTGAAAATTATGTTGCTTGTGCTGCATATGTTATTCCATATCTTAATATTGGACATACCCCTTGGGGTCATGAGCAATCTTGCCACTGTAGATTGTTCTAACCTATAAAGGGTACAGTGAAAGCCCCAGTTGAAAACCTGTCTTGCCTTTGTAGGCATGACAAATTAACTGCGGCAACAGTTCCCCCCGTTGGAGTGCCGGGGGTTTCAGTATAAATAGTATCTCCACTTTCTGGAAATTTAGTGCTTTAAATTCCCACTGTCGCTGTCTTCCTCATTTGCTCTTTCCCATTCCCGATCTGTCCTACCACTCTGCTATACTATCTTCTTCTTCGCTAGATCAATGACCTACCTTTTTTCTTGAAAACTCTTCCTGGACAAGACTCCTTGTTTGTGTATGAGGTCTGTTGGATCAGCTTGGGAATGTTGGACGCTTTCTGCCGGGTGGTCACTAGGGCTTCCTATGAATGTACTATTTAGCACTATAGGCATTTTATATGTATGTTTTTTGTTGATGATTTATAATGATGTTTGTATTCTATTTTGTTTTTGTAATCGGGGAGTTCGCGTAGTTGAGGTCAACCCTCAGCCGTCCCTCGCGTGGGATGTCTTTATTGTAAAGTGACTGGCCGGTGGAGGGCATTCAATTTTCCCACTGGGGTTGTTTCAACAGATCTTTTATGCGGATCGGGGGTTGTCCGGTCCTGATTTGGCTCGGAAGAGTCCGCTGGACCTAAAGCAATAATGAATCAATCAATCAATATTGGACATTCTTTTATTTAGGAAAATAATATTCAATCTTTACTGCTGAATTGTATGCTATAATTATGTATATATGAGTTTGGTATAGTGATATTTGTAGACTCAAAATCTGTTCTATTGCAAGTTCCATAAGGAACATGTGGTTGATATTGGCTTTACCCTTCTAGTTTTTGTTGCTGTGAACATGTCTTGATTGCATGGAAATTGTGCTTTACAAGGGTAGATTGGGTTCGATTGGACTTCTCATATAGATTAGTGATTTTTTAATTGGAATGGAAGAGTCTCCATCTCCTTGTTACCCACGGGGAGGGAGAAGGGAAGAGGCGAGAGGGGGTGGGGGGAGGGGGTATTTTCAAAATGGTATCCTCACTTTCTGAAAATTTAATGCTTTAAATTCCAACTGTCGCTGTCTTTGTCCTTTGTTCTTTCTCATTCTTACTGTGTTCTATCTATTTACTTCGCTAGATCAGTTACCTACTTTTTTCGTTGAAACTCTTCCACAACTTCTCATTTGTGTATGGGGTCTGTTGGGTCAGCTTGGGGATATTGGACGCTTTCTGCCAAATGGTCACTGGGGCTTTCTATATTATTTAGCAACGTAGGCATTTTATATGTATGTGTTTTGTTAGTATTTTATAATGATGTTTGTATTTTATTTTGTTTTTGTAAACTGGGGTTCGATAAATTAGATTAAAGCCTCGGCGTCCCCTGCATGGGATGCCTTTATCGTAAAGTGGCAGGTTGGTGGAGTGCATTCAGTGTTACCATTAGAGTTGTTTCAGCAGATCTTTTATACGGATCAGGGGTGAGTCCTCTTTCAACCAAGTTGTGGTCCTGATTTTGTGGTCCTGATTCGGCTCTTTGTAGTCCACTAGACTATAAACAATGAATAACTTTTTCCTTTAGTTTTAGATTTCGCCCAGGATTGTGCTCAGTTGTCTGGGCGTCAGATGATGTGCTTAAATGCTTCCTGTGGGTGCCTGAGGCAGCTTGAGTTAGATCTTCTATTGACCAGTGCCTTGAACAGCTCAAAAGCACTTAATAAGAACTATTAAATAAATAACAAAATAAGATCTCAAGATGTTAAAATGATGTAGGTTAAAGTTGTTGTCTTCTTCTAAAGGTGATTTCGGCTTTGAACAGAAGATCTTTCTCCTTTGTCAGTTATCTTTCCATTCAAGCTGTTTAGCTGCTGAAAAAAGTCATATATCCTTCTAATTTGTTTCATAATATTGTGTTCTGCCCCACAGAGGCAATATGCGGAAGGACCAGTCCTGTCATCTCCCCACAGCTGGCGCTATTCAGCAGAGAGATGGGAGACCTACTGCGCCAGTCTCGAATCTGCTGCATTCCAGCATCCAAATTCATCCCTGCTTACCACCACCACTTCGGACGGCAGTGCCGGGTGGCAGACTACGGCTACAACAAGCTGCAAGAGCTGTTTGAAGCTTTGCCTCATGTCGTACAGGTGTGTACAGAAAGTCATACAAGCCCTGTTTACTTCTGGTGAATGCTGGATAAAGAATATTTATCTCCATCATTGCATTTTCATTTTTAGACCAGTCTGGGACTGATTACATATGTATTGGATTGGACAAGACATGTGAAACAAGTATTGCTATGTTTTTTTACATAAACGTTTCTGCTTGCAATTTTCAGACCAGTTAGGAACTGATTAAATAATTATCAAACATGGGATTTTTTTTCTGTAAATTTACGTTTTTCTGTAAATTCCATTGTTACATTGTTGTACAGGGGCCATTCTTGAGATTTGGGCAAATCCGTTCTGAAAATATAGTAATTTTCAAAATCAAAAAAAAAATTTTATCTTCTAAATTTAAGAAGTAGAGCGAATTTCATTATTTTAAAACCCTGGAGGCACTCTGGAATGTGTGTGTGGCCCCCTGGACTCTTACAGCCTACACTGGCATTGCCCCATAATCCAACAGATGGGTCTTTTGCAGCCCCCCCAAAACATCCACCTACATTTTCATTACAAATGTTTTGGAATCCCATGTTTGAATTATGTATTGGGTTGGATAGGATATGAAACCAGCATTTCTGTTTTCTTACAAAAATGTGTCTGCTTGCAGTTTCATGCAATTGTACTCAATTTTCTGTCTGTTTGTGCTAGGTTCTAGGCACAGGAGACAGAAAAGTTCTGACGTTATGCCACAGAGCTCAAGTGAAGCGCTTCATCGCTGACGTGTTGAAAGTGCTGAAGACTCAACAAGGGCGACAACTTCCAGTGGCTGAGCTACCCAAGGCCTATGGTATGTGTTGATAAATTAAATTCCTGATTGTGCTTCATATTTAAATTGTCAGCTTAAAGTTGTAATATACTTGTCTCTATTATTTGTTGTGTGTGTGCATTAGTTTTGTAGTACTCAGCCTTTTTTCAATGATCACAACCAAACTGAGTAAGATGATGTATACCCATGAGACCTCGAAAATGATCAGTGAATAAATGGCTTCCCGTCAAGGTAACAGGGTCATCAAATGTTTCTTCATCAAAAAAAGAAAATTCCACTTTTTTCGAGGTTATTAATATTGAACTTATAATTCTGTGATGCATGATAGATATCAGTGAGACACAAATACTATGCAATTCCAAGGTCAAAGTCACTGGAGCTGTCCAAAATTGGTTTGTATAGGTACTTTGAAGTGACTTTGACCCTAAATTATGAGATATAAAATCCAAACTTGTTGTAATTAGAGATGATAGATCTTTTATATTTGTTCCATTTTTTGCGTGATCTTGAAGGACAAGGTCATTTGAGGCCTTGTAAAAACATACAAAAAATAGGTAATCGTACAGTAGAATGGCTGTTTATTTAACCAATTGTATGCAACATTTGGTTATTTGATCTGACATGCAAGAGATTACGTGATGGTCAAAGTCACTGAAGGTCATGGTATTGGTAATCCCATTTTGCATAATGCATCTTTTGCTGTTCTTTATTTGATAGTATATGAGTGTATTTGGAGCCAGAGATCAATGTTATCTCAAGGACAAGAGCATAGAAAGAGCAAAGTCAGTATTACTTTGCATTTTAATGCCATTATTTCATTTTGTTTTTCATGGGCACTCATTTTCATGTTAAATATTGAGTTCCATAAGGAGCATGTGAGTCATATGGGTTTTGTCCTTCTATTCTAGTTAGTGTAATTGAGGAAGGAAAAATAAATATGCGGAAATCCCTGTGCAGTACTAAGGCCCTTAAACTTAATTTATTTTAAAACCTTTCAAGTGTAAAATTTTAAACAATGACGTTGTTAATATGTATGTATTATCTTAAACTTTCCTCAGTCAAGAACTATTAGAAGTGACTCTTGGAGTGCTTTTCCTGCTTTGACACAGAATTAACCATTTTAATCTGCATCCTAACTTAAAGGCTTGCTCATTTGTTTTTTTCAGAGCACCTGCTGTTTCGCAAGTTTGACATCACACATTATGGAGTAGCTTACATTGAGGACATGTTTGCTGACATCCCTGCCACATCAATCATGGTCAGTGTTGGGTCTGCTTTGTTGTGTTACAAAGTTCCTGCAATATTTGCTGAGGTGTCAAGTCATTGTTGACTGGAATAAGTACAGTGTGTTTTAAAGGGTTATGGACAGATATAGTTCAATATTTCCAATGAATTCCTGTGTGAACTGCTGTGGTGGCCAACTCTCAAGCTCTATAGTTTTGCAATGTTAACTCAGAAACCAAGCAAATTAAACTGATTTATAATATTTCTATTTTCATTGCAGATCACCAGAGAGGGAGGAAAAGACATCATGGCTATCCCAAAACGAGGTTGGTATTTGACAAAATGTTATTTTTATTTTGTGAATTTCAGTTTATTATTCAGAGGTTGAACCAAACAGAATAATTGTTTCATTACTATTTTCATTAAGTGTGATGTATACTGCCTGTTCATTCTGGAGTTATTTAGCTGTATGCCGTCTTTGTTCTTTTTTTTTTGCTGTTAGGTGTTTTGAAACCTCAATCATTTGTTCAGTTCATTTATTTTTGCAACAGATCAAACTCCAGAGGAGATAAAGCGCACAGAGCAATTTGCTCTGGAGCTGGTGGACCTTTTGAAGCACAACCCCCAATGTCGCATGACGTTCAACAAGTTCATCCCTGCCTATCACCACCACTTTGGTCGACAGTGTCGGGTAGCTGACTATGGCTTTCAGCGCCTCACTGACCTCTTTGAAAGCATCAACCATGTGGTGGATGTAAGGAAAAATCTTGTGGCTAAGGGGAAGAATTTGAATATTAGAAAGACTGTTATTTTAGTTGTAGAGTTTACTGCAGTGGAAGAAAGCTTCGATGTACTCTGTAGTTTGTTTGCAATTTTAGCAGATAATGGAATTTATTTTGCGAAGTAACATGCACTGGCTTGCATTGAATACAAAATTGCTTCTGTTTTCACTGTCTTCACACCGATTCATTTCCTTCTTATCTGGCTGATCTCGTCCTGCTCTACAAACCTACTCGTTCTCTGCGCTCTAAAGATACCTCCTTACTCACTGTCCCCAGATATTCTCTTAACTACTTCGGGAAAAGGTCGTTTGCTGTGTTTTCTACGTTGCTATGGAACTCTCTTCCCTCTGAACTTCATCACATTCAGTCTATCATTACTTTCAAAAAGATCCCCTTAAACATTTATGTTCTGCAAGCATCTGCAGGCTTGATCCCCTTCGATTTGGTCACGTACGTAGGATGGTCAGTGGGTGGGTGTTAATGTAACAAAACATCACAACAGCTTGTGTGTTTGCTTCCATGTGTATCTGCATGTGTCCGACGGTGCCTAGGTGTGTGTGTGTGTGTGTTTATGGATGCGATGTAACATGTATGACATCAAAGTCAAGATCTCTTAATTATCTTTCTTCATATCCCATTAGTTTGACTCTGTTCTTTTATATTTTTTTAAATATTTTTACGTGTAATTTGATATTTACTTATTTATTGTCCTAAGTTTGTAAGACGTAGTTGCATGTTTAATAACATTTCCTGTTTTTACATTTCACATAATTTTTCTGTGCATTTTTATTGTTCTTATATTATCAGTCTTAAGTGATTAATGACTATTATGTGTGTGAGGTTTACTTCCAATGTTTATTTTTAGTTGGGATTTTTTTTAAATTTTTTTTTTTAATGCAATTGCTTTTTTATTTACTGTTTGTAATCTTGCACTTTACGTGTATCTGTGTTCGATGCGCCTTGATAAGACAGTTTGATAATGCGCTTTATAAATAAAAATATTATTATTAATTATTATTATTATTATGCAAAAACTTGTGAAATGTACTGTAGTTTAAAGATCTGGTGTGCAGTGTTCTTTATTAGTCTGAACATCCCTAATGTTGTGGATCTTTTCCGTTTCATTTCATTTATGATTGCTGCAATTTGAGCTTTGTATGCCATGAAAAAAATGATTGTTGTTATGTAATGTATGATATTTGTATGGCTTGATATTACAGATCCTAGATGATGAAGAGGAGCGCATGATCAAGCTGACAGCCCCAGAGATGCGCCTGGTGCTGGCCGAGCAGATTGTAGGCTTGCTGAAAGAGTGCCCAGGAATGGCACTGCCGGTGGACCAGGTGCTGATAGCTTTCCAGCACCAGTATGGCTTTCCCCTGCGCCTTTCTGACTTTAGCGCTGGGGACATCCATCACCTGTTGGAGAAAGTCAAGCACTGCACCTATGTGAGTTTTTTCTTTGCCTGCGGTGTCTATGTTGCTTACGAGTTACATAATTTGATGAAAATTATAGCAATATCAACTCGTTAGACACAACCGCACATGTTTGTTTTGCCTTTTGGTGGAACAGTAGGTTGACATTTTTTTAATTGACTGGTATATAATATATAGAAATAACATTTTTTTCCCTGGAATTATAATTTTGGAATTACACTGCCATGTTTAGAACATGTTTAAACAGTTATTTAAGAAAAAGCAATATTAATAAATTATTTTATAATTCATTATTCACTAATGCTATTGTGTGTTTCTTCTAGATTGACAAAAGTCAGCAGCCCTACATGCTGAGACTGCTCATGCAAGAAGAGATTCCTCAGCTAGCTGTGAACATTGTTCATATTCTCTTGGAATACAGTGGGGGTTGTCTCCCATTAACAGAGCTGTGTGCTCGCTACCGCAGTATATATGGATCTGACCTAGACCTCAAAACTGTTCAGGATGAGCTGGTGGATTATGTACAGGTAGCTTGCTTATTCGAATTGGATGCAATTTTGTTCTGTTGACATGGAGATGTCAAGAAGACAATCAAATTCACAAGATTGATTCAAGGGAAGTTTGGTATTTTAGTGCCACTTATTATTAAACTTTGTAAAAATAAAAATCCCAAAAGAAAAGAAAAAACATACAAGAAAATAATTTATTAAGGCAGTGTTTACAGTTTTTAACCAGTTCATTTGGGATAGCTAAATGTACTTTATGGAATTTTTTGTTTTAGATGGTCCTTTGATCAAAAAGCTTTTTATTACTGCTATCACCTTGGCTAGAACATGTTTATTAATTTAATGCAGAAATTATTAGCTTCTTTAGTTATCTTTATTAACTTCTGATTTTTACATTCTTTATTCCATCAGATATCATCAGACATGGGCAGCAACGATGGGTCTGCTCTGGTACGACTAACTGCTCTGCAGCTCCTGGGGCGTGACTTACGCATACTGCTGAAGAAAAATACCTGTATTACTCTGCACCAATTTGCCCAGTCCTATCAGGAGTTGTTCTTCATCGAACTGAAGCCTGCGCTCTACGGTTATCCTGATATTCCCAGTTTGGTGAATGCATTGCCTCATGTGGTCAAAGTTAGTGGATGGCCCGGACGCAGATTTGTTATTGCGTCCTCTGCATCGGATGGCATTATCAGTAAAGGTGAATTGAACATTACGTTGCCATCTGTTATTGTAATAATGATTTAGGTCTTTGCGCTGTCACCACATTCTTTAAATGTGAGGGTTCTATATGTCAGTAACATCAGCAGTACTATAGCTTACTCTTCTGTTGTATTCCTGTTGTTTTAATATCTCCGCGTAGTGAGACCCTGTATCCGCCAGTGTCGCAATCAACTCTCGAGCTGAAAATGTAAAAACAATTAAATAATAAATGTTTGAGTATAGATTATTTCTACGTGCTTAAACATTTTGATGCTTATCACTTTTGTGAACCCTTCAGGGTTGCCTAATGTTGGTGCTTCAGTGATTTTTGTGTGCCACCAAGCATTAGACAGGTGCATATTTATGTTGGTGAAGCAAAAAGCACTACTGTTCTGGATCGATTTTGATGTGACTTTCTTCTTCCATCAGATATGTGATGTAAGGTGCTGAAGGGGTAAATTAGTTGCTACTGTTTTTGTCGTTCATTCTTTATTTCTTTCTAAAACTTGTAGGTTTATATTGCATCAAAATGAATTCTCGAATAGTTACACTTTCGTTTTGTTTTTATTTTATGTTATTTTTACATTTTGCTCTGCAGAAGATTCTGAGATTGCAGAGGAACGAGTTTCAAGCGTCAGTAGGTTCGAGGACTTTCTTTCCGACCCAGTGCCTTCTAACGTTCCTTCACCTATACTGCACCCTATGAAAACCCCTGATCTCATGAACTTTGACCTGGGTATGACATTCTTCTTATTCTTATTGTTTTAACCTTTAACACCCTGTGGTCGCCATGGCAAAGCTTTTTTTTTTCCTTTTTTATTTATTTATTTTTTTTTTTTTTACTGTAGTCACCATACCTTGCCTGGTCCTGATTTGGCTCGGAAGAGTCCGCTGGACCTAAAACAATAATCATGTAACCATACCTCGCCAGCGCTGGGTGCTCTTGTTTAGAGTCACAGTACACATTCACTGTTGCTATTTTTACTGCCAGAAATGACTGAATATTAGGAACAAGGCAGTGCTGTACTTTTGATAGAAATGGTGCTGTGAATTTAAGTTGAGTTTTTATTTTCAAACCTGTTCAGTCTCAAAATGGTGGAGTTTGATGATGAAACCCTCTTTCATGAACTTTTTATGGATTCAGACTCTGATGATGAGTCATTTTGCAGCGTTGGTTTATGTAAAGTGACAGCTAGGAGGGATATATCTGAGGGAGAAGAATACGAGGTTGCCGATATTAGTGGTGTATTAAGTGTTTGAAGTGATGAAAGTATCAGACAAGTACTGGATGGTTATTATCAGCAGTGGCTGATCGATTTTACGAATTTACCAAACCAAATCATATTGATTACATTCATCACTGATGGAAGCGTTAAGCGTCTTTTATGTTGTGTTCATCGTGTGTATTTTTTAATTTATTTTTTAGGTACGCAAACACTTTTTTTTATTTTACAGCTTTGTACATAGTTTTATCACATTCTATACTCATTTCTTTATTTCCATTCCAAAACTCATGATATATCAACAAATAAAAAATGTATAAGCATTTTAAATATATATGGTAGTGTGTAGATTGAGCCCATAAAAATAATGCAGGTATAGGGGAAGAACTATAGAAAAAAAAGGCATGGTGCTAACGGTTAAGATTTGCAAATGTTTGTTGGTGTCTTGAAGTACATTTGAATTACTTTCTATCATTTTTTTCTTTTCTCATTTTTCTTTTGATGTCTGCATCTGTCATATATATGGTTGATTTGCAGTCTTAGAACAATATAATATAGTTTTGTATTTGGTTTTCTACATTCTGTAGTTTTCTTTTTTTTTTTTTTTTTTTTTTTAAATTCTTCAGGTGACAAAATGTGGGAAATAACGGCCGCTGAAAAGAGAGCCCTTGGTACTCCATTGTGTCGCACACCTACCTCAGAGCTGCTGCAGTTTGCCGATTCCTCAGGGTCATCATCTCTGCCTAGCCCCAACCCACCCGGTCCTTCCCCTCATGTTTTTCCAGGAGATGTCCCTCTTACCTCCGCCTTCCCTCCTCCACCTCCCTTCCCCACAGACATAGCGCCACCACCTTTGAGCGAAGGAGCACCCTTCAAACCCATCTTCCCTCCCCCTTTCCCTCCTCCCATCAACCGGCCTCCCCCTCCATTCCATGGCGGAGTGACACCACCCATGTCATCGCCTCTCATGTTCACCACACCACCACCCATTCCACCCTCGCCATCCATGTTTATCCAACCCGTGCCCACATCTGTATCCCCCTATCTAGAACCTGTCAAGTTGGATGAGCTACCTGCTGCCTCATTGCAGTGGAAAGAGATGATGGAAGCGGGATCCTGGAATCCTACTCCCCAGCAGCTGCAGAATTTAGCCAGCATGGGTTTGCTGAGGCTTGGTACGTCGTCACCTACAAACAGTGGGAGCATTGTCAGCAATGATATCCACGGCTTTTCTGCTGCAACTAGTTCTTCCAGGCCTGGGTCTGCTCCAGCTTTCAGCTCTGCCATGACGTTCAACCCTTCGTTGGTGCAGTCGCAGACCTTGACAGAAGTGGAAAGTGGCCTGCATGCCATGGTCGAGGCCCTGAAGTCTGGAACCCCCAGAAGCGACAGCAGCAAGCTGGACCTTTCCGTGGCTTCAAGAAGTGCAGCTCAAGCTTTGATCAACGCAGACCCCAGTATCATCCAGTCCTCCCTGCCTGTGCTTTCTCCTCTCAAGTCGGTGTACAATGATCCTCAGTTTGGACAAGGCACATTCATGGAAGTCAAAGTCGCGAGACCTGTTGCGCGAGGGATGATAAGGGAGCCTGTGTCTCCTGACTCCCAAAGCAATGGAAATGGAACAGGTATTGCTTTCTTCCTTCTATTTAGTTGATGACGTAATGCCATGATTTTGGAAATAATGATTACTTAGTTGATTGCATTGATGTAATGGGTTTAGAAATAATGGCAGCTAGTGGTCTTGAACAAAGATACAATAAATTAATGGCTGCTTACTACTTGGAAGATCAGAATACATTGTGTATTCAATTGTATGAGTTAAAAGAAACCTGTTTCTTACCCACAAAATAATTGCTTTTTTCAGACTCTGCAGCCAGTACACCAGACATGGATGCAGCAGCCGCAAGACTACCACATTTTGAAGAATCTCTTGACATGTCTGGGGATGGAGAAGGCAACATCACAGTGCTGGAGGCGGCCAAATCCTCACCAGAGTCTTCCTCCCCATTAGCTCCTCCTCACTCTAATGGTGCTGTAGTATCTGCAGCCTCCTCACCTCAGAGAAATGGGCTGCCCGTGGAGAAAAAGTCCTCGGGGAATTCACTCTCACAGATGAGTCCAGCCGGTGATGCCGCAGTCCTCTCCCAGCTTTTTGCCAAGCTGCGAGAAACGGATCCGGGGTCCCCAGTCAACTCCATCCCAGCGAATGATTCCTTTTCTCAGGACCAGCCCCTGGATACCAGCTCTACACGTTCTGTGGGTTCAGGGTCAAAAGGATCACGAGGGTCCATCTCTGATGCTGCATCTCTCAGCCCGTCCCCAGTCAAGAACCCGAGACGTGCTCGCCTAGCAGCCAAGTTTCCCGCTCCTCCCAAAGTCAACTAGTTTTGTTCACTGCATTCGAGATTTTGTCATTTCTAATGATTGCATTAAACAAAAAATTGACATTCCCTTTCTATACTCCGGTAGAAAAGATTGTGGTGCATAGAAGCAATGTGTTTCTTATGACCAGGAGTTTTGTAGTCAAATAATATTATTTGTCACAACCAGATTTTCATTTTGTACATAACTTTTTGTTTCTTGCTGAATGAGAATTTTTGTAGTTGCTGACAATTGCTTCTCATAGACTCATTTTCATTGTTTGTGATTATGTTGAAGCATGTTTACTTACTAATGTAACTAAGTGCTAGTTTTCTTTATTTTATTTTTTACAACATAAGCTAGGAAATAGTAAAAATGTGTTTGTTGCGTTCTTTGGTAAAAAAAATTCCATACATTTGCTTCTGTTTTGTACAGTAAACTTGTGTATAATGTAATTGTAAAAAAAAAAGAGATAATTCGGTGCAAATATGTAAGAAACAAATCATTGCTATTTCAATGAGAAAATTATAGGTACATCTGATGTACATGATCCACGAAAGTATTGACCTGTGATCCATAGACTTTAGTCTAACAGATTTCAGCAGGTTAACTAAAATGTTAACATTTGTATATTTCATTGAAATTGACTTTTGGTTCAGTATTTTTCTGTGTATACCTTTAAAGGAAAATTTGTACTGAACTTTTTCCTTCCCCCACCTCCTTCCCTTAACTATTTTTCTGTATGGTAGCCATTCCTTATATTTTGTATTTTGTCAATAACTTATTTCTTATATTTAATATTTTTCTGTAACTTAGTCTATTTTCTGTTTATTTATTTTTGTTTTAGTACTTCATACATATATCTTTACAGAGTGTTACTGAAACAGTGAGGAAACTGTTGCCTTGTTATTTTTTATCGGCATGCGTACTATGGTGAACAGTTAATTGCTGAGTTGTTGGCCTCAAGAGTTTGGTGAGGTATATACGGTTGCGTGAGGTAATGAACTGCTTTGTTTTGCTTTGAGAAAAGCGAAGGAAATTTGCTTATAGGAAAGCAAGGAAGTTTTGCTTTGAGAAAAGTGAAGAACTTGTGTCATTCAGGCTGTTTTTATATGTAATGCTGACAACTATGACCTGTTAATCTGTTCTTTCTAAATTAAATTTGATATACAATTATAGTAAATGCTTTGCGTATGTGATGTGTATAGGTTAATTCCGTTTCTTCTCTGTGCATTTAGTATGATGACTTTATATATTTTTATTATATTTCGCTATCCAGTTATTGTATTGGTTTGCTTGGTGCTTGAGGTAAATTAACATTTATTTATTTGCTTTTCATTTGTGACTTTCATGCATGCAGCAATGAATTTACTTGCTCACCCAACATTACATTTTCCAGATTTTATTGTTAATATATTTGTGAGGGGAGACTGTGATCATTTTCTGCTTATGTCCCTTTTGACATATGGCAACCCTGATTACTTGTAGAGAGGGAAGGGGATTAATGAAAACAATGTTTTTTTATGTGGAGAGAGTTTTCACGATACCTGGAATTTGGAGCAAAATGTTGTTTTAATTCCCCCATCATAGTAAATTCTAAAATAATGGTATTGACGGAATGTCTATTTTGAGATTAGAACAATATTGCAGGTTGCAGCATTCTTGAAACTTTTACGTAGATAGCAGCATTCTTCTGTGTTGGGTATAATTTTGTTTTTGAAACTTTTTGGAAAAGAAGGGGGATTTTTTTTTTTTTTTTTTTTTTTGGTGTGGGGGGAGGGTTGGGGGTTCACTTTGCCCAGCAAAAGGTCATAAGATATTTTATATTGCTGAATCTACCTTCTGACAAAATGTAAAAGGTAAAATGCTTACTGGAGGAGCTTGCTATGCTGTCAGATTACTCAAATATGGAACACACTTGACACTGCTGTTTTGATGGCTGAAAAATGGTGATTTTCATTTATTTGTATGGAGAAGTATGTTGTAGTTCACACTAGTACTGTTAATTTGCTTGCGGCAGCTTTATGAACCCTTTTGGGTTTATTTGGCCAGTCTTTCATCAAATCTGAGGAAAGCATGAAATATGTCTTTTGAAAGAACAGGACGATGTTGCTTGTTTTGTGCCGTTTGTATGATGTGTTGTCTTCTATGCAGTCTAATGATATTTTATGATGCTTTGATGGTTACAGGATTACACCAAGTGTATTCCTCGGAGCACAGGGCTACAATTCAGTTTGTACCCTGTGTGTGTAAGGCTGTGATGTTATTTGTTTTAGTAATGATGTCCAGACCACAGACTTTAATCTAGAAATTGTCTTTCTGGTAACAGCCAGTCCCATTCATGATGTTATAACATGTTTCCCAATATGATATTGAATAATATGTGATTAGCATGTATGTTGAATATTTTGTTTCAATTATGGGATGTGGTGTTAAGTTACCAAAGGGTTATCAAGTCTTGTGGTCTGGTTAAGAAGCGAAGGATTTAATATTGATGCCAAGTATTTGTTTTTATAATGATGCTTGTACCATGTTGTGTATACAAGTCCTGTTCAAGGCTGTTTCCTTCAGAGTGTTGATGTATGAGATTTGTGCTTTACAAGTTAATAGTTTTTTTACGTGAACTGAGCATGATGAGGTCTTCAGTGTAGTCTGACAGCATAGCATTTCTTAATGCTGAAGAATGCTTTCTCTTCCGGCAATGCAAGAGCGGTGAAGAAATGGGATAAGTACCTTGGGACTAGTTGATAGTGGAGTGTATTTATTTTATAAAGTACAATAAGAGGCTATTTTTAAAAGCCATTTTGTGTAGCAGTCATTACTCTGCAATCTTTGTGTGAGAATTTACCGATTTTGAAAACCTTTACCCGCGTTGGGATGCCGGGGTTTTCTGTATAAATAGTATCCTATCTTTGTGGAAATGTAGTGCTTTAAATCACCACTGTTTCTGTCATTCTCATATGTTCTTATTGCTACTCTTTTCTATCAATCTACTATCTTCTTCGCTAGACCAGTCACCTTCGTTTTTTCTTGAAAACTCTCCCAAAACTCATGATTCGAGTATGGGGTCTGTTGAGTCAGCTCGGGGATATTGGGCGCTTTCTGCCAAATGGTCACTAGAGTTTTCTATGGTATTATTATTTAGCAATGTAGGCATTTTATATGTATGTGTTTTGTTAATATTATATATGTTTATATTCTATTTTGTTTTTTAAACGGGGGTTTGATAAATTAGATTAAAGCCTCAGTGTCCTCTGCATGGGATACCTTCATTGTAAAGTGACCGGCTGGTGGATTGTTACCATTAGGATTCTTTCAGGAAATCTTTTATACAGATGAGGGGCGAGTCTTCTATCAAGTTGTAGTCCTGATTCGTCTCTTTGCAGTCCATTGGACCCTATAAACAATTACTAACTTACTTGGAAAACCAGTAATGCTGAAATTTGTTTTTCTTGCTTATTGTGCTCTTTTGCCATCTTCATGAACCAAAAAGGAAAGAATTAAGTATTGATGGATTCTGTAAGCGATTGATGTTATATTTCACAGTTAGTTATGTTTTGTGGCATGATTGTTGCTGCTTTTCTGTGTGTGCAAAATAGTCTAGAGTGCGCTATTACAAAATCCTGTTCAATATATTATATACGGTAGGTACTGTGTACACTTTGCAAAGAAGTCCTATCCTATCCTATAACTACAAGATCGTTGGGGCACCACAAATGATCATTTAACCAGCGTACTCCATCTTTCTCTGTTCTCAGCAACCCTCATGGCTTCGTTCAAAGTCAAACCAGTCCATTCTCCAATGTTGTCCTCCCACCTCTTTTTCTGTCTCCCTCTTCTTCTGACTCCTTGCACCTTGCCTTGCAGGATGGTTTTTGCAAAGCTTGGTGCTCTTATGACATGGCCATATCACCGGAGTTTCCGTTTCTTCACCACTGTGAGCATGTCATGTTGTCCATTGGTTTGTGTGATGGTCTGTCTGACTTCGTTGTTGATGTGCTGGGTATAGGAAATGCCCCAAAGTCTTCTGTAGCACCTCATCTCCATGCTTTGTATTCTTTGTTGTAGATCTGCTGTGAGGGTCCATGTTTTGCAGGCATAAAGGAAGATGGTAATGACAAGGGAGCGCAGCAGCCTTAGCTTGGAACGTAAACTGATAATCCTGTCTTTTTCAGTTTGTACGCTGTGTGTGTAAGGCAAGCCTAAACTGTCTCTGATGCTAAAAGGAGATATTTAATTTTGCTTCGTAAGCTAATGCTGGTAAGGAAACGATACTAATATCAATATTCGTGTGCAGTGAATGTTATACACATTTATCTGTTTTCAGTTGAATTTGTTTGTGGTCGTCGGTGATAGGCTTAAAAATTTTAAAAAGTAATCTATTGGATGAATAATTATCGACTTGACATGTTGAGCTACATGTGTAAAGTTACATATGTGCTTTTGTTTTATTCCTAATTTCATACAGTATTGCCTCGTTATGACATGTGGATCTGATGTCGGATGGCTCTATGAAAGAGCATTGATTTTGTTCTCTTAGATTTTTGTGCTGAATTATCAAATGTCTGTTGTACTTGGCATTTTATTATATGTGCATTGGTGTTGTATAACGGGTTTTGGTTTTGTGAGTTTCATTTTCTTTATTTCCAGCATGTAATGCATTTCCCAGAAATAAATGGAAAAATAAAATCAGTCATGCAGTTTCAGAAAACTTCTTTTGTGTTTGTGTGTTGGAAACCCCTTGGGGTCATGAGCAATCTTGCCACTGTAGATTGTTCTAACCTATAAAGGGAAAAGTGAAAGCCCCAGTTGAAAACCTGTCTTGCCTTTGTAGGCATGACTGACTCACTGCGGCAACAGTTCCCCCCCCCCCCACCCCTTGGGGTCATGAGCAATCTTGCCACTGTAGATTGTTCTAACCTATAAAGGGAAAAGTGAAAGCCCCAGTTGAAAACCTGTGCCTTTGTAGGCATGACTGACTCACTGCGGCAACAGTTCCCCCCCCCCCCCCCCCCCCCCCCTCCCCTCCCTCCCCTTCCCCGTTGGAGTGCCGGGGGTTTCAGTATAAATAGTATCCCCACTTTCTGGAAATTTAGTGCTTTAAATTCCCATTGTCGCTGTCTTCCTCATTTGCTCTTTCCCATTCCTGATCTGTCCTATCACTCTGCTATACTATCTTCTTCTTCGCTAGATCAATGACCTACCCTTTTTCTTGAAAACTCTTCCTGGACAAGACTCCTTGTTTGTGTATGAGGTCTGTTGGATCAGCTTGGGAGTGTTGGACGCTTTCTGCCGGGTGGTCACTAGGGCTTCCTATGATTGTATTATTTAGCACTATAGGCATTTTATATGTATGTGTTTTGTTGATGATTTATAATGTTTGTATTCTATTTTGTTTTGTAACCGGGGGTTCGAGTAGTTGGGGTAAAGCCTCAGCCGTCCCCTGCGTGGGATGTCTTTATTATAAAGTGACTGGCCGGTGGAGGGCATTCAATTTTCCCACTAGGGTTGTTTCGGCAGATCTTTTATGCGGATTGGGGGTTGTCCGGTCCTGATTTGGCTCGGAAGAGTCCGCTGGACCTAAAGCAACAATCAATCAATCAATTGTGTGTTGGAATGAATTTCGTCCGAATCCTATATTCCAAGGATTTACCAACAACCTTCTCACTAGCTTGGCATTCACTCCATGGTACCAAAAATTCAAAAACGCACACAAACTAGAAAAAATCAGTCTTTTATTATTTTATGGAAAATCGCTGTCAATTGCCCGAAGATTCAGTTGAAATGAAAATAGTCAACCCCCTCTTGTAAGTTCAGTGATGCAAGGTTTTCTTCAAATCCTCCAGCCATAAGATTCTGCAAAGGAAGAAGAAAAAGTTCTTTCATAATTTGCACGGTATACATGTCGAAAAGATAAACGGTAAACAACAAAATAGCTGACAACTTACCATTTTCACACAGACAATAATAGGAGGCTGGGCTTGTGTGAAGTGAACTACAGGAATCTTGGGTTTGGGTTTTTCCTGTTGACAAATAGAATTTATAATTGAGTCAAAAAGTGGTGGGCAAAAATATATGCAAAGTGAAGAGGTGGTGAAAAGTTTCAACAACAAAAAAAGTTGACTGCCACTCCCTTCACTCCTCCATCCCCTTCTCTCCAAATGGATTAGAACTACACTCAAGTAATAAAATCACGCTTTACGTTTTTAGGCACGATGTAGTGTATATAGGATGATCGAAATACATTAAAGGACAGTAAAGAAAGGCAAGATGCTTTACCAACCTTGCTTTCCTCATACGTGTAGAACTGTTTGCAAATTTTTTTCCCATCTACATCACAGAACATTTGTACCTGCAGAAATTCAAAAATTCGACTTTTCAGTCTTTTCTTGCACAGTTTCACATATTATAATATATAAGACTTTTCAGTCTTTTTGTGCACAATCTCCTGAAGTGTCAACTCTCAAGTGAATTTCTTTAAGTTGATTTTTATTTTCCGCAGGTACAAATGTTCTGTGATGTAGGTGAGAAAAACAAATCGTAATCAACTTGAAGAAATTCACTGAGAGAATCGACACTTTAGGAGACTGTGTACAAAAAGACTGAAAAGTCAGATGTAATACATGAAATTGTCCAAGAAAAGACAAAGTCTGATATAATATGTGAACTCTGGAAAGTCCCTAAGTTACAACAAAAAAATTCTTTTATTTTCTCTCCATGTTGCATGAAAAAAAAAGAATATTTTAATAAAAATGCTGTTTTTCATTTTGCGGCCAACCTTTTAAAATACAAAATACCACAGAAAGATTAACACGCACACACAAATTAAAACCAGAGGCAATTTATGCATGTATGCAGAAACTGCTGTATCTGTGTATGACTCAATATCATTACCTCGAGCTGTGGAAACGAGTTCAAGTTTCTTATACAAAAGTGACAAAAACAATTTATCTGGTTTTTCATATTTATATTGTACCTTACACATAGTGCTCTGAGTAACAGCAGTTGATCTGGGTGCATACCTCTTATCAACTGCAGGGCCTGGGGGAGGCAACAAGGGTAGGGAGAGGGGCATTTAAAGGACCTGACCACAGACTATACCCATCATTTTGAGTTGCCTTTTACAAGAGTTGCGCCCCTGCAAAATGGGTTAATTAGGCTCAAAGTGGTGGCTGTGAAGGCGAAGCGCAGAGTATGAATCACTGTGTCAATGTGTACACTTTCAGTTGCAAAGAGATCTCTGTATTTTGTTATCCGCTCGACGAATCAAGTTATGTGTGATAATTATGTATAATTGCATGCTATTGGCAAAATATTTTATCTGTCAAAAAGCCTACGCACATAAGAGAAATTGACAATTTCAAAAATTCCTTTTTGCAATAATTTGTTAAAACAAAAATAGCCAGATTTGTTTTAAAAAAATAAATAAAAACTGAGGCGTTGCTACTTTAGACAGCTTTCCCCAAAATGTAGCAAAGCACAAACCCATAATAAGTTATCTCGAAAAATGTCAATTCTATTTTTACTCATTGTATGTAAGCATAAACCAGCTTAGTTTGAGACAACTTGAAAAAAATGTTATGTCATCTAATGCATAATTATTAAGTACTTTTGCTTTTGTTGATAATTATATTAAAACTCACATTGCCACATTCATTCCATAGTTGGTTGAACTTTGTTTTATTGTACATGATGCTAAGAACTTCTCTTTCTCCAACATTCTCTCCTTTTCTCCCATCTTGTCCCGTCTTTCTCATCACGTACTCTAACATCATTTTAACATAGTGATTTGTATATTGTTTAAATATTTATTATTGTGAATATATGTGTATGTGTGGGCGCTTAAAGCAGACTTTAGTTTGGTTTTGCGTTTTATAAAATAATATTTTTCCTTCTTAATCTTATTCTCCCTTTTTTCTCCAACCTTCCCTCTTTTTCTCTCTTTATATGTTTCTCTGGGCGTGGTTTCTTGTGTTGTTGCTAAAATACAATTATTGTTGTTTTTGATTGAATGTACCCACTCACACATACCAAAATTACAACAAAAACATTTTTTTTTAAATAAATCAGATCTAAGTAAAAGGCAGGAATATAAAAATAATTAGAACTAAATTCAGTCATTAAAAATGCAACATCAAAACACACAAGTTCAAGTTGAATTTATTGCCAAGTATACAATATGAATACTATGAAAATGTTTTGGTACAAGGGCCAATTGAACATAAAAGTTGAACATTACACCGCCGAAACACGCACTCTGAATGATTATATATGAGATAAAAGAGGGTATAAATGTACATGTGTGTGTGCTTGTGCGTGTTAGTAAAGGTGCGCGCCAGTTTGTGTTTTACTTTATCTGCTTCTTAATGTTTGTTTTTCATTTAATTAGCAGCTCGTCCAGTTGGCGTCTACATATTAAACTCCACATTCATTAATACTTATTCTACGTATATATTTTTTATTTCTATTTGAATATAAAATTTTTTTAAATGTATGGTTTTGAAGACTGGTTATTGTTTTTTACTACTGACATATATTTATACTGTTTTGTATCACTGTGTAGTGCTGTTTTACTTTTAAATATTTTCATCGTTGCTTCGTTATGTATTATTACCGTTGATGTCTTTGTTATGTGTGAGTGTGTGTTTGTGAGTGTGTGTTTGTGGGTGTGTGTGTGTGTGTGTGTGTGTATGTGGTTTTTATATATTGTGAAAAAAATATTTCTTATGATGTTCAACTTGTTTTTATCTCATAACGATTTAATATTACTTAAATATTTATTCTTGTATGTGTGTGCGTGTGAACACTTAGAGCAGAGTTAGTTTGGTTTTGCGCTTTAAAAAGTGCATTATAATTATTATTATTACTATATAATAATAATAATAATAATAATAATAATAATAATTGTTGTTATTATTATTATTATTATTATTATTATTATAATTATTATTAATTTTATTCTTAAAAGTTAAATAGAAATTATAAACTACACATCTACACAAACCACCAGTAATCACTGAACTTAATTAGGCTTATTGTCGATTATCGTTCTATAGGCCTACAGTGCAGCAGCATTACAAAAGTGAAGACACATGGGTTCATTTGCATGCATAGACTGTGTCTTGAACAGCCATTAAACACATTACAATAATTAATAACAGTAATACAATTCTTGATAAATAACAACAGCATAAACAATTAACGAATTAATACATAAATACTAACTCTCCGAAATATAAATATTTCCAAAAAGTGAGTAGTTTTGGGCGACACAAATGCTATTGGGGAGTAACAGATCTATTCTTCTCTGCTACAGCATTCAACCCATTCGAAAGGGAGGGAAGCCATAAAAGTGGCTTGTAAGCGTTATATAGTTTTCCTTCTGGGTATAGCCTGTGACCCAACTAGCTAAACATAGTGCAACTACCTCCACTACGAAACCACACGCATACCTTTTTCTGATTCTCAGCTGACAAGCTGCGAAAAAATCGTCTTCCCTGCTTCCCTGCACTCCAAATGGTAAAACATGAGTAGCTGTCGAGAAGGCGTCTTTGGATATATTCCATCCTCACTTTCCAGATTGTTTCCCTGCAATGATAAAAATGATAGTTGTTGCCCACACATACACACAGAAAACACATACTATAACTTTTGGACCATAAGGCATAAGGTCTTTAAGCTGCACTTACATTTTGAGAAGAAAAAAAACCCCACCATTTTATAAGCAAACTGCAACGGATTATAAGCTGCATCCTACCTTTGTAAAGAGTAATTAATTAGGTACTAGATGAGTGCTGAGCAGTTGTTTGAGTGAGTGTTAAATGTAGCAGCTCATTGCCCCCAAAATATGGTACATACTCAACACATATACACAATGACCAAAATTTTAAGCAAGAAATGCTAAACACCCTTTCTGACAGAAATAAAATATATGGTTCTATTACACACTCAGGGGTCGGAACAATAGATTCTGGTTTGTCATCATCAAGCTACAATAATACAGACACTGACTCCTTGATAGAGAATGTAGTGGCTTCAGGATGATAGCGGTACATCAGCAAGTCTTCATCCACTCTCACAACTTCTCCACCCAAGTCCAAGTGTCGGTAGAAAAATATGAGATCCTCTGGAACTCCCTGCAGTAAGAGAGATAAAGTACGTTTTAGGTGCTATACATAAAACAAAAAGTATAACTATCATACACTGTATAGAAAATCAAACCAGAACAAGGGATAATTAAAAGAAGGAATAGCAATGCTATACAACTGTAGATGATGATGATAATGATGACGATGATGATAAAAAAATTAAATAAAAATAACTTTGGATACATTTTCATATTGTAAAAGAGATTCTCTTGAACGATACCTTAAAAAGATTTTTCCTGTACAATTGAAATATGTATAGACTTTTCGCTATATAGAATGAATGTTTTATTTTGTTTCTGCCAGTATAAAAAAAAAATGCACTGTCCATAATTTTTGTATATATATATTATAATGATTAAAACAAGAAAGAATTTCAACTGCATTAATTCAGTAACTTACCTTTCCACCTTCATCAAAGCCACCAACTCTGCTGAACACTTTACGAGAGCAAAACCATGTTGGCATGATGACTGTTGGTCCATGAGATGTGTAGATCTGCATACAAAACACACACAATCTTGAACACTATAACAAGCAACACTATAACTAACATGCAACGGCAAAATTAAGTTGCTATAGAATTAGGCACGTCTGCTATTGAAATTCTCACACAGTTATTAACAATTTGATATAATGTTAAACTAAACTTTAAAACTAAAGAACCATTAATTCGTAATATATAAATAGGCTATAATTTGTTGATACTTCTGAAGTTCCACATATCAATAAAATGACACTTGAATTTTTTTTCTTGAAGAATTTCAGTTTCCAACGGCGGCAATATCATGATTATGAGGCTTTTACTTTTAGCTGGACACTTTTTTTGGGGGGGCCACAGTAAAGTTTTAAAACTCCACAAAATAGTGTCACTGTGGTTTTCTGCCTTACCTTTCCTTGAACAGATCTATAGTTTGAATTAAAAAGCAAACTAACTAGTACTTTACCTGTGTGTACAATTGCTGAGAACTCATAGAGTTGGCCCAATCTGTGAATCGTGACGTTGATCCTTCAGGCTGTCTGTGAAATTTACAGCCCACGATCTGGCAAAAAACTTCCTAATGAGCATGTATTCAAATGAAGTCAAGTCATGAAATCTTTATTCCCCACAATGGAGAATTCATACAGCACACTGCGTCTCAGCAAATAAGAAAAAAAATAAAATTAAAAAAAATTAAAACAAATAGAATAGTACATAAAATCACTATATATTTTCAACTTCACTGTTAACACACCCATACACAATTTATTTCAGTTCTCTCTTACTTCTAACGCACATAGACCTGCATTACAAATTTACAGTTAATTTCATTTGGCTGACAGAATAATTCATATCATGCATAGACAATTAAGATAACTGTCCACTCACTATAATAGTTTGCAAGTATGAACATAATATATAATAGTATTCAATTACTCTTAAAATTAGGATTATTGGAAGAATTCTTTTTTTTTTTAAAATCACAACAACAGCAAGTAAACCAACGAATAAATTAATGACAATTTATACAGCACATAAAAACTTGCACACCCAGAGGCATGTTCACAACATTAAAATGAAGAAGAAGACTACTGAAACAAAGATGGAATAATAAATCAACCAATGATGCTGGCTGCGTAATGGAATGAGAATGATCAAACAAAAAATTTCCTTTTCACTGTAGCAACTATTTTCTTACACTTACAGTGTTTGGATTGGCATTGGCAGCATCAAATTGCAGGCGTACTCGATCAGGGTGCATTACATCATCCTAGAATATAGCAACAAAGTTATCTTATTAGGAAAACTACAAAATGGTAAGATTTGTAAGCTTCATGTGTATCAATGTATGATTATGGAATGACAAAACAAAACAAGTTAATAAATAAATAACACTTACAGCATCCAAAAAGCAGAGAAACTTGCCACAGCTCTGTTGCACTGCTTGATTTTTGCCATAACCAACTAAAAAAAGGAAAAAATGTATTACTTTTAGTTTTATTTAAAAAATCATTATACAAAACTACACTCTCACACGAACACACAAGGCTCTTAAAAATGGCAGATTAATGAGGAATGCGATCACTGACTGTCCAAGGAAAAAGGATTTCAGGCACAGTAAGCAGCTTTGGCAGGTGATGCGTTAGAATGTCTTGTTATCAGAATATCAGACTGCTAATACAGTGCTAGCTGATTGTTGTTAATTTTATTCAGCCTCGCTCTCTTCCACTCTTCCAGGAGACAAATATGGCAAACAAGGTACTGAATGTTGAGATGCAACACCTATTTTTATGATTCTCACCTCCTCTGGGAGTTTCATCAGTATGCCCCGTGATGACAACTGATAATTCATTTTCTTGCAGTTTCAACTTCCACTTTTCCAAAATATTCTGTGTATTGTCCTGAATGGAAAAAAACCAACAAACAAAAACATGAAAGATAACAATATTTTCACATATGTATTCAATAATTACAATTAGTGAATGAATAGCTGAATGTATATTTAATTTAGGTTTGATTTCATAAAGCTGGCGAACCAATATTACCATTCACAGATCTATATATATGTTTACAGAATTATTTTCAAAATCTTTGAGAAAAAATACGTCAATGATAGTTGATACACTATTAAAAGACAATGAATTGAATATGACTGAATATAGTCCCTCAAAGCTTGGTGCTAGGTCCCTGCTTGTTCATAGTGTACATTAATGAATTGCCCAAGAAGCTGACTGCACTAGCAAGACTGTTTGCTGACAACACGGCAGTGTACACGATGATCTCCAACAGCTCTGAACCAGGATCAGCTACAACAGGACCTCCACTGCCTCGCCGAATGGGAAAAGAGCTGGGACATAAAATTTCATCATGCAAAGTGCCAGACCTTGTCAGTCTCCAGGAGAAGAAATCCTTTACACCACCCTTACAAACTGCATGGCCATGTTCTTGAGCCAGTTTCCTCCGTAAAGTACCTCGGAGTCACCATCCACTGAGAAGTTCCCTGAGACGAGCATATTAACAATGTATGCAACAATGCCAGCAAGACACATTGATTTCTCAGACCAAATCTGAAGATCTATAGCAACGCCAGAGTGAAGGAAAGAGACTATAATTTAAAGCCTTCGTTCGTCCGTTTCTGGACTATATATGCTTCTTCTGTCTGGGACCCACATACCCAGAAGAACATCGACAGGTTGGAGGCAGTTCAACGATGGGCAGCACGCTTTGTCCTTCACCGATATAGAAACACGTCAAGTGTTAGCAACATGCTGGAAACACGGGGCTGGCAAACACTGGAAGAACTACGCCGACTACCCAGGCTCTCCATATTGTTCAAGATCGACAATGGGCAAGTCCATTGCTCCAGTATTAAACAGAAACTTTCCCTTCTCCCCTCTTGACAGCGACGACAGGCAGTTCAGGCTTGTTGCAGTAAGAACGCAGTACAGGAGCTTCTCATTCCTGCCTAGAACTATCAGACACTGGAACAAGCAGCTGTAAAAGATAAAATTAAAAAGATAAAAGCGTCTACAAGTACAACACTTTATACCTTTGCCTCAAGAGCCACTTCTCATCCAACCTAGCCTAATGGTAGAGCTTTGGCTTGCGGATCTGAAGGTACCGGGTTCGAGCCCTGGCCGGGCCATTGTGTTGTGTCCCTGGGAAAGACACTTTACTCCCGTTTCCTACTCCTTCGGATGAGAGTATAAACTGAGGTCTAGTCTGTGTGTCGCATACATTCCATCATTTAACGGACTTTAAATATCCTGACGCTCATGTCCTAGACGGGCGAGTGCCGGTGACAAGAACATACCCAGCATGCACTTGGTCCTTCTCCCCCATCCCTGGCTGCCCAGGATGCAAACTTGTTTTTTCCAACCTAGTTCCAGTCATTCGCCCAAAAAGGCAATCGCCAAGTCGAACGAAGCTCTCCGATGTGTTACGAAATGATGCTTGCATGACTACGACTAGTTGACATTAAAAATGATCGCTGTTGCTTCTAATTCTGTTCCATTTACACAGATTAGCATTTCGCACATTTTGTATACTTTGTTATTATCGACAATATTTAATAGTTGCGTTCCTTTATTTGCATTTTGTTAGTTCTCAGCAGTAGGCTAATAATAGCATTCCCCATTTCCTGCCTAGAACCAAGTAGACACTGTTATACAGTATACATAGGCTTAATCTACATTATATATTATAAGTCAGTCTTCGTGCAGCGAAGAAACTCACTAGCTGAATATAATTATTAGACCTGTATTGTTTGTTTTATACGCATGTATAAACTATATCTATTCTAATTAATAATATTTAGACCTATAGGCTATACATTATAATATTTGATTGAATCTTTAAATTTCCGGAGAAGGACGAGTAGGCTAAGCGAATTTTTTTAAATAACTCAAGATCAGAGTTAAATTAATAGTTAGTTAGTTATTCATTGCTTACAGGGTCCAGCGGACTGGACTGCAAAGAGCCGAATCAGGACCACCAAATCAAGGCAACTCGAGATCAGAGTTAAATTAATAGCTAATTAAATTAAATTAGTTATTTATTGCTTACAGGGTCCAGCGGACTGCAAAGAGCCGAATCAGGACCACAAAATCAAGACCACAACTTCGCTAGTAGTAGTAGTAGTAGTAGTAGTAGTAGTAGTAGTAGTAGTAGTAGTAGTAGTATAGTTATTTAGTTAAATCTTTAATTTATTTATTTGTTTTGTTTGTTATATTATTATTATTATCATCATTATTATTATTATTATTATTATTATTATTATTATTATTATTATTATTATTATTATTATTACTCCTAGTCCTACTTTAAAAAAAAGAAAAAAAGAATAGTGTGCTGCTGTGCTTGCTCAATGGTGTAAATTTGGTCAGTAACATTTTGTTTGTTTTTGCTGAAGTTGGGTGTAACCCGAAATATTCAGATGGTGTTAGTGTTACTGGTTATTTTTTCTTATAGATTTACTAAAGTTTTCAGATGATTTATGGAAATTTCCGCCTGCCACGCAACATTTTTTTAAATACGTGTTTCTCATTAAAATACATCATTGAAATACACATAATAAATTAAAAAGAATAATATTAGTTAAATAAATAATTGCTTTGGTGCTTGCAATAAAAATGTCAGTTTGTTTTAGATCATTATAAACTTGCTTTGCCTTGTTGTGCTGAAGGGACATCAACGTATCCATAGCGCTTTTGAAGTTTTGTCATGGTTTTATTGTTGATATATAAGTGAAATCGTTGTATGTGTGCATTATTGTTATGTATTACTTTTACTCTTTATTACTAATTTTGTCAGTATATTAATCATTATAAAATAATAATACTAACTGCTTCAAAATGCGAATCTCGACTTGGCTTACAGCTTGAAGCTGTGCAGATTGAAATAGAATTAGATCTAGAAGCAACAGCGGCTATTTTTATGCACGGATGTTTCACCACAGGCTCTGAAGTCTTTTCTTTTGTCTTTGTAAACTTGTAGGCTTCCTACATACGTACGTAGCATAGTATGTAATTGAGGCCTACAAAAGAGGTGACTTCCCAGCCTGTGGTTTCACGTAGTCCTGCAAGCATTCGTTTGTAAAACATCGGATAGCTTCGCTCGACTCGGATAGCTTTGTTCGACTTCGGTAATTGCTTTTTTCGGCGAATGACTGGAACTAGGTTGGAAAAAACAAGTTCGCGCCCATGATTGTGCTCAGTTGTCCGGGCGTCAGACCATGCGCCCAAAGGCTGCGGGTGGGCGTCTCGGGCGGTTTGAGTTAGATCCTGTATCGGCCAGCGCTTTGAGCGGCTCTTGAGTTGGTAAAGCGCTACATAAAAAGTGATTAAATTAAAAATTATTCTACAGTAAAATTGCGAACCCTCTCAACAACTATACTTGAGGCAGAATGAATGATCAACTCATTGATCGTGGGCCCTCAACATCAAGAAGAAGACTCTAAAAGCATTCACAGTTCAGTAAAGCTTGTTGTTTTAATAGTTCCTTCAGTTCTGTTTATCAAACAAAATAAATGGGTTGCATACCTTACTTCCATCGTTGTAAACACTCAGTTCCACTTTTCCTGTAAAAATTTGACTCTCAACAGAGAGCATGCATTCTTCCAAGTATCTTTCTCCGTTGTACACTGGTACAATGATTGACTGTCAGTGAAAAAATACATAGATATTAACATTATTTATGAAAATAATAGAAACCAGTTTTCATTTTATATGGTTCGAAACACAAAACATCCAGTACTCCAGCCATTAGAGTAGAAACCAAAAGCAAAACCTACAACGTCTGCCATTTTGAGAAGGGACGCTATCCAATGATGCACATGTGTTTCTTTCCCTTTCTTGTTGAAGCGCTCTCGCGATTCCAACTCTGGGGGTGTGTGTTTGTATGCGTGTTAAATTTTTCAAACAGGCCTGATTTGTGATTTTGCTTAAGCATGTGATGATCATGTATGTGCGTGGGTTGCGTGTGTTTGTACGCTTGTAGTTTTTTTTTTTTTTCTGTCGCCCTCTTCTTCTACCTCTTTGCACTGTACATGTTTATACCATATATTTGCAGCAATTTTTCAACTATTCAGTATGTATCTAGTTAACTAATGCATAAGTTTTAAAATCTGTGATTGTCAGTGCTAGAATGATACGCAGAGTTTGATGATTGTATATTTTTTTAAGATGCTTTATAACGTTTATAATTTTATAATCTAATGTCTAACCCCCATGTGTGTGTGGATGTGTGGGTGTGGATGTGTGTGTGTGGGTGTGTGTGTGTTTGTGGGTAGGTGTTTTATTTATTTATGTTGAAGTGCAATAAGGACATGTAGTGTGATATGTATTTTAAGTTTTACAATGTGTCGGAAATGTTCTTGTTAATATACATGTACATAAGCGTGATTACACGTACATGTTTACATGTTTATAGTATTGTTACATTTTATTACCTTTTGCTGACAGCAAATCCATGTTAGAATTTCTCCTTGGAGATAATAAAGTTTTCTGAATCTGAATCTGAATCTGAATCTGTAGTTGATGTTTGTGCGTGATGGCGTTGGTTTGTGATGATGCGGTGTAAGTAGGTGTGTGTGTGCGTGTGTGTGTGTGTGTGTGTGTGTGTGTGTGTGTGTGAGGAAGTGGGCCGGTGGGTATGCGGGAGTATGTTTAGGGTGTGGGAAAGTAGTTGTTTTATTATATTGTATGTGTTGCACTACTTTTTTTTTGTTGGGAAAGGGGGGGGGGGGGTACATGCCATTTAAAAAACAAATTTACAATTTACATTTTATATTTTGGTGCATCCGAAAGGCAAATTTCTATGTAAATTTCATAGACGAATGAAGTCTCAGCCTCAGTCAGTCAGTCGATTAGGAGCTACACAGTTGTCTCCCTTGGACCTTTAGTTCAGAATCCAAACTGTATTTATTTATTTATTTATTTACATTTTTATGAAATTGCGAAACGACACGTGGAAGACATTACGAACGACAAATTATGTGTATCTACAAATGCGGAACTTGAGCAAAACAGCGGCGACGAGTCATCTCCTTCTCCTCCTAATACCGTAACTCGAAGGTCGTTGGGGCGCCACAGATGATCGTTTAACCAGCGTACTCCATCTTTTTCTATCCTCAGCAACCCTCATGGCTTCGCTCAGTGTCAAGCCAGTCCATTCTCGAATGTTTTCCTCCCAACTCTTTTTCTGTCGCCCTCTTCTTCTACCTCTTTGCACTGTACATGTTTATACCATAATTTTAGCCTTGCCGTTCGCCCTCTTGTTAGTCAACTCACTGACGGACCAACTGACTGAACATTAACAGTGCTGAAGGCTAAGAAGAAGACAAGAGCGACACTAACATTCTGCTGCTGCTGCTGATGATGATGATGATGATGATGACGACGACGATGATGATGATGATGATGATGATGATGATCATGATGATGATCATGATGAAGGTTGTCGCGATATAAGCACCCATTATGTTACATGCGCGACTGGTACTCTGCCTTTCGTCTAGACAATGCGTCATAGACAATGCGTCAGACAGTACGGCATAAACAATGACGAAAGTATTGTTTTATAATGAGGTGGTGTTGACATTTTTTAAAATGTGGAAATAGTTGTCATAACTAATATTGTAGGTTTGTTACCATAGATAATTTGTGTACCATCCATTCGGTTGACTGAGTGTGAAGGCGATATGTTAGAAATATCATTCGAGCAACCATCTTTGAGGGCAAACGACGTTTGGTCCACAGGCTGGGAAGTCTCGTCCTTCGTTGGCCTCAATACATACTATACAAACCACGTACTGTGCTCCATCACTGACTGACATAACAACATAAATACAACTTATGTTAATCTGATGAATAAAAATTGATACAACAACAACTCCTTCACTTCCGTTTGAGCGACTGACCTCTACTTTTTGTGTCCACCTCAAACTCAAACGGAGGCTGCCGACGAATCAAAAACACTCATAGCAACACATTCGTATCAATTCAAACAAATTCAGCTCCATATTCACTGCGAATTTGATCCAAAACGCAGTCACAAAGGCTGGTCAGAATTTTGCCACCATATGCCTCTTGTCGAACTGGATGCATACCCGCTGTTATTGGTCGCCTAAAAATACATGTACACGCTATTTGGCCTAGTGAAGGGTGTACTACTAACAGATTTGAAAGTCGCCAACAATGATGTGTTGATATTGCAAGAGTAGTCCGCCCTTCATTAGGCCTAATAGGGTGTATTCATAAGCGCCCAATGAGAGAGCGCGCAAGGCAGTTGGAATGTATCTGGAGCGACTATCGGCGTTGGGGCAAAATTCGGACCAGTTTTTGTGACTGCGTTTGCAACAAATTTGCAGTGGATTTGGAACTGAATTCGTTTTGAAGTGATACGAATGTTTAAACCTCACCCGAGAAGGACGAACGCGCTGAAAGTTCTCTCTCAGAAGACTACGCAGGTGACGGGTGAAATCCATTGAACCCAGTACAGCCATAGCCTGACATTTTCAAAAAGGTAAATTATCGATCTTTTGTTTCACCGCGATTTATTGATATTATTATTGGATTATGCTTGTGAAGTCTTTTTGTCATGTTTTATAATTGTGAATGTGGGTAAAACTTTGCTTGACCACGTGGCTGACCCACGCGACCGATTTTCGAAACCACGAGGAAGCCCCTACTGACCCACTGTTGTTTCTCACATCCGTATTATTGCAGACCAGTAGCTGTACCGTAGAAGATGTATATTATTAAATACTTCTCCCTGTGTTTGTTTTAGCCATGGTGTATATGTATAGGAAGTGTGTTGGAGATTCCAGTGGACCACGGACTTGGAAGATTGTTCGTCTCTTATCTGTATAAGTGGAGACGATCTCGCTGAGGGCTGTTTCTGCCAACAGTGAGACGCTCTGCACTCCCTTTGTAAACAAGGCATTGCAGAAACTCGTCTTGTGTTTTGCAGACGAGCAGGCTTGATCCGCGGCAGGAGATAGACCCTATTGAGAGTCATCCCGGACACGCGGCCTGTAACCAAGCATCGAGCACTGAGTTCAGATAGCTCAGTAGTCAACAAACGAGACGAGGAGAAAGTAGCACCGCACCTCAACGTTTCAGCTAAGTGCCATAGAATAAGTGCACGAACACTGATCCATAGGGACTGTACGGTAGTCCACTCTCCCTGAAGAAGACTATTAGGCAAAACAAGAACAAAGCCCAGGGATGACACAGTAGCAAGTATCGAGAACAGCAGCAGAATAGATCCATCAAAGATCTACCCATTCTCCGAACCACTCGAAGTGAATTTTGGACTATAATCCTAGTTATATTACGTTTTGGACATTTAAGTTAATATATTACTTAGATAATTAGGTATAGAGTAGAGGAAATAAATGTGTGATATTTACTGTTAACAAGTGGCTGGACAACCTATGATTCATAGCTGTGCAAGAGCTGGTGTATCAGTGAATCTTTTACACTTTTCTCACTATCTCTGTAACCCCATTCTCACACAGACCGGCCAAAAAATATAAATTAGTCATAGAGCGATTTAACTAGCCGATCTCCGCAGACGAACGACGAGTGGGTAATAGCGTTCCATTGTGCAGAGCCCAGCAACAATAGAACCCACCGTCACAGTGCGCAGGGAAAGGATTTTTTTAATGTATTTTTCTTTTCCACTTCTCATCCGCCTCCATCTTCTACTTGTCATTCACCATGGACATTGGTTCTGCCACACCAAAGAACGTACAGCTTCACAAAGAAGGTGCATAACTCAAAAGTGTGCAAAATCGAAAGCACCCAGCGCCCCCAAGCGGGGGGTCTGAAGCTTTGCTAGCCGGCTAGTGTTGATAACATGGCGGACAGCATGTGTGAAGCTTCAGGAGGTTGCAAGCATGCGAAAAGACCCAAATATAGCACTCACTGCAGCCTGTAGAGGACAAAATTAATATTTGTGTGTATTATTGTTTTTCACACAGTGGACGCGGGGTCATATGTGTCACGAAGTGACTTGATAAATATTTACATTTGTGTATACATCACATGTTTATAGAGTTAGGACACGAGCGAAGGCTATTGACATAGGCCCGTGGCATATGTATTCGCTTTGCGTGGGTACTATATTTCCTAGTTCATTAATATTTTGGTGATGAGACTCGCAGGAATTTTATTAATTAGTAACTGTGTGTACATATATTTAATTTTACAAAGAGCGATATAAAGCTGACACTGTGTACATGGCGTGAAAAATGAGTTGAATGCAGTTGTATGTGCATATTATTGTGCTTGTATTGTTATTTTATAGTCATGTTGTTGATTTTTATTGTCTTAATTCATCAAGATGATAAGACAAAAAAAAAATAAATAAATAAAAAAAAAAAAAAAATAAATAAATAAATAAATAAATAAAATAAATAAAATAAAAATAAAATAAAATAATAATAATAATAATAATAATAATAATAATAATAATAATAATAATAAATAAATAAAGAAAGAAAGAAAGAAAGAAATAAGAAATAAATTTAAAATAATAATAATAATAATAATAATAATAATAATAATAATAATAATAATAATAATAATAATAATAATAATAATAAATAAAATAAAATAAAAATTTAACGATTATATTAATCTTGCAACAGGTGAATCAAAGAGTATTTTCGCTAAGGTAATACACAAAGGATAATTAAGTTCTTTTAAGGAAGTTTTGTCGTTCATCTCCAGCGGTAAAATAGGGGCAATAGTAGAGCATGCAAACAACATGTGTTCTAAAGACAAAGGTCTGTCACAGGCACATAAAACATTTTTACAATATTTCGGTCTTATTGCATTGAGCCATATTCGATTTGCCATTGAGGAAATAGCTCTTGAGACTTTACTCTGCTCTTCAAAATGTGTGTCAAATATAATTTGTCGAAGTAAAAATTGTTCAATATGATGTTGTATTTCTATAGGGGATTTCTTCAATGCAATAACCTTGGAGTTCAAATTTGAAGCACCCTGTTTTGCCCCCCTATCTGCCCAGTCATTATAGAGAAACCCACTATGTGACGGTATCCAGCAGAAACTTACATCTGTTCCGTTAACAATTAAATTGTTGATTTTATGCTTTATTTCAATAACAATTTCTTTTCTTTCCTTAGACTTGTTTGATTGCAAAGCCTCCAGGACGGTCATTGAATCTACACACACAACAATTTGTAAAATATTTGTTGACAGACTTTCAATTTTGCTTAGCGCCATTAAAACTGCTACTAATTCTGCTGTGAAAATCGAACTCCCCTTACCTAAATAAAAAGATTCTTTCACATTGAATTCTGGTATAACATATGCCGCTCCTACATCGGATGATTCTAGCACAGAACCATCTGTATAAATTTTTAAATGTTGATAATATTTGCTTTCTAGGTGTATTCGAGCCTTTGTGGCCAGTATGGCTGCATTATTAGATTTATTTTCTGTACAATAATGAATATCAAAATAGGCTGTTTTAAGTTCCCACGGTGGGAATGGAGACGTATAGGAAATTGGATCTAGAACTACGAAGTCTTCTTGAACAGTTTGCATAAGATCTTTTGTATATGTTGCAATTGTTTCAAAAGAAGAAACTTTTTTTGCATGTTTAGGGAAGTCTGTGTCAGATCTTAACAATATCTCTTCTTTATTATAATTCAGGACTGCTTTTGCTCTCACAATGTACTTTGCGCAAGCCAATTTTCTCCAATCAAGTAAAGGCATTATCCCTGCTAATGTATAGACTTTTTCAGTACGTGTATGGACTGATAATCCTAGAGCTAATTTTATAGCTTTGCTATCTAGGCTTTGTAACTTTTTTAAATACGATTTCGGAGCCGAAAAGTAAACCTCTTGCCCATACGTTAACTTAGATCTCATCAGAGAACAAGCTAGATGTATTAATGTTTTTGAATCCTGTCCCCAAGGTTTTCTACTGATTATTTTTAGAAGATTATAAATATTAAGTGCTTTTTGAGTGAGATAATCAATGTGCCTTTTCCAGTTCAATTTTGTTGTAAGATAAACTCCAAGAAATTTTACTACTTTCACATACTTAAGTTCAGTGTTGTCAATCACGATTTTAGGAAGCAATCTAGGCTCTTGTCCATTACTAAACAATATTAAATTAGTGTTTTCTTTTGAAAGTTCTAACCCATTTTTAATCATAAAAGAACTTATTATATTTATTTCCCGTTGGTAACAATTTGTCACGTGTTTAATGTCAAATAGGGACGTTTTTCTTTTTAGATTTACATTCATCCATAGTGCTATATCATCAGCATATTGAGCAAGAGAAACATTTTTGCCTATCAATTTAGGTAGATCATGAATTAATATATTGAACAATACAGGTGAGATGATTGCCCCCTGAGGAATTCCTACATCTGTGTTTTGACTAGATGAATAGGAGTTACCTACTTTAACCTTTATCTTCCTATTAGGAGTTACCTACTTTAACCTTTATCTTCCTATTAGATAGAAGACTTTTAATGTAAGAGTACATGTTACCTGAAATTCCTATACATTTTAACTTGTACAATAAACGAGTGTGCCACACTCTGTCGTACGCTTTATTGATGTCAAAAAAGGTAGCTAATACCCCTTTTCGTCTGGCAAATTGTTTCTTTATATTCGTTGTAAGTTTCACAAGATGATCAGTAGTTGATCTTCCCTTTTGAAAACCAGCTTGGTTAATTGGAATTACACTTGTCTTATTACAAAAATGCAATAATCTTTCCAATACTATCTTTTCCATAACTTTACATGTGTGAGAGGTTAAGGCAATAGGCCTATAACTAGAAACTACACCACGAGGCTTACCTGATTTTAGAATAGGGATTATAAGAGAGGAATTCCAGAAGTCGGGTAAATTTCCTGACATCCAAGCCTTTTGTATTATAATATGTAGTACATTCAGCCATTGTTCAGGCAGATGTGAAAGCATTTTATACGAAATACCATCTAAACCAACCGCTGAATTTTTTCGACTAAGTTCCAAAATGACATTTTGTAATTCTTTTAAGGTAATTTCAGAATTAAAGTACATATTGTTATCAGGTGGTGGCGGCTCATACTTTGTACTCTTTTCTTCTCGTTCTCTTTCTTCTTTAATGTTAGAAGGTAGACTTGATGAATGACTTATCGTAACAAAATGTTTCACAAATGCTTCTGATTTTTCTTGCGGTGTGGGAAAATTATTGCTATCTATCTTCAGAGGACATTGGGGAAGTCTATACCCATTTTGCATTTCAGAGAGTTTTTTCCATACTTTTGATGAATCCTTACAACTACTTATTTCAAAATTGCAGTAATTTGACCAGAAAGCTTGTTTCTCTGAGGCAATTACTTTGTTGCAATTAATTTTAGCTCTTTTCATCTCTGTAAAGGATTGTGATGTTCGATTTTTTAACCACGTTTTATAAGCCTCCTTTTTTTCATCTACTGCTTTTTTGCAAATATCATTCCACCATATATTACCAGCTCGGACCTTTTTATTGTATACACGTTTTTTGGGTATAGATTTTGAAGCTGCATTATGAATATGTTTTACAAATGTATTATATGTAACATTTATATCATCATCATTAACAAAGTTTGTGTCATATGATAATAAAACGTTTTGAAAATCTTGCCAATTTGCGCGGCTATAAATATATTTTGGCACTGGATCCTCTGCAATATCAATTTCAACACTGCTGTCACATATTATTATCAATGGCAAATGATCACTGCCTAATGAGTCAGATTCCACTTCCCACATACAGTCCGAATAAAGGTCTGGTGTGGTAAAAGTTAAGTCTATAGCGGAAGGCCGATGTGTTGATACATCCGGAATCCGAGTGATACGACCGTCATTTAAAATCAACAAATTAGAATCGATGACGTTGTCACAAAAAATATTATTTGTACTTGAATTGCAACCTTTATCCCATAAAGGAGAATGTGTGTTAAAGTCACCACACACAAACCACGACTCAGATGAGTCAAAACTTTTCAGCCAGTCAGTGTTTGTGTTGTTCGTTCCTTTTGGATAATAAACACTTAAAATGTTAATACATGTATCTTTGTTAAGTTTTACTTTGATTGCTGCAGAATGAACATCTTGATGTTGAATAAAGGACGTTGATTGAATGATATACTCCAAATCATGACGGACATACACCGCAGCTTGAACTTTATTAGTGTCAGTGTTTATAACAGGTGGGTAGTAAAAACCCTTAAGTTTAGGCAACTTTCTGTTGCTAACGTTCAAAGACTGTAAAGCCAAGGCGTGATAATCTTTCTCAGACAGATGCTGTTGCAAATATTGTAAGTTAGTAGATACAGAACGACAATTCCATTGAAAAACAGTAAACTTTTCGTATCTCATTAATAGATTAAGAAAAACTAAAGTTTATGAAACCAAAACATCAAATAAAGAGTAATATATTTTCAGCTCTTTATATAGGAACTACTCTGTTATGACTGAGCACAACTAATCGTCCTGATGACCTCAGCACTGCCAGGCAGGGAATGGAAGATGGCTGTGTGGAAAAAAGTTACCTCTCCAATCAAAAAATTCAGGAAAGGGATCTGCAGACCGGTTGAAGCGCCGGGCAGAATTCCGCGGTTTCTTCCACAACAGTCGCTCAACTTGGCGGCCAATGTTCCCCGCTAGAGTACTGGAGCCTCTCCTTGTAGGATGGACACCATCGCGCATGGCATAAAAGGGCACGTTGTCGTTGTTGACAAATGAGATGTTCTTGTGGTCTGCCAGTTGGGTCATCAACATCGCGTTGAACAACTCTTTCTTACTGTTAAGGTTGAAGTTCAGCACCGGGGCGACCTTGCTCACGACGATCTTGGATGTCGGGCTGCTGGAAACAATCGTCTCGACGGCCTCGACAAACTGATGACTCGCTGATTTGGCATCTTGTTTCTTCAAATTGTTGATGCCGCAATGAACGATGATCACATCGGGCGGTGGATGATCTTTGACAGACGTGAAGGCAGGAACCAGGTCACTGATGAGAGGCGCAAACACCTTCTTGGCCTCAAAACCATAAGATTGACCAAGTCTCTTCTCCTTCACGCCTGCCAGCACCGAATCGTGGAAAATGACAACATTTCCGCATTCCTTATTGATGACGTCATCAGCAGAAATTGCGCCGCTTGGTGACGAAACCGGCGCTTTGACCTTTTCACTTTTCGAACGCGATGACTTGAGATCTAATTCATCCTTTTTGGAAAGCCGGGACGTGGAGTTGATGTTCGGACCGTTCCTCGATTGTTGTTTCGTGCATGGTTTGGATGGAGAAGATGCTACAACTTGTGCATATGTCTCAGAAAGCGCGTTGCTAGGTGTCTCTCGCGTCGTCTGCTTCGCGGTTGTCAACAATTCGCTAATTTTTAGATCTTGCTCCCGTATGATCTTTTCCAGAGAATCGATCCGTCTGCATAGCGATGCCACGATCTCACGGGTTTCGCACACCACACTCATGATTTCGGGTGCTGTGGCTACAATCATGGGTTGTTCAACGGCGCCGCTAACGTTCTGGCTTGGCTCAGGTTCGATGTTTGTCAGAACAGAGGCCGTCGCTAATTCAGGAGGAATGGAGCAGATTCGCAAGTCATTCTCCATTCCCTTTGAATTCTGTTGGTTTCGCTTGCCACTTCTGGTGATGGTCATAGCTGTGTGTCACTAACAGGAAAATAAAAACTCTCCAGCAAGAATTCAGAGCTTGTTATGGTAGCCATGTACCGGAAGTCTTGCCTCTTATAGTCATAATTGTGTTGTCATATCTTGCTGTTAGCGTTTAGTGTAAATAGGCGCAAGCCTCCTGCACTTAAAATGGAATAAAACAACAACAACTCGCCTCTAGAAACACTGTTTGGAGAACAAAAGGCTGTTCACGTATGCATCTGAGAGTGTCTGTGACTGGACGGATGAAGTAGGGCTAGGATAGAAAAATTGGAATGAAAGATAGACTGTGAAAAAAAGAGTGCCATGAATGCTATTCTTTGCGACTCGAAAATATTGTGGTGTATGCTATTTCTATTTTTCACTGTGGTGATTCTGGATTCTGTTCATGACAGACACGGTAATTTGAATATTTATATTTTTATGATTTACTTGTTCAAAATATAATATTGAAACTAAGTTTGTAACAATGTTTTCATATTTTCATAAACGTAATTGTCTGTCAGACCGGAACGGGGTTGTTTCAGAGAGAGATAAATTCATATTAAAGTTCAGCTACTTATTATTTTATTACTATAAGACTTATAGTTTTTTTGAATATAGTTTTTTTGAATTCCGTTTCAATTATTATTCTATTATCTTATGTGAGGAAGAAGAGAACCATAAAATTAGCAAAACGTAAATTGGTGTTGCGTTCCAACTGTTGTGTATTTTACGTCTTCAGTGTTTCTAGTTTATCTCCCTGTCTTAACTTGAGTAATTCTATAAAAAAGGCCTTTTGATGAATGCGTGTATATGTGAAATTGAAACATTAAAAACAGTTTACAAACTAATATCAAGTTTGTAGGAATCTTAAAAGTGAAGTGAATTATTAAAATCAAAATGTTTCTTCAGAATCAAGTGTGTGTGTGTGTAGATTTCCTAATAATTCATATTGCTTCTCTAAATTCTTATCAATTAACTTTGGGCATGTTTTTGTGCTTTGGCACTTTACATGGATATGTTTCAATTTGTTGCATGTTGTATTGTAATACAATTAAATGACATGCAAGTTCAGTAATGCACTGTTTTTGTTCATTTTCACTTGCTTGTCCGTCTTCTTAACTGTCTGGTCACTGATTTCTTTTCCCTGTCTTATTATATGTATGGTCACCGATTTCTTTTTCTCGGCAAATATGCCTATTATACAGTTGCACACATACAGGCCTGAGTAGGCTACACAGGAATGCATTATGAAGTTATTTCATAACAAGTTCAGACAAAAGTTATAAATGCACTCGAGCGTTCTCAGAAGGAAAAAGCCCTGTTGCAAGTGTAGGCCTATAGCACAAATTAATACACACGCAGTCATGCACTCAATTAATAGGCAGATTCACACTTTCATATAAAGGAGAAAACAAGGCAATAACTGCACAACAAGATCAATTCCGTAATACTGAATAATTGCATTAATTAACAGGTTTGTTGCCAAGTGGTTGCGCACTAATGAATCTATAATAAAGGCAAGCACCGTGTTTGTTTTTAATGGCACACTTTTTTGCTGGTCAGTTGCTGTGTGATAGGTCTGCATAAAATCATGAATCGAACAGCTTTGGTAATTAATGTGAATTAAAAAAAAAGTATTTACTTGTATAAATAAAACATTTTTGAGTTCGTTTTACTACAAAAGGATAATGTTTAGGGTTAAAAAAAAAGTCCTGCGGCAAGGTTTGTTTACGTATTGCTAAGCAGAGGATTACGTCCCTTGCAACGAGCGTTTAGACCCTCCGCTTGGTGCGCGCCAAACGCATCTGTCATCACTTTTTATATAGCGGTGTGGCGTTATGATCCTTCTTTGTGAAGCTGTACGTTCTTTGGCCACACCTTTGACTTCCATCCACCCATCCAAAGTCAACTGTGGCATGTATCTCGGTTTGGTCTAAAATGTAATGAGAGGCAAATGCCTCCATAATTTGTATTTTGTCATGCAGTGCTCGCTGTCTAAATTTGGCCTAATCTAAGATGGGAGATAGATGCTTTCTACAAATTGTAATGTACGCATGTGTGATGCTAGTACTATTAGCAGAATAGTAGAAGAAAAAAAAATCGTAATCAACGTTCTCTTATCAAAGGATACGTGTAGATGAGTGTTTACATACCAAAATCACGATGGGCCAAATTGCGTATAACAAACAACATGCTGAAATACTTCTAGATCTCAGAGTAGGAAACCCTGACGATGACAGAACTGTATTTTTTTTTTTAAATGTAAAGTGAAGCAAACTTTCATGGAGGACAGGGAGACAAAAGATTTTGTGAGGAGAAAAAGCAATAACAACATTGTGTAGGGGAAAGAGACCTAACAAATAAAACTGTTATTTTTTTTATGTTTTGAAAGATCTGTAGACGTGAACTGTGAGCCAGAGCAGGAGACTTCGGCGTCAAACGATCTGTTCTACATTTTAGTTGGTTGGTTGGTTGTTTTATTAACGTCTTCCTCATCGAGATGATAAGACGTACGCACGCATTCACACACATTTACACCAGATACATACATACATCCATACATATAAAATACGTAATTATTTATAAAAACTGAGCAACTGGAGAATCAATCAAAGCTTTTGCTAATCTAATGCTTATATCAAAGCTTATGTTATCAATGGAATCGATAATAGAAACATCAGTTGGCAAAAATAGAGGCACATTACTGCATTGAAGTTATACATGTTTCAGAGAAATAGATTCACCACATATACATTTTACATTTTTACAATATTTGGTATTACATATTTATAATATTTACAATATTTTAATTGAGTTTGTGTATGTGTGTGTGTGAGTGTGCGTACACATAAGCCTTGAAATGGGTGAATGACCTTGCTTTTTATGCGGAGAATGGGTTTCTTAGCTAGCCACCCACTTTTTTCCAGCCACCCACTTTTTCCTAAGTGCGCTGGAGTGCTCTTTTAGTGCATGGGAGTGCCGTTGTAGTGCATGAGAGTGTTTTAAGTACAAGGGAGTGCTCTATCCGGGATGCGAACTTGATTGTTCCAAACTAGTTCCAGTCATCCGCCGAAAAAGGCCATTACCGAAGTCGAACGATCCGAGTCGAGCGAAGATATCCGATGCTGCAGGCCTAATAATAATTTTCATCTAGTGACGCTTCTTCGCTGAGCGGAGACTGACTTATAATAGATAATGTAGATTAGGCCTATGTATCTAACAGTGTCTACGTGATTCGCGGTAGGAAATGGGGAATGCTATTATTTAGCCTACTGCTGAGAACTAACAAAAGCAAAGCAAGGCATGCAACTATTAAATATGGTCGATAATAATTATACTCATCTTAACAAAGTGCATCATTGCGAAATGCTAGTCTGTGCAAATCGAACAGAATTAGAAGCAACAGCGACCGTTTTTAATGTTTAGCTAGTCTGTTTGACTAGTCATGGTCATGCAAGCATCATTTCGTAACACATCGGAGAGCTTCGTTCGACTTCGGTGATTGCCTTTTTCGGCGAATGACTGGAACTAGTTTGGGAAAAAACAAGTTTGCATCCGGGACGGAGAAAATCCAGTCACTTTTGGGGAACATTTTGAAGAAAGTTCGACCTATTTCGTCACCTATAGGAGACGAACGACGAACTAGGGCAACTTTTTAGACGGAAAGAGACAATTTTGCATTAGATTCTTACATTTTTAGAAGAAATTTGCGTTCTTTCCGTCAAAAAAACACTTTCCGATTCCTACATTCTAAAATAAACTCAGTTTTGATGTTCTACATACTTGTGTGAGTGTGTGTGTGTGTGTGTGCGTGTGTGTGTGGGTGTGTGTGTGTGGCTGTGTATGTGTGTCAGTGTGTGTGTGCGTTTTCCAGCCGTGGTGTGTGTGTTTGTGCCACATATCGTGCCTTGGCCAAGGCTAACGTTCGCGTCTCCAGCCTCAGCTACGCTGCACTGTGTGGTTTTTGCTTGTATATAATTATGTTCCTCAATTTTAATTGTACTTTGAAGATAGTATTCAATCTTCACAAAAAGAGCTTCGTTTTGTCACACACATTAACGCCAGAAGTCGCCTCACATCACTAACATCGCTCTTATTACGTTTTGGGGTAAATTTTTAAAGGTTTGATGTATATAAATCCCTTCCCTCAATGTTTAAATATTAATAATACAATTAATCTCACGTACATACCTGCGATCAATATTGAGGACGAAACCCAGAAATCTGTAACGGAACGGAAAACGATGCTTAACGTCCTATTGCATGAGCGTTAAGGACGATCACCACGTCGCCATCCTGACAACAATGACCATCATCATCATATCAAAAATGAGATCCAACGGATAGATAACCGATTTCGAAAACTTACGGTGTTTAGGCTAAAAGCTTCTAGAGACAGTTATTTGCCAGATGAAATAGCTCTATCCGAAGTCTTCATCATTGGAAACAAACGTTTTGCAGCAAATCAGATGAAAACAAACGTTCTTATTAAAGAAATCGTTTACCACCAATGAGGAGAAATAACGATAACCTCCGAGTATAGTTCGCCAACAGGAACTCGGAGAAGGGAAACAATAATGCTAATTTTAGTGACTAGATGTGTGTGTGTTTTTCAGATAGGAATCACTGACGGCTGCAGGAAATAACAGTGAACTCACTGAAGGCTGTAATAGTTACAAGAAAATGTTTTATAAAACAAGAAAAACATTTTTTTTAAAAATCGTGTCATGCCAAAAATGACAGCTTTGTTGTTTTTTTATGCGTTGTGTCTTTGTTTTCAGATTTAGCGCACGTTCTGAGCCTGTGGGTTCGGGCACTAAATAGAATAGACCCAACTACTCTAGAGGGGGAAATCGGCTACCCAAAACTAATTGTTATAGAAGCAAAACTTAGTGCATCGGGTAGAGAATAATTGGGTTAGCTTATGGTTCAAAATCGGCCCACAGGAACGTAGGGGAAATATATTAAAATAATTTTTGCAAATCGTTATTTTTCATGTTTGACGCTGTTCGTTTACCACACATCGCACTGCATGCATTCCACAAAAGTGGGTCGCAGGTGCCGTCATTCTGACCTTTGACACCTTTGTTTTACCGAACTGGCGGTGTTTAGAGAACAATAGGTTTGAATGTATGGTAAGCGAAACAATCTCAAAATTTTGTATACATTATTTTTTTTCTATTTAGTCTTTTGTCGATATGCTCAGAGAATTCATTTCTTAGATTTTTAAAAAAAAATACATTTTGTCATCAGGGTTTCTGAAGTATAAATGTATAATAGGCGAAACAATGTAATAATTATATATTTTTTCTCTCTCCTTTTTACGATTTAGTATTATTTCAATATGCTCAGATCAGAGAATTCATTTCTTAGATTTTATAGTAATATATATTTTGTTACCAGGGCTACTTAAACGTGAATGTATGGTAGGCAAAACAATGTCAAAATTTTATATACATTAATTTATTATTATTATTATTATTATTATTATTATTATTATTATTATTATTATTATTATTATTATTATTATTATTATTATTATTATTATTATTAAAGATTTAGTCTTATATAGATAAGCTCAAAGAATTCAGTTATTAGATTGTTTAGTAATAATTGTCACCAGGGTTTCTGAAGCTGTATGCGGCATTTGCCGAAAATCAAGGAACCAAGATGACGCCATCATTTATCCGACCCAAAAAAAAATTATAGTATTTTGCTTGCTAGACAAACAAGAGGAGATTCATTAGAGATCACTGAGGGTGACTTTGTACACGTTGCTTGTCGTCGCAACTATACTAACAAAAAAAGTATAAAGACATACATGAACAACATTAGTTCAGAATCAAGTTCACGGTCTAGTAGGTCAAGCACAGCGCAGTTTGATTTCAAGAACAGCTGTTTGTTTTGTTCAAAAACTGTAGACAAAACTGAAAAAGGCGTCTACAACCAAAAGATGAGTGGTATACAGTTCGAACATTAGAATATAAAGAAACTCTTCACATGGCTTGTGCAAAGCGCAGTAATGATGACTGGGCACAAAAGGTCACTGCAAGACTGGAACTTGTTAATGATTTAGTTGCTACAGATGCAGTGTATCACAAAGATTGTAATAGTCGATTTCAGTCATTGAAGAGACCTCGGGAAACTGCTTCAGATCAGCAGAATCAGCAAGCAAAACGTTGCCGCCGAAAAAATTAAACCTTGGCTGAGGCCTTTCAGAAAGTTGAGCGTTTTCTTGAAGAAAATGACGATGAACAGATAACTATCAATGATCTCAATGGAGGGGATGAAGCATACAGCCATCCCAAGATGAAACACGAATTAAAGAAACTTTGGCGATGACGTTATATTCACATGACTGTGTGGATGGGAAGGCTAACGTTGTTACGTGCAAAAAAACTGCATCTTCTATTCTGCACTCGTTTTATGCCAGACAAGGTAACGACGAGGAGGCCCAGAGGATACAGATACTCAAGGCAGCTGCAGAGCTTATTAAAAGTGACATTAAGTCTGTAGCAGCGTCACGTGATGCATACCCCAGTCAGGACGACATTGAGTCATTAAGCTTTAATTTGTAGTTTGTTCCAGAGTCTCTAAGGCTACTGTTGAGCATTATCTTCTGTGGCAAAGCGGATCTGAAAATTGCATCAGTTGGACAAGTAATAATGTAAGCAGCTCGCCCAAGGATAATTTTGTGTCCCTTGCCTCTGGGACTAGGCATGCAGGTGCACCATCTCTTTGCTTCCAAGTTTTTTTAATGAAAACCTTCATGCACTTGGATTTTCTTCCTCGTACGACGAAATAAAGATTTGTGAAATGAGTGCCAGCCATTTTCCCAACCCATGCTGAGAGCACTACCTTTCCCGATGGCCATTTTGCACAGTACATGGCCGACAATCTGGACCATAACACTAATACCATTGACGGTTACAACACATTCCATGGGATGGGAATCATCGCCACTGTGACGCCAATGATGCATGGCAAGCTGATGGTTAAGAGACGAACTAACATCAGATCTGAAGAAATAGTAAGAAAGGCTAAAATTGAAATCAAATATTTCAACAGAGAAGAAACAGGTGGTCTGAAAAGTCTCAAGCTGGAAAGACTTGAAACACAAATTGTGCAGGATCCAACAATGGAAGTCGAGTTACTCTGGAAGTCCTGCTGGCTGCTTAAGCCAGACAGACCTTCTTGGTCTGGAGTAATGCAGGCTGTACACCAAGGTGCTTTTCCTGAGCAGTCCTCTGTTCTGTTTTTACCCATGATCGACCTTAACCCCACAAACAGAACATGCATACTCTCCACTCTGCACTATATTTGTTCTGAAGCAAAAAGAAACAACAAAACTGCAGTTCTGACATTTGACCAGCCTCTCTGATGGAAGGCTCTTGACATGATACAAAGTGAACCGAAAGAAAGTCATCTTAGGTCAATCATCTTGCGACTTGGACCCTTCCATCTGCAGAAAAGTTTTCTGGCTTGCATTGGCCACCTTATGGCAGATTCTGGCTTACAGAAAGTCATGTCTGTTTAGTGTTGTGTACGCCCCAAATTCAGTGTCAGCAATTTTAAATGGTGATGCAGTGGAGCGTGCAGTGCGTGCACACATCACGATAGACACGGCCCTGCATGCCCTTCTTATTGCAGACCTTCTGCAAATCCCTCTTCCAAAATTACCAAAACCCAGCGACAGCAACGATGCTCAGGACACTGATGCCTCTGTTGTACTTATTGATGGAGCATCAAGCAGTGACATAGATAGGCGTTGTGATGTACCTTGGGAACCTGTCCAGTCTCATCTGCCAGAAGTGTTGGGAGAGGCGGTAAACGACTTTGAAGACATGAATGCTGTTGTTCACACTCATGCCAAACTGCTCAAAGGCGAAATAACAGCAGAGAACCTGAAAGACAGCCCTTGCTTGGAACGTATGAGCAAACGGATTCACGGACAGAAAATGTCACTTGGTCTAACCAGAAAAACATGCCAGCTGTGGCTGCAGTATATGACAACAGTTGACATTCTGAAGCGATTTCTCAAGGCTGAGAGAACTGGTAACTGGCTGCTTCACTTGTCAGCCATGCATGAGATGTTGCCGTACTTAGCAGCCACTGGGCACAACCTCTATGCCAAATCAGTCTACCTGTACCTACAGATGATGAATAAGCTGGACAAAGTGAACCCCAACGTCTTTAAAAGCTTCATGGATGGTCACCATGTTATTCGGAGGTCTGACAGGTATTGGGCTGGATTATCCTCTGATCTTGTTATTGAACAGACCCTAATGCGCAGTGCGAAGACCACACACAGGTGGTCTTACGAGAACCCGATGTATCACAGAGGCTCAGCGAGCAAAATGGGTGCTGTCGCTGCCTGCATGTGCCGGTATTAACCATGCCATGCAGAAATTGACTGGTACTCGGCGAGCAACGAGTGATGAACATGCAGAACTTGGAGAAGCAAGAGTTCGGAAAGATATGGAAGATATGGTCAAGATAGGCGCCTATCTTCAAGAAAGGAGCCCAGTTTCGGAAGACCCTACGCTCAGAAACATTGCCACAGGAGTGACTGCTGACCTAACTGTTAACGCCCAAGAGGCAAAAAAAAAAAGATTGGAGAACAGATAATCCGGTCATTAGAGGGACAGAATGCTGGTGAGCTTAAATTTACAAGGAAAGAACAAGTCAGGAATCTGGCCACCAGGCAGTCGAATAAAGGGGTCGAAGCACCCGTCAACATCAACGCACAGCTGCTATGTCAACGGTTTATTACTGCATCACAAGGTCAAATGAGCGGGGAAGAACAAGAAATATTCAAATACGAGCTATGCAGTTATCCATCATCTTTGTTTGAATCTCCAGAAATAATGAGACTACCAAACAAGGCATCACTGGCCGATGAGCTGTGGAAGATGGTGTCTGAACCTCCCATGTGTTCTCTACCCTGTGACCTCCAGTATGTTGTGGACGGAGGTTCCTTACTACAACGAGTACAAGCACCCTGGAAGCGGGGCTCCACATTCCAAAGCATTATTGACTTTTAAGTCAGTTATGTAAATAGCCAATATCCCCATGCCGTGGTAGTCTTTGATGGATATGGGTCTGGACCCTCAACCAAGCATATGACTTATATAAGACGCACAAAAGGAATGAAAGGAGTACCGGTTCATTTTACTCCTGACATGGCCCTGCTGTCTACTAAGGAAGTATTTCTTGCACACAAGGAGAACAAGCAGAGATTTATTTCTCTCCTTGGTTCATGCTTGGAGCGGACATGCACAGTCATATAAGCGAAGTCAGACGCTGACTTGCAGATTGTCCTGGCAGCTCAACAGGCAGCTAAACACAAGAGCGCGGCCGTGGTAGGTGAAGACACGGACCTGTTAGTGTTGTTGATATATTACCTGTGTGCCGAAGACCATGATGTCTACTTCTATTCAGACAAACAACAGCAAAAGAAGAAAGTGTGGGACATAAAACGACTTGTTGATGTCCTTTGGTTCCCGCTACGTCATCTCATGTTAGTTCTGCAGGCCATTACAGGTTGTGACATCACGTCCAGGTCCTTTGGCATTGGCAAGACTGTAGATCTCACAAAATTGAGGTCCAGCACCTGCTTTTAAAAGGCTGCCAACACTTTTCTGGAGGCATCTTCAGTGACAGAAGTAGAAGCAGCAGGAGAGACAACCCTTGTACTCCTATATGGTGACAAAGAACATGATAGAATAGACGAACTGAGGTATCGCACCTTCTGTAGGAAAGTGGCCCTTGGAACAACCTCTGTTCAGGTGAATACGCTGCACCCAACGTCTGCGGCTGCACGATTTCACAGTCATCGCGTCTACTGGCAAGTACAAGAGTGAATGCGCAAGCAGCAGGACGCATGCCCAACAACATGTGGATGGAAGCTGTAGGGCAGCATGCTACTGCCAGGTACAACCCTGCTTCCTGCTGCTCTACCAAAGCTGCTGAAGATAATCCGACCGTGACCTTTAAATAGCCCCTAAAAAGTATGCCGCGCACCAACTGTGTCCGATTTTTTATGGGAAGTAGCGACTGATCGTGCCGTCATAATGCAGTGAAAATCTTTTCTATAACAATTTGTTTAGGGTCATAGCATATTTTTTTCTAGGTCCCCCAGGCTAAACGTTTCCCGGCGTGTCGTAAGAGGCGACTAACAAGGATAATGTCAGCACGGCATCACTGGGCGAAAGTCTTCTACAAAGAAGTCACCGGCCAGGACGGAGGAACCCCACGTTATTATAGGTTCAACGACCACATGCTCGGTAAGAGAGAGAGAGAGAGAGAGAGAGAGAGAGAGAGAGAGAGAGAGAGAGAGAGAGAGAGAGAGAGAGAGAGAGAGAGAGAGAGAGAGACACACACACACACACAGACGAGGGTACACAGTATTATCATGACTTTCCTGAATCGCCACATACGTTGTGCTGACAATGGGTCATATTTCGTCCCCCTTTTTAAGTACTTTTAAGTGTTCGAACACTAACCCTAACCCTAACCCAGCCCTAACCCTAACGGATCATTGTTCTGATGTCAAAACAAGTAGGTCTGTCAAAACACGTTATGTAGATGTTCACTGGTTTGTCCAGATAACACCGTGTAAACATGCCCACTCACACACACACACCCACGCACGCACACACACACACACACACCCATCCACACAACACGCACACACACACGCACACACACTTCTAAGTAACCTGTCAACTCCATGCCTTTATTTGTCGAGGTTCTCATTTTTATATTGAAACCCTCAACTTTCGAAAGCAATTATGAGGTAATGAATGTATTGTACTTCAACTGTCTTCTGCAGCCTTGCATGGGTAAATACGACAGTTAACCGTCAAAACAAAAACTTTATAAATTAACGTCCTCCCGTGTGGCCATGGTCAGGCTTGTCGGAGTACAGTAGGTAAGCGGAGAGCGTACAGTACACCTCACCAGAGTAGGCGTAGAGGATGCTGCTACCTTTGCCTACCACATGCATTGTTTCGCCTTCAGCAAAGTGAAGTACGCCGACGTTCCCCGTGGACGCGTAATCGGTGGAAGTGTGCGCGTAGGCGGAGAGGACTGTCTCGTTGTTGCGCTTGAGGTCAAGGTGAATCTGGCCGTCGAGCTCAGCCACGGCGTGGAACATCACCACGTACTCGCCGGTTATTGGCACCGTGTATTCGCCTATATTATAAACAGAGTTAGGAAAAATTTAATGGATTAGGGGGATAGTTGGATGGATGGATGGATGGATGAAAGGATTGGATGGATGGAAGCTTAATCAACTGACTGATTGTGGAACATACCATACCTAGTCCCCGACCCTTGACACTTTGCACTCACCTATTTTGTGCGCATGACGCAGACAACGCTAGAAGCAGCAAACTAGGAGACTAAATAAAGAATGTAGAAGGATCCGGAAGAGGATGGATTGATGAAATTATTGCCGACATATGTTACATATTGTGGTGTAACATATATTATTATCACACCATCATCAACAAAATCATCAATTGCAGGAGCAGTAGTAGGGGAATCATCTTCATCGTCGTCTGGTTTGGAGGCGCCACTTTGGGCGAGAAGTTTCAACTTGAAAGAACTGTAAGACGCGCGGTTAAAATCATTGGTTGCGATTAACCATCCCTCACGTCTATATACAGCACGCGTTTGGTTAGAAGGGCCAGCAACATCATTGGCGATTCATCTCAACCATCTCAGCCAAACATCTGTTCGAACTCCTCCCCTCAGGCAAACGCTTCAAAGCATTAAAAGTTTGAACCAGTCAGTTTAGACACAGCTTATTTCCCGAGGCTGCCCTCTCAGAACAAGTGACCTCAGTTGTTCACAGAGCATGAGTTTCGCAAATTTTTTATGTTTTAAATGCACATTATATGGAGGAGAAATAACGAAACTTAACTACCTATTGCATCAGCGTTAAGGACGATCACCACGTCGCCACCCTGACAACAATGATTATCATCATCATATCAAAGATTGCACATTATATGATATCTATGCCTCAATTTATATACCCATGTATTTATATACCCGTGTACGAGTGAGACGAGCGAGAGAGAGAGAGAGACTGTGTGTGTGTGCGTGTGTCTGTAGAAACGCCGTTATTTTTACACACTCTTTATACTCTACCTACGTTCTTTTGACGGACCCGTTCTTTTGAAGTCAAAACAATGTTCTGTTAAGGTTAGGGCTGTGTTAGGATTAGGTTTAGGGTTTGGGTTAGAATTAGAGTTAAGGTTAGGGTTATAGTTAGCTTTAAAACTGGACAAATTTCAAAAACCGTCAAAACAACGTATGTGACCTTCATAAAAGTCATAACAACGGCCAGACGACCACTCAAGTCATTGGACAACAGGATGACATGCTCACAGTGGTGAAGAAACGGAAACTCCGATGGGATGGTCACGTCACCAGAGCATCAGGCCTTGCAAAGTCCATCATGCGAGGCACGGTGAAAGGAGGCAGAAGAAGAGGGAGACAGATAAAGAGGTGGGAGGATAACATTCGAGAATGGACTTGCTTGACACGTTGCGAAGTCATGAGTGTTGCTGAGGACAGAGAAAGATGGAGTACGCTGGTTAAACGATCATCTGTGAGAAGCGATGATTAACGCCCTCACCATTATCTGTAACAAGATCTGGCAGAGTGGGGAGTGGCCTACACCATAGACCCAGTCGCTTGTCATCACTCTTCCTTAAAATGAGTGTGAAAATTACCGCACCATCAGCCTCACCAGAGTGTACAACATCAGCCCTAACATTATTAAAGTCATCAAAAGCCTGTATGACAAGGCCACCAGTGCAGTCCTCCACAAAAGCGCCATCGCAAACTGATTCAGAACAACAATCGGTGTGCGCCAAGGATGCCTACTCTCTCCAACACACCTTAACATCCTCCTAGAGCGCATCATGTCATATGCCCTTGCAGATAACCAAGGCACAGTCATCATAGGGGTTAGAGCAATCTCCAACCTCCGTTTTGCGGATGACTTTGATGGATTGGCTGAAGAGGAACAAGAACTTGAACAGCTGGTACAGAGGCTTGACACCACCTCCAGAACCTACGGAATGGAAATAAGTTTAGAGAAGACAAAAATGATGACCCAAAACACCAATGGCATCAACATGGAACATCAAAGTCCAAGACCAATCCCTCAACACAGTGCATAGCTTCAAATATTTAGGAGCCATTGTATCAGACTATGAGTTCCGACAGGAAAATCTCTCCAGGACCGCATAAACAACTGCGGCCCTGACAAGGTTGAAACCCATTTCAAAAGACAGGACATTCCAAGTTAAGGCTGCTGCGTTCCCTTGTCATCTCCATCTTGCCATACGCTTGCGATAAATAGACCCTCATAGCAGATCTACAACGAAAAATACAAAGCATGGTGATGAGGTGCTACAGAAGACTTCTGGGCATTTTCTATACCCATCACATCACCAACAACGAAGTCCGACATTACATTACATTACATTACATGGTTATTGCTTTAGGTCCAGCGGACTCTTCCGAGCCAAATCAGGACCAGAACAATGTCCGACAGACCATCACACAAGCCATTGGAGAACACGATGACACGTTCACAGTGGTGAAGAAACGAAAACTTCGATGGTATGGCCACGTTACCAGAGCATCAGGCTTTGCAAAGACCATTCTGCAAGGCACGGTACAAGGAGGCAGAAGAAGAGGGAGACCGAAAAAGAGGTGGGAGGACAACATTCGAGAATTGACTGGCTTGACACTGAACGAGGCCATGAGGGTTGCTGAGGACAGAGAAAGATGGCTGGTTAAACGATCTTCTGTGGTGCCCCAACGAAACTCCTTACGGGATAGGATAGGAACGACTTACAAATTACGGGATAGAATAGGATATGATATAACAACGGCGTTTTTAAAAACGGATGTGTGTGTGTGTGTGTGTGTGTGTGTGTGTGTGTGTAAATGTGTGTGTGTGTATGTGGCGTGCGTGCGTGCGTCGTTTACTTTTTAAAACAACTTTTTCTCTTAGATCACTCATTGTAATAATGTCCAGTGCGAATGTTTTATCGCATCATAAAAACAAAATCCTATGTATTTTGAATTCATTGGGTAATAAAGTTCATCATCATCAGCAGCAGCAGCAGTTGCAGCAGCAGCAGCAGCAACGTCATCGTCATCATCATCGTCATCATCTAAAATTTTATTATTATTATGCGTCTTCTTGTAAATTAATTTTCCGATTCTTTCTGAAACAAAATCCACACCGCCTTTAGCTGCTTTTGTTTACACGCTTGTAAGAGCATGCGGTTATTCTCGCTCATCATTTTCGTTATAAAGAGCATGTCGATGCTTCTGATGCTGTTACTGTTCGTGCTACTGCTGAGAAAATAAACTGCTAATGCGTAAACGATGACTACAACGACGAAGACGAAGACGACGATGACGATGATGGTGATGACGATGATGATGATGATGAAGATGATGATGATGATAATGATGGTAATGATTGTGATCGTTATGATGAAGATGGTAGTGGTGGGGATGGGTGATGCTGCTGCTGCTGCTGCTGCTGCTGCTGCTGATGATGATGATGATGATGATAAAAATACATGCTATAGTAATTGATCAACCTATATAATAAAAGTGATGAAACAAAGTGAAAAGTACGTGAAAATGACCTGTTTGTGGGTTGTAGCCGTTGGTGGTATCGAGAAAGACGCGGTCGTACAGGACATTCTCTGGGGTGACGTAGGTGTGGTTTTTAGACAACCCGACTGAGAACGCTGGTCGCACCTTGTTTTGAGCTTGCTGTCTCTTCTCTGTCGATGAATAGAGCAGAACAATTTAAAAGAAACATCTCTGCACATTACGCAAATTAGACAACGCTTTAGTAGCGCATTCCACTACAGACTATATAGTCTGTGATCCCACTCATACTAAATTTGTATCATTAATCAATTAACACACCACAACCTCCTCATCTACAAGCGTCTCCGCCCTCTCCTTCTCATCCTCATCCTCCTCACTCTCCTCATTTTTCCTTCTCCTTCTTTTTGTTTAGAGCAAGAAGAATTTATTGGACTAGTGGATGGATCGATGAAAGGATGGATACTTATCGACAACCGCTGCTTCTTGCTTATTCAGCAAAATACGCCTACAGAGATGTAAAAACCCGCACTGAGCATGCCAAACAGTAGCCTGAATTTTAGCTGTATATTAGACATCTCAATCCCCACTCAACTCCCATCATATCTTTCATTGTTCAGTAGATCTACTCACCAACAGCAGCAGCAGTAAAACCCAATAGAGTCACAGTTAGAACGATGCACAACATTCGGTCCATTGGCGATTTAGTATATGTGATGCCAAGATTTTAAGTCAAATTTCTTTTTTCTATATTTTAAAATTTTCAATTTGTGATAGTATTAACAGAAAACAGGTCAAGAAGGGCGCTATCAGCTCTAGCATAGATTTGCAAAGTCAGAAAAGACAGAAAATAATTTTGAACTTTGAAATTGGTATCATAAAGATAAGGCAGACTTAAAATATAGAAAACGTTCAAGACAACCTTGACATTCAACTTTGCTTGGAAGTAAGTCAACCGGTGCATATTAATCAGTTAATTCATTTAATTCCTATTGCTCTTTCATATATATTTTATGTATAATATTTTACGATGTTGAGATCAAAGAAGAATTGCCAAAGGAGATTTTTATAGGAGTAGTTCCCACAATAAATTTAAAATCATGCTTGTTTTTGTTGTCAGAAACGAGTTTTTCCTGAACGTTAATCCGAGGTATTTTTTTTCTCAAATCTTTTACACTAGATTGTATGATCCTAAAAGAGTTTATTAAACCACATTATTGAGGTGAAAGCTATCATATATATGGTCGTGTAACCTACGTAGCTGAAAAAGAAATTGGGCTCCCTGATCAAGTCACGGAGCAAGTCTAGCAATGCAACCTACGATACAGTTAAGATAAAATAAGATAACATAGATAAGATAGGATAACAATTTTATTTAACAAGGGAAAAAAGTAAGCAATGGGTGTGCCTATTTACATCTTGCCCTTGGGGCTTGTAACAATAACAATTAGTATAACAAAATAACATAATAACAATAGCATCATAATGTAACAATATAATCGAGTTCTGCGCGCACACACACAAATCAATCTAATGAAAGTTATGAATGTATAACTCTTGCTGAGTAACTAATTAACAAATTTTAACGTGTTGTAAATGATGGTTTCTAAAGGATGTGTATTTAGTGACTGCACTGCGAAGAACTTCTGGAAAGTTATTCCATTAAATTTAACCTGATTATGACAGACCATCAGTCATTAAGCGTCATTTTAGACTACAGGCACATCATTGTTTGTCTTGGCTAGTCACCAGCAGCGCCCTGGAGTCTGTATTTGTGGTTTGCCACAGTGCTTGTATCCTAAGGGAGATAAGCCTCTTTTTCCATTCCATGTTTTCATGTTGCTTCGTTAGGATAAAGCCCCCAAATTAACACTTTTGAAAATGCAAATTTTTCGGCTATTTATGTGAGTGTCTGGAAATGCAATGTAGTATTATTGGCTTGCCATCTTTCTTTTAGTTTTAATAATTCTTGTTGCTGTTTGTGCCGTTGCGTTGATAATTATATGTGTCTCACACAACTTTCCTGGTGTTTTTAAATGGTGACAATAAAGTTTCTGATTCTGACTCCGATTCAGTTTTCTGAACCAAGGTCCAGTTCAAAGTGCAACGACGTGCCATTGACGAGTGTCCAGCTCATTTTGACAATTACATTATTGAAGACCATGCTGACCTCTCCTTACCTGTCTTGAACACAGATGGTCAGTGCAAAAGTTAGTCAAAATAATTGTTATCTGCCCTAAATTTGTCTCAGCTTTGACCAACCGGGGAGAATATTGTAATATGTTTAGCAGTAGCCTTCCCATTTTTTTCTTTTGTTATCTGGTTCGACTGTAAGATCGAAGAAGATGCTGCTGTGCGTTACCTGCTTTCGTTGTAGCGTTTGTTCTCGAAATGAGAGAGTTTTAAACTTTAAATTTCAATGCTAACTTGATATGTTTCATGAATTCTGATAGTGATAAGCATTTTCATGGATACTCACTCGTATTGTGTCACGCCCAATCAACGCAGAGGCTCTTATTTAAAAAAAAATTAAAAAAATAAAAAAGACTGCAGTGCCCTTTAATAAATATAATTTACATTCCGCAAATGCACGCAGCATTGTCCTGGCAAAATTATTATTATTATTATTATTATTATTATTATTATTATTATTATTATTATTATTATTATTATTATTATTATTATTATTATTATTATTATTTGTCTTTTTCTTTAACATCATACAGGGAGAACATCTCTGATTTCACCATTGTGACAAGATAATTACGCATCTAACCTGTGTTTCCTTGATTTCATACGGGTAACTCCGCCATCCTGCAGCTGACCAAGGGTTACCAGATGTCCGTGACGGAAATGGAGAGCTACTACAGTGAAATGTACGCCTTCCATGAAGAGGTCTACAACATATTTTCTGGGTATCTCATTTTTTACCTGTGTTCCAAGACTTCGGCATTATCGACAAATAATAGGGAGTCGATGCATTACATTGAATGTGTATGCATAGTGATTAGATCATTTCGTATGCTTACAACTGCCTAAAGTATGTATATCTGCGTTGTACTGGGCCGTCTGTTGAAAAATGTGTTAATAAAAACACTGTGGAGGCTTTGAAAATGAACATTTCCATGGGTCTTAAGGTAACAGGAGTTCGGTTGGTTTGCAGTAACCCATCCCGTTTTGAAATTTTTGAAAGTAAAATCTTTCCTTTCTGAATTCCCTCTTCGCCGTTCTTCTCTTAAACCCGCTATTCCCTCATCCCTCTCTCTCCCGGTTATACTCTCTGCCTACCTGCCTGCCTGCCTTCCTGCCTTTCTGTCTATCTGTCTCTGTGTCTCTCTGTTTAATAATAATAATAATAATAATAATAATAATAATAATAATAATAATAATAATACAGGATGCTATATACGCGCCTTTCCCCAAATCAATCAGGCTCAAAGCGCGGCGAACTATACCAACATACACGCTCACTTGTCTCATCCACCCTCACACACACCAAATACACATCCATCACTCAAACAAGTGGAAAGAAAATCGAATTTTTATTTTTGAAATTTTTATATTGACTGCGTCCTGTACCATTATTGAAGGGAGGGAGAAAACCCTCGGTGACCTCAATAGTCTCGTACCTAAGTCACATACCAGGAATCGAACCCGCGACCTTCGGCATAGGAAACCGGCGACTTATCCACTGCGCCACGAGGCCACCCCTCTCTCTCTCTCTCTCGTAGACAGTCCGAATAAAATGTTGATTTGATCCCAAAGTGTTGTATTTATTGCTGTTGATGCCGCTCGTTGTATTTTCAAATAATAATGGAGACAACAAAAAGGGACAAAAATCAGTTTAAAAGAGAACTGAAAAATCTACTAGTATGCCATTGTTGATCCAAATATTGTTTTCTTTTTTTAAATGTTGTTATCTGATAAAAACAAACAACAACAGCAACAACGACAACAAAAAACCAACAACAACAACTTGGTTTCATATCTGAATCAAGGAAACGAAAAGTTCAATGTCCGATAGTTCCATCATCGTACAGTATATCCACGCCTGCAGAAATATATGCACAATTGTTTACAGCGTAGTCAAGTACAATCTCACAATGCGAAGCTGAGACTAGCCAGGCTTATGTTCGCCTCTCCACTAGTAGGGTAGGCTCAGTTACGCTGTATGGTTAAGCTCTGATACTCAGACTCTGCAATAGCCAAGTATGGTGACCGTCGGGTTTTTTTTTTTTTTTTTTTTAAATCCGGGAAACAAATTGGCACCACTATTTAAAACCGAGAACGAGCAGAGTCGCTTGCGCCAAATGGCTCAAGAAAGGTTTTGCTGGAGACTCGGAGGAACACGAAATGTTCGCTTCCCTAAAAATATAGTTAAGTGTATGTGTCCAGGTGCTACCTGTTTCTTTGGACAATGCTCGGCTTGCAATAAGTTGGATTCTTGGCCAGTTTGAGTAAGGTAGTAAATGCGCCACATACGAACACTTATTTGTTAAATTTACCCAGTAGACTTACTTCATATTGGAATGGTTACCGCCCTGTGCCATATCACTAATGGTGGGTGTGGAGATCAAGCTTCAATGCTCATTTTATCGTGCGTTGCTATTTCTTTTCCATACTAGTTCAACATGTAATTTACACTTTTCTTTTCTTCCAAAGAGGGAGAGAGACAGAGACAGAGACAGAGAGAGAGAGAGAGAGAGAGAGAGAGAGAGAGAGAGAGAGAGAGAGAGAGAGAGAGATGTTGACTGATCGAAGTGACGTCTCCCTTCGCTTGGTCAATAGTTTCGCTTGACAAACTATATCAAACCATTCAGTTTATTGAAATACTTTTTTTTCTTCTTATTTTTCAAAGCTGGCCAGTGGCTTTACGTGACTCCGGACAATGCAATGCTGCACAAAGAGAGAGAGAGAGAGAGAGAGAGAGAGAGAGAGAGAGAAGGGGGAGAGGGGAGGCGAACAATTGTACTGTACACTGTTCAGTATAGAGGGTGGCTGTTTTAGTAGATATTACAATGCCTGAATAACGTGTTTAGAATTTTAGAATTTCAGGGCAAGAAGACAGACCAGCAAATTCAGGAGATGATTGTTATTTTTGATAATTTTGGATGTGTGCAAAGACACAGACTATATTGAAAATGAACCCATAAATATATGCAATTTATTGATCAAGTCATCGTATTTTTTGGCACAGGAATAATAATAATAATAATAATAATAATAATAATAATAATAATAATAATAATATTAATAATAATAATAGGACTACTACTACTACTACTACTACTACTACTACTACTACTACTACTACTACTACTACTACTACTACTACTACTACTACTTCAAAACGCGCACCTACACCAAACACACACACGCACAGACCATAATTTTGAAGGAGAGAAAATAAGTGTGAAGTTGAGATGGGAGGTATAAGGAATATGAATAGTTAGGTGTACAAACGGAGTTGTTGGCAGATGAGGTAATCAATTTTGCGGGAAAAGATTAGCAGATTTGAATGAAGAGAGGGTTTGCTTTTGCCTCAATGAGAGAGGGAGCTTGTTTCAGATGGATGGAGCCGTTAGAAGAAAAGGCTCGAAAACCGACAGACACGAGTTTTGTGCGAGGGATTGGAAGGAGGAGAGGGTCAGAGGCTGAGCGAAGCTTACGGGATAGGGTGTAGAAGAAGGTCAGAGAGGTATGACGTGGCAGAAAGTCCCCTATACGCTCATGTGTCCGGGGACGTTAATCTACTTACCTAACCTAACGTGGCAGAGTTGTTGACAGCTTTGTAACAAAGTGAAAGGGTCTTGTACTTAATTCTATGAGAGACAGGCAACCAGTGAAGATGATGCAGCAAAGGAGAAACATGATCAGACTTTTTTCATTTATAGAATGAGGCGGGCAGCTTTGATCTGCACACGCTGAAGAGGTTGGATTTCTACATAGAGTCAAAAAGCAGAGAGTTGCAATAGTCAATGCGTGAGAGGATGAGAGAAGTGGCTAGTTTAGAAGTTGCTTCGTTGGTGAGAGACTTTCTAACAGAGCTGATACGACGAAGCTGAAAGTAACATGACTGAGTTGTGTGAAAAATGAATTTCTCCATGGAAAAAGTATTGTCAAGAACAACTCCAAGGTTTAGGACAAAATCAGCAAAGGGTACAGAGGTGTTGTCGAGATAGAGGTGGCGTAAGATGGAAGATGATGAACTTTTTGTCGGATCCCAATTAACATTGTTTCAGTCTTATCGTCGTTCAGTTGTAGCTTATCCTGAGCCATCCAGTTCTTGATGTCTATGTAGCAGTCAGATGTTTTTGTCAGAAGTGTTTGTACGTTGTCCGGGGAACCACTGCCATGAAGTTGTGAATTGTCAGCGTAGGAGTGAGAACTGATGTTGTGAGTTTGAATGATGTGAGCCAGTGGAGATATGTATAAGGTGAAGAGGACATGGCCAAGAATAGAACCCTGAGGAACGCCACAGGACAGTCTGACAGCGAATTAACGGCAGTTGTTGACGTCGACAGTTTGAAAACGGTCAGAAAGGTAGGATGAGAACCACAACAGAGCAGTGTCAGTGATTTTAAAAGAATGTTGAAGGCTTCGGAGCAGAGTGATCGATAGTGTCGAAAGGGTTACCGGTCATTCCCCACCCCCCTTCTTTCACTCCTCCCATTTCTCTACGGTCATTTCCTCCCCGGACATTTTCCCACGGTAATTTCCTCCCCAGTCTTTTCCCCACTAGTCCACTTCCTCCCCGCGGCTACCTTTTCCCCCCAGGACCACTTAACCCTCCCCCCCCCTGCGGTTACTTCCCCCATGTATTACTCCACCCCCCTCCTGTATTTTTTCTTCTCCCCATCCCTCTTTCCGTACCTCCCTTGGTCGCGCACAATTGCAATCTTTAATTTCTAGTTTCTAATATTGTGTTTTGCATGTAAAACTATACTTATGAACAAACTCAAGTATTAGTACACTTAAAGCAAAAAAGTATACTACCGATGCTTGGTCATTGATAATGAAATCAGTTTTGAAATATATGAACTGTTGTTCAGTTTTCTTAGCCGCTTTTATTTAAAAACACATGTGCACTGAAAACATTACTTTAGTTTTTTGAAGTAGTTGTAGCAACCACAACTACAATGAATGAAAGAATCGATCAGGCCAATTGTTTTGATTTCCCCGAAAGGCAAAAAGATGATGGAACACAGATTCCTTGTCCACTACAAAAAATAAAAAAAACAATTAGGACAAATAATCAATGTGAATACACTAACGAAAGCAAATGCAAAGCAGCTGTGCGTGTAACGGTACGTACAAATTATTATTATTACGACGACGACGACGACGACGATGATGATGATAATGATGATGATGATGATGATGATGATGATGATGATGATGATGATGATGATGATGATGATAAATAAGGTAATTAACCGGTTTAATACACCTGTCGGTAACACTCAGTGCAAACCATAATATTCGACTTATCATGCACCCAGAGCGCGTGCCTTTTGTTTTCAATACGTATATATTTTTCCGCTATTGTTTTGTATGTTTTTAGGAAGACATTTTGAATCAGTATTTTTTGTTAACTATGGCTAACATGCTCCATTAAAACTGGTAACATTTTGGGACCATGGAATCTGCCACCACCCAAATTATTTCATTATATTAGATTGGAGTGCAGTGTGGGGAGGGGGAGAGGGGACATGACCAGGGGGAGAATAACACGCCAGGGGGGGAAGTGGTCACGGGGGATAAAGGAGGGGGAAGATAGCCGGGGAGGAAGTGAGCTTGGGAGGAAAAGACCGGGGAGAAATGTCCAGGTCGCGATATTTTTGTTCCCACGTCATGTCTGAGGGATGCCGTAAATGGAACGACTTCAGACCTAAACAGTACAGAGTTTGTTACCTCCCTTTCGTACTCTTCAGTGTCTTCACAAGCCAAAGTTTGCTAAAACAAGCTTAGATAATAATTTTTCGTAAGCATAGATAATAATTTTTCTGTTAAACGTGTTTGTACATTTGTATTATTGTAAGCTTATGTGTACAAATATTAAGTATATTAATACAATTATTAATTTGTAATATATGCATTGTGAATTGCTTTGTTGTAAACTTAAGTATTGTTAATTGTGTCGTGTTTAAACAATATATATATATATATATATATATATATATATATATATATATATATATATATATATATATATATATATATATATATATATATATATATATATATATATATATATATATATATATATATATAGATAGATATATGCTTATATAAAATTAGTATATCATCAACCCAGCTGCTTGCACCACACCACCACAAAGTCGTATGTTTGTCTTCTAATAAAAGAAGAATAGCACATAACATAAAACACTTTTAAAACGACAACATGTTATCCACTCAATTTGAATTGCCAAATTTTCGGTTTTAATAACCTTCTTCAGGGCATTACAACATATAATGTAAAAATGTCTAGCCCAAAGTTGAACGTGCATATTCATATAATAATAATAATAATAATAATAATAATAATAATAATAATAATAATAATAATAATAATAATAATAATAATAATAATAATAATAATAATAATAATAATAATAATAGTAGTAGTAGTAGTAGTAGTGTGGGGGGATGGAGGGAACATGCCATGAAGCCTTTCTAAATGCCCCTTCCTTAACTTGGCAATAACTCAGTGGGTCTGTTGAGGATGTCAATTTCCTAAGCATTTCATTCATCATAACAATATGGAAGTATGTCTAGCTGGTTTTTAACGTATTTATGCTTGGTGCATTCTTAATGGGACAGGTAGATTATTCCAGTTAGTAGCAACTCTGTTAGAAAAGGAAAACGCTCTTATTGGACTGTATTAGAATGCTGAATAAATACTTTCCTTTCGGACATTCGTGTACTATTGCAATGAGGCGATGCAAAGAAATCAGACAACTTTAAATCATCCAGTTCACTGTAAATTTTGCATGCTTGTATCAAATCCCCTCTAATTTTACGGCCAAACAATGAATGCAGTCCTAGGTACTTTTAATCTTTCATGATAGGACCTATCCTTACACAAGGCCTTCACAAGTTTTGTAACTCTCCTCTACACTCTCTCAATAACAACCGATTGTCTTTTTTAACACAGTGTACCATACTGTATTTTTTTAAGTTAATTAAAATAATATTAGTAGGCTTAGGCTAAGGTAAAGTGCTATTATTATTTATTAGTATTAATTTAATATTATTTGTTTCTTCAGTACTATAATAGCGCAAGTACTAAAGTAGAGTAGTACTAGTAGGCCTACACAATACTGATACAGTGATAGTCTATTATTCTATTGCTAGTACTAGTATCTGTTGACAGCATGACGTTGTCATTGTCTTGTTAAAGACTAAATTAAGTAGTATTAGTACTGTAGGCCTAGTCAATACTGATTGTCCAGCGTTACAATTTGGCATGCGTCAGAGCACCCGGGGTGCCTTATTTCTTGTTTGTTGTTAGTTGATGTTAGTTGAAAGTGCACCCAAGGGGCGCGTGTAAAATCCTAAAAGAATGTTAACTCATTGAAGCTACCTCAAATAGTCAACATGGTAATTAAAGGTCGGAGGAAAACTTCAGAGTGACAGCCACAGAATTATCCCGTTGCATATCGCATTCTTATTTTCTCCATTCGCTTCTGGTTGCGATGGGTCGGGAATTGTCTTCCTTTACGCATGAAAGACGAGCTTTCTCATTGGCCAATAATTTAGTCAGTGACCAATCGGGGAGTCAGTTGTTATCTCGTGTGTTGCCCTGATATTTTTACATTCTTTTTTCTGTTTCAAGTGTCAAAAATAATTTTTAAAAAGTTTTTAAGTACATCCAAAAATACCGTATTGGTTTGTTGTTTTAATTTTTGTTATTTTGTAAATGTTTGGTTAGCTTTAACAGGAAGGAATCTCCTAGAAGGCCACTTATGTATTTCAAGTTATTTGTCTTTTGGCACTCAACAATTTTGGGGGGCACCCAAAACTTAACTTTCAAGTACAGCGCCAAAACGGCACATTAGTTTAAAAAAAAAAAGTTCAATTCTTACCCTGTAGTCTATTATTATATTCCTAGTATTTGTCGTCAGCCAGACATTGTCATTATGTTTTTAGTTGAATTTTTGATGCTAGGTAGTTTTGATTGTTGTCAACTTGTTCTTTATTAATTTATTAATTTATTAATTTAACTCTTAACTTTAACTTGTAAGGGGTACTATATTTCAAGCGCATGCCACTTGCTAGGACTTTATTAAATTGTATTGTGTGAATTTGTAAACGCCATGAGCCTTTGTAGTATCTAGGCATACTCATTTATACTGCTTGTGCTTGTTTAAAATATATTGCTAGTACTACTATACTTGTTCAGTAGAGGACGAATGATGGTGGTCTTGTAGATGTCAGAGACAGAACCAATTTGGAGTAAAGTGTTGATGTTGTCTGTAATTATGGGAAGGAAATGAGAAAGACAGTCAGAGAGCAGGCAAGCTCGAAGCGGATCGATCAAGAGCGCAGGTTTTGACAGACATGGCTTTGACGGTTTTAGCAAATTCTACTTGAGAAACAGGGGTGAAGGAAGTGATAGGAGTGCCAGAGAATAGTGTGTCCGGAGTACATGGTTGAGAATGGGAATGCAGTGCGATTCTCAATCGTCCTAGTGTTTATTGGAATTCCCTTACGTTTTTAGGGTGAATTGGAATTACAATCAACATTGGAATGTACATGTGTGTCATTCAATCATTTGAGAAGAGTTATAATTGATCTTACGAACCCATTGTCTGGATCAACTTTCTGCACTAATTATGAACTGTATCAATCTATATCAGACCATTTCTTTTTCCCTTTGTTAAATGAAATGATCATTTTACTTGCAAGCTCAGATCTAAAACGGTTCATGTTATTTACATGATAATATGGCTGCAGCGACATTGTTTGCACTGTCTAAAGATTAATGCACAATTCTAATATGAGCATTAATGTTACACCAAACCATTGACTTGGCCCTGTTATACTCCCTTTAATTTCTGAAATACTGGCCTCTTTTTTAAAACGCTGGGATGACCCCAAAACACACTTTTGCTTTAAGCCATGTAAGTTAGATAAAGAGAGGTATGATTACTTAAAATGTAAACGTATATATATATATATATTCATAAGCACATTACATTTAGCTATACAAGAATGGAAGGAGCTGCACACGGACGCGCACACACGGACGAATACACACACAATGCGGGCACACACACACAAATACAGAGACTTGCACACACGCATGCACACACGCACGCACGCACCCAAACAAACACACACCGCACACACACCACGCGCACACACGCACACACACACATACACACGGACAGTTTTCTTTCTAAGTCAAAAACATTTATAACGCAAACATGCTGAATTTGTACACAGACAGACACACACATACACACACACACACACATGCCCACGCTCTCTCTCTCTCTCTCTCTCTCTCTCTCTCTCTCTCTCTCTCACACACACACACACATGAGGTTACTTTTCTGTCCACGTCAAAAACAAATGTAATGAAACAAATATGCTAACTTTGTTCGAGCTGCTTTGTCAACGAAAAATTGCAACCACAGTGCAGCGTTACACAGGACAAGGGGAAATTTGACCTGACAACCCCATAAACTTCTAAGCTTCATCTATTCTTATGTAAGATGCCCTGAACAACCAGCATACTAATGTCAGCAATAAGACTTTTATTTTTTCCCTTTCTGTCTTTCATTCATTCTTTCTTTCTTTCTTTCTATCTTTCCTTCTTTATTTATAATTATGTGTCTTTTTTGTCTCGTTTCATTCTTTCTTTCCTTTTTTTTCTTCATTTCCTATACACTCAAAAGCCACCTGCAAACTAACGATGGCTGTCTTTCTTTTGTCTGTAGTTTTTCTTTATTTCTTTCTTCTTCATTTCTTTCTTTTCTTTCTTTCTTTCTTTCTTTCTTTCTTTCTTTCTTTCTTTCTTTCTTTCTATACTTAAACAACCATCAAACTGATGGTAGCTATAAGATTTCATTTATTTCTTTCTATATTTCTTCCTTTCTCTATACACTTAAACAACCATCAAACTGCAAACTGGCGGTAGCTATAAGATTTCTTTCTTTCTCGCTTTCTGTCTTTCTCTATACACTGAAACAACCACAAACTGACGGTAGCTATAAGATTTCTTCTTTCTTTCTTTCTTTCTTTTCCCCTGTTCTTCTTTCTTTCTATTGGCGACGTCGTGTGATAGATGAACTGCAGCGATAACCATGTTCTGGAGTTTGTATAGACAAATTAACACAAATCATGCAACAGTGAATCTTCACAGTAAACCACCACTCGACGTGTGCGGGCTATCCTCAGTTCTCTCCCTTCCCTCCTATTTCCCCTCTTTTGTGAATGGAATCCAAAACAGAATGAAGCGACTCCTACTTGTGTTCGTGATTGCTTCGGCGTATTGACAGGTAAAAATGTGTGTGTAGAAGAGGGTGGGTTGATTGGGAAAGGAAGGGTGCAGCGGTGGGGTGGAGGGGATAAGTGCAGATGAGCTAGGTGAAAAGAGCAAAGAATGTCTAAAGTTGATGCAGGGCAGATTAGTAAGGTGTAAGTGTGTTGGGACGTTTGTGTGTTGGTTGGTTTTTAATTTTTAACTTCGCGGAACTACGAATATAATAATAGATTATAAAACTATCATACAAGTATTAGCGAGGGGGAGAGAGAGAGAGAGAGAGAGAGAGAGAGAGAGAGAGAGAGGGAGAGAGAGAGGGAGAAGGAGAGAGAGAGAGAGAAGGGGAAGGAGGGGGAAGGAAACGAACGAACATTGAGGTTTAACGTCTACACCCACCATTGGCGATATGGCAGATGGGGATAACCATCCCATGGAAAGATGGGTATGGACCTGAATCAACACTGAACCACCAGAGCAATCATACTGCTAAAATGGACAGTGAATATGGTCACATCGCCCACCACGGGATTCGAAAAACCATCGGTGTTCCATGCGAACGCTCTACCACTTGAGCTACGGCGGTGGAACAAGGTGGAGGAAGTCATGGTCCTGACATAAAGGTAATGAACGGAAGATTATGGATTAGGATCAAAGACTATAGAAACTATGACAAAGCTAGAGGAATGAAGATGGAGGCAGTGAAATGGCTGTAATGAAGGAGGTCTAGGTTTGAGATAGAGGAGGGGGGATTGAAACAAGGGAAGAGAGTGTGAGAGTTCAGAGGGAGGTAGGGATAGGGGGAAAGGGTCTGTTAAGGGCAAAAGGGCGGGGGGAAAGCGGAGGGGGCGGGGTTAGCGATAGTGACTGTGACTGGGAATGCAGGAGGTCCACCAAATATGTTTTATGCACTGGAGACGTCTGTGTAAACTGTCTGTTGCAACCACAGTCAAAGGCTGATCTAGTTTGCAATGAGGAGGTAGATAGTGAAGAAGATTATATAGTAGATTATAAGAGAGAGAGAGAGGGGGGGAGGGAGGGGGAGGGAGAGAGAAAAAGAGAGACAGATAGAGGGACAGAGGCGGAGAGACACAAAGAATCGGAGGAGAAGGAGGAGGAGGAGGAGAAGAAGAAGAAGAAGAAGAAGAAGAAGAAGAAGAAGAAGAAGAAGAAGAAGAAGAAGAAGAAGAAGAAGAAGAAGAAGAAGATAAACAGAAACAAAAATCAGCGTTATAGAAGAAGTATACAATTTTGGGGTTTAATGTGTGTTTTGTGTGGGTGTGTGTGTGTGGGTGTGCGTGTGTGTGTGTGTGTGTGTGTGTGTGTGTGTGTACGTACCTAACCATAACAGTGGGTTTATGCATAGGTTACACTTACGTGCAACTGGGTTTAAAAAAATACTGGGTTCCAAAATCTGAAACTCAGTTTTTTTAAAACCGGCTTTGCAATAGGAATAACAAAAAAAGTGTATACGCAAAGTCTGAGCGGTGAAACCCACAATTGCGGTTGAGTCAACTTTGAGTTTGAGCCAGTTAACATGCCGCGATGTGTGTTCCCGCTGGTCAACCAGTCGAATACACGCACTGTCAGGGGAAGTAACTCGGAACGCCACACGCTACGAGCCGGCTGGCAAGATGGAGGTACGTGTTTTTTCGTTTTATTCAGTTGTGTTTTGTCCTTCTGTCTCTGTAAATTGTTCTTTAATCTATATTTTGTGCTTCTAGGATGTGGCTTTAAAATGTTCCCTTGTTAAAATTTCAAGCTTTTTCGGTGTGCTTTTGTACTTTTAAAATCATATCAATTTTCGTGTGGATGTTGTGGTTGATTGTCAACACAGGGTCTGCATTTTTGTTTGTTACTTTTTGAAGAACACAAAAATAATTTTCCTGCATTTTAAGCGTCCTTGTATCTGATATTAATGAAGAGTCTTGTGAAGTCTCTTGAACATTGAAACAGTTACCATAAGAAATGTTTGTCTCCTTTGTTCACACTGGGGTTTTCAAAACTTGCATTTTTTCTCATTTACAAAAAAGACGGTCAGTGAAGATAGTACAAGAAGTAAATAAGGGAGGTATTGATGTGTTATTTTATTCATATGTAGATTGATTAAATAAATGTTTAAAAATATTTTTGCAGAATAACAATTTTAGTAGGCAAAATGCAATGTTATCAGAATAAAAAAACAATAAGCTTTTAACGTGTACCATTTATTATACTGCAACTTTTATTTTTCTGTATTTTCCTTGTGTTCTGATGTAATTTAAAAAAACCACATGTTGCAACAAACAGTAAAATACAAAATTCTGGCTGCCGTTACCTACATAAGTTATAGCTTTTGGTTTATGGTTCACCTGTCTGTTTTCCTTGGATGAAGGGAAATAGAATATGTGAAAACTGATTGATGCATTAAACTGCTTAACATTTGGATTTTTTGTGGAGACCAAGCGTGTTTGCCAGTATCAAATTGTTGTATCTGGCAAACTCCAACAGTCTCAGACCCCTGTCATTTGTCTCGTTGTTGCAGTGGGGTCCACATTAATAGCTAGAGCACCATTTTCAGATCTGCATCTACTCCATTTCCCAAATTGTTAGCTGTAATTCTGAGTAAGCATAATTATTTTAATAAATTCTGTTATTCCTTTTTTTCCCAGAACATCCTGTTATGCCTCGAGTTTATCCGGTTGCGGAGAAGTCGCTGTAGTCCGACGACGACCCAGGAGGCGTTTGGAAGGAAGACGTCCCACTCCATCACCATCAACATCTTCATCGCCTTCATTGTACTCATCAGGTGACAGCTGGTGTGTGTCAGTACTTATTGAATTTTATAATATTGTTGTTCGCTTTGAAAAAAACACTCATTGATTGCTGTATAAAATCGGTGCCACAGCAAAGCAGTTAACAACTGGCAGCTCCACGCCTCAGATCAAACTGTGACCTGCTAACACAAGGTGTTGGTGGTATATTGTTTCTACATTGCAAAGGGGGAGGTGAGGAGAGCTTGGATGAGGGAGGAGAATGGGGGGGGGAACATTAGTGTACATGGCAGAGCTAGACATCCTTGTTGAATAAGATCAAAGTTTTAGCTCAATTTTACAGTTGTTAATGGGGCACATGAAATGCAGGTTACATTATTATAATGTACACAATTCGCTCTGGGCTTTTCAGGTTGTGTAGGTATGCTTTGGATTTTAAAAAGCAGGCATGTTGAGGAACCTTTGTACTTGTGCTTTCATGGGGTGGCCTCGTGGCGCAGTTGATAAGTCACCGGTTTCCTATGCCGAAGGTCGCGGGTTCGATTCCCGCAAGGGGCGAACGTATGTGACTTAGGTACGAGACTATTGAGGTCACCGAGGATTTTCTCCGGGCACTCCGGTTTCCTCCATCCCTTCAATAATGGTACAGGATGCAGTCAATATAAAAATTTCAAAAATAAAAAGTTCGATTTTCTTCCGTCTTCTAATAGCGATTTCCCTGCCTTTACACCACCTGTTTGAGTGATGTATGTGTATTTGGTGTGTGAGAGGGTAAATGAGACAGGTGAGCGTGTATGTTGGTATAGATCGCCGCGCTTTGAGCCTTGGGGAAAGGCGCGTACATAGCATCCTGTATTATTATTTATTATTATTTACTGAGTAGCTAGTAAGCATAAGAGTTTCTATAACTATTTTATAACTTGGTTGCTAGTAGCTAGTGTGTCGAAGTGGTTAGTGGGAAAAAATGCTGTCCCACTTCCTCCGGGCTTTTGTGCCCTTTTTTCCCCAACCTCTACCCCCTAAACTTTAAATGTGTTTTGCTTGTTTCTTTTACACTTTAAAGAGGGTGAGTAGTACATTCATGTACAAGAAAATTAAAGTCCCGAATATAATATTTCATTGATGAGTCAGTAGACAGTATTGTCAGTCAATCCCTTTTTGTAGTTGAGCCAGTTCAAGCCTCTACTCTTTTCAACTTCCATTCCCTTCTCCCACCCCAGGCCCACCACCCCACCCTTTGACCATCCTCATCCCTTGGTTTGAAAATGTTCTTATGCCGCTGAATTTGTTCTGTTGTTTAAACCCTGTGTTCTGATGCTGCTACTTGTTCGCAGGAGGGCTGAAGAGCAGCATGAGGATTCTAAAGACTCTAATTCATCGGAAGGTTCAGTCAAGAAACAAGCTAGAAAAAGGCGTCAAAGCCAGCAGACCGAAATGCATACAACATCCCCATCAGCTTTGTTGCTGCCATCAGTGCTACCCCGTTCTCCAGGGTGTGAACCAAGTGCCATGAATCGTTTAGATATAGAATATATATTCAAATTTGTTTGCAAATCTATTCAAGATGAGTCCTAAATAGTAAAAAATTGCATGTTTAAATAATAATAATAATGTTCGTCATTTGTAAGGCGCCTTAGCCTAAGGATCAAGGCGCTGGCCGATACAGGATCTAACTCAAACCGCCCGAGACGCCACCCGCAGCCTTTGGGCGCATGGTCTGACGCCCGGACAACTGAGCACAATCCTGGGCAGCCAGGGATGGAGGAGAAGGACCAAGTGCATGCTGGGTGTGTTCTTGTTACCGGCACTCACCCGTCTAGGACATGAGCGTCAGGATCTTTAAAGTCCGTTATGATGGAATGCATGCGACACAGACTAGACCTCGGTTTATACTCTCATCCGAAGGAGAAGGAAAACAGGAGTAAAGTGTCTTTCCCAGGGACACAACACAATGGCCCGGCCAGGGCTTGAACCCGGGACCTTCAGTTAATGTTGTCTGTCTGTCTGCCTTCCATCTGTGCAAAACTTTAAAGTGGCTAATTACACGAGACCTCGAAAATTATCAGTGATTGAATGACTACACTTCAAGGTCAAGGTCACAGGTTCAACAAATGTTAGTCAAGCTATGTCAATTTTCCACAAAATTTCTTGTTAATCCTAAGTTATTAATATTAACTAAACTTCAGCTTGTTTGATGCATGATAGGTATCAATGAGACGCACATGCATATTTTGTCAACCTTGCTCCAAGGTGAAGGTCATTGGAGATGTCCAAAATAATAAAATCTTTTGCTGTAGTTTATTTTATCGTACATGAGTGCATTTATAGCTGGAGGTCAAGGTCAAGAGCATCGAAATATCAAAGCTTGTATTACTTTGCATTTTAAACCCACCGTTTCAATCATTTAACTTTTTTTTCTGGCATCTCATTTTTGTGTTATTTATTGGGAGTTCCATAAGGAGCATGTGAGTCATATGGACTTGCCTTTCCAGTGATTGATGGTGTTCATCATGTTCAAAGCTTTTTGAGGTGCTACTTGTCATTAAGTAATGGAAATTTACTGCTCTGTATTGTGTAGACTAGTTTTTAGGCCCGTTTTGTTATGTAGTAGATTTCTGTCTTAAACTTAAGAGAAAGCGTGGATTAATCAGGCAAATTACCAAATTATATTTCTTTGCCAAGTTAATACATATGTTATTCTCGGGGTTCTTGTTCATCAAAAAGCAATGTCAAGACAAATGACTATATAATAATATTCTGCTCTTCACATGGTTTTATTATACCTTTGAGGTGCTGGAAAAAAAACGAATTATAAGTGGTTGCACTCAATTGATCCTTATTCAGAATATATTAACGTAACGGGAAACCATAAACAATTTATGTAAAACTTAACTATATGAAGTTGATAAATAAGTAATAATAATATATACAAATTATGCTCTACTAGACACTTTCAAAATAAAAATGTTAACAAATTATGTCTGTGTTATGTTGTTCATATGTTTGTTTTACATTACCAATTCTCTGCTTTTTTATTTTTCCATTCCTCTTCTTTTCCAATGAAGATTTGTATACTTTTCCACCCTTCTCATTCTTTCTTTTCCTCTGGAGATTTTATGCTTTTTCTCCACGCTTCTCCTCATTCTTTCTATTAATTCTTTTTCATACTCCTCATACTTTTCTTCTTTCTCCTTCTTGCCTTTTCTTCAATGATTTGATTTAAATCTGGAAGTAAAGTAATAAATTGAACATGAAAAAATTTTCCACAGTTAACATTTGAGAACGACAAGATATCTTTTTTTGCAGATCTTCCAGTCTGGATTCAAATTTAAAAAAACTTTAAAACCATACAATACAAAGTAAATGTAAGCAAAGTAAATATGACAAAAATGTTTGCATAATGCCGAAGTTTTCTTTTCGATTTTTACTGACACCAGCTAATAATTTATTTTTTGGGCTATGGGGAGAAAAAGAGGGTCATGCACTGACCTATCCAGAGGTACACTGTAACAACCTCAGACCTTTCGGTTCTCAGTTCTTAAAGTAAATGGCAAAAGTCTATCCTTCAATAACAGCTCTAATTCTGTACAGTAGCCTATATATCAACTGAAAATATTGTAATTGAAATTATAAAAACAAAATCAGAGGAAATTCTGAGCAATAGTAAAAGTTGTTTTATTAGTTGAATTAAACTAAAAGTGTCAGTGTACTGCACTCACGTACTGAAAATCTTGCAAATGCAACCTTGGCCATTTATACGTTTTGGTTGTGTCCGTGTGTGTGATAAACCCAGTTTTTCCACAGAAACCCAGATGTCCAATATGCATGTGTAAAAACCCACTAGTATCAAATGAACCCACTATTTCATAGCGCAATTTCTCCTTTTGTTTTTGTCAAAAATGAAAACGGTTGTGACAGATAACCTTACAAGAGGCTATTGTATCCGTTGAGTGAATAGGAATGGTCTGTAATGAAGGGAAAGGATGGAACCCAGTTTGCCTTGTTTTGAACATAAACCCACTATTATAGTTTTGAACGTATGTGTGTGTGTGTGTGTGTGAGCGTGTGTTTAGCTCACTCGCCTATAGACTAGAAACGGAGTGCGCACGCATTACACTGTTTAATCATGTATATTTTTTTTCGAATCATGTTTAAATTTACACTTTCCTTATAAGCTAACATACATTAGCTTGCGAAAACGTAGTGAACAGTCTCGACGGTATGCTGTTATCTCTCCTGCCTGGTGGGAGAAATGGGGGTAGCCGTTTTAGCCCAAAGAGGTACAGATTTCCACCAACAGGGAGGTCTGACTTACAACCTAATCGCACACGGGAACGCAAGCCAGATAACACCAAATTCCTAAGCAGCTTTAAAAGGTACATTAAGCAATTAATATTAATTTTTGTTTGATTAGAATTCCGTATCTTTGTCTTAAAACATCTGTTGCATTGCTTGTCTACATTGAAAGACACCACGGTTTATAAAACAGCGATGCGAAAATAGTTGGGTTTTTGTTTTTTGGGAGGGGGGAGGGGAGGATTATATTATTAAGGGCAACAAACTTAATAAAAATGTCGATTGTGTCTGTGAGTGTATGTGTGTGTGCGCGTATGTGTGTGTGTGTGCGTGGTGTGTGTGTGTATGTGTACGAGTGCGTACGCAGACTTTGTGTCGATGTGTGCGCGCGTATGTGCGTGCTTATGAACGCGTATATGTGTGTTTGTGCGTGTGTGTGTCTGTGCGTAAGGGTGTGTGGGTGTATGTGAGCGTGTGAGAGTATGTATATGTTTATGGGTCGAAATTCGGTTTATGGATTTAAAAAACCACCACAACAAATTTAGTAGAAGTGCTGTATAATTATGAAAAACTAAAGTCTCAGTACAGTTCTAAGGTACAGTACAGTCTCATAACACAGAAACCGAGTAGACCTCTCTCTCTCTCTCTCTCTCTCTCTCTCTCTCTCTCTCTCTCTCTCTCTCTCTCTCTCTCTCTCTCTCACTTTCTCTCATTAGACCTCTTTAACCTGGAAGTCTTCTGAGTACCGCGATAGATAAAGAGTATTGTGTATTGTTCTGTGATGGGCACATAACACGCTCATGCGTACGTGAAGAAAATTACTAACGCGCGTGCATCGGTCTATACAAAATCAGTGACACCTTACAAATTCACCACAGAATGTTCGGGAACATCGACCCACATTTAAATGGAATTTTGCTGAGTCGCTCGATTACGCACTACGAAGAAATACATTAACGTTCACCAATTCAAATGAAACTCAGAGAAAGTTTTACATAGACTACATATCATTGAACTCAAACATAAAACAAAAGACATATTATATTAAAAACATAAAACATAACGGGGTATTTGTTCCTCCAAAAGATCATATTGAAATTGTTATTCCCTGTTTTGCAAAACAAAAATAATGAGAATAAAAATGAATAACTATAATACCATTAGTAAAAAGGTTACTACAAAGTAACAATGACGGTAATGACCGACAATTCAAAAATAACTAGACTGGTAGTCGTCAAACACTGCTCGACTATCCCCCGGGTACAACAGACAAATCTTCACACTGGCATTAAACTATACCTTGAGCATTATCAAGACAAGGATTGATCTTTAATCCAGACATTGAGCTCACTCAAATTAATGTTATGTAGCACAAATACAGCAGCCTGCCTCGCAACTTTATTGCAATGAGTTCAAACATAATAGTATTCAAGAGACAAACAATACAGTACAGAGAACACACACACAGGGCACACTAACGCAAAGCCTAACTAAGAGCTACTCTTAAGACTTACTCGTAACTTATTTGGGACTTAATAAATACGTGGATATTTATCAGTGCAAAAAATACTATATTTATATTTTGCAGAGTTAGAAATTATCTTAGTCTGGGCTTCACGACATTTAGTGGTTTTCTTCTAAATGCACGGATGATTATCAAATGAAGAACATCCTATCCTATCCAATCTTATCCTGTCCCGTAACTCGAAAGTCGTTGGGGTACAACAGATGATCGTTTAACCAGCTTACTCCATTTTTCTCTGTCCTCAGCACTCTTCAGGGCCTCGCTCAGTGTCAAGCCAGTCCATTCTTGTATGTTGTCCTCCCACCTCTTTTTCTGTCTCCCTCTTCTTCTGCCTCCTTGCACCGCGCCTTGCATGATCGTCTTTGCAAGGTCTGATGTTGTGGCCGGTCATACCATCATACCTTCTTTGCTTTTGTAGTTATCTCTGTGATTAGAATTGATTTGTATGATCTTATATACATTTAAAAATACAACATGAATGTTCTTTTCCTTTAATGTAATTAACTTTTTAACCTGTTATCTGTACATTATTAATATAAGCGAGAAGGAAAATTATATATAGATGTCCAGTAAGAATGTGAAGTGCCAACTGTGTAGGACACAGGTGTTATGTTTTCTTTTTATTGATTGATGACTTCCTTTAACTGCCTGCAAAACATGTCTTAATTTCTCAGAGTGAGATAATAAAGTTTTCTTGTATCTTGTATCTTGGAGTTTCCATTTCTTCACCACCGTGAGAATGTCATCGTGTTGTCCAATGGCATGTGTGATAGTCTGTCGGACTTCGTCGTTGGTGATGTGCTGGGTAATGCCCAGAAGTCTTCTGTAGGGCCTCACCCCCCATGCTTTGTATTCTTCGTTGTAGGTCTGCTGTGAGGGTTTCGCAAGCGTTTAGGAAGATGGAGATGACAAGGGAGCGCAGCAGCCTTACCTTGGAATGTAGACTGATGGTCCTGTCTTTCCAAATGGGCTTCAACTTTGTCAGGGCAGTTGTTTGTGCGATCCTGGAGAGGAGTTCCTGTCGGGACTCATAGTCTAATACAATGGCTCATAAATATTTGAAGCTATGCACCGTGTTGAGGGATTGGCCTTGGACTTTGATGTCCACGTTGATGCCATTGGTGTTGTTGGTCATTATTTTGGTCTTCTTTGCACTGCACTTATTTCCATTCAAAAGGCTCTGGAGCTGGAGTCAAGCCTCTGTACCAGCTGTTCAAGTTCTTGTTCCTCTCCAGCTAATTTATCAAGGTAAGCCGCAAAACGGAGGTTGGAGATTGCCCTACCCCATATGCTGATTGTGCCTTCGTGATCTGCAAGAGCGTCTGACATGATGCACTCTAGGAAGATGTTGAAGAGTATTGGAGAGAGTAGCGTCCTTGATGCACCGCGATTGTTGATTTGAACCAGTTCCTGGTGGCGCTTTTGTGAAGGACTGCACTGGTAGCCTTGTCATGTAGGCTTTTGATGACATCAATAATGTTAGGGCTGATGTTGTACACTCTCATAGTTGTCCACAGAGTTGCATGCCAGACTCGATCAAAGCCTTAAAGTCTACAAAGTCATGAAATAGATGCTGTTGGTGTTGTAGGTATTTCTTACAGATTATTCTGTGGTTGAAAATCTGCTCAGTGGTACTTCGCTCTAGCATAAATCTTTCTTGTTCTTCAGCTATAATTTGTCTAGCTTGAGGTTTGCCAAACACAACAATCTGATACTGGCTAACACGTTTAGTCCCCACAAAAAATCCAAATGATGTGCTTAACACAGTCCCAGCGAAGAGCATCACAACCAGATTGACTACATCATAGTCAAGGAACGCATTTGATCAAGCATCAGCATTGGCAGGACAGTCACATTTCCAGAAGCAGACATCCGGAGTGACCACGACCTCGTGATGTCTTTCCGGCTCCACTTGAAAAGAGTAAACAATGCAAAGTGCACCAGACTGAAGTTCGACCTGGACAAACTGCAAGACTCGGAAATGGCAGCAATATTCCAAGCCACAATTGGGATGGGGGGGGGGGGGATTTGCACCACTGCTCATTTAGAGAGCTGGTGAAGTAGATGTTAACACCATGGCCACCACCGTCAACTCAGCTGTCACATATGCCGTCACTGAGATCCTTGGTAAGCACCGCCCAAAGAAGAAATCGTGGATCACACCTGAACTTTTAGATCTATGTGACAAACGAAGAGAACACCTCAGGGAGCTGCCTACTTAAAAATCAACAGTCACACCCGAAAAGGCTTGCGCTCAGCAGAAGAGACCTGGATAGAAGATCAATGCCAGGAAATAGAGAACAGTCTGAACAAGAACAACAGCAAGAAGGCCTACCAGATTGTGAAGCGGTTGACAACTGTTAAACATCGCAAGGTCTCCATGCTCCAAAGCAAGTTTGGCATGCGCTTTCCAGAAGAACAAAAAGTCTTGGATAGATGAACATACTTCTCTGACCTTTACAACCACACACCAGACGGAGACCCATCCGTTCTAGCATGTCCCCAGAAGAGAGGAGAAGAAGAAATCCTCCCAATTCTCAGAGAAGAAATTGAGGCAGCAGTGCAATTGCTGAAGAATGGGTAGTCAGCGGGAGTGGACAACATACCCGCAGAATTGCTTCAAGCAGGAGGAGAAGCGATGGCTGACGCCCTCTCCATTATCTGTAACAAGATCTGGCAGAGTGGGGAGTGGCCTACACAATGGACACAGTGGCTTGTCATCACTCTTCTCAGGAGTGTGAAAACTACCGCACCATCAGCCTCATCAGTCATACCAGCAAAGTCCTCCTGAAAGTAATACTCAACAGGTTGAAACCCCAAGCTGAACAAATCATGGTGAACATGTATTTATATTAACATTTTAATAGGAACTGATAATGCAGTGTCCCAAAGAAGACAGTTGAATATAATTTCCTCTTCTCATGTATTGTTATCAAACTGGTGGCAAACAATATTTTTTAAATAATTTGTGGCATGGATTTTTCTAGGTGCCCGAAAATAGTAAGCTAATATTAACATTTTAAAGAGGAAAAGAATATAAAGACAATTGAATGTCTGTTCTTCGTCTCTTACATTTTTTATTAAAAAGGTTGGCAACAAAATCTGTTTTCTACAAAGTGTGGTATAGATTTTTTTTTTTTAGGTGCCCACGCCTGATGGAATTACCTGCGGCGAGAGAGAAAGTTGGCGACGACCGTCTATACTCTCGGAGCCAGTCGTACTGTCGGAACTCGGGGACTCGAGCGAGTAAGTCGTCGTTTGGAGAGACGACTTGAGTGACTGACTGCCTGACATTCAGGGCACACACTCTCGACGAGAAGGAAGAGGAGAAGGAGGAAGGAAAAAGAGAAGATAGATGAGGAGAAACAAGAGAAGCAAAAAAAAAAAGAAGAGAAGAGAGCGTCGATGAAGAATTCGTCGTCCCATACTTTTAGATTAAAAAATATTTATATATCTTTATAACCATTGCGGACGAAATTTTGGGTGCATTCTCAGTTGTTGTGGAAAGGGAAGTGGGGTGGGAAAAAAAAGAAAGAAAAACAAAACTGGAAAAGAGGTGAGAAAGCATTGGAGGAGAACGAAGAAGAAGAATGCTTCAGAAGGCAAATACGGAAGGGTAAAAAAAAAAAGAAGAGGAAGAAGACTTTGTGGTAAAAGAAAAATTCCTTGTTACATATCAGTCGGCATCGGACCACAAGCGTTCACGTCAAATGATACATCGTTATCGTTACCGCAAATCAGTGTATTCCACTAAAGTATCACATTATTACAAAATACGTTAGTTTCAAAGCAGTCTATTTCTATTACAGATAATTTTACTGAAACCGGTCGTTTAAACATCGCCCAAAAAATAATGCTGAATCCTCTCCCTTCCACATTCATACAACCACCCCTTCGACTACTACTACTACTACTACTACTACCACTACGAATCTCAAAATTGGTGCAGCCCTTTCACTGTAATCTACAGTGTATAGTGAAAAGTGCGACACCACCATGTTCGCTGCTACGCCTCTCTCTCTCTTTCTCTCTCTCTCTCTCTCTCTCTCTCTCTCTCTCTCTCTCTCTCTCTCTCTCTCCCTCTCTCTGTGCAGGTAGTAACTTCCACCACAATTAGGCCTACCCACCGCCCTCTATCACCATTACCACTGCCACCACTACAACTACCATCACTCCAGCTACGGCGGCCGTCGTCGTCGTCGGCGGCGCCATGGGGGACAGATGGTTGGTTGGTTGGTGAGTTGGGCGCTCCATTCTTGTGTGGCGTGTGTGTTTGTCTCTCTCTCTTCTCTCTCTCTCTCTCTCTCTCTCTCTCTCTCTCTCTCTCTCTCTCTCTCTCTCTCTCTCTCTCTCTCTCTCTCTCTCTCTCTCTGTGTTTGGTGAATGAGAAAGGCTATCATACTCGCTTGACGCTGGAAGTGCTTTCGTTACGGGATCTTTTTATTTTTGTAAATCCCCGGACGCACGACTTGGCTAGACAGCCACAACCACAACCACCTCCACGACGATTACTCCTACCTTCTCCAACACCACCTCCACCTTCTCCGCTACTGCCATTACCATCGTCGTCGCCACTACCACCGCCACCACTAAATCACACAAGAGATTTTTTTTCCTCCCTTTTCTCAAACACAACTAGAGAGTACCACGCGCTCGGAGGAAAAAAAAAAGAAAAAAGAAGCTCACGACAATACTTTTAAAAGCACCACTATAAGGAGTATGAGGTCTACACTTTACTTCAGTCTTCAGATTTTGATAGTGCACGAAAGCTTCGGTTAGCATAGTTAACAGTCAGCGATTACAGACTACACATACATATGTGTTTGTTGCGTATAAAATAATCGTCGGAAATTATATATGGGCATATTACTATACTTCACAGCGTGTGCTAAGATTGTGCGTTTGTGTTCATTGTGTTTAACTTTAATCAGTCACCGTGGAAAATATAGAGGTTTACTACGCGGACTACTCTGCATTGGGTGAGTTTTGTTGTTGTTGTTGTGTTGTTTATTATTTATAAATATTTCACCAATCATAGAAAATTAAACCATGCTAGCATAGACATCGGGGTACTATTCAGTATCGTTTGTGAAACTTTGTTTGAATATTTGTATTTATTTATTTATTTATTTATTTATTTATTTATTTATTTATTTATTTATTTATTTATTTATTTATTTTTTATTTATTTATTTATTTATTCATTAGATTTTTTTTGCCGGGAGGTGGTAGAGAAGGGGGCGGTGGGTGTTTGGGGAGGTGGTTACTTATTATCTAGAAAATATAAAAATATATACTACTACTCAACATAGTGTATATTCGGTTTTTTTGTATTATTTATTCCCTTTTTTAACCATACATTTTAAAAAAAACAACATATAATACTGCTTTATATTTTAGCATATATATGAGTTTGTTTGTGTTTATTATTATGCTAGCATAGACCTTCAATAATGGTACAGGACGCAGTCAATATAAAAATTTCCCAAATAAAAATTCTATTTTCTTTCCGTCTTCTAATAGCGATCTCCCTGCCTTTACACCACCTGTTTGAGTAAGGATGTGTGTTTGGTATGTGTGAGGGTGGATGAGACAGGTGAGCATGTAAGTTGGTATAGATCGCCGCGCTTTGAGCCTGAATGATTTTGGGGAAAGGCGCGTATAGCATCCTGTATTATTATTATTATTATTATTATTATTATTATTATTATTATTATTATTATTATTATTTGGAAGACGGGTAAAATGGTTGAAGGAGAGAAAACATGTTAGATTACAAGATCCTTTATACGCTGCGTGTATTAAATTTGTTTATTAAAAAAAAATAAAAGCTTTGTCAGGAGCAACCAGCCGGCCCATAATAATTTCTTTGATGTTATCCATGTTTTGAACTTCATGCCTAGATATTTAGGCCTGTTATGTTTACATTGTTTTTTTTAGTTTTTATGTATAATTTCTCTACGGCTCTTTTTTTTTTTTTTTTTTTTTGGAGTCTTTGCGCGTGGCATTTTGTTCTTAAATAATATTAAATTCACGTGTATACTAATTATTAGAAGTATTAACTATTATAATAGACTCCTGCTAAACAAATGCGTGCGAGTTTTTAATTTCTCTCTCTTCGTCGTTTGGATTTTTTTTGTCTTCAAAAGCTTTGTTGCATTGACATGTTGTATGGGTGATCCTGCTGGCTGTGTGTGTGTGTGTGCGTGTGTGTGTGTGTATCTGTGCGTGAGTTTTAAAGTTCACTGACATGCTACAGAGTCGGCGAAGAGAACATTCGATAAAGAGCGAAACGACCTCTCAGAGCATTGAAACAGCTGCTACAAGCTACTATAAAGCTGTTGGCCGAATCTTATATAATTTTCTGTCATTCTACAAGCAATACCAGTTATACCCCGATCCTCCCCCTTTAAGTTAATGTGCTGTGAAAACTAAACCTGCACCTTCAAAAAACACAACCGCATGTCAGTTCAGTCGATTGTAAAGCTTTTTTTTTTCAAACGGAATGTATTATTTGTTTTGTTAACGAAATAATGTTTATTGAAGAAACGAGACAGGGCAAGGAACAGCTGATTAGTGTTGATCTAATCTTATATAACTAAAACAAACACAAAATCTCCCGTTGTGTGCTGTGAAAAATAGCGTTACCCTAAATTACTGTTACTAAAGGTAAGATGATTTAAAATTATTAAACTGAAAGGAATGTTATATTGTGCGGCGAAAGTTACACTCAACACGCGGACACTGATAAGATGTTTGTGTTGTTGTAAGCTTTGAGTTTAATTCTTGGCCTCCCCAAAAGCTTGTGTTAATTAATTAAAGCTTTCTTTCTTCTGTCAATAGAGAACAATATTTTTGTTTAAAAAGGTGAAAAATGGGTTATGTTAGTTCCTATTATTTTAAACAATGAGCGAGAGTTTGTTATTTTATGGGTTTGAATGCTGACTTTCTACCTGGAGATATAGATTTTTTTAAATATTTTCATGGTGATTTGTTCTGCCTCTCTGTCTCTGTCTCTCCGTCTTTCTCTCTGTGTATCTGTCTCTGTATCTGTCTCTCTTTCACATACCAACTCTCTCTCTCCCTCTCTCTCTCTTTCTTTCTCTCTCTCTCTCTCTCTCTCTCTCTCTCTCTCTCTCTCTCTCTCCCTCCCCCCTACTACTACTAAAGTTACTAAATACATATCAAAACTTAAAAATAAAAAATCGGCAGGTTCTGATGAAATTAGTAATAAGATCTTGAAAATTTCTTTGCCTTATATTATTAATTCCCTTACATACATCTTCAATTTATGCATTGTAAAAAATAGATTTCCGACTGCATGGAAACAAGCTAAGGTTATTCCCCTTCCTAAATCAAAAGTCAGTTCTGATCTTAATCACTATCGGCCAATATCTCTGCTGTCTACACTTTCAAAGATTCTGGAACGACATATTCACACTCATCTTACAAAATACATGGATGATCTTGGCCTTTTTCATCATCTACAATCTGGTTTCCGTAGCCACCATTCTTGTGCTACTGCCCCGGTACTTTTAACTGACAAATGGCTCTCTGCAATGAATAAATCTTCTTTGTCAGGAGTTGTTTTTCTTGATCTTTCCAAAGCTTTTGATCTCGTCAACCACCGCATACTGCTTCAGAAACTTGAACTGTACCTCAATGGCTCAGTTGCGTTAAATTTGTTTCGTTCCTATCTTTATGAAGTGCATATTCATGGACTAAATTCCTCTGTAGGCCATATAATGCATGGGTACCTCAAGGATCGGTTCTAGGTCCTATTTTATTTTGTATTTATATTAATTATTTACCGCTACATCTTTCAGATAATTCTGTTATTGCCATATGTTAGCTGATGACACGACATTGCACAATCAGGGGAGGAACATAGGTGAAATTCAGCAATCTCTACAAGGTGCTCTTAACAATGTTGCTGATTGGTGCAGGTTAAATCATATGTCACTGAATCCAGCTAAATCAAAAGCAATGTTAATAACAACTAGACAAAAGCATCAGCGGGATCCGCTTTCTCTTGATTTAGTCGTGAATGGAAATAATATTAAACAGGTTGAAAGTCATAAACTTTTAGGTGTCCTCGTAGACAACAAACTCAGTTGGCATTCACATATTGAAAATCTTTGTAAAACTCTCTCAACAAAATTATTTATGTTGTCTAAGCTTCAATCTATCATAACTGCAGATGCTAAAAAGCTTTTTTTATAATGATTATATCAAACCTCACATTGATTATGCATAAATAATATGGGACGGCTGCAGTGATGCCTTGTTTAAAAAAATTAATTCTATTCACCGCAGAGCTGCAAAATTACTTATCTCCAACACTTCCATCAAACTGATTCAAAATTAAAACTAGCTGGTATGCTTCCCCTTAACAAACACCTTAATTACAATAAAGCCGTTATAATGTACAAAATACTAAACAATAGAGCTCCTGATTATTTAAAAGTACTTTTTAGCAAACCTTCATCTCGTTATTAAATTTTCAGACATAATTTAACCTTGCCACAGCCACGCTTAGACATATTTAAAACATCTCTGTCATATTCTGGTCCAAGTATGTGGAATTCTCTCTCACAAGAGATCAAGGAAAGTAAATCATTATCATTGTTTAAAATTAGACTCCACAAATTTCTATTTTCCCTTGCTCCTAATATTTAAGATGATTGTATACATTTTGTTCTTTCCTGTCTTGCGACAGTTTAATTTGTTCATGTGTGAAATAGCTTGTGTATGTGTGTGGTTGTGGTGGAGGGGGTGGGGAGAATGGGAGTAGGAAAGGGGTATGTAGAGGTGGGGGAGGGAGTATGTGTATTGCGGTACATTAATTTTCTTAGTAATTTTTTTAAAATTCTTACCATTGTTAAGGTTTGTGTTAGTTTGCAATCAATTTTATGTTAATTATTTTGTTTGTTCTGAATTTTTATTTTTACTTTTGTTTCTTTTACAATTTTATTAAGGACTAGCTGTAAGACAGGTCCATAGGACCTAATGCTATTATCCTATTAAAGGTCTCGACTTCGACTTCTTTTTCTCTCTCTCTCTCTCTCTCTCTCTCTCTCTCTCTCTCTCTCTCTCTCTCTTTCTCTCTCCCTCCCTCTCTCTCTCTCTCTCTCTCTCTCTCTCTCTCTCTCTCTCTGTTTGTGCTTCTTTTACTTTCTTTCCCTCACCATCTCTCTGGTAAATTTCTAAAACGGGATGACGGCGCAAAACTTCAGTGGTATTTAGAGATTATTTTCGTATTCCATACTTGAGCAGCTCTTGTATTAATTTATTTTAAAATTAATTGTTTTATTATTCTAATATTATAACGGATTTAAAACTAAGAACCCAATTCAGAAGAAGAGGAGTCATGGAAAATATTTACTAAAATTAATTTTAATAATCTATTGCCAAACGTTTACAACTTACTTTATGCACTGTTATTAGTTACGACTCAAATAAATTTTTTTAAAAGATCTTTTAAGAGAAAACGACAATTATGCAAACAGTGAACTGTTCAATTATATTATTTCATGAAATATGCTAAACTTCAGACGGAAATAAACTTACATATATAAACTTACTTATTTTCCAGTGGAACTGTAGATCTATTTCGACTAATTTACAATATTTAAAACAATACTTATGTGAAAAAGATCATCATATATTATGTTTGCAATCGTTACATGTAAACAAAAGTAAATTGCCTAAATTAAAGGGATTCTATTATCCACCTGTGTATAATATTAATAGTAACAAAGTGCAAGCTGCTATATACGTTAGAGAAGATTTAGACTATGACATTTTAACATCACCAGCTCCGAGGAACTTGGAAGGCGTCTTTTCGTGTGCTGTGAAATTAAAGGTGAATAAAGAGCAGTGTATTAACATTGTATCAATATATTACCCAAGTGGAACTGAAAATAGAGACAGTGACTGGATACGACATTTCGACATTTCTGATCAATGGGTAATATGTGGTGACTTTAATACTCATTCACCTTTGTGGGATAAAAGCTGTCGGGGAACAAATAATAACAGTTTTAATGAAAATGTGATTGACTCTGACTTAATTTTGATTAATGACGGAAGAATAACTCGCATTCCTGACGTGTATACACATCGTCCTTCAGCCATTGATCTGACTTTTGTTACTCCAGATCTGGTTGTGGATTGTGTATGGGATGTTGAGACTGATTCCCTCGGCAGTGATCATCTTCCTATAATTATAATTCTTAATAACATTGTTGATACACAACTTGAAGAAGATTGTGTGCCAAAGTATAATTATAGTCGTGCAAACTGGGAAAGGTATCAAAGTTTACTACTGGAATATGATACTGATTTTGTGAACAATGATGATATTAGTTATGCATATGATAATTTTGTGCGATATATTCACTTAGCAGCTTCTAATTCGATTTCTCAACAAAGAAAATCTTTTAAGAAAAAATATACGGGAAATATATGGTGGAATAGTACATGTGAAACGGCTATAAAAGAAAAACGGATTGCATACAAAAATTGGATAAAATGCAGATCAGAAGTAAATTTTAAAGATATGAAAAAAGCTAAAATTAAATGTAACAAAATAATAGCGCTTGAAAAAAGAAATTTTTGGTCTGACTATTGTAAATCTGAAATTAATACTTCCAAAGATGCTATCAAGGTATGGAAGAAACTTTCAGAAATGAAAAATGGATTTCAGCTTCCACAGTGTCCTTTAAAATTAATAGATAATGATTTCCCTACTCCTAAAGAAAAAGCTGAAGAATTTGTAAAAGTATTTGCAAAAACTAGTAATTCTAATAATTTGTCACATCATATTAAAAATGAAAGAGAAATATTAGAAAATACTGTAGAATATAATGCGCCCCCACAAGATAATAATTTATATATATTAATTCAGAAATTAGAATTAAAGAAGTTAAAAATGCTATTTTAGACTTGGGAAGAAAACGATCAGCTGTAGGATTGGATGGAATATCCTATAATTTATTAATGCATCTCCCTGATAAATGGATAACTATTTTACATACAATTATTAACAAATGTTGGATAACTGGCAGCCTGCCCGATTCTTGGAAGTCTTCTTTGGTAATACCTATATTAAAATCAGGGAAACCTCGGGCAGTTTTGTCAAGTTATAGACCAATTTCCTTAACATCTCACACGTGTAAAATAATGGAAAAAATTATATTACAAAGGATTTCATATTATTGTATTAAACAAAATATTATACCTGTAAATCAGGCAGGGTTTCAGAAAGGGAGGTCGACAACAGATCATATTGTTAAAATTACCACACATATAAAAAGACAATTTGCAAAGAGAAAAAGTGTTTTGGCTACATTTTTTGATGTAACAAAAGCATACGACAGAGTCTGGCATGCTAGACTGATGTATAAATTAAAACAAATTGGGTTGTCTGGTCGTATATATAATTACATTAGTACTTTTTTGAAAAATAGAAATATAAAAGTTAAGGTGGGGAACTCATATTCTTCTGGTTTTGCAACTGATATGGGAATTCCACAAGGTTCTATAATCTCTCCAATTTTATTTAATATATTAATTTATGACTTGCCAACAGTTTTAGGCAATAGATTAACGCTTGCTCAATATGCAGATGATCTAGCTATATGGATGAACGTCAATTTAAAAAAGAAAACCTCTTTGTATGAAATAAAACAGATTGAAAAATTATATCAAAAAGAAATAAACAACATCATCCAGTTTATGAATCAAAATGGTCTCGAACTGTCAAAAGAAAAAACAAATTTGGTACTTTTTAGTAATGGTCAGGAACCAAGACAACTTCCAAAATTAGTAATTGAAAATGAAGAACTAAAATATGTTAAAGAGGTTAAATTTTTAGGAGTATATTTAACATGCAAGTTACATTGGAAAAGACACATAGAGTATGTAATACAAAAGGCTGTTAGAAGTTATAACCTATTGAAAATTATAAGCAAACAATCTTGGGGACAAGATGAAAAAACATTAGTTCATTTAGCTAATGCCCTAGTGAGATCAAAGTTAACATATGGACAGGAAGCATATTTTTCTTCTTCAAATTGTTACTTAAAAAAGTTACAAAGCGTAGACAGTAAGGCAATAAAATTAGCTTTAGGAGTGCCTATTCATACAAAAACTACAGAAGCATATAAACTTGCAGGAATTATGAACTTAGATGAATATAGGAGATTATCTTGTGCGAAATATATAATCAGAGGTAAAGCTGTAAACAATAGTACAGATGAAGAGATTATTATTAGATCGGATGTAGATTTTCCAAAACATGCCCAAAAGGTGCACTCTTTTCAAACAATAGCAACATATACTAAAGATCTTATTCAGTTAGATTTAACACATATTGATAATTTATGTAAGGATACAATATCACCAGTACCTCCATGGGAACTTGAAACAGCACATTATGATATACATTATTGTAATGAAAAAAAGAGTCAAAATCCGAATCTTATTGCAGTTGAAGTTCGGAATCATTTATGTGAAAAATATTCAGAAAAATTAAAAGTATACACTGACGGATCTGTTTTAGAAACAGGGGAAACAGGAGCTGCTTTTGTTATACCAGATTTCAAAATATCAGAATCATTTTATATAGGAAAGGGTTATTCTATTTTTACTGCGGAATTAATTGCTATATTAATGGCTCTAAATAAAATTTCTAGTTTACGTCTGAATATATTTAGTATAGTTCTATGCGTAGATTCTCGATCTGTTTTAGAAGCTCTAAAATCTAATATTACCTGTGAACGAAAAGAGATTATTTTTGAGATTATTAACGTTATTCATGGATTGATAATTAGTGGTACTGAAGTGACCTTTTGCTGGATTCCATCGCATTGTGGATTTCTATATAATGATTGGGCTGATCATGCTGCAAAATTAGGGGCATTAAATATTAATTCCCTATCAGTTAAATTAAATCTGTCTTCCAAAGAGATTCAAAATAATATTGAAAATGATATTGTAAAGAAACTTTAGTTCCATACAAACTATAACAATCTTCGTGGATTTCCCAGATCAGTTTCATCTATAGCAAACAGAATATTATTAAATTCAATTAAAACCAAATATTGTAAAAATGTAAAGTGCATTTGTGATGAACCTTTAACTCTAAAACATCTATTATTTCATTGCATTCAGGTTCATCCTCTTTTGCCCCTTGAAGTAAATACTATAACATCAGTTAAAAACATTAGCAATGAATTGAGTGTGGGATTGGCAAAAGCTCTAATTACTTCTCCAGTCGCTCGTTTTATTTAACTGACATTGTTATTGTATGTTAGATAGATAGTAATAGTATTTATGTGTATTTATGTGTTCATGTATGTCTGTTTAAATGCGTGAATCTGTATGTATGGTCTTTATCATCTTGATGAAAAAAGACGTTAATAAAAGAACCAACCAACCATAAACTTACAGTAAAAACAAAAATTAAACAAAATAAATAAATAAATAAAATCAAGCAGTGGCCAATGTTTATTTTGTTATTATATCTAAACCCACAAAAAATGTCTGAATCTGTGGAAGAAAATTGTTGAAAGAGTATTTACGCTTTGAGCACATTGCCCAATAATTATGTAAATAAAATTTTAATGAAATGTGCAACATTTTATTAAAGAAATAAGTGGTGTTTTTTTTAACACAAAATAAATAATAAGTTAATAAATAAATAAATAAATAAATAATTGACAAATTAATTAGTTAATAAATAGACTATGTAACGCTTTTGATGTAGCTAAAACATGACATAATATTAAAGTGGAATATTACAATACAAGAGGGGCCGGGTAGCTCAGTTGGTAAGAGCGTCTTGCTAGTAACCGAAAGGTCGCTGGTTCGAATCCCGGATTGGTCAACGTGTGATCATATTATTTTCCCCTTTACCAACAACTGGCCCGCTGGTGTCAGTATAAATCGGTCCAGTAGTCACCTATATGCGAAAGTGTCGTGTGACTATAATCTACAAACAAACAAACAATACAATACAAAAAGAGTATATTTTAAAAGCCATGTTCGGCGATTTGTTATTGCAATTGAACCCGGATTCCGTTAGTTTCCAAAGTTTGACCTCACCCCGTTCAAAACAAAATAATCAAAAATATAATAACTAAATACTAATACCAAAAATTCAGTTTACTAAAATATATAACAAGTCAATTTGCTTTATAAAATACAGAAACTACTGACAGCAATTTGGAACAAAATATGTAACAGGAAGAATGAGAATCCAGTGCGATACAAAATTTGTCTAGGTTTTACTGAAATTTCCATACGTCTTATCCTAGGACTAATGGAAATCCAGTGTATATGGACAATGGAAATTCCAAAATTACACTGGGAACTATGAAATCTTAAGTAAATTTTGCTAAATTCTATGTAAAAAAAAATATAAGCTTCAAAGTTCAATGTGAATAATAATGGTTAAAAAAGGAAATGCTGAGAATGAATGTAAGTATATTTTAGACTCCTGTCCAAATAATTCTTGATACCAAAATATTTAACCTGTAAAATGTTGTTCCGCTATCAGTTTCAGCAATAATTATGTTACGTTTCTTTAAAATATTTCCATTCAGAGGCAATACATTCATCGGACTGTAGATAAAAATGAAACTTGTGAACTAAAACCCCGGATTCTAGTTTTGCTCTAAATAGTATAAACGGGAATTCCAATTATTTACACTAGTTTATTCCCAGTGATGCTAATGCGGACTGAATTCCAATTCATCATAGGACGTATGAGAATTCCAATAAACTCAAAGTTAATTCCAAATCGCACTGGATTCCAATTCTTCTTGTTATATGTATATGATGCGCTAGGACGTATACTAACTACACAGGCCATTTACTCCTGATTCTACATGTACGTCCAATTTACTTCCTTTACCCTATCAAGCGCCAAGCAATATAAAAGGGGGCGCTAGTCTGGAGCTTTGGGCGCCCGACAGTCTTTGAAGAGCCTATATCAACAATTACACCTTCATCAAATATGCGTTAAAGTAGACGAAAATGTGCATCCCTGCAGTTTGCTTGCACCATGACACGCCTTTCATATCGATTTTATGGATCATTTCACTAATTAGATACAGTTTTCACTTCGGCGCTCATTTTAGAAGTTAGATCAAATTGTTCACCGGGCTGGGCGCTAAGGGGAAAATTATAGACAGGTTGCAATGATAGAGAATAAATAGCTTACTATGTTTGTTTGCCAATCTGTATTTAAATATAGGCGGTTTCCGCTAATTTCATCATCATCATCATCATCATCATAATCATCATCATCAGCACCACCACCACCACCACCACCATCATCATCATCATCATCATCATCATCATCATCATCATCATCATCATCATCATCATCATCATCATCATCATCTTCATCATTTATAAGAGCGGCTAAAGGCGCTGGTTGATACATGATCAAACTCAAGCCGCCCAAGGCGCCAACCTGCAACCTTTGGGCGCAAAGTGTGACGCCTAGACGCCTGAGCACGATCCCGGGGATGGGGAGAAGGAAACTAGTGCATGCTTGGTGTAATTGTGTAGCCGGCACTCACCTGTCTAAGACATGAGCGTCAGAATCTTTAAAGACCTAGCGATGGAATGCGTGCGTGCGCAGACTAGACCTCGGTTTATACTCTCATCCGAAAGAGCGAACTCCTTTCCTAGGAAAACGCATTCTTACAGCGCTAAAATCAATATTCTTACAATCATTATGAACAATAGCATTATGTATGACATTGAAAGATCAGAAAAAGTGACATTGATATTTTGTTTTAAACAGCGGCTTATAAATAATTGTAGTGCCAATGGTAATGGCAAAGATGTTCCTTCTTTTTCTCTGGGCCAGCTTAATGAAGGCGGTTCCCATCACATCCCTCTTGGTGCCTTACCTTCCCTGGTTTTAAACAGAACCATGTATCCATGATTCGCATGTAGATCTGGGTGGACTGACTGGGGTGCGTTGTGCCCTACATGTACATGTATAGTTTTCCTTCTTGTCCTTCTTCAGTGGTTGCATGCAAGCATGGTCACCTATCCAAGTGCCATTCGACCGAAGACTGTCTAGCGTGTGCCCAAAGCATTACGCTGATGTGCCAATGTAATGATCTGTGTGCATGGAAATGCGCGAGCACGTGTGTGTGTGTGTGTGTGTGTGTGTGTGTGTGTGTGTGTGTGTGTGTGTGTGTGTGTGTGTTGGTAGTGAGACAGCTGGAAGAGATTGAAGTGCGTGTGTATGCGTGCGTGCATGCGTGCGTGTTTGTGTATGTATGTATGTTTGTGTGTGTGTGCGCGCGCGTTTGTGTGTATGTATGTAGATGTTGTAGTACAGTTATTGGAAGGAAAAAAAGTAGTTTTAGTTGTAGTTATTTGTGATTTTATATACCACCTACAGAACCTTTTGAATGGAAATAAATGCAGAAAAGACCAAAATGATGACCAACAACACCAATGGCAGCAACATGGCCAATGCCAGCAACACGGTCAATGGCAGCATTACTTCCAATCACTCGATCAACACGGTGCACAGCTTTAAGTATTTAGGAGCTATTGTATCAGACAATGTGTCCCGACAGGACGTTCTCTCCAGGATAGCACAAACAACTGCTGCCCTGACAAGCCCATTTAGAAAGACAGGATCATCATTCTACACTCCAAGGTAAGGTTGCAGTGCTCCCTTGTCATCTCCATCATCCTATACTCTTGTGAAACATGGACCCTCACAGGAGACCTACAACGAAGAATACAAAGCATATAGATGAGGTGCTACAGTGGCCTTCTGGGCATTTCCTATACCCAGTACATCACCAACGACGAAGTCCCGACAGACCATCGCACAAGCCATCGGACAACACGATGCTCACAGTGGTGAAGAAACGGAAACTCCAATGGTATGGTCACGTCACCAGAGCAGCAGGCCTTGCAAAGACCATTCTGCAAAGCACGGTGCAAGGAGGGAGAAGAAGAGGGGGACAGAAAAAGAGGTAGGAAGACAGCATTTGAGAATGGACTGGCTTGATACTCAACACCACTTCTGTAACTTACTGAAATATCATGTGATAAAACAAACAAAGCCATGAGGATTGCTGAAGACAGTACGGTGGTTAAGGATCTTCTGTGGTGCCCCAACGACGTTCGAGTTACGGGCTAGGATAGGATAGGATAGGATAGGATAGGAGAGGATAGGATGGGATTTTATGTAATTGTTTTAAACCTCTATTTTACATTCTTTTTCTAATTTGCTAAGGTGCAGCGTGCTGTATGAATTGTTCATTGTGGGTAATAAAGATTAATTTTCTTGACCTGACTTGACATTAAAAAAAAATTCAACACGAAAGGTGACGGATTGTATTCATACACCGTGCATACTATTCCAAATGCTGCTAAAAGCAAAGACCAACAAGACCTTGCAACGCCCGCTGTCACCACATAAGATAGTTCTGTGGAAGGATCGAACACTAGTCGCTACAAAACGCACACTTACCGCCATGGACCTACCTCAGTAATTTTGTAATTCACTAATGTCAACACAGAAGAATGAATGAAACAAAATGACAATTTGTTAACAACAAACTAATTATCCAGAACTCAATATGCGTTTGACAGGAAAAGACAAACCCGTTCCCCGCGGCTTGTTTGAGAAAATATTTCTCAATATTAATTATATATTTTTTAAAGTTTCACTGAGGTTTTCATTTGAGATCAAAGTTATTACAATGGCAAACGAAGAACAGCAGTTTAGTAAACGGCACTTAACAGCCAAACTAAAAGTCACTTTATATATAAAGTCAATCTCAAAGCCGCTTTGACTTTTGGCATTGTCTAGATAACACACGATAAGACACACTACTAACGAGTGGGGCAAACACACAAACACACTGATAAAGCCATTAGTTTGATTTACAATTACCGATCAGTATGAAATGACAGTTTGATTCAAACAAATCTGCCGCTGCGGTCTGTGCTTAGCCGTGTGATTTGTTTTTGAAAAGTTGGATACATTCGAAGGTTGCAAAGTATCTATAGTCATTTCTGTTTTAAGTAACTTTTTCTTATAGTAGTACTTCCTCGAGCTAAAAACGGCTGCTCAATTCGCGTTTTCATTGTTAAGATCACACATGCACAACAATAATTCTGCTAAAATCAAGATGGAACGTCTCCCAGGACACTCTTCTATGAAAACGAGTATTATTGATATTCCAGTAGATTAAAATTTTCCTTCAACGGCATCGTTTCACGTAGACCACATTACAGAAGCTTTGCTTTATGAGATGCACATTTCTGGCTATTTGTGCTCCGCCTCGACATTTTTGTAATGGTGTACTTTGATGAAAAGCACAATCGCAAAGTTAACACAATATCAAACTAAAGCAAACGAAATAGACAAGGATCGATTCTGGCCTTTGGTTGTATGATAGATCTCGATGCCTTGAATTACATCTTGAACTGCACAGTGCAATATCTAATACCCATCTATTTGCCCAACACGTCTGCGCCATTTGTTCATAGACATGTAACTGTCTGTTTGTTATACACATGCAATAAAGCATCTTTCTATTCCGAGCTTTGGGAGCAGGCGCCAAACTATATTTTGTTGTTACCATCTAGCTGGAAATAAAAGCGAAACAAATATCAGCAATATACTTGCCGCACTAAAAACCGGCATATCACATCATGGCCATTTGTTAATAATCGTGTGTCTCTATGTTATACACAGGTGAGGTGGACATCTGTTTTCATCCGAGCAGCCCACTTCATTCCGGCAGAGTCATGGGCTCTGGCGGACTGTCCCTCTGCGCCACGCCAGTATGATCAGCATGTATGGCAACGGCATACATACCAGAGAGGTGAACGGATGCCTCGAGATGATTCAATGGGAACACTAAGTACTGAGTACTGAGTTACAATTTTTTTTTCCAAATCTTCATTGGGAACACAGTGCTTTTTCTGCAAGATGACTTGAGTCCAACAGGTGTAGAATCTGTATGTTCCTACAAAAGAATTCAAAAATATAAGAAACAATTGTTTCCACGATTTTAGGGGGAAAATGAATTCCCCATTGCAAAGAAAAAGGATCTTGTAACACCTAAACGAAATTTTCATAGTAAGTGAATGTGTTGATATAATACCGTTTAGAAAAGAAAGAAAAACAAACAAACAAAAAACCAAGAAGAACAGCAACAAAAACCAAAACTAAGCAAACACGCGGAATGCTTATAGGCAAATTTGCAACAGGAATACTTTAGTATGTAACATTAAATTCTTCATTCACTCACCCAAAGCTGCGTTATCTCAAACTTGTTTACTTTCGTAGTGGAACGTTATGACGGACTTGTAGTTGATGGTTCTACAAAATACTGTACATAACAGTTCAGTCTTGCATGTCTCAGATCATCGTAGTCCGTAGGGAGCAGCAGAGGTAACCACACGAAAGGCTAGTGACCAAACAGAGACTTGATAATATTAAACATTATTTTCTGGAAAAACGAGTTCTTCATTAGAAGTAAAACCAAACTTGCGCTTCCCAAACGGAACTATTGTCATGTAGGAAACTCCACGTAGAGCAAGCAGTCAAAAGAAAAATTAAGGATAAGCCCACAATTAATTGAGACTCATCATATCATAGCAGAAATTATTGAAAGATTGTGGATATCGTTGGTTTACTGTACATTAAATCGGAAATAAATTCAATTCTGCGTTGAACTGTTGATGTTGCTGGCTCGTAAAACAAGGAATACTCACAAAAGGCGGTAATGCCTTATTCATAAAAGGACTATGAACATCGGACTTCAGGGAAGCCTGTGGAATCTGGCACTATTGTAAAAGCAACCTGCTATTCTCCTCCAGCAAAGGGCTCTGGGGTTTTGACATTTCCACCTAACAATCTGTAGAGATGAAGGAAGATTAACAGTAGGTAGATAGCAGAGTGAAAGGGAGCGCCTGCACTAGACAAGAAGAAGAAGAAGAAGGAGAAGACGAAGAAGAAGAATAAGTAGAAGAAGTAAAGTGATTAACTAATGAGACTTTGTTGCACCGGAATTGTTAACATCGTCGACTTTCTGAGTTGTGCTGCGACCACAATGAAGAGCTGGATATTTTCAGAATTATCTTACGATTATATAGATATATCAAGAAAGTATACGAATTGAACCTACCTACCTCAAGCGTCCATCTTCAGCACAACTATTAGTCTTATGTTGATAAAGGCTTCAGTGTTCAAACTCAACCACAATACCTCCAAAAACATTAATTTTAACTCTTATTAGGGCATTTTACTCGGGAGAATTTTTTTTATTTGTTTGCAACTTTTGTGAAATTTGCACAGCTGCGAGTTCCTTCAGATATATTATTTATTTACCTCTAGTAATGTGTAGCAGGCCATATTTTAACATCAGTAATGTTTCAGAACGTTATTTTTACTCACCGTTAATGGCCTTTTAACAGCCTCAAAATCAAGTTTTAACATTTTGAGGTCAACGATGCGAGGTCAGATGATCTGTAAAGTATTACGATGCCACAGTGTTATTCGTTTGAGAACCGTTTGAAATATGTCATTGTGTGCGTTAATGACATCACCTTGATGACGTTAGGTTCACTGTGTACAACTTCATTCTTCACCTTGTGCTTCAGCCTGTGTAACCGGTAAAATAATTTAAAATGCGTCTTAATCAGTGATTTATCTTCAGCTTCAAAAGATGTAGACCGGGGAGAAAAAAGTGCGTCTTGATCAATGACGTCAGATAGGATGATGTCATCACTGTGACCTATGCTTGAGGGGAGGATTAGGCTCAGGAGGACGCAGCCGGGAGATCGGCGACGCTGGGAGTATAGGAGGGAGTACCGGGGAGAGTGCAAGGAATACTATGCCAACGAGCGATCAATTGGTCGCCCTTTGCAGCTCCGTGGATGCCGGATTACATCACTGCGAACGTCATCGCCCTGTTCTACGTCACCACCTACATCAACAAAAAACGTTCCAGCCGAATAATTTACGTCATCAGCATCGTCATAATCACCATCAGTGTTCTCGTCGACATTTTGTCCATCGACGGAAAGTGTTATTTTCAACGTCGTTTTCGTCATTGCTTCAGCTTGTGGTCTTGGTATTGACGTTGTTGTTGATGGCGCCGTCTTTCGTGGCTGGACAAGGGCTTGCAGGTTAGTTGTGGTAGTTTTCAATTTCAGTTGTTTTAATGTCTTCTTTCATCGAAATGATAAAACAATAAAGCTGCGAAAAAAAACAACAAAAACCAAATTCAAAAACAAAGTTTAAAATACGTCCAGTACTACGACTAATATTACCGACACATAATGAAATTATACTAACGTTTATCATAGAAATTGACCATCAGAAGAACCTATAATCGTTTTCGCTAGAATACTACAAATATTAAAACGAATTTTGCCCATCGAAGGTACAGTGTTAGACAAGAGATCACCAAACCTTTACATTAAACAGCAAAGGTTTTAAAGAAAACGTCTCATTGCAAACAAATGTAACTTTCTTGCAATACTTAGTCCTTATAACATTTAAACATATTCTGTACGTCGTTGAAACTCCGCCGAATCAAAAGCATCCGTCACTTTCTGTCTGCCAAAGCTACTCAAACTCTTGTCTCAGCTTTCATTCTCTCACGGCTTAACTCTCTCTTCTTTGGTTGCCCGGACTATCTATTACAAAGACTTCAAAAGATTCAAAATAATACCGCCCGTCTCATTCTTCGCATTCCAAGATCTGCCCATATAACTCCTCATCTTAAATCCTTACACTGGCTTCCCATCGAACAAAAAATTGAGTACAAAATTGCTTGCCTCTGTTTCAATGCTCTCTCTTCATCCGGCCCTTCTTATATCAAAACCATGGTAAACCCCTACATACCCTCTAGAACCCTTCGATCTTTTCTGCCCAAAATCTCTGCATTCCACGTGTGTACAAATCCTTTGGTGAACGATCTTTTTTTTTTTTGGGCTCCCACCGTCTGGATATCCCTTCTCCATTCTTCCCAAACATCTGCTGCCTTTCGATCTGACCTCAAGACCCATCTGTTCAAACCTTCCTTTGATGACACCACAATCTACATTTGTGTTGAACTCTGTATAAGTGTGTGTGTGTGTGGGCGTGTGTGTGTGTGTGTGTGTGTGTGTATGTGTGTGCGTGTTCATATTATCTATTTTTTTGGGTATGTTTTGTTTACCATGTTTTATATGCTTTTTGCTTAGCCATTTTAGTTCATCATCGTCATCATCATCATCATCATCATCTTCTTCTTCTTCTTCTTCTTCTTCTTCTTCAGAAAAAATAGCGATGCCTAAACTTGTAATGTTCAGTAATAAAATAGCTTACGCTCAGCAAACGTAAATGACGTAATTAAATTTGTTTCTCCCTGACACTATAAGACACGTAAACATGCTAATGTTCAATAATAAAATATATATTAGTGGGGGTCTATAACCGTGAACATGACGCATTTAACTTATATAGCATCCGCTGGGTCAAATACCAAGGCATGTCAAGGAGACCTCCACCAAATGATGCAGACTGATCACAATAAGTCAATGCCTCCCAGCAGTTTTGGATCATCCGCAGCCGCCCCTGTGTGTATCATCATGTGCAGGTAACCTAAGCACGCATCCTCGCATACGTGGCTGCTTGTTTGCAAATACATACCTGAGGCTGGTGTACCTTGTTGGAATACAAATTTAGACACCGGCCCGCCAGGAGTTAAAATAAACAGCCCTGTTGACCCACAAAAATCGCTGCGCGTTTATTCCCCATTTACCTGGTGGTGCACTCTTGGTTTCGAAAGGGACGTGTTGCTCAACGGCGCAGCCGGTGGAGCATGCATACGATCTCGTCAATGCTATAGAGGTCGCGGGTTCGATTCGTTTTAAACCACTGAGTTCTAACAGAAGTTGGAAGTACGTTTTGAGGTTGTAAGATGGTAGGCGCAGTGGGAAGAACTGCCTAAAAACTGTTCCGGTGGTCGCAGGTTTTGGATCCTTGTTGCTTCTATATAATATGAAACTGACGGTGAGCTCTGGCCTCAATACTCTTTTGAGATTTGCCCAGTGATAAAACTTGATTGTGTTCATTCCATCTTTACTTAATCCATTCTCTTAAGTATTGTGGTTTAATAGCTGAGTTGGTAGAGCTGCCGATCTTGTATTTTAGTCTAGAAGATTCCACATGTTTGATCCTGGTTTCTTCACGCAAGCTGCCTCTAGTACTGTAGATCCCATTTGTTCTTCCATTCCCTATTGTGGTGAGTCTACACTGCAGCCTCCGTGGTTTCAGCAATAGGAATGCTATCCACATTTCACCTTTGACATGCGACAACCATTTTAAATACCAGCTATTTAATAGGCTTTCATCCACTGGAATGTGATATGTTAATTAACGATGCTAAAACAGGAAATCAGATTGTCCAGTTTAGCGTTTCAACAGTCCTGCAAATTATTCTAGGCAGTCCTGTTTGACATAGAAACTGGGCTTTTAAAAAAAAGTAGAAAAACTTTGCGGCAGCTTTTAAATAAATTATACCTTCGCTGTTATTAAGTGACTCGGGTGAAATTGGCTCTAAAATAGGGCGCAAGCTTGATCAAATGTGCGTCGTAGGTTTTCATCATGGTTTTAGCATTTTGTACTTCTTTTTTTATGCGTATGTTTGTTATCGGTGGTCAACAACTTTTGGGTATGGAGATAAATAAGAACAATGCGAAGTTTTAATATTTAGTTCCAGAGCGATAGCTGGGGAACTGTTGTTGTTGACTTTGTTATTCCGTCCGCCAGTTGCTTTTATGTTATCAATGTTTTAGTTTTAGGCTTGGCTTGCAATTATAGATTAGCTTGAAATAAGGAATTTGTACCCATATATCACAGTGCCGGTAATTTAGTGTAGTGCACTACATAGCTCTGTAAAAGCTTACTTTCATTTTAAAATTAGAAAGCATGACAGTTTTGGAGAAACATGATAATACAAAGAATGTCTTGGAAATGAACTTGTTATGTCAACTGATTTCATCAATGTAAAGATTCGATGTTATTTCATAAAATGGTATTCCGTGTAAATTTTACTTAAATACAATTTAATACTGGGTAAAAAACACAACAAAAATCCCATATTCCGTAAAATTAAAAAAAATGTTATTTTAAGAATTTATTTTTATGTTTTTCTTTCTTTCTTTCGTTTTTTTTTCTTTTTTTTCTTGTTTTTTTAAGCAATATTTATGAACTCTTCTTGTTTTAGTTTTTTTTGTTTATTAATTTAGTTTAATCTGCCGCTGTTCGCTACACAATATTTCAATATTAACAGTCTATATGAATGTATATAAATTACAACAACAACAACAAAAACACACATCATATTTTGCTGTGACATCTTGTATTGTATGGAGATATCCAGTATAAGCCTGATCACCACTTGCACTTAGCGCATTTAAAAAAAACCACTATCACTATCACCACCAACAACAACCATACAAATGTGCAGATATTATACTAACTTGAACTATCATTATTAGTTATTACTATGAGCAACATCCCGATCCTTCACAATCAGTTGAAATTTCTTTTTTTTTCTAACCCCCCCATACCCCCCGCTTTCCTCCCTTCCCCAACTTCATATATCGATCTACAGTGTAAATTATGCAGAAGGTTTGATTTAATGTCTACCGTTCTGCTTCAAGACATTGCCAAAAGAAGAAACAAAATCATTGTGATGTTCAGCTTTTTGTCACCTAAAGTCTAAGCTAAATAAGTGTAACTGTAGATTATAGTCACACGACACCGAAGCGTATAGGCGACTACTGGTCACATTATTCTGACACCAGCGAACTAGTTGATGGTAAGGGGAAAATGACATGGTCACACATTGGCCAATCCGGGATTCGAACCAGGTACCTTTCGGTTATTAGTAAGACGCACTACCAACTGAGCTACCCGGCCCCTCAACATCGCTAGACTACATCGCTGACTATGCTTAAATATCTGGTCTACACCCTCCTACCCCCAACCCCACCCCAATATACCCTCTCTCCTTCTCACCTTCAGATGGTGTGATCATTTCCCCACTCTCCACCAACCCATTCCCACTCCGACCTCCAATTTTCCATTCCCTTTCCTCCAATCCTCCAAAGCTGTCCACATCACATCGCATAATTCCAAAGCAAAAAGCCAATAACATACAACTATGGAAGATGTAAATTGAGAACAATAGGTGAATTTCGCCTCCCATACTTTCGCAAGTCCAAGCAAAGTTGACATCAGTTAGTTCTACCTACTACAGCTCTCCCTGCCTTCTATATAGGGAAGTCCCGTACCTACCGCTCTCCAGCCCGGCTGACGCTAGCGGCAAGTCCGTGATTATGATGTGTATGTACATTATTTGTTAAATAAAGTATTAACATGACTTGAGACGGCGAAGCTGTGGCTCCGCGAAGGATTAGACATGTAACCCTGGTAAGCCTTTTAGCCTTAGGCGCAAGCAGAAGCGACTTCTTACCCAACGTAACCGGAAGACTGACGAGTTATGAGCTGAAATTTATGACCAGCTTTGTCTGTCTCCCTTCTCCCTGCCATCTTTGTCTTCTCTCTCTCTCTCTCTCTCTCTCTCTCTCTCTCTCTCTCTCTCTCTCTCTCTCTCTCTCTCTCTCTCTCTCTCTCTCTCTCTCTCTCTCTCTTTCTCTCTCTCTTTTTCTCTCTTTCTCTCTTTCTCTCTCTCCTTCTATATTTCTTCTTTCTTTTATCCCCCCCCCCTCTCCTTATGAATGCTCAGTAAAATTTATGACAAATGTTGTCTTTCTCCAATAAAAAGAGAAGAGGTTTTATTAAAGTTTCTTCAATTTCTGGCGAGTTTTGTAAATATAATTTTTCTCTTTTTGTGACATTTTTTTTCCATATTCTGAAATGTATGAAGAATTTTCTTTTGATCTCTTCACCTCTTCTAGATTTTGTTAAACTTATTTCTTCCACGGTCACGGACTTCTTCTTCTTCTTCTTCTTCTTCTTCTTCTTCTTCTTCTTCTTCTTCTTCTTCTTCTTCTTCTTCTTCTTCTTCTTCTTCTTCATCATCTTCTAGAAAGCAAACATGAAAAGGAAAAGATAGGAAGAAGGGAATGAGGAAGGAATGGAAATGGATATGTGTGTGTGTATGTGAGAAAAAAAGAAAGAAAGAACGGGATGAATTCTTAAAATAATATTACATTTTGCAAGAATTTGTTTTCATGCTGACTCTCCAACGAGCTTGCGTGCAATATGCGCGTGCCGCACTTTCCAAACTATGAAAGCTTGCCAGGTCAAGTGAAGTTAAGTCAACTGCCTGTCCTCTTTCCTTCTCCCTTGAGCAGCAGTTTAAATATGAAATATGAATTATACATTGTAAACTATGAATTATACAAGGGCTATAACCCTGAGACATATCAGTGGTTTTATAGCCTATGCCAATTCTCTTCGTGCTCGCTCGTGAGCAGACAGCGCGATAGGAAGGTACGCGCGCCTTTAATATTTAATGGAAAGAAAAGAAAGGAAACGTGAGGACTGAAAGAGGGGAGGAAATTGTTAAAATTTGAAAATGAGGGGATATGGCCCTGCACGCTGCGTTATGTGAAAATCATGGAACTCAACATGTGACGGTTGCAGCAAAGCGTGAACATTTTGCAGTCATGAGTGCATTGTGTGGTCGTTCATTTCTCGCTACTTTATTTCTCGTTCTCTCGCATCCTCTTATTCCCCAAGGGTGAGTTGGTGGTGCGTTTGTTGGGTGATTGCGTTAGCAGCGCGCGAGTTTGTGCATATGAATGCCTGAATGGGTTCTTCCGTATTTATGTGTGGGGTTGTGGGTGTATGTATTTTTGTCTGTGTGAAATCGTGCGGACACTCCGATGGTATGGCCATGTCCCCACAGCATTAGACCTTACAAAGATCATCCTCCAAGGTGCAAGGAGGCAGAAGAAAAAGGAAGGCAGAAAAAGAGGTGGGATGCCAACATTCGAGAATGGACTGGCTTGACACTGAGCGAAGCCCTAAGGGTTGCTGAGGACAGAGAAAGATGGAGTGCGCTGGTTAAACCATCATCTATGGTGCCCCAACGACTTCCGAGTTACGGGATAGGATAGGATAGGAAGGAATTCGTGCGTGGATCCTTGCTCTGTCTTGTTGCAAGTGGTTTGAAAAGGACAATTCCTATGAGATGTTATTTATACACGCTGGATCCATTTTAAATTTTGAAAAAAGACGAGAAATGGGGTTAAGAATGAAGTGAATATTTGCCATGAAGAGGAGTATAAAGTAGCCTATATCCTAGAATGTGTAAATGATATGGTATGCTTTTCAGTAAAAGTGTCGGATGCTTGAAACCAAACCACCTGGAAGTTAGCGAGCAGCTCTGTGTCAGTAATCACTGTTACTATAGCATATCAGAAACTATGTGCAACGCATTTGCGAATGTTTGAGCTTAATGAACGCAAAGTAACTGAGCCGGGACTTCACGTTAGTCTTGGCATTCCAGAAATACCGCAATGCTAACAAGATGAATTATACCATAGCCAGAATCATACAGAGTGGGCTATAAGACGTGATTTTCCTTAAAGTTGACAAGCATCAATGATGACCTTTTGTGCAGTGTGGAGAAATTAAAAATATAACTCGGCAATTACTTTTCTGACGTCATCAGTACAACGGAATAAAGCACTTCATGACTGTTCGTTTAATTTGGTTCACAAGTCTTTCAACTTGATAATGACTGTTCAACGATAACAAAGAATTTCAAGTTTCTTCATGTGGTTTAAACTCATAATAAGGCTTCAAGATTCTTCATCTGGTAATGCTGCTATAGTTGCCAATATGCCACAATATGCTGCAACGACGATGCAAAACGCCAAAGAAAGAACTATCAGTCTTAGGAGCTGTAGCGCAGCTCTGTTAGGCATCACAATGATAATGCAGGTCACACTGCTTAGCTGAGACTAGCCTATGGGAGGCCTTGGCTAGTCTCAACTACATAGTGTGCTTCAAAGTCTCTCTGTCTGCCGAGCCCAGCGCAGCACTGCTAGACATACAAGATTTGAAAGTGTTCCAGTCTCACTAGGACTCCCAGTCTGTAAAAGCCCAGGGCTAGGGAAGCTTTGAATTCAATGAGGACCCAGAACTTCAAAATGTCTCCCTTTTTTTGACCCGCACAATAAAGCCCTGTATCAGTTAGTCCTAAATCACGCAATGATTATTATGATGCCACTAAAACTTCGAAACTTTGTCCCTCAGCCTGTGGAGCCCAGAGTAATTCTATACATAACTTTTTTTTTTTTAAGTCTGTACAGCCCAACGCATCCCTATATCAGCCCTGAAGCAATGATGACACAGAACTTCAAAACGACTATCCCAGTCTGTAAAGCCCAAGCGCCTAGCGCTTTGCCCCTGTAACCTACTACATCCCTGGGAAATTTATAACTAACCTACCAACGACTGCTCAACGCACAGCCGTGCGACTAGCAGACTTTTAAAACCCCAATACGGGTGCTCACCAGGGGTAGGACCAGCCGGGACAGACGGGTGTCGTGGTACGGGCTGTCAACCTCGCTCCAGGGGCCCCCCAAAATCGGGCCCCGCGCCGCTCCCTATCAAAAGAGGCGACGCCGGGCTAGCGACACACCGCCCGACCCAAAAGGCCAACTCCTCAAAGAGGGAAAAACTATGTGTGCAAAGGCGAAAAATAAGTATTCCGCTGAGCGGTGGAAGGATTCCAATGACTGGCATAGGGGTTGATTTGAGGTGAGTGAGGGTGGATTTAGACCAGTAGCTGGAGTAACTCAAGGTAATCAGTTTGGGGTTCGGAGAATATGGGGGAAGAGTGCAAGCATGTTAGGGAGGGGAAGGGTGGGGTAAAGGAGTTATGTGGTAGTGGATCCAACACAATGATCGTGTCTCTGTACTATGTTCATTTGATGTACTACACTCAGAATCACAGTAAAAATGGGTGAAAGGTTGGGTTTAGAAAATGTGAACGAGAAAAGGTCTAGGAAATTACATTACATTATTATTGCTTTATTTCCAGCGGACTCTTCCGAGCCAAATCAGGGCCGGACAACCCCTGATCCGCATAAAAGATCTGCCGAAACAACCCTAGTGGTAAAACTGAAAGCTCTCCACCAGCCAGTCACTTTACAATAAAGACATCCCACGCAGGGGACGCTGAGGCTGTACTCTAATTTATTGAACCCCTGTTTACAAAAACAAAATAGAATACAAACATCATTATAAATTATCAACAAAACACATACATATAAAATGCCTACATTGCTAAATAATAACATCATAGAAAGCCCTAGTGACCACCTGGCAGAAAGCGTCCAATATATCCAAGCTGATCCAACAGACCTCATACACAAATAAGGAGTCTTGTCCCGGAAGATCTTTCAAGAAAAAAAGGTAGATGACTGGTCCAGCGAAGAAGAAGATAGTATAGCAGATTGATAGAACAGAGCAGTAATGAGAAAGAGCAAATGAGAAAGACAGCGACAGTGGGAATTTAAAGCACTAAATTTCCAGAAAGTGGGGATACTATTTATATTGAAACCCCCCGGCACCCCAACGGGGGTGTCTAGGAAATAGGAGATAAGGAAGGTGGATGGGCTGGAGATTGGTAACAGGGCAATGTCTCTTTCCAATGTCCATTTTTAAGTACTACAATGGTCTGTGAACTACTGTGAACTACAAACATCGGTTTTATGTTTTGTCGCTGAATTCATGTCTCGATATCTCTTTGTAACTCGTCGCTCCTGTATGTCCCTAAAGAGTCTCTACGTTTTTTTGTTTTTTATTGAATTAACGTCCCCGGACACAAAAGCGTATAGGGGACACCTCTACGTTCTACGTTATAGCCCCATTTATAATTATAAATCGTTGAACGACCGCTTTAACACGAAGAGCGTTCGCAATATTAACAATGCTAGTTTTGTTCAGTTAAAGTTTTTTGTATTATTGTTCACTGTCCATTGAGAATGGCAATTTGTCTTAATCCGAAAAAATACCAGACAGACACGTTTTCTATTGTGGAATAATTATTATGAAACTGTTACACACTAGCTTACATATTCTGACAATTATTCTGAACTACCTCCTCTTTTTGTTCCATTAAGTTTTAAAAGGGGTTTTATTTTTTTAAGTTATGTGGTCTTGTTATAGAAATAATCCGAATTAAAGTTAAATTAGAGTTTCTAGGTCTTAGTTATGATTGGCGTTTGACAGTGCGCTTATTGCTGCAAAAATGGCGTCTTGGGCAGCTTGAGTTAGATTCACATTTCGGCCAGGCCAGCTCTTTGAGCTGATGGACGCCCTAGACTAGACTTAAGAACAATTACTTTTAACAGCATTCAGACGAAGGTGTTCGATTTCGCACAATGATTCTTTTAAACGCGCACATAGAATTAGCACTAAATCATCGTTTGTAGTTTCAGCACCTTCCAATTGTTAGAGGATGTTGGTTGGATCATTTCTACAGCTAAAACTATTTTGTGCGTGCTAAAATCTTTCTCAAATTTTTTTAAAGCTGAGAAAACAACAACAGCGACCACAGCAGGCCCACCCTACAAGTCGAACAAGAGTCGACCTCTCCGCATCGCTAGGGTCTTTTGTCAGTCTTCGTTTTCTGGTACTCGAGCGTGGCTGTTGTCTGTTTGTGTGCGTGTGCTTGTGTGTGTGTATATCTATCGCCTTCTCCCGCGGCGGTGACCATTCTTCTCTTCAAGCTTGGCTGGTCCGCGGGACAGTCATTACCAAAGTGAAAGAGGCAGGTCTCCATGTCTTAAAAGACGCCTGTGAAAGGATCAAGAAGATGATCGCTCTATCTGATTCAGTCTCGCCGGCTGGAGGGGCCAGCCAGAGCAGTTTGGGGCTTTTTGGTTTGTAATTTTCCACTGACTGGAATACTGGGCTGGAGGGTTATATAGCTGTTACACTAATACCATAAACCATACTTTCCATGGTTTCAGAATCTTGGGTAACGCACAAAGCAGTGAAGCCTGCTGTTTCAGCCTACAGACTCTTGACTAGTGAAACTCAGTATGGTAGTAACGCATATTTTGACATTCGTGTTTTTCTTTCTGTATCTTTTATACGTCAGTCGGCTTTTGTAATAGTTTCATGATTATTTTTTTTAACTTGCCCCGCCAAAAATAGTTTGGCGGAAAACTGACTCAAATGGTGACACACATTTGTGGTTATTCTTTGTGCACCTGAATGCACTAAGAAGGTTGAATTAAAACTTAAGGCAAATTTCTTATTTAAAATAATGTATTTGAAGACTTTATCGTGCGACATTCCCTGTATCATGTGTTAGCAAATGCACAATAATCATCAAGGCCAAAGGCTCTAATGCAAGATCGGTTGTTACATAATGCATATTACAATATTATTGGACGTAAAACACTACAACATTTTCATGGACTTTTGAATGCGCAATTAATAATGAAAGAAGACGAGATACAAGAAGAAGATGAGACAAAACGCAACAGATTAAATAATATTCTCAGTAGGTTTATTTCTTCCTCAGAATCTAAAACCCTACAATGATGAAATGATAATACCTAAAACGTTTTCAGAATAACGAAATATTGCAAATTGAAATCAAACTATTTTTTACTAAAATAACTAAAAGAAACCTGAGTACTGAAACTCAATGTTTGGGTAGGTTCGGACTTAGAGCAGTCTTTTTGTTGTAGTGTTAAGCTATAAGCTGAATACTTTCTGGAATATGTCTGGGTTGTTTTTTTCTCCAAAAGACAAGATGGCTTTAATTATACAATGAAGATTGTTCACGCTGAAGTGCCTGTACAACAACGCTTGGAAATCTCCCTCGTAGGTATGCATGCAGTCTTGGAGCTAAGCATCAGTTGCGGTAGGCGTTGACGGAACGAAACCAATATGTTAAATATGTTCTCGCAACAATGTTAGAATGTCTGCTGTTATATTCCAAATATCTCAACTAATTACCTATTTTCGGCGTTAATGATGCCTTTTTTTTCCCGTCACAAAACCTTGTGTTAATGCTCGAGTTTGTTTGGAGTGTTTATTTACTTTCACTTTAAGCTATTAGTGCTTGCGTTGCTTGCTTTGCATAGGTAAATTAACGTCCCCGGACACATTGCGTATAGGGGACAACAACGCTATTAATTTGACAATTTCCCCCTTTTATACCTAGACCTGCGCTAAGTCAATGCATGTGAGTTAGGGCTTTTAACAAGCATTTTGTCTGATTTTTAAATGAATTATTTATTGAACTAGCACCGCAAGGGAAGGGGGCGGTGGTAGTGGAAGAAGTAGGAAGGAAGGGGGAGGGTGAGGGGGAGTAAAGAAGTTAAGTCTACATTGGGAGCGCGTTATATTGTGTTGCTGTTTTGCAGTTGTTTTATTTGCACGTAAGATGGAGAGGTATCTACGTCCATGCACGACCACACACCGAAAACCTTTTTTTTTTCTTTTGTCTTTATGTTACTCGATCGTAAAAAAATTTGCAGAAAAAGCCGTAGTCGGGTTCTTAAGTCTTTTTGGAAAAAAAAAAGAAAGAAAGATAGACCAAAAAAAAACCCATAATCTTGTCTTAAGAAACCCATAATCTTGTCTTAAGTATGTTCGTTTAAAAAAATTATGCGGATAGATAGACACACAGAAGTAAAACCAGACATGCATAGCTAAAGTCAGGAATTTAACTTACTCTTCTGACAGTCATTTTCAAACGCGTTTGCTATTATTCTGAATGACCAACCAATAAACAATGCTTACAACGCTACTCCGTGATGCTCAATGTCCCAAGGCGTCTGCTGACATCACTTGTATTTTGAGGCAAAGACATTTACAATGCGCCAACGATTTTGTACATGTACGTCATAGATATGATCCACCATTGTTCCAAGTGAAAACTGATCAAGCCATCGACATTGTGTCTGGAGCAAAAGAAGTTTCTGGAGCTCTAAGATAAATGGACTACTTGAAGAAGAAGAAGAAGAAGAAGAAGAAGAAGAAGAAGAAGAAGAAGAAGAAGAAGAAGAAGAAGAAGAAGAAGAAGAAGAAGAAGAAGAAGAAGAAGAAGAAGAAATAAATTAACAAAATGTTTGGCTAGCGTTCCTTACTTTCTTTACCGTTCTGTTGTTGGCATTGCTACGATGTGAGCTCGTCAATCAGTCAAAATGTCAGTCATGCTTTTTAGGTTAGAAAAAAAAACACCACGCACACACCAACCAACCAAATAAACAAGCAAACAAATAACACTAAGATTATTTTCTGTTTCACTCCTTCAATTAATGTGACGCATATTAATATATCACATTCATTCAGACTCAGATTCAGAAAACTAAGGCTTTTTACGCAGGGAACCCTCGATCTCACAAATACAGTTCTAACATGCATCCATTTGGCTGTCAGTAACAAAAAAAACAACACAAAAATAGTTATACTACTACTACTACTGCCTCTACTACTACTACTACTACTACTACTACTACTACTACTACTACTACTACTACTACTACTACTACTACTACTACTACTACTAACTATTGCTATAAAATTTTTATGAAGACCCATCTTGCCCTTGCTCAAGCTTTTACATATACTAAAATAAGTGTTACACAAATGGTGACGGGTAGATCTTTACCACAAGTTGTATACCTTTGGTCAGCATTCAGCAAACACCAAATACGTTATTTCCAGCCGTTTCCTCTGGATGATATATGAGCTGGGCAAAAAATAGAGAGGTCTGGAACTTCTTGGCGGCGTTCGAGAGATTGTTTCCGGATCATCTTGCTAAGTACCGCACGCGCACACGTTTCTTCCCCCTCCCTCACGCCCGCCTCCTTCCTCCTCCGCTCTGCTGCACCCCCTTACTTTATTTTTTGTAAACCTCCGCGGATAGCATTGGCAGCCGTCGTCGTCGATGTTATCGGGAAAGGGAGATTCTCTTTGTAATGCGACTATAAGCGAAAGAACAAAGTTCAAGCGCCTACTTATAGCCGGTACTTTGCCGCCATCAAAACAAATCGCGGACAGGAAGTGCCTGTAGGGCAGTTCCGGAAACTTGGGTGTTCTGGGAAGAATCATCTCGTAACTATCGAAGTTATCCCATTCCGAGACTAGCTAAACATGTTTTGTCGGCCAACAGCTTGATGTTTAGTAGTTACTGTTAAGTAATAGTAGACCTACAGTTTTCAAAACTGATAATATGTTGAGAAATTCGTCTTCGAATTCTGTAATAAAGCAGATTCTGTTAATAATTGTGTATAGAATTAATTAGTATATGGGGAGATTCGAATACAGTCACCTGAAACAGGAGCATATACACATTTTAATTGATAACATTGCTGTATAGAATTAGATCCAGTGTTGATAAACCTCACAAACCATAACAGTGATAATCTTGCTTTGCGCTTATTTCGTCAATGAAACATAACACTTTGCTTCTCTTAATTCCTACCAACTTCCACCCTGAGTTTCCATCGTTTTCGATATTCCCAGTTACGTTAAAACCCCGTCTGCATTGATTGTATTGCAAGCGCGGCTTGTTTTTGTTGTTGGTCTTTTTTTTTTTAAACTTTCCTCAGTGGCGCCAAGCTTACTTTCTTATTTTCCCACAGCTAAAAACAATAATCATTCTTTTAAAAAATATGACATAAAGGACCCTGCTGGGTAGTGTATTAAAATGCAAAACTAGAACCATGCCCTTTTAATTCTCTGCAAGATTTACAGTACCCGTCTGACCTGAGGCGGACTCACTGAGGCATAGGTTTAATCCTGCTTGGCTCTAAAACAGCAATTGGAGGGCGTACATGTGTGCATTGTGAGGACCGGCGTACAGCATGATAAAAGAGAGATGTGAAAGATCCCTCCTGAGCAGTCCTGCGCTCCGCTCCCATCCTCTGCGCTCTTTATATTAATACACTCATTATCATACTTAATGTTAAACCTCAGTTCATTCAAGGGCTCGTGCATATATTTAAAGTCAAAAAAGTGATGAATGATTAATGAATAAAATCATGCTCGCTGCAAAAGGTCTAGCGAATTCCCTTCCCTGCAATTCTACATATAGAAAAAGGTAGTGTGGAAATACTGGATCAGTGATTGTAGATGCTACTCCATTTAGCTCCATATCCCGGATTCTCTTTGTGTTTGAATCACAAGATTGGGAATCGAGTGTATTATTTCAGTTATTTTGAACGATATCCGAAGTTTGAAAAATGTCGACCTCTCCCTCTGTGTCTCTCTCTGTGTGTCTCTCTCTTTGGCTCTGTGCCTCTGTCTGTCTCTGTCTGTCTGTGTCTGTGTCTTTTTGTGTCTCTCTGTGTCTCTCTCTGTCTGTCTGTGTCTCTCTCTGTGTCTCTCTCTCTTTGGCTCTGTCTCTCTTTGTCTGTGTCTGTGTCTCTCTCTGTCTGTCTCTCTTTCTGTGTCTGTGTCTCTCGCTGTCTCTCTAACTCTCTCTCACTTAAACTCTCTCTCAAACTCTCCCTCTCTGTCTAACTCTTTCTCTCTAACTCTCTCTCTCTCTTTCTCTCTCTCTCCTCCTCCTCCACCTCTCCACTTCATTCTCCTTCTGTAGACGCTTTCCATGGCCCACCTAATCTCGCTTTACCTCCCCCCATTTTTCTATACCTCCCTCCTCATTCTGAATCTTCTGCTTTGTTTTTCCAATCGAGCAATGTTAAATGACATATTGCATGCATTTATCTTTATGGAATTGTAAGACCAGAGGGTAGAAAACGTGCCTTTGGCTTACAGTGTAGATAGCAACAACAAACAAGATTTTTAATTTATTAAACATTAGATCCCACATAACAACATTTGTGATACTCACCCTAAACAAGACTGCCAAACCATACATCTACGAATCTAATACTATTATGTAGTTGTTTATTTTGCACTCAACTGTTTAGTTGTGTATTCTGCACTGATTCTAATCTTTACGCTCCTCGTATTCTGCATTTCCCACCAGGCTCTGTGAATGGGGTGTAAGAGGATATCATGGTGAAGCGTTATAACAACAAATGATTGCATTAATGGTGCATGAATCTGAAGACAGCCTCTTCCTCTTTCTAGTCTTTCACACAGACTCAGGAGGGTGCCAACCGCTGGGATTTATTTTTTTCTATTGAAGGGTTTTTTTTTTTAGTCGTCTTTGTAATATCATGCAGGACTGGGTCTTTTTTCTTTCTTTTTTTTTGTATGCGGCAGGAGATTAAATTATCTTCCCTATACTCATAGCAATACACATAATTATAGATATTATAATATACAAGTCAGCTTTTCAGTTTCGTGTGCCGAACCTCAGGAGGGGCAGTGTTGTTGGGAACACACACATACAACGGCGACAAATAAAAACACAACGCAAATGCGAGTAGGCAACGATGGCGCCCACACGCGTGGACCAACCAACCAACCCATCATTACATTACATTACGTGGTTATTGCTTTAGGTCCAGCGGACTCTTCCGAGCCAAATCAGGACCAACCAACCCATCAAACACATACACACAAACACACGTACACGCACGCGCACGCATACACTCACCTGCACACTCAGCGCGCGTTTTCAATGTGAAAGGGGATGGCAGGGCCCATTCCCAATAACTTGTCCAGGATGGTGCTTTATTGAAGCTGCTATGTTTTGTCTCAGAAGGTGAACCGAAATTTCACCCAATACCTGTGACAATTTTAGACTATATGTTCTCAAAACCCAACACTAAAATCAATGTAAATATCCAAATTTGAAATGTAGGGAGCTTTGGAGTAACATTTTAAACTAGATGATGTGGCAAACTATAGGGTCCAATTAGAGCTAAAAGCTAGGCAGCGTTTCGACGGTCGAGGTTTTAGACTTTCCAAAAGTTAATGCAGTTAGTTCTTTTTTTTTTCATTCGGTACTGAAAGTATATGACAGGCAGTGTTAAAAACTGTTCATTCTTTCACACACACACACACACGCACACACACACACACACACACACACACACACACACGCGCGCGCAAGAAAACAGCATTGGTTCCTAGGTTGTAAAGAAAGCCGAAGTAGATAGAGTATCACATTTGAAGAAGTGTGTAAGGCCTTTGTGTGTATGGAAAGTGCACTCAGATAAAAGGGGTGAGAAGATCTGTTGGGTATTTTCTCAATGGAATTCCACAAAAGCAGACGCCTTCAATGGGACGACAACATGCAGACTCAGCGAGAACGCCAAAGCATCCCGCTGTTCTGGAAGAAAAGAAAAGCGGACATAGATCTGGGCTTCACACAGAGAATCAGCGTTTGTATTCAGCCTTTTGCCACGAAGTATATAGATTAGGGTAGAGCGAGTACTCCTTCATTTTGCCAAGATACGCTATCGTCAAATTTCTTGTTTGTGTATAAGACACCTGCGAAACACAGTACAATAAGAGCAGGTGGTATAACCGCGAGTATAAGCTCGACATTTATGCATTTGGGATATTGTGATCAGTCTTTTAAAAAGAATTCAAATATGAATTGGCTAGAGAGGTAGTGTTGGGGAATGTAGAACTGGTAAGTGGGACATTCATGAAACAGGTATGGTTTTCTTATCGTAGAACAGGTGAAATGTGTGATATTATTTTTATTTTTTAATGGAAATTGAGATAGTGGTTTTAGAATTCAATATTAGATTGGGGCAGGTATAGTGAACAGATGTAAGTATGAAGAGAACATGTAAAATGCTACTCGTGTACACAGTTACATTTTACATGTACATTTGAAAAAAAATAAGGTTGTGTGCACTCAACTTAAAGGTTTAATTATGAATACACAACAGTAAATTCTAAATATAAATTTAGAAGTAGAGGCCATAATCTAAACTCAGCATCAAGCGATTCATATAAGTTTGTACGGCGATGGTACTGTGCCTATATTTTGTAGCGGGCATATTTCATACTGCATTATTAGGTGTACTAAACGAGACATACTAATTTTGATTTAAAGCGACATTATTTTAAGAACAGATTGCGTGAAAAAACATACACACACACACGTGCGCTCTCTCTCTCTCTCTCTCTCTCTCTCTCTCTCTCTCTCTCTCTCTCTCTCTCTCTTTTAAACAAAGACTTGTAGATTGTAGATGGCAAGACTGGAGTTATCATGTACAAAACAGTGATAGATATAAGATGTATTGTTTAATTGGTGGTATTAATCACTGTATAAGAACTCATCTGACCATGGGAATGGACAGGCATTTAAGATTTATAATGACACAGTTCCGTTTTGGTGTTTCGAATATTTCTGTCCATTTCAATAGATATAGAAATGTTAAACCAACTGATAAATTGTGCCCACTTTGTAAAACAAATGAAGAAGATGAATTGCACTTTGTATTATGTTGTCCAGTGCTGCATAATTTAAGAACGCAGTTCATTGCTGCCAAATATTATAGAAACCCATGTATTTTTAAATTGAGCATTTTGATGTCATCATGTCACAGGGTCACAATAAAAAAATTTATGTATCTTTTTATATAGAGCATTTAGGTTAAGAGAAATTGTACTATCATGATATTGCTTATATGCATATGTAACAACAGACTGATAGCTGATATGGTAAATTATGAATATATGTAATTATGTCCTTACTTTGTAAATGCATGAAGACATTGTATACACCCTTCATAAAGGGGCGATGCCTTAATGAATAAATTACAAATTCAAATTCAAAATTCTCTCTCTCTCTCTCTCTCTCTCTCTCTCTCTGCGACAACGTTTAGTAGCGAATCGTGTTTATTTCATATAATAGGGCACGGGTAAGCATTGCATGATAGCGTAAATATATACCACAAGACCTCGATCAGTCATTCGTCCATTAACACTGCACACAGACAGTGTTTTTCATTGTGTGATTCACTTACATCTGCCGAGGTCCACCGCGGTGCATCCCCAACACACCAATGGGTCAACACTATCAGATGGCCAATCGTTCGGGTTAGCCCGTGCGTACTGTCACATCTAAAGGCGATGGCCGCTGCGGGGGAGGCCTTCGGTGGCTTCTGAACTTTCTCATCCACGAGGAAAGGAATTCTACACCTTAGAGTGAAAGTGTGATGATACCCTACATTATTTTTATGATATGCTTTGCTGCATGTCATTATAGGGCGCTTAGTGTCATGTGTAAACATGCGTGCAAAGTTGACCCAAGTATTCGGTACACAGGAATCACATACACCAACACAAAAAAGACAAATACGAGTACGCACATACACACGCACACGTACACACACACACACACACACACGACGCATTTCGATTGCCAGAGCTTTAATCTACGCAGATATTTGAACTAGCAAACTCATAGCCTCGGTTCCTGTCTTCATCAAGAAAGCTTGTTTAGGTATTCTCATTGAGCGGCTCTTTGAGCTGGTAAGTGCCTTGAAATGTATTCTATAGTATTATCACGCAAGTACGCTTACAAGTTGTCGCCGCTAGTAATTTAAATTGCTTTACCCCTTAATTTGAACTTTAAAAAAACTAACAAGAAACAATTATTAAAATAAACGTTTAACTTCAAGATTTATTGTAGTAAATATCGTGTGTTGTTGTTATGTAAGCTCCCCCACCTCCACCCCGCACACACACGCCCATGCACAAACCTTTTGATATTGTGTATTCCCTCATTTCCCATTCACATTCTCATCCCCATGTTGCTTTGGAGTACAATTATTATTATTATTATTATTATTATTATTATTATTATTATTATTATTATTATTATTATTATTATTATTATTATTATTATTTACAGGATTGGGCCCTGCCAGGTCTTTTTTGCCCAAGACACACTACATGATGACACAATCCACTAATTCCATACCGGATCGGTCGTCGCCCGGGCCGTCACCCGGCACAAGGACCGCGCCTTCCGTTGGCCACCAGGACGGAGGTGTTAAGTATGCTACTGATGGACAATATAGCAAGATCCGCACGAGAAACAACATCGTCATAGGAACCTGGAACGTCAGGACCCTAACTGCGGAAGGAAAATTAGAAGAACTGGCCCACGAGCTGGACCACTATCGATGGAACGTTCTAGGTATCAGCGAACTGCGCTGGAAAGGCCTAGGTGAAACAACGACTGACAAAGGCCACAAGCTCTATTTCAGCGGTAGAGATGACAGGCACGAACACGGCGTTGGATTCTTGGTCCACAAGAACATTCTAGCCACTGTCATGGGTTGCCGCCCAGTCTCCAGTAGACTCATTACCATCCGTCTGAGAGCAACCCCTTTCAACATTACCATCATCCAGGCCTATGCCCCAACATCAGACTATGAAGACAGCGAAGTGGAGGATTTTTATGAAAATATACAGGCGGTCCTTGACCAAGTGCCGAAGAAGGACATAGTCATAGTGCAAGGCGACTGGAATGCCAAGGTTGGCCAAGATGCGCACCGCAACTGGGGAGACACATGCGGACCCCACTGCAACAACGAGACAAATGACAGGGGTCTGAGGCTATTGGAGTTTGCCAGATACAACAATCTGGTACTGGCAAACACGCTTGGTCTCCACAAAAAATCCAGACGATGGACATGGCACAGTCCCGGCGGGGAACATCACAACCAGATCGACTACATCATGGTCAAGAAACGCTTCAGATCAAGCATCAACATTGGCAGGACACGCACTTTTCCAGGAGCAGACATTGGAAGTGACCACGATCTCGTGATGATGTCTTTCCGGCTCCATTTGAAGAGAGTAAATACAGCAAAGTGCACTAGGCTGAAGTTCGACCTGGACAAACTGCAAGACCCGGAGGTGGCAAAAATATTTCAGGCCACAATTGGAGGGAAATTTGCACCACTGCTTATTTTGGGGGCAGGCGAAGTAGATGTCAACACCATGACCAATACCTTCAACTCAGCTGTAACAGATGCCGCCACTGAGATCCTTGGCAAGCACCGACCAAAGAAGAAGCCGTGGATCACACCTGAACTTTTGGATCTGTGTGATAAACGAAGAGAGTTAAAAAAGAAAAAGAACACCTCACAGGGAGCTGATGTCTACCGAAAAATCAACAATGACATCCGAAAAGGCATGCGCACAGCAAAGGAGAACTGGATAGAAGATCAATGCCAGGAAATAGAGAACAATCTGAACAAGAACAACAGCAAGAAGGCCTACCAGACTGTGAAGCGGCTGACAAGTGTTAAACAGCCCAAAGTCTCCACTATCCAAAGCAAGTCTGGCATTTGCCTTACAGAAGAACAAGAAGTCTTGGACAGATGGACAGAGTACTGCTCTGACCTTTACAACCATACACCAAATGGAGACCCATCAGTTCTAGCATGTCCCGAGAGCAGAGAAGAAGAAGAAATCCTCCCAATTCTCCGGGAAGAAGTTGAGGCAGCAGTGCAATTGCTGAAGAAAGGGAAGTCAGCGGGAGTGGACAACATACCAGCGGAACTGCTACAAGCAGGAGGAGAAGCGATGACTGATGCTCTCACCACTATCTGTAACAAGATCTGGCAGAATGGGGAATGGCCTACACCATGGACCCAGTCGCTTGTCATCACTCTTCCTAAAAAAGGTAACCTTCAGGAGTGTGAAAATTACCGCACCATCAGCCTCATCAGCCATCCCAGCAAGGTCCTCCTGAAAATAATACTCAACAGGTTGAAACCACAAGCTGAACAAATCATAGCTGAAGAACAAGCAGGATTCAGGGCAGGGCGAAGTACCACTGAACAGATTTTCAACCTCAGAATAATCTGTGAGAAATACCTACAGCACCAACAACATCTATATCATGTGTTCATAGACTTCAAGAAGGCATTTGACCGAGTCTGGCATGCAGCTCTATGGGCAACCATGAAAGTGTACAACATCAGCCCTAAAATCATAGAAGTCATCAAAAGCCTGTATGACAAGGCTACCAGTGCAGTCCTCCATAACAGCGTCATCGGGAACTGGTTCAGAACAACAATCGGTGTGCGTCAAGGATGCCTACTCTCTCCAACACTCTTCAACATCTTCCTAGAGCGCATCATGTCAGATGCTCTTGCAGATCACGAAGGCACAGTCAGCATAGGGGGCAGAGCAATCTCCAATCTTCGTTTTGCGGATGATATTGATGGATTGGCTGGAGAGGAACAAGAACTTGAACAGCTTGTACAGAGGCTTGACACCACCTCCAGAGCTTATGGAATGGAAATAAGTGCAGAGAAGACCAAAATGATGACCAACAACACCAATGGCATCAACACGGACATCAAAGTACAAGGCCAATCCCTCAACACAGTGCACAGCTTCAAATATTTAGGAGCCATTGTGTCAGACAATGGGTCTCGACAGGAAGTCCTCTCCAGGATCGCACAAACAACTGCTGCCCTGACAAGGTTGAAGCCCATTTGGAAAGACAGAACCATCAGTCTACATTCCAAAGTAAGACTGCTGCGATCTCTGGTCATCTCCATCTTCCTATATGCTTGCGAAGCATGGACCCTCACAGCAGATCTCCAACGAAGAATACAAAGCATGGAGATGAGGTGCTACAGAAGACTTCTGTGCATTTCCTATACCCAACACATCACCAACGTTGAAGTCCGACAGACCATCACACAAGCCATTGGACAACACGATGACCTGCTCACAGTGGTGAAGAAACGGAAACTCCGATGGTATGGCCACGTCACCAGATCATCAGGCCTTGCAAAGACCATTCTGCAAGGCACAGTGCAAGGAGGTAGAAGAAGGGGGAGACCGAAAAAGAGGTGGGAGGACAACATTCGAGAATGGACTGGTTTGACACTGAGCGAAGCCATGAGGGCTGCTGAGGACAGAGAAAGATGGAGTATGCTGGTTAAGCGATCATCTGTGGTGCCCCTACGACCTTCGGGTTATGGGACAGGATAGGATAGGATTATTATTATTATTATTATTATTATTATTATTATTATTATTATTATTATTATTATTATTATTATTATTATTATTATTATAACGTTATAAAGCACGCAGCGTGGAGATGTCCTTACTACTACTACTACTACTACTACTACTACTACTACTACTACTACTACTACTACTACTACTACTACTACTACTACTACTACTACTACTAGCAGTAGTGAAAATGAGAGCGTAACTAGCACGAGTCTCATGTTGACGGACGAAGGCAGTCAAAGATGAGGAGACCCAGGAGCATGTCAGTCGTCTTCGCTTTGAGTGAAAATCAAGCATACAACAGACACACACGCACACACACACACACACACACACACACACACACACACACACACACATACACACACACAGAGATGATAATGAGACTTTGGAAGTAGAGACCGGTATAGTACAACGGCGCACGCAGACAAACCGACGAACAGACTTTCAGACACACATAAACGCAAACGTCCGGTGTAACAGGCCGGAATTACCCCTGGCTACTTTATACCCTGGGTATAATGTAGCCTAGGCGGGTTTACCCCCCTGGGTATAGATCAGCCTAGGCCAGGTCATACCCCTCGCGCTCGGAATATACCCCCACCTAAAGAGATTTCACTCATGGGTTTAACCCTAACCCATAACCCTATTTACTTTCGACTCGGGCAACGTCTCGGGGGTTTTCTCCGGGTACTCCGGTTTGCTCCCCCAGCAAAATTTCAAAAATCACAACTAATGTTAGGTAGGTTGGGTTTAGGCGCGTCACAGGCTGCGACTACGCTTTCCCCAGGGGAGGCGGCCCAGAATTTCCCTTGGAAAAAGGGACAATAAGGTAAAAAAAAATAAAAAAATAAAAAAATAACCCTACCCCTAACCCTATCTATCCGTCTGTCTGTCTATCTATCTATCTGAGTGCATCAGAACAATTACAACACATAAATTAAAGAGTAACGTGAAGGATAAGGTCTTCCGTAGTGGGGGGGGGGGGGTTATAATGGGCAGGAGAGGGTTAAACGAGCCTAGGCCGGATAATACCCAGGGGTATAGTCTGGGCTAGGCCAGTTTAAACGGGGGCATAGTCTGGGCTAGGCCAGTTTATACCCTGGGTATACTTGAGGCGGGGTAAAATCTGGCCTGCTACACCGGGCGCATGCAAAAACTCTCTCATGCACACACGCATGGACGCACCCACACATATGCTCTCTATTACACACACACACACAAAATGATAGGAAGCATGAGGGTCTGGACAATGACAGACGAAATAGCTATTTGTTTTGTTTGGGATTTTTTGCACCAGTCAAAAATTAATGTACTCTAGCTGATCCTACTCTTTAGTTGTTTTGGTCTTCATCTAAACAATAGGCAATATAATCTGAAGATTTTCTCCTCAATCGTTCATTCACATTCTGACTTCAGCAAAGATGATGGATTGCGGTGACTTGCACTTTGAGCTGTTCTTTGATTGGGTAAGCGCACTGTAAAAACAGCAACAACAGCACAAACCTTCTCCGACCTTCCCCCCCCCCCCCCCGCTTTTCTTGTCAAAAGCATTTACCCTGTGACTATACTGCCATTTCCATATTCCAAAACGTCTCTTTTATGAATATTACCTTTCTAGGCAAAATGAATACGTCTATGTTTCTTGATGCAGGACATTTCCTCACATCGGACTGGCGACGTACTCACTTTACGTCTAGACTATTTGTTGATCTGTCGTCTGCCGAAAAAGAAGAAATGCATCATAGTTGTCCTGTACAAATGGCAAGAAGGCATCCCAACATCTTACTTTTTTTTTTTTTAAAGCAAGAAGTAAGAACAGCAGAAGTAGAAGAAAACTTATTTGTTTAATTGTGCTTTGTGTTTGTCATTTTTGTATGGTCATCAAAAGTGAACTATCATTTTTACTAACTACTCTTTCTATTTAACAGGTTAGCCGCCTTTAACTGATCGATAATAAGTGAAAGGCACACCGACTCAACCAAAGCTTTTAGGTTTTGAAGCTAGATCAGCCAGGCTAGCTATAAATAGCTTCGCCGGTGCTCTTCTTTCCTTTCCTTTCACTGGAAGGGAGGGTGTAGGCAAGCTATAAATAGCTCGCAGCCAGCAAATTAGAAAAAAAGTGGTGGTTCACCCGTCCCCTATACGCTTAATGTGTCCGGGGACGTACATTTACTCCCAAAAAAAAAATGTGGGAGAACCTAAGAGTGCTGCTCACATAGGCATTGAGCTGGTGTGAAGGCTCCGCGCCCAGGTTAGTTACCCCCAGCCCAGCCCCAGGAAAATAATATTAACAGCTTTTCAGTTTTAGTTTGATAGAGGAGCTTGGCCTATTCTATAACATGGAAATGGACTAAAACAAGGGTCTGCTAGCATTCAACATGTACAAAATTGTATTCTATAATAGCAGTGAATAACACCACAATCATATACTTTATTAATTTGTTAGTTAGTAAACTGCTTTTTTGTAGCTGTCTTTTATTCCCCCCCCCTCCATCTTCCCCCCAAAAGGGAAAAAACAACAAAAAAAGGAACTAACTAACAAACAACACGTTTTCCTTATAAGTGAATGTCAGTGTACAAAAGATAACTATTTGTCATTTAGCTAATTCATCTCTTTTGTCTGCTTGGACTGTGAAATGGCTCTATTAATCATCAGTTTCAACGGTTTGTCTGTTTCTCAGCAGGCACATCAATTTTCTTTTCTTTCTTCCGTCTAGGAGCACTCGTCTTCTGTAAGTTGAAGGCTGCACGATCGAATAGTGGGTTATTCTGGCGCCTAGTACTGGCGTGTTGGCGGTGTACTTTAATGAATTTGTAATCAAAGGGATGGTAGATTAGATGAATATCGTTAGCATGCAATTAATTGCCCGACATGGACAGTGATTCAAGGAGTGTTTTTGGATCTGTTATTGCCAACGTGTAAGCTTACTTACATAACGGAACAAGTTTACAAGGTAACGTTTAAGAACGAATGGTTCAGTCAGAGCACAAGTGTCTGCTTAAAGGGCGACAATTCGAAGGTTTTATTTTGCTTTTGGCTAAAATAAATATAGCCGGCCCAAATTCGCATCGTTTTAAAATTAAACAGCAATAAAGTGGATTTTACGCTCTACGATCTACTAGATTATAACTGTTTTAGCGCTACAACGGTAACTATCCCTTGCTATCAAGAGGCACACAAAAATACGGAATTTCTTGATGTTAAATAAAAGCAACCTATACGGTCCAAAGTGTTTTTTGTTTGTTGCAAGGTGGGGTTTGTTTTTTCTAGTGGGGCAACGTTCTATGTAAATGTTAAACGTAATATGTCAAGAGGCGAAAGTCAAAGTGGGTCTCTTTAAGTCTAGATAATTATAAACCGACAGAAGTAGCCATCTGCAAGCTCTTCATGGTTAGTTGTCCGAATGATACTGCGCATATCTGAGTACTTTCAGTTGTCATAGAAGACGAATCGGAAGTCTGCCATGTACATAACTGCCTCTTCGTATCTTTTGTGTGTGTGTGTTTTTTTTTTTAAAATAAATATATTAATACTAACTTCCTGAGAGGCGTGTCAAACTGAGAATGAATGATCGCTTGTGGAAGGACTAAATGCTACTGCAAAATTTTGGCTACTTTGTCATAGGAGACGGACGGATCTAGCGTCTACGATGTAGAAGTGAGTAACTATAGGCTATTAACACTCAGTCTCTGTAAAGAGCAGATAGAGATAGTATGATACATAGCATCAACAGAATTAGTTGGGGGTGGGTGGGTTGGGGTAGCTGTGGTAAGGGGCAGCTCTTGAGCTGGAAAAGCGCTATATTAAAAACTATTAAATAAATAAACAACAAAAAAAATAAAAACAACAAATTCATTTTCCGCATATTTTGTTTTTAACAATTCGAAAAAAACTACAGCTTCTGAGCACAAAATAAAGCGGGCAACAAAATTGATGACCGCCATTTTTTACTGCCAGCACTTTCAATAAGGAAGCCAATGAGAGACCTGAAGGGAGTCAATAAGAGACTAACTCATGCTATTTGTTCAGACTGAGTGATTGAATTACTGGAACCTTGGTTCTAGTGACAGCAGGATGCTATGCTTTCTCTTGATAAATGTATCTTCTCTCTTTCCTCAGCATGAAATGTTGCTTTCTCTTCTCTCGCCTGTCTGATTAATCTGTTTTCTTTGTTTCTCCAGCCCATTTCCGTGGCTACATTAGGACACGCGGACATTATTTATTACGACAATTGATACCCTTTTACGACAAGAATCAATGGTAGCGTTTACTCTTCTCACGCTGTGGCTTACAAAACATGCCTTTAGCGAGTCGAGTCGGAGGAACATAATTTTATATTAATGTGTATAATATAATTATCATGGTTAAATGACGTTTACCATTAGAAACTGATACTGCTCTTAACAACTAAGCAAGTAGCTTTTTTTTCATCTGGCTCCAATTCCACCGTTATTAAAACTAAAAAGTATTAATTTTAATTTTTGTGCGGTACGTAATTGTTTAGTGATCCATGATCTGACGCGTTGGACAGCTCTGGGTTGATCCTGACTTCAGCAGCGAAGTATTGTGTGCATGCTGGCCAACACCTTGAGCATCTCTTTAAGCCAAGGATTAATGGACAATTCCTAACCACCTGCGCCAACTGTAATCGGCCATGAATAAGTTGTTCATAGACACCTCAGCTCCATTAAGCTCTAGCTGTTTGTGCAACTCGTTTGAATTGTGTAGTGAACTTTAACAATTATACTACCTCGTGCGGTTTGCACGTTTTACAAGAGAGTATTAATCCTATCCTATCCTATCCTGTCCCGTAACCCGGAGGTCGTAGGGGCACCACAGAGTATTAATAGTGGTTATTTAATTAATTTTTATTTCTTCGTTTTTATATAGCGGTTTTGTCAGCATTAGAGCAGCTCACGGCGCTGCCCGTTACAGGTTCTAACCTAAGCACCTCGAGGCGCCCACTGTTTGCCTTCAGCGCATTGTCTGACGCCCAGACCACTGAACACAATCTTGGGCGATCGAGGATGAGGGAGAAGGGACTTAGTGCACGCTGGATGCATTTGTGCAACAGGCACTCACCAATCTGGGACATGGGCGTCAGGATTTTTTTAAAGTCCGTGTGATGGAATGCGTGCGTGCATAGACTAAACCGCGGTTTAAGCTCTCCTCCGATGGAGTTGCTTCAACTCAATTTTAGTATAGTGAACTTTAAAACCACTACATTTTGTTTCTTTAATTTTAGTTACAAAATAGTAGCTTGACCGCAAGTTCACTCTTAAGGACTTATGTCTACAGCAGGTATAGATTCCCACAGGGTTAAATGAAGATTCCCACGGTTGTTTGTGAATCCAGCCAGTATCCGCACGCTAAAGGACGCTCTTGTCCTCAGGCTCATGCATCAACATCACTCCTTGAGGACACGTGTTGCCTTGTCTTAAGAACTCCTCACACTGTCACCACCATAATCCAGATAAGCTGAGGTCTTGTCCCCGCCAGCTAAGACACGTCTGCTTGTTCTTAAAAAAATCCAGACTAGTCTGGGCTCATTATGAGTCGTACTGGTGTGAAAAGCACTCATGAACTGGTTCAGCGTGTGTCCGACAGAGCTCTCACTCTGAGTATGAGTGTAAAACAATTAGAGATTGACGTGGAAATAATGCTTAGAAGACGTTTTAGTTGGCAACAAACGTTAATATGATAATAGTGGTGGTGGTGTTGGTGGTGGTGGTGATGCTGCTGCTGCTGCTGATGATGACGACATTATTGTTGCAGTTGTATATGGTAGTGGTAGTGGTGGTGGTGGCGATGATGATGATGATGATGATGATAATGATGATGATGATGATGATGATGATGATGAGGATGATGATGATGATGATATTGACGACTATGCCAATGCTGAGGTTATCGTTGTTGTCTTATTTCCAAAAAGACTTTTTTTTTTAAATCAAGACAGTTGCGAAAGACAAAGTTCTCACCTCTTACCCCGCCTCCCCCCCCCCATCCCCTTCCCGACGACCAGTAAGGTCGGTTTACCGATGTAAGGTGAGGTATATCTGCACTTAAATCAACAAATCATATTTGACTACCATATATAATGTGTGTCTGTCAGTCTAGACAGGTAAAATTTAACTGACTGAAAGTAGCTCAGCTGGGTCTGGGATCTGAACCCTGAGTGACACAATACTGTGCAGCTTTGAGCCACGCGAGCCATTTAGTACCAGGAATGCGCACGCTTTCTCTTACGGATTCGCTGTTAAGCCGCGCAGTGTATATTGGGCGCCCCTACGCAAACGTCGCAGTTGGGATGGGTATTTCAGTAAAATATGCAGTGGCTGATAGTCTGTGATTTTTGGATCTGCCACTGGCTCTGCTCTAGGGCTAATTAATAAGTGGTTTTAGTAGGCCTCGTAGGATCGGGAATAATGTTAAAAGTGAACGTCCAAAAGAAATTAAGCCTGTGGTTTGACCTACTATAACTTGAACTGTAGAGAGATTTCTCTTTTGGTCACGATGAAATTGTCTAACAGGGAGAAGAGTTTCCTTTGGGTAGAGATTGGTCAGTCCACCTAGTTTAATCAGACTTAGTGAACCGCGAAGGAAACTAATACAAGAATTTATCATATGCACGCATCACATTCTGGCAGTGATTCGAAGCGCCCCCCCCCCCTCATTCTCTCCCTCCCCATTCCCTACTGAGAACTCAATTCTGTTCACATGTCTTTATTACTTTATAAAGTAAGAATAATTGACAGATTAGACACCGGGTTATTAGACTTGTGGTTAGGTTAAAATTTCTCATTAGGGTTATAATGGATGCACATGTCCGTTGAAAAACCCCACACACAATCATACTGTTTATTTTAATTGCACGGCGTGGCAAATATATTAATTGTTATTTCTTTAATGGCGCTTTTCCGGTTCAAACAGCTGCCCAGTGCGCTGGCCGGAAACAGGCTCTAACTCAAACCGGCCAAGGCGCAAACTTGCTGCTTAAAGCGCTCCACCTATCGCCCCAGATGATCACCGTTCCATTTACACGGCAGTATAAAGAAACTATGAACTAGAAAGACGATGACAGATAAGATAAAGACAGTTTATTTTCTATCTTGAAATGATGAATAACATTTCCGACTTTCAGTCTTGAGTCTCGGGGATGTTTGGTGGTGTCACATAAGGCTGCGACACTTTGATAACGTTTGGACGAGGCTATGCGTCCACTGACGGAGTCGCCGTTGCTCGCTTGACTGTGGTACCTCTGGAATGCAGCTAGATTATTGGCTCTGCTAGACAGACCTAACCGCAGATAATTATAGAAAGATCTATTAAAACCTAACCAGCTTCAGACCACCTGCCTAATCGAACGGAGCTCGGTCCAAATATATTTCTCTATACATGTTCCAGATACTAGTTATTGTCCGCGAAGCCTTGCAAAAACACACATCGACTACAAATCCTCACAGCAAGTGGCTTAAATCGCACACAGGTGTGTCTGGATGAAATAATATGACTGCCGTAGTATATAAAAAATAATCTGTGAAATATAGTCACAAGGGCAGTGCTTTACAGAAACATTCAATCGGAGCGACCTCTTTCACGAAGGAAAGAATTTGTCATCTTAGTACAGCTTTATTTCATAACATTTATAAATTAATTTGGAAGCTCCCGCAAAAAAAAAGAAAAAAAAAAGAAAAGACTTTCGTGGAGTACAACAGATTTCCGACGTAAAAGTGTTGTCTCAATGATTTCAATGAAATATTGGCCAGGGATACAATGTTCTACTAAATTTCATATTTTAAGTCACATTGGCAAGAATAATAGTCCGGAATAATACTGGCATGGCATCGATGATGCACTGGCCTGTGTTTTGCAGAACTGACAGAATTTAATGTGAAATATTATTAAGCACTGCTGATACATTATTTTACGATAGGGCGAATCGTATGCCATATGATAGAAAATAATGGTGATATTTTACTGACAACACAGCGGTCGGTTTTTCCAGAATTTACAGCGTTCGTGTGAAATATTGTCAAGGACTGTGACTCTATTTGACGAAAGGCTTAGTCTTAAATTACTTTGGCATAAGGTTAGGAATAGTAGTGACACTGCACCGATAATGCACTGGCTTGTGTTTACAAATCATTTAACAGGTGCACACCGACTCCCTTACGGTAACGTTAGAATTAATTAGAAGGGTCGCGGTCTTTATTTGGCGATCTCTATTGAGTGTTTCTGCGAACTAAAATAATCAAGATTTCATGAACTGAGTGATACATCCCTCCCCTTTACCCGTCCACATTCCTCATACTCCCATCCTGCTCGCCCAACCCCCACTCCCCTACACGCCCTTAATTTTGCACTATATATTGCACGCATGCATTCCATAACACGGATTGTAAAGATCACGACGCTCATGTCTTAGACGGGTGAGTACCAGATACACAAAAACACCTCGCAAGCACTACGTCTTATCTCTCCTACCCTCCAACCCCCTTCCACATTCTCTCCACCCCCACTCCATCCCCCATCCCTACCCCTCTACCCCTTCCTCGTTTAGTGTGGAGCTGCTTTGCGGCTGTCGCGCTTTCGCTAAGAAGACAAAGCAACCCGAATTTCGTCCGCAAACCTGACAAATAGTGTCCCAGAATCCACATTCCAGGTCCAATCAAGTCCAACAAGACGTTCCAAGTAAAAACTCTTTCACGACTGTAAAAAAATAAAAAATAAAATAAAAAAGGAGAATAATGACAGCGAGAAAAGTCAAAACTCATAGAAAACACTAACATTGAAGGGATCGTTGATTTCTGACCTGCCTTGAATTTTGAAAGCTGAATCTATGCCGATTATCCGTGTGTAGTAGGCAACCCTGCTGACTTTCTTAATCGTTTTAATCTCTGTTGTTGTCCTTCAGTTCTTCCTAGTCGTGCCCGAGGACAGCTTCAACACAACTCTTTAGACGTCAAGGGCCCAAACCTAACAGTTCCACAATCACGTTTTTGCCTGACATATCTCGTGTTCCCAAGCTTTACAGTAGAACGACTCGTCGTAGTACTGTATTGTAAACTCTGTATTTTAAGATATTTTGTAGACTATGTATTGTCAAAAAAAATTGTGAGCTATGCATTGTAAAATCTGATTATGTTGCCGCAAACATTCCTAATTCTCCGTTCGGTAGGTACCTCTCTTGCAAATTGCTGGTGCCGGGCGCCTCCGCCAAAAACTCCTATACATGAATTCTCTCGCCGATAATGTTAACACAAATAAATGTCGTACCTGATAATAGCTTTTCATGCCAATGAACGGGCATCTGAAGGCGTGTGTGAAGAAAAAGCGAAGCGGGTTGATTTATTTTTTTGAGGTCTCCCTCTTGTTTACTATGATCGAGTTCATTCATAATTTCAGGAGACATGAGGGACAAGGGAGTCGTGAAACTCTCGGAAGCGAGGGTTATCCAAACACTGCATAGATTAAGTGTTGTCTATGGCAAACCAATTTTACCTTGTCATCAGTATTGTAATCAGGTAGGGTAAGAAAACATTAGCGCTGTTCGAGGTCTTGCAAACAATGCCGGTCATTAATAGTTCATCAAATGGTGTGTAAAAAAAAAAGAATATAAGCCTACCAGCCATTAATAATCATTTATCACAGAGATTGTATAGAACTGTTCAATTGTTAGCGATATATGTATGTATATAATTATGTGTGTATGTATGTATGTATGAATGCATGTATGTATGCATGTATGTATGTATGTGTGTGTATGTATGTATGTATGTATGTATGTATGTATGTATGTATGTATGTATGTGTATGTATGTATGTATGTATGTATGTATGTATGTGTGTGTATGTATGTATGTATGTATGTATGCATGTATGTATGTATGTATGTGTATGTATGTATGTATGTATCCATCCATTCATCGATCCATCCATCAATCAAGCCTCCATCCATCCATCAATCAAGCCTCCATCCATCCACCCACCCGCCCACCCATCCATCCAACCACCCACCCTTCCATCCATCCACCCGTCTATCCACCCACCCTCCTACCCAACAAACCATCTATCTATCTATCTATCTATCTATCTATCTATCTATCTATCTATCTCTCTATCTATCTATCTATCTATCTATCTATCTATCTATCTATCTATCTATCTATCTATCTATCTATCTATCTATCTATCTATCTATCTATCTATCTATCTATCTATCTATCTATCTATCTATCTATCTATCTATCTATCTATCTATCTATCTATCTATCTATCTATCTATCTATCTATCTATCTATCTATCTATCTATCTATCTATCTATCTATCTATCTATCTATCTATCTATCTATCTATCTATCTATCTATCTATCTATCTATCTATCTATCTATCTATCTATCTATCTATCTATCTATCTATCTATCTATCTATCTATCTATCTATCTATCTATCTATCTATCTATCTATCTATCTATCTATCTATCTATCTATCTATCTATCTATCTATCTATCTATCTATCTATCTATCTATCTATCTATCTATCTATCTATCTATCTATCTATCTATCTATCTATCTATCTATCTATCTATCTATCTATCTATCTATCTATCTATCTATCTATCTATCTGTCTGTCTGTCTGTCTGTCTGTCTGTCTGTCTGTCTGTCTATCTATCTATCTGTCTGTTTATCTGTTTGTCTCCCTCTCTCCCTATTTGTTTCCCTCCCTCCCTTCCTCTCTCTCACTCTCTCTCTCTCTCTCTCTCTCTCTCTCCTTACCTACCTACCTACCTACCTACCTACCAACCAACCTATCTATCTCTGTATCTATCAATGTTCAGCATGTTTGGAATACAAGGGATTGAAAGGTGGATTATCATTTAAAAATTATGAGGTGTTCCTTTTCATTTCGTAGTGGAATTGTTCACTTGCATGTGTATAATTCTAGTTTACCTTTTGTCCTTGTTGACCAGTACACCATGCAGGACCGATGGATCGCATAATTATAATCATAACCACAAAGCGTAGTATTTTTTTCCCTGGGGCCTTTGACTGACACCTTTTATTTCAACCCAAACAGAATGGCAAGGAACCGCAGATCACCTTATGGTCTAATTACAGAGAGTTGAAAATATCAAAGTCATTTGCGGATTTAATACAAATTAATCCTGGCTGAGTCGGGCCAAGGCTTGTCTGAACATTCGATTTTACTGAAAGATCAAGGATACACGACGTGTACACATACTTTTTGTGGCTGTGGCTGCGCAATGGTTGCTGCGCTGATATGCGTCTTGGGCGGATTGGGTTCAATTCTGTCGTTAGGAAAGTGGTTCCCGCGTGCCATTATAGGGGTTGTTGGTTCTATCCCTACAGTGCCCTGGAGATGCTGTGCATTCTTCGTGATCGCGATCCTATTGTGACCCGTATTGTAAAAACAAACAAACAAACAAACAAACATGCACTCAAAGCGCCTGCTAATTATGGCATGTCTAGTCTGTTCAATAATTAGTTTTGCAGAGATCGCCAATTGCCATTATTAACTCACAGTAGAGCTAGCTGCAATTTTGTCGAAACTAGGCACGCTCTGAGCACCCACAAAACTTGTCAGCGTGTTTGTGCAACTTTATTGGTCGTTGGCCCACGCTTTTATTAATACTAATTCGTACCTGCATGTTTTAATTCTGTATGGGGAAAAAAACTAGTGCGATCATCGGCACCCAAACTGGTGCTAATCTATCTCAATCCGCTTTCTTTTGTCGTGTTTTAGTTATGGCAGTAGGCCTTTGTGTTTGCGGCCTGTCAGCTGCAGGTGCCGTTACTCGTGTCCCGTCGCCGCTGGACCGTGGTCAGCCGTGTAGGTACGTCACTTTGTCCAGTCTCTCCGGCGCCGCTCAGAATATCACGTGAAGGGAGGTTTGTGTGCGAGAGTTGTGGAGCTCCTGATGCTCATTCCAGCGCTATAGATGCTCCCTCCACGTCCCATCCTCGTTCCCACCCATTTGTCTGTCTGTATGTTCTCTCTCTCTCTGTGTCTCTGTCTCTATCTCTGTCCACCCCCCCCCCTCCCTCACCAATTGATATCGACCAGTATTGTATTACTTTAATTAATAGAATCGATATGAAGAGGTTAGCGTCCGATTTCAATATAATTATGTAACATCATTTGGAGTCTGGAAACCTATAGGCACTAAGTAAAAACAGAAAAAAAATACAGGTAAAATTACGGGAACGTTCGATCTGGTCATGCTATGTTTGTGAGGTGAGAGAGAGAGAGAGAGAGAGAGAGAGAGAGTGAGAGAGAGAGAAAGAATCTTTTTGTTTTTTACCGTCATTCATTCGTCTTTTCAATGATTAAGCCGTTTTTATATCTTTCAGTGTTCTTTCCTTTCCATCTTTATTTCTTTTCTTTGGTGTGTTTGTGTGACTAATTTAAGATAGGGCTTTCAAAAATATATTCTGAGATCTATACCCAGCAGAATGGCAAGTAAAACTGGATAATACTTAAATAAAAAATAACAAAAATACTAAATAAATACAATAAAAATTATAAATAAATAAATATAAATAAATAAATAAATAAATAAATAAATGTAAAGTTAAAGGTACTATAGATCAAGCCTGGCACAGCTTGTCTAGTACATGTAGTGGTTGGTCATCTGAGCCCAACTTCATGTGGCGTGCGCTCCACCCCAATCTGCCCAGCGAGAATAGCGTACGACTAGCCTACTGGCCAGTGGATTAAGCCCCAGGCTTGGATAGTTTCCACATTGCGGTATATCAGATAGACTGTATATGCATCCATATAAGCCAAGATTTCCCCATGCATGAATACCAAGATATTAATGGGTTTTAAATTGCCCCTACTCTATTATTGACTTTATTGTTGCTATATAGCATTGTACCAGCTTAAGAGCTGCACAGCCCCCGTGGGGGTGCCGGGGGTTTCAGTATAAATAGTGTCCCAACTGTTTGGAAATGTAGTGCTTTAAATTCCCACTGTCGCTGTCTTTTCCCTTTGTTCTTTCTCATTCCTGCTCTGTTCTATCAATCTACTATACTATCTTCTTCTTCGCTAGATCAGTCACCTACCTTTTTTCTTGGAAACTCTTCCGGGGCAAAACTCCTCATTTGTGAGTGAGGTCTGTTGGATCAGCTTGGAAATATTGGACCAGGTGGTCACTGGGGCTTCCTATGATGTTATTATTTGGCAATGTAGGCATTTTATATGTATGTGTTTTGTTGATATTTTACAATGATGTTTATATTCTATTTTGTTTTTGTAAACGGGTGTTCGATAAATCAGAGTATAGCCTCAGCGTCCCCTGCGTGGGACGTCTTTATTGTTAAGTGACCGGCTGGTGGAGTGCCTTCAGTGTTACCACTACGGTTGTTTCGGCAGATCTTTTATACGGATCAAGAGCGAGTCCTCTTTCAGCGAAGTTGTGGCCTTGATTTTGTGGTCCTGATTCGGCTCTATTGATCCTGATTTGGCTCGGAAGAGTCCGCTGGACCTAAAGCAATAATCATGTAATGTAACGTAAGAGCTGCACAAGACGCTGACCTATGCAGGATCTAACTCAAGACCCCTGAGGTTCGTCCACTTGCTGTATACAGTCCTTGGCGGCCGGGTTTAGTGGAGGTACTTGGTGGGGAGTGGAAGTAGGGAATGGGGTAGGGAAGCTTGAGGTGGAGGGGGGTGGAGTGGGTACGGGTGGGGAGGGCTGGACTTGCTGGATGTGTTGGGGTAACTGAGTGTCAGGATCTTTAAAGTCCGTGCGATGAAATGCATGTAATAACAGAGAAGGTCCCAGTTTATACTGTCATTGCAACAAAACTTTGTTAATCGATTCCCCATAGTCTTTGATTAAGATAAATAAATAAATAAATTTATAAATAGGCTGAGCGACTGGCGATTTGGCGATAGACCTAGCACCAAAGTTAGTATATTTTGTGAAGTTTCTCTGACCACGACGGTTTTCCTTGGTCGCAAATCGACGTTTTGTGTTCCATTAATGTATGAACGTTTTTCCATGATTTCGTGATCAAACTATATGTTGTTGTGGGCTTTGCCACTGTTGTCTTTTTTGTTTGCTTTTGTTGTTAAATACAACATTCATTTATCAATCTAAACTGTTAATTCAAGTATGATAGCTGCCGATGTAAAATGTACAATAATATGATGACTTGGTAAGTTTAGATTATGTTGACGTGATATTTGATGTCACAGGGTCTGTGACGCGTTGTGAAAAGGAGGGAGAGGACGTTCTCATTCCTGGTATCACCGATGATCCTTGCATCTCCTGCACATGTAGGGTGAGTCTCATCTTATTTTAATGAACTATTCCTTTATCATCATCATCATCATCGTCATCATCATCATCATCATCATCATCATCATCATCATCATCATCATCATCATCATCATCATCATCATCGTCATCATCATCATCATCATCGTCATCATCATCACCATCACCATCACCATCATTATTATTATCATTATCATCATCTTGTTCTTTCTTTATTTTATTCATTCATTCAGTCATCATCGTCATCATCATTCTTATCATCCTCATTTTCATCATCATCTTTATTATCATCATCAACAACAACAATAATAGCAGCATCACCGCTACCAAAAACGAAACGTAGATAGAAAGAAGAAAAAGAAGATTATGAGGATGATGAGGATGATGAGGGTAATGATGATGATATTAATATTTTCACCAGTTATGTTCCTCAAATGTCCACTGTCATCTCCACCGCTGTCAACCTCATTTCTTTCTTCCTTTTTGTTGTTGTTGTTGTTGTTGTTTTCGCCTCCTCCCAGCATTATATTACCTCTTCTTTGCTTTCTGTCTGAGATGAATGACATAGGAATAAAGAGTGATATGTGGTGCATAATAATTTTTCTCCGTAGTATTATATTCTCTCTCTTCCCCCACTACCACCTCACCCAGCATTATTATTGTCCCTTTCGACTACTAAGTGTTCTACTTGTTATCATTAATGAATTCATGTTAAGTTTTAATATTCAAATATCTATGATTTGCTCTGACGTTAAAGTTAATTAATTAAAGAGTGAAAGAAAGAAAAAAAAGAAAGTAAGGAAAGAAAAGAAAAGAAAGAAAAAAAAAACAAGAAAGAAAAAAAAACAAAATAAAGAAAGAAAAAGAAAGAATAGGGAGAAAAGTTTTTTTTTCTTCCTCTGCATCCTCTTTGGTATCTCTTTCCCTCTTCGTCCTTTTCTACTCATTTTTTTTTCATTTTCCTTTCATTCACCATGTTTCCTTTCTGCTTTGCTTTGTCTCCAGAGCCTGGTCCTCTTGTCCTATCCTATCCTATCCTATTCTATCCCGTAACTCTGAGGTCATAGGGGCACCACAGATGATCGTTTAACCAGCGTACTCCATCTTTCCCTGTCCTCAGCAAACCTGATGGTTTCGCTCAGGGTCAAACCAGTCCATTTTCGAATGTTGTCCTCTCACCTCTTTTTTGGTCTCCCTCTTCTTCTACCTCCTTGCGCTGTGCATTGCAGAATAGTCTTTGCAAGGCCTGATGATCTGGTGACGTGGCCATACCATCGGAGTTTCCCTTTTTTCACCACTGTGAGCAGGTCATCGTGTTGTCCAATGGCTTGTGTGATGGTCTGTCGGACTTCGTCGTTGGTGATGTGCTGGGTATAGGAAAATGCCCAGAAGTCTTCTGTAGCACATCATCTCCATGCTTTGTCCGTGTCAGTATATTTTCATCTGATATTTTGTTGTTATTGTACTCCCCTCCCTCTCTTGTTGTTTTTGTTTCCTTCTTTGCACTCCCACCCCTCCCATATTTTATTTCGTTTGTATATATAGCCAAGATGCTATCAACAATGTTCAGTCACTTCTCTAATTCAGGCGAAACAACCTATTCATGTTCTGCTGCACACACGCTTTGTCTCTCTATACTTTCGTGTTCTTCCTTCCTAAGTTACGCCGCCGGACAGGTGCCAAGAGAAAGGGGTCACGGAGTTAAGTCCCTGTGGGGGCAAAATGCCTCAAACAAACCGCACCGACAGACAAACACACAAACATCCCTGAACAAACCGACCAACGTCAGCCGGCATTTTTCTCGCGCAAACGTCAACGACCAGTCGTACGAAGGTACTAGTGCGTGGGCTGTCAACAATACGGCGAGTCACATTTGCAGAGGTACCAAAAAAAAAAAAAACCTTTGCGCATAATACTGAGTGAGTGAATGAATGAGTGAATGAGTGTATTACAACTGACACTTACATGTAACGCATTATAAGGCTGACGTAACAAAAACCTTAAACAGCTCTCTTGTTCAACGAATAACGTGGGCATAAAAAAATGGATTAACATTTGCTTGTAAAAACAAAACAAAACAATCTGCTCTTGCCGGGAGTAGGGTTAACCCACTCACCCCCCCTCCCCTCCTATCTTTTTCTTTTGTTTATAAACTTCAATTTTGTTTTTGTTTCAACGTCTTATCATCTTTGGTGTAAAAGACGATAATAAATCAACCAACCAAAACAAAAAAAAAACAAACAACAACCAACTAACCAACCAACAACATCAACAACAATAACGACAACAACTACAATGACAACGATAAGTGCTATCGTCTTCATTATAGGAAATATGCAGGCCTATAATACCTTGCCGTAGCTTGACATTTTTGATGTTATGTATTTTATTTCATTGTTGTACATGTATATGTTTTGCGTTCTTTGTTGATCGGGTGGTCATTTGTAAATTGTGTAATGTTCCTTTGTTTGTACCCATTTTTTTTAATTCTAGCGTTTTGAATTATCTTGAATGGAGGAAGAGTATGACGGCCTACTAGCGCCAAAACCGAAAGTTACCAGTATCACCAGATAATTGAATTTAACACATTTTCTCTTTCTTTTACAGAGATACCGGTAATCCATAGCATTAATTAATAACTGTCAGTATTTGCCACGCCTTCCTAGCGCCCAAACCTGATAATTACAAAGATCATGGGATAATTACAGATATCATGGGATAATTACAGTTATCGATCAAGGGATAATTACAATTATCATTGAAAATTTTTAAAAATATTTTCGCGCGATCATGTTTAATTTTCAGTTTTGGTTCTAGCAATCCGTCTGGAAATGCGCCAAAACCGAACATTTTATATTTCACTTGATAATTAAAAGTTGTAGTGTTAATTGTAAATACTATATGTCGTTGATATGTGTAATTATCCCATGATATTTGTAATTATTAGGTTTTGGGGCTAGTAGGCCGTACTATATGTAAATTACACAGAACACATGTTAATTACCATTATCACCGATACCTGTAAATGCAAATTTGGCGCTAGTAAGCCGCCTTAGCCAGAATTAAGCATGATCACGTAAAAATTGTAATTATAAAGTGAAAATTATTATTATTATGTCATAATTACAATGTTCGGTTTTAGCGCATTTCCAAGCGGACTACTAAAGCCAAAACTGAAAATTAAACATGATCACGCGAAGATATTTGTAAATGTTGCAATGATAATTGTAATTGTTCCTTGGTAATTGTAATGATCTCTTGATAATTGTAATGATCTTATGATATTTGTAATTATCTTATGATATTTGTAATTGTCAGGTTTTGGCGCTAGTAGGCCGTCATAGAAGAGCGCTGTAAAAATATATTATTACTATCATCATCATCATCATCATCATCATCATCATCATCATCATCATCATCATCATCATCATCATCATCATCATCATCATCATCATCATCATCATTTATAATAATAATAATAATAATAATAATAATAATAATAATAATAATAATAATAATAATAATAATATTATTATTATTATTAATATTATTATTATTATTATTATTATTATTATTATTATTATTATTATTATTATCATCATCATCATCATCATCATCATCATTATTATTATTATTATTATTATTATTATTATTATTATTATTATTATTATAGGTAAAAAAAGGTAAAAGGTAGTCCCATAGCCTTGTGGCCGTAGGGGAGCGTGATGTTGGAGATCACACTTATCTTGGGCCAGCGTAATGAGGGTGATGCCCATTTCTCTCCTTCGCTGCTTTACCTTCCCCACCCTCAAGAGAGTAGGTACTCAGTCACAGCTGAGTCAACTGGGGGCGTTGTTATTTGTCGCTTCACGTTTTGCGGTCACCCATCCAAGTGCTAACCGCACTGGACGGTGCTTAACTTGCGAGACAGTAGCGAGTGCTCTAACCACTGCGCTATCCGACAACCCTTATATATTATTATTATTATTATTATTACTATTATTATTATTATTATTATTATTATTATTATTATTATTATTATTATTATTATTATTATTAAGATCGCCTTCAAGCACGTTTGCTGTCTTCTGCCACCCCTGTAACCATGATTGTTTATTATTTATTCCCAGAATACACAACCGGAAGACACGTACACAATAAAGATTTGAATCAGGATCTGAATCTGAAGGTTCAGTCTGCACGGCAACGAGTTTATGTCCTCCAAATCTACAATAATGTTAATGTTCCCCATTTCGCCCGTCACGGAAACTGAATGATCGAGGATGGATGCTCAGGCATCCAGCAACATCCGTCCCCTAATCCTCATCAGAACGTCTGCTGGCCTGAAGGTGTAGGCTGTAGGTCTAGGCGCTATGCGACTATGTGGATGTTAATTATGCGACTCTGGTGTATTGGTCTAGTAAGATAAACAGGTGACAGTGTTGCCCACCCCACTACTGTCACTCTCTTCGTTATTATTAATGGAATAAATAACTACAGTGATACAAACGTATTCTTGATCGAATTCTTTTATACCGTTAATTAATACCACGCTGTTAAATATAGCATGCCCATGAGAATCTACAATGATACAAACTTGATGGAGTTCTTATATAGATATACCATTGAATACCACAATGATATAAGCATACTCACTGCCATTTTAACACTTGTAGGCGTCTTTACCTGGGTACCAACTGGTATCTTGCATTTGCTCTTGTTTGGTCAGCATTGATGCACGGCGCGACGATGAGGGTTTGAAATCTTAACTGTAACAAACTATTCTGTGCCTGCTGAACCTCTGCGGCTAAGGTCTTTTAGCAGTTCTTGCACTCAGCTATTCAGTGGACACCCCTTGGGGTCATGAGCAATCTTGCCACTGTAGATTGTTCTAACCTATAAAGGGAAAAGTGAAAGCCCCAGTTGAAAACCTGTCTTGCCTTTAAAGGCATGACCGATTCACTGCGGCAACAATACCCCCGTTGGAGTGCCGGGGGTTTCAGTATAAATAGTGTCCCCACTTTCTGGAAATTTAGTGCTTTAAATTCCCACTGTCGCTGTCTTCCTCATTTACTCTTTCCCATTCCTGCTCTGTCCTATCACTCTGCTATACTATCTTCTTCTTCGCTAGATCAATGACCTACCTTTTTTCTTGAAAACTCTTCCTGGAAAAGACTCCTTGTTTATGTATGGGGTCTGTTGGATCAGCTTGGGAGTGTTGGACGCTTTCTGCCGGGTGGTCACTAGAGCTGCCTATGATGTTATTATTTAGCACTATAGGCATTTTATATGTATGTGTTTTGTTGATAATTTATAATGATGTTTGTATTCTATTTTGTTTTTGTAACCGGGGGTTCGAGTAGTTGGGGTAAAGCCTCAGCCGTCCCCTGCGTGGGATGTCTTTATTGTAAAGTGACTGGCCGGTGGAGGGCGTTCAATTTTCCCACTAGGGTTGTTTCAGCAGATCTTTTATGCGGATCGGGGGTTGTCCGGTCCTGATTTGGCTCGGAAGAGTCCGCTGGACCTAAAGCAACAATCAATCAATCAATCAATCAATATTAAGTGGACTGAATCAGAACAACCCCAAAAGAACAGTCCACAAGAATAGTCCGTAAGAAAAAAAAAGATATGCAGGCTGCGGCACACTTCTCCTTGCCGTTTTCTGTGCAGTTAATACAGCAAATTAGATTAAAGTGAGCTTGAGGTCATTTTTGTCCTACTATGTATTATGATCCTAGAAGAGCTTATTAATCAACATTATTTAGGTGCGCTCTCAAATAAACGTCTAAGCAGCTTAAAGAGACATTAAGTTCCTTGATAACGTCACAGCGCGAGTCTAGCTAGCGAAGGGTTCCTTGATACAGTCATTCAATACCACATGCGCGTGATTACACTGCTTGGTTCGTTCACAACAACGTCTTGGAGCATGTTCTTGTCCCTGTGCCACTATTCTAAGGGAGAATAAACCATTTACGGATATAGCAGACGACGTTTGAACAGTCGCACACGAAGTTTAGATTAATTTTTCCCAAATATCAAGACCCCCAAAATGACATAAACAGATAGCCATCTCTTAAAGTAAATTAAGCATTTTAATAACTTGTGTGTGTACACATTTGATCTGGACCTCAGACGCACTTTAAAAGAAGAACAAAGCAAGCAGACTTGCAATTGTAACGTCGGCACTGCCTATCATAAGTACTGTGGGAAGGTCACTTTGTCTCGGCGATGCGCTTTATTAATTGCCATCAACATAGCTTGAGAAGTTGATCTAAGAGACGATGATATCGGCCCCAGTCGTAGCGATGACATATCTTGATTATTGAGGGAAGACACGCTGCGGTCGTAACAGTTTTTATTGTTACTACACAATTTACGATTATGTGATTGGTGAAGCTGGAGCTTGTCGCGAAAGAGTTAATCTCACGTTAGTACAGAGCGCGGATGAGTAAGTATGTAGGTGGGAGGAGGTGTGGTTAAAGATTAGACCAGAGCAGACACAGACAGACTGACGCACACACGCATACACGCGCATACACCCACGCCAGAGTACTTGTATATACCCCGGACAAACACAATCAAATACAAACACACACACACACGCACACCTACACACGCACAACGGATGCAAACAGATCCAGGAACACACAGACACAAAACCATGCACAAAGAATGAGACAAAGAGAGAGCCTTGCACTATCACCCCTCTGAAAGTTCGTGGAAGGTTGGTGGAGGTTCAAACACTTCTTTTCGAGGTTCTCAGATCGCGAACCTATGTTCCTATCCTATCCCGTAACTTGAAAGTCGTTGGGGCACCACCGATGATCGTTTAATCTGGGTATTCCGACTTTCTCTGTCCTCAGCAACTCTCATGGATTTGGCTCAGTGTCAAGCCAGTCCATTTTCGAATGTTGTTGGTCATCATTTTGGTCTTCTCTGCACTAGTTTCCGTCCCAAAGGCTCTGGAGGTGGTGTCAAGCCTCTGTACCAGTTGTTCAAGTTCTTGTTCCTCTCCAGCCAATCCATCAATGTCATCCGCAAAACGGAGGTTGGAGATTGCTCTACCCCCTACATTGACTGTGTCTTCGTGATCTACAAGGGCACCTGACATGATGCGCTTCAGGAAGATGTGGAAGAGTGTTGAAGAGAGTAGGCACCCTTGACGCACGCCGATTATTGTTCTGAACCAGTTCCCGATGGCGCTGTTGGGAAGAACTGCACTGGTAGCCTTGTCATACAGGCTTGTTATACAGGCTTTTGATGACTTCAATGCTGTTAGGGCGGATGTTGTACACTCTCATGGTTGCCACAGAGCTGCACGCCAGACTCGGTCAATTAAAGTCTAGAAACACATAATATAGTAGTTGTTGTTGCTGTAGATCTTTCTCGCAGGTTATTCTGAGGTTGAAAATAAATTATGCTCAGTGGTACTTCGACCTGTCATGAATCATGCTTGTTCTTCAGCTTGGGGTTTCAACCTGTTGAGTATTATTTTCAGGAGGACTTTGCTGGGATGGCTGATGAGACTGATGTTGCGTAATTTTCACACTCCTGAAGTTTACCCTTGGGAAGAGCGATGACAAGCGACTAGGTCCATGGTGTAGGCCACTCCATACTCTGCCAGATCTTGTTACAGTTAATGGTGAGGATGTCAATAATCGCTTCTCCTCCTGATTGTAGCAATTCTGCGAATATGTTGTCCACTCCCGCTGACTTCCCCTTCTTCAGCGATTGCACTGCTGCCTCAACTTCTCGGAGAATTGTGAGGATTCTTTCTTCTTTTCTTTTCTCGGGATATGCTAGAGCTGAGTTGAAGGTTGTGGTGATAGTGTTAACATCTACTTCACCAGCTCCCATAATGAGCAGTGGTGCAAATTTCCATCCAATTGTGGCTTGGAATATTTATGTCACCTCCGGGTCTTGCAGTTTGTCCAGGTGGAACTTTAGTCTGGTGCACTTTACTATGTTTATTCTCTTCAATTGGAGCCGGAAAGACATCAACACGAGATCGTGGTCATGTCCGATGTCTGCTCCTGGAAAAGTGCATGTCCTGCCAATGTTGATGCTTGATCTGAAGCGTTTTGTGACCATGATGTAGTCAATCTGGTTGTGATGATCACCCCAGTATAAGAGTATTGCCAGTATAAGATTTTTGTATCTGGCAAACACCTTGCATCTCAGACATCTGTCTTTTGTCTCGTTGTTGCAGTGGGGTCCATATGTGTCTCCTCAGTTGTGATACGCATCTTGGCCAACCGTGGCATTCCAGTCGCCTTCCACTATGACTATGTCCTTCTTCGGCACTTGGTCAACCAAAGTCTGCAGATGTTCATAGAAATCCTCGACTTCGCTGTCGTCATAATCTGGTGTTGGGGCATAGGCCTATATGGTGGTGATGTTGAAATGAGCTGCTCTAAGCTGGATGGTAATGAGTCTACCGAAGACAGGACGGCAACCCATGACAGTGGCCAGAATGTCCTTGTGGACCAAGAATCCCACGCCGTGTTCGTGCCTGTCATAACTCCCGCTGAAATAAAGTGTGTGGCCTTTGTCAGTCGTTGTTTCGCCTAGGCCTTTTCAGCGCAACTCGCTGATACCCAAAAGGTTCCATCGATAGTGGTCCAGCTCGTGGGCCAGTTCTTCTCATTTTCCCTCCGCAGTTAGGGTCCTGACATTCCAAACCCTAGATTGCTGAACCCTTTGGACAAAAATAGGTTGAAGAACCTAGGTTCGGGACCTGAAAACCTCGAAAAAGGTTTTTGAACTTTTACGAACATTCCAATTAAGACTGGCCATTAGGTACACAAAATATACAATGCTTGGACAGATACAAACGCGGTACAAACACTCAGTTTAGAAACATTACGTTACTTTACATGATTATTGCTTTAGGTCCAGCGGACTCTTCCGAGCCAAATCAGGACCGGACAACCCCCGATCCGCATAAAAGATCTGCTGAAACAACCCTAGTGGTAAAACTGAAAGCTCTTCACCAGCCAGTCACTTTACAATAAAGACATTCCACGCAGAGGACGCTGAGGCTATACTCTAATTTATCGAACCCCAGTTTACAAAAGCAAAATAGAATACAAACATCATTATAAATTATCAACAAAACACATACATATAAAATGCCTACATTGCTAAATAATAACATCATAGGAAGCCCTAGTGACCACCTGGCAGAAAGTGTCCAATATTCCCAAGCTGATCCAACCGACCTCACACACAAATAAGGAGTCTCGTCCCGGAAGAGTTTTCAAGAAAAAAGGTAGGTGACTGGTCTAGCGAAGAAGAAGATAGTATAGCAGATTGATAGAACAGAGCAGGAATGAGAAAGAACAAATGAGAAAAACAGCGACAGTGGGAATTTAAAGCACAAAATTTCCAGAAAGGGGGATACTATTTATACTGAAACCCCCGGCACCCCAACGGGGGAAGTTTAGAAACAAGACTTTGTATTAGACCCATTACATTGAATAATAAATTACTAGTCTATCACGTCCATTAAATCTCCTCCCCTCCCCCACCTCTCCATCCTAAATATATAGATATATAAAAATATATAAAAAATAAAATAATAATATAAAATATATAGATATAGATATAAGAATTGCCTACTGAGCAAACAGGTTATAGCCATCGTCGTAACATTATGCAGTACTAAAAAAGGTATGCTGCGATAAAAGCCTGATGATACTGTATTAGTGCTAGCTATGTCCTATCCCCAAGGCCTCACAAACGTCGCTTGCCACTGCAGTCTGGTATGTCTCTGTTTGACTGTTACTGCTTGCTGCGATCTAATAATTATGTCATGTTGTCTCCTTTCTGACAAATTGGCGGACAAGTCGACGTCCGTGGGATTCTTGCGTTGCTCAGGTGAGTTACAACAGGTAGCAAGAAGTGAGTTAATACAGCAGTACATGTAGATATAGGTGTGTGCAGGTAACAACGGTGCGTGCGCCTCGTTTGAGTGCGCAAGACCTTGTCTATAATAGAGATGTAGGCTACTGAACTCGGGCATTCATTTCTTGCGCGTGCGCATAGAGTGTATTGTCATGGCAAAATGCGCTATTAAAGTTAAAAGTCAGCATCGTCATCGTGTATGTACATTGCTCAGGTATACAAGACCCTGCAAAATAACTGGTCGAGGTTTTCCTCCGTCTCCCCTTCCTCCTCCTCATTCTCCTCCTCCTCCTCCTCATCATCATTATCATCAACATCATCACACATCATCATCATCATCAACCTCTTCTTCCTCCTAATCCTCCTCCTCATCATCGTCGCTATCTATCTATCTATCTATCTATCTATCTATCTATCTATCTATCTATCTATCTATCTATCTATCTATCTATCTATCTATCTATCTATCTATCTATCTATCTATCTATCTATCTATCTATCTATCTATCTATCTATCTATCTATCTATCTATCTATCTATCTATCTATCTATCTATCTATCTATCTATCTATCTATCTATCTATCTATCTATCTATCTATCTCTCTATCTATCTATCTCTCTACCTATCTATCTCTCTACCTACCTACCTACCTACCTACCTACCTACCTACCTATCTATCTATCTATCTATCTATCTATCTCTCTATCTATCTATCTATCTATCTATCTATCTATCTATCTATCTATCTATCTATCTATCTATCTATCTATCTATCTATCTATCTATCTATCTATCTATCTATCTATCTATCTATCTATCTATCTATCTATCTATCTATCTATCTATCTATCTATCTATCTATCTATCTATCTATCTATCTATCTATCTATCTATCTATCTATCTATCTATCTATCTATCTATCTATCTATCTATCTATCTATCTATCTATCTATCTATCTATCTATCTATCTATCTATCTATCTATCTATCTATCTATCTATCTATCTATCTATCTATCTATCTATCTATCTATCTATCTATCTATCTATCTATCTATCTATCTATCTATCTATCTATCTATCTATCTATCTATCTATCTATCTATCTATCTATCTATCTATCTATCTATCTATCTATCTATCTATCTATCTATCTATCTATCTATCTATCTATCTATCTATCTATCTATCTATCTATCTACTTTTTTACATTCTTCTTCTTCTTCTTCTTCTTCTTCTTCTTGTAGGATTAGCAAAGTAGAAAGATGGTGGAGGAGATCCTCGACAGATCCTAGAAGAGGAAAAAAAACAACCCCAAGAAACAAGACACCGGTTTTGCGTGAAAACATCCCAAGTAGGCTACCCGCAGATTATTTACCCACTGAACAAGCATCCCACTCGTTTAACTTCAAGTCGAAATCCTACTGTGTCTGTGAGGTAGAAAATGGGGCAAATTAGCATTATATCAGTTACTTTCTTCATTTACTTGCACCACACGTTAGGTTTTCCTCCATGCTGAATGAGTGTGTTATTAGCCTTAACCGTAAGTTATTTTCTCGTGTAATTAAGTCGTGCACAACTTCTGTAGCTTAACGTCGGTTGATTACAAGCGAAAGATGCGTTTTTCTTGCTTCTTTCTTGTGTGTGGTCTCGTGTGTTTAGTTGGCTGATGCAATAGCTGCAGTGGGTTTATTTTGGTAAGCGTTACAAAGCTACCAACCTTTTATATCGCTACTCCAAGTAGTGCTCGTTCTTTTTTTAAATTATTATTATTTTTTTAAATATCGACTTCTTGCTGTTTTCTTTTATCGTTTCTCATCAGTTATATTTATGGAAACTTCTAATTCGTCCTTGTCCACTGTGACGACTTACTTCATTTAAAGAGACGGTACAAGTTTTGATTTGATCTTGTTGTAGTAACAACATCTCTCCAGATCATGGTTTCAAAATTACTAGTTGTCCTTTGTTCATTGCAAACGACTTCAATTGTTTTGGTAGGTAACTTTAAATAATTTGTATTAATAATTAACGACACTGAGTGCTTTCTCCAAGACAGAGAAATCAAATCTTTGTATTGGAGACAGGGTACAAAAGTATTATCTTCAGCACTTTTTGGTTTAGATAATTCTTTCTGTCAACGATTATTTAAGGCATAGCCTGCTGCACAGCGCATACAATGTATACACTGGCATTTTGCTATTCACGACGGAACGTAATATGGTGCAATAAAAATGTGCAGTTCTACTTGAGTGTATCGTGATCCTTGTGCTTACACAATTCTAGAGATTTGGCCATTTGGTCATAATAGAATCATAGCCGTTTGTTCATATATCTCACGCGTTCCAAAGATTTTGACGCAAACATTCAATACCTACTCGTGCTGAAAATGTAAAGCCATGGATCAGATTATTTCAAGACATGCACAACACTACACTGTGTCTTAAGATCGTTTGTTCCAAGATTTTATTTTAACAATGTACAGGTGTTTCTTTAAAGGGCTACACAGGATTTATCTGTATTTCCATATAAGCACCATTTAATATACTTTAAAAAAAAAAACAAGGATAGATTTACTATGAGAAGTCTTCTTCATTTTATTCTCTGGAATACTGTGAAAGGTTTCGTTAGTCCGAAGAATAATGTCCACAATTTTGAGGTGCACACAACTGGCTCTTATATACAATTGTGAGTTACTAGGCTGGTTTCATTTTTTAAAGTAAACACTTTCCACAGAAATATGGCAGTCCTTGGGGTTAGGAAGCTCTCAGTCTCTATCTTTTTTTAGCCCCAGGTACCTACATCGTACATCCATGTTTCTACAATACAATACAAAATATATTATGCTATACCATGCCATACCATACAATACAATTGTCCTATAAAAACATGAAAGTTGCCTTTTGTCCAGTTTGCAACGTCTTTAAGCAGAAAAAAATGTCCCTTTCCATATCTTCTGAGAATTCCTTTCATGGTACATCCCTCAGCCCTAGCACCAAGTGTACACCATGTTAGCTAGTGCATGTGGCATCAGTAGAGAACCCAGCTACTACGGCCATGATCATGGGAGTATATACTATATAAGCATTCTTTTCCAGGTAAATAGTATAATCCCTGTAGACCTTACCTATTGCCCAGTTTGCACGGTGTCAACCAGTACAGACACATCTCTGTGGTGCATCAATAATGATTACATTGCACTGCTAGGATCATGGACGTTATTTTAAATCTTCTAAACTTTCTGTCTTGGCATATTTGCCCATGGGCCCAGATGCTGCTGTTAGCCAGTGCAGGCACATGTCTCTATGGTATCTATGGCGATACCTTTGTCAGGTCAGAGATCACAACCCATCTAAAACATTTCTTTCTGGACAATATTATATCTATCTTTGGACTCTATGGACCAGTTTGCACCGTATCACCCGTTGCAGCTATATTCCTATGGCATCACTATTGCTTGAAAGAGGAAAGGTCGCATGCTGGGTGGGTTGGTTGGTTGGTTGGTTGGTTGGATAAAATTAAAGTCCCAAGACACATGAGCGTATAAGGGACGTGAATAAAATAGATAAAAAGTGAACATAATCTTTATTTAAATTAAAACTTTCCAGGACCACATATTAAAAGCCAATGTGATGGGAGAATGGGAGTACATTTAGCATTCACACGCTAGAAGAAACAATGAACATGATGAAGAAGTTAAGACTAATATATATTCCCCATAAATTAAATTAAGATAATATTGCGAACAAAACAGGCCTCCATAACCAAAACGCTTAATGTACAAAATTAACTAAAACGGCCTTTTTGTATAACAGTTAAAAAGAACAACCATAAAAACGAAATCACCTCGAAGGGGGTCAATCGTCACATGTGACGTGTGGAGGACGGCCGAAGGCCGCAACTCCATTACATAATTTAAAATATAAAACATACCAACTAACTTCAGCTAAGAACGCCAATTATATTGGCACGTTCAACCAATAGGACAAAAAGAAAAAAGGGAAATAAGGTCGTCCCCCTTGCATACCTCCGGTTAAGCCGGGGTGCCACACGCAAGTTCTCATCATATCAATAAAATTTGTCTTAAGACGGAGATCACCCTGTAAATAGAGTGGATTCTAGAATATATAAAAACAAAGGCTTAAGAAAAAATGACAGAAAAAGCAAATCATGCATCCAACCAAAGGAAAAATATTACAAAGGGAAATAAGGCGGGTCCACTTTCTTTCCTCCGGTCGAGCCGGGGTGCCACACGCTTACACCAACATGCATACTGGTGTACTGTCACAGAGAGGCAGTCACCATTCAGTTATACGCAAGTTAAAACCTGGTTAAGACTAAAAGGGTGTCGTCCCGTAAAAAGAAAGTTAAAGTCCAGCAATGGTCAGAGCAAGTGACCCACCGGTGACTGATGTACCAGGGAGGCCACTCTGACCAGAAAGGACAGTCCCCTGGTCCGGAAAGTCAGGCGAATGCCCTCCATATCCAGAGGGTGCCCAAGCCCTGACACGGCCTCCACCACAGTGGTGAAACACGGTGTCAGTTCAGGGCAATTGAAAAGACAGTGCTCGAAGCTCACTGGAGAACCACACAGGCACACAGCCGGTGTGTAGCGTGTCCTCCAGTGGCCTGAGCAGAGCCTGAGAGCCACCTGTTTAGTAAACACCGGTATATTAGCATTAAGTAAGGGGGGAGAGTCGTTGACCGCAAAGGTCAAGGACGCTCTGCCAGTACTCCAGGCCGTAAATTCATTCGACCAGTCAGCCCATAGGCGTCTCCTAACACCACCCACCCACTCATCAACGGATGGGGGGATCGGTGCCGACGTATCCGCCCTCCCCGAAGAACCACGTGCGGCGGCCCTATCCGCCCTTTCATTCCCCTGGATGCCCGTATGCGATGGAGCCCAACACACATTCAAAGAGATTCCCTTTGCCGACAGAGCAGCCGCAATAGATATAACCTCATCCACCAGGCCGGGTCTGGCTTCCGAGAGACCGCGCTCCAAACAGGTAACTGCCGAAAGGGAGTCAGTGACAATCAGAATCCCTAATCCCACCGGTAAGTCAATTTCTGCCAAGGCATTGATAGCGTATTTAATGGCCAGTAGTTCGACAGTTAGCGTGCTGGACCACGGCGGCGCACCGAATGACCACTCCCCCACTCCCTCTATTACAAACGCAAAGCCAGCCCCACCATCTTCGTGAATGGAGCCGTCGGTATAGACCTTGAGGGAGCAGGGGATGCTGTCCAACCGTTCCCTAGCCAGCTGAGTTATCAAAGGCAGATCAGCCTCCCTGGTTAAACCCTGAAAAGCACCGTAACATTTAAATGGTGGCGGTTCCCAGGGGGTCCGAATCGGTGGGTCTTTTTCTATAGGGATACTTGTCCCATCGGTGTGGCCCAGCAGTGGGGCCACCACTTCACCAATGCCTGCAGTATGAGTGTGACCCTCCGGCCACAAAAATTTCGAAGAGAGCTCGACATCCGTGGAATTCCTAACACGTCGCGCTCTGCACACATATGCCGCGCAGTTCTTTTTAATTTGGTGCCATAAAGGCAGGATCCCTGCTAAGTGATATACCATTTTAGTTGGAGTAGACCGCGATAGTGATAGTACCGTGCGCAGAATAGAACATTCGGCCGCAACTAGTCTATTCAATTGTGATTGTGATAGGTCATAGAAGAGCTCAGATCCAAAAAGGAGTCGCGAGCGAACAAGTGAACCGACCAGTGAGACCAAGTTTTTGGGGTCACGGCCCCATGGCTCACCGCGTACCGCTCGTATCACACATGCCGCCCGGTGTGCGCTCTGCACTGCCTTGTCTACATGCGTCTTAAAGCCTCCCAATTGGTGAAAAAATACGCCTAAATATCGAACCTGTGTGGACATTTGAATAACAGTACCCTTAACCATAATTGTCAATTGTTTGATAGCCGTGTTACAATGATGCGAAAAGGGGATGAAAACGGTTTTTTCAGGGGAGAGAGCAAGCCCTATTTCATCCAAGTACGCTGAGATACGGTCTACTTCTGCCTGAAAATTTTGCATGTCAATTTTGAAAAACTTATGTTCGGGTCCCACTGGGCGCCCACGTGTAGTCCTCCATATCGCGATATCATCAGCGTACATGGTACAAATGGTATCGGATTTGTTTTTAGTCAGTATCCCAGAGACGGCTATTGAAAAGAGCAGGGGGGCAACCACTGACCCCTGCGGGACACCCATGGCCAGCCGACCCAACCCGGACAGTGCGCCACCCCACCTGACTCTAATCACCCTGTCCCTGAGAAAAGATTCTACAAAGCTAAGTGTAGCTAGATCCAAACCAAGATTTTTTAATTTATCAATGAGGCCTCTATGCCAGACAGTGTCAAAAGCCTTTGACACATCAAAAAAACATGCCAGAACTGTGCGTCTTCTGTTGCGAGCACGCCTAATATGCTCGTTTAGTCGGACTAAGTGGTCAGTAACTCCCCGCCCCCTCCTGAAACCGGCCTGTGCCACCGGTACAACAGAATTTTGCTCACAAAAATATTCTAAGCGCTCCTTAATTATTTTCTCATAAATCTTACACAGATGGGAAGTGAGAGACACAGGTCTATAGTTCTGTATAAATTTTTTGGACTTATTCCCCTTGGGGATAGGTACTATAGTGGCACTTCGCCACGCCTCTGGGATAGACCCAGATGAGTAGCAAAGGTTAAAGAATTCTAAGATGTGAGCTTTAAAGGCCGGTGGTGCCCGCTTCACCATAGCATAGTGGACACCATCGGGACCAGTTCCTTTTTTGTTACTACAGCTTAGCAGTGCCTTGGTTAGCTCCCGTAGGGTTATTGGCAAGGAGGGAGTCCCTCTGGTAGGGGGACCGCCTTCTGCCTCGCGACGGCGTCTCCTATCCAACTCTCCCGGTGGTAGCCGACTACCATCGCCGGCAGCAACAAAATGTCTCAGGAAGGCATCGGCCTTGTCTTCATCAGTACTGTGGACGCGGGTGTCTTCGACCAGTGCCGAGTTCATGGGCTTGTAACGACCTCGCATCTTACGGACCTCAGTCCAGAGCTGCGAGAGTGTTTGTTTGCCGGTGTACTTCGTTAGCCAGTAATCGCGCTTGGCAGCCGCGATCACCCGTTTAGCTGTTTGCTTGGTTGTTTTCATGTGTGCGTGATTAACTGGTGTATTATGGCGTCTATACGCAATGTATGCGCGTTTTTTTTGTTGTGTTGCCTCTCTACATTTCGCGGACCACCATGGCTTTGAAACCCCGGTTTTGCGGCCTTGTGGAGGCACCAGGGAAGCCACAGTGCTGGTCATACACTCCCGAAGGGAGGATTCCCAGTCATCCACCGAGGTGGAGAGAGGAGGAGAGAAATTTAACAATTTATCTTGATATACATCCCAATCAACTTTATCCAGGTTAGGTTTTGACTCAGTGGTATTACTGACGGGTTCTAGTTGTAATTGAATGGCTATGGGAAGGTGGTCTGAGAACACGGGTTCACCCGCCACTGCCCAATCCGCCACAGATGCTATGTCAATGGTAGCTAAACTAATATCAATTGCGGTTAAGCCATGGGCTGCTCGGTCAGGGATGTGCGTAGGTGCTCCATCATTCAGCACCACCAGACCCGCCTCTGTCAATAATTCTGCTATTACAAGATTAGTTGCAGGATGGTTCGAATCCCAAAGACTGTCGCGCCTGTTGAAATCCCCCAGTACGAGCCAAGAGCCCGTTTCCACTACGGGAACTAACCAGGAGAAATCGGCGCAACCAGTGGGATTATAATAGTTAAGAATATGGAGGGTGCGCACCGGAGCGCGCTCCCCCAATTTTACACTAATTGTAGCAGTAAACCCACCACCATCACCCTCATCTACTGGGCCTAAGTTCTCTGCCACTAGCCCGATTTTAACATAGGTTGCTACATACACTTTGTCATTTTCGCCAGTGGTGTAGGCTGGAGGAAAGTGAAAACCCGGTACCAGCGGTAAGTTGTGTTTATTACAGGTAAGAGATTGGAGACATATTATGTGTGCTTTAGTAATTTGACTGGAAAGTAACGGTATAGAGTCTTTGAATGAGTTTGCAGTCCTGCAATTTAATTGCAGAACAAAAAAGTTATTTAGAGAAACGGCCGACATGACACCCGCGACCACAGCAAGGAGTAATGACATCAAACCCAGCAATCTACACTCCCTTAGTTTGTAGCACATTGTATAGCATTTTGAACATCGTCATTAGCATTCTGACCATTGTTTTAAGAGGGGCACTTTCAGCAGGAAGTGCCAAAAGTCCCTCCTCAAGTGAGGCTTCCAGGGAAGCATACTCAGCGACCAGGGAGCCCAGGGAACCCAGTCCCCCCCCACTCGTTACTTCAGGTGCGGACGATCCCGGCCGATCCCGCGAACGCCCCACACCGGCCACCGGGGCAGGCTGGCCAACCTGCTCGCTCACCCGAGAAGCTGCAGGCTTCGGGACAACCTGTCTTGTCACCACCGATCCAGCCGACCCCGGTCCGCCGCGAGGAGCACCCGCCGGACCCGCCCCAGCGCCCCCTGTTTGACCCTCCAATCGAGCCCGGGAGGAGCCCGTACAACCCGTCCCCCCACCGTCATTGTCCGCGACCGACGACTGACCACCCGCCGCCGACTGAGACTGTGAGGGAGCTATATCGTGGGACAAGACCGACCCCGGAGCCACTCCGTTGGTCGACCTCGGCACCACCGTGTGTGTTCTGACAGGACGAGGGCGCCTAGGAGGGGAGTCCCCGTCCGGGTTAGCCCTAGCCTCTAGGACTGCGGCAGCAAACGGCATGCAAGTTGCCCCCCTTAGCTTATTGGCCCTGCGGCGAACCGCCGCTTCGGGGCATCCTCCCCAGGCCGCAGAGTGCGCACCATTACAATTTGTACAACATAAAGTATGGCTAGTACACTCAGCTAATTTGTGGTCCTTTCCACATCTGGGGCATCTGTCCATTTTACGTTTGCACATAGATCTGATGTGCCCGAACAGTTGGCACTTTGTGCATCTGAGCACTGGTGCCACGAAAGGGTCCACATCAAACCATGTCCTTCCCAACCGTACTTCCCGTGGCAGCTCCTTAGCATTAAAAATAACTTTGACTGCTGCAGACGGCCGCCCTCCGGCAAAGGGCAACCGTGTTACAGAAACCACTGTTAGGCCCTGGGTGTTAAGTTCATCCTTAACAGATTTCAGAAAAGAGGTATCATCAGCTTCCCCCGGCAAACCCCTAATTACCCCAACTGTTGTAGCCTGAGGAATAAAGGTAACCACGGGAATGTTTCCCACTGTTTTTGTACGAAAAATCTTTCCCTGCTGTTCAGCTGAAGTGCACACTATCAACCAATCTCCAGACGGTGTTTTCCTGATATCTTTAACTTCACCAAAATTATCATGCAATATTCTTGCCTGTCTGATTGGACCAAGTCCAGAAAAGGTGGCCGGGCCCAAGCCCGTATCTCTTATTCCCACCGGGTGGTCCACAATATCAGCCCTCCCCCTAGAGATGGGCATACGAAATGGTCTATTCTTGGCTGCAGGCCCAGCGGCCGAGCGTACCTTATCAGCATAGCTGGTCCTTGGACCGCTCTGCGATGTCTGTGGGTCAGAACTGCTCTCCCCAATCTGCGGCGTAGCCGTTTTACTCTTCCCCTGGTTTCCGGCCTCTCGACCTGGGATTTCCCTTGGACCCCACACGGATGCCACCTCAGAGGCTGGCAACCGCGCGGTGTTAACCGTCTCTTTAGGACTTTCGGGCTGTGAGCTCACAGTGGGAGTCACCTGCTCACCACTCTCCCCACTCTCACTGCTTTCACCCCCAGAGGATCTCAATCGCTTGGCCCCCCTCGGTGTGACAGGCACCCTATCAATGTCTATCGCCATTTCCGACCCTTCTCGTGGGGACAGCCCCTGAGTACGGTCAGGCGAAAGTTTATCGTTTTCTGACAACTTTCTTCTGGACTTCTTTTTCCCCTTTTTGCTCTTAGGTTTGCCTTTGTATGTAGGCTCAGAAACCACCTCTGGTTCTTTAACAAATGCTTTCAGGGGATATTTACTCCCCCCTGTGACAGTGGAGGTGCCAGGCACCTCCATGTCGTCATCAGACGATGACTCTGAAAGAGTCATAGTCAGTGAAAAACCGGACGACACCCTAGAGTAAAAGATATATAAAAGCTAAAAGTCAATGAAATGTGATATAAAAGGAAGATAGAGGGTGATACAGGAAATAAAGGATAGATAGATTTAGAGAGCAAACAGATAATACACACACACTGGACTAGAAGGGCGCTCAGTGTCTTGGAAAAAAAAAAAAAAAAAAAAAAAAAAAAAAAAAAAAAAAAAAAAAAAAAAAAAAAGTTTAGGATGAAGGCTCACGAATGTTCAGACAGCAAGTAGTTGTAGCGTAGTGAAGTGTGAACTTTTAGATCACGACAGAGTAGACAATGGGTAATGGTGCAGTGATGTGGAGTGTGGCCTTATAGACCACGACAGAGTAGACAATGGATAAGTGGTGCAATGTTGTGTAGTGTAGCCATTTAGACCACGACAGAGTAGACAGTGGAATAGTAGTAAGGCTGGAGTAGCAACAGTAAAGCCTCGACCGACCCACAGCACCACGCTGTGTGGGAGCGCAACTGGTCTGGAAAGGTGCGGATAGCAGAAGCGTTAATGATCGTAAAGCCTCGACCGACCCACAGCACCACGCTGTGTGGGAGCGCAACTGGTCAGGTAAGGTGAAGATAGCAGAAGCGTTAGTGGTCGTAGAGCCTCGACCGACCCACAGCGTTTCCAGCAACGCTGTGTGGGAGCGCAACAGGTCCGGTAGTATGCGTGATCAAACACACTCTTGTAGAGGTGCAACGCCTTGAACGATGCAATGAAGTAAGTAGTACAAGTGTAGCCAGCAAGTGCAGCGCAACAGAAAATGGAAGAAGCAGCAGCAGCAGCCAACAGGCTAGATCGTGCGTATTCAAAAAACATTGGTCCACAGACACCCTCTTTCAGAAGAGACAACGAATGTGAATGCTGGGTGGGCAAAGGGTCTACCCCTTTATAGGGCCAAAAAGCCAGACCGACCCGCGCATTTTTCTATCGTTCCCTGGTCGCCGCTACTTTTGTTTATGGTTTACAGTAACTGGTACTATGATACCACCGGTATACCCCCACATGTAGCGGGCATTTCTTAGTTCAGGATTGGAGGACTACCCATGCAGTCACCCCCAGACACACAGACAAAGCTTTAAGAAACTAAGCAGTCAATTCAAAGGACGATTAAGGGCAATGAAAAACCACAACTTATCCACCCCCTTACCATGGTCTTCAATAACCATCAAGTTGATTGACACAGTACGATGGCCGGAGCTCACTTCCGTTTCGAACCCTGATTTGTATATAAGAGGTTTATTTTTTGGGGTCGGGTCACAGCAGTAGTAGTTAACTGACGGAAAGCAGAGCGAGAGAGAGAGAGAGAGAGAGAGAGAGAGAGAAAGAAAGAGAGAGAGAGAGAGAGAAGGTGAAGGGAGGGAGGGACGGACGGATGGGCAGACGGAGACCAATATACAAATAAACCTACATAGAACAAATGTATAGGTATGACGTGAGTATGTAGTAGTAGTAGTAGTAGTAGTAGTAGTAGTAGTAGTAGTAGTAGTAGTAGTAGTAGTAGTTAGTAGTAGTAGTAGTAGTAGTAGTAGTAGTATATATGCCACCCGAATGAGACGAGCCAGTCATACAGAGAGAAGGTCCCATCCCCACAAACAAAAAATGTATAACGAGGGAAAAGACGAGATAAAGTTAGTTTTTTTTAAACCACTAAAATATTAACGCAAGAGACTTTTAAAATTGTCAATATTTAAAACATTCCTCAAGACAAAAGTGGTCCATGTACAGGCAAACTAATCAGTCTCAATTTATATCCCCACAAAACAACAGTATCTACCTCTCTCTATCTCTCTCTCTCACACACACACAAACACACACACACACAATCAATTACACACAACCAATTACAAAACAAAACTCCTTGGGAGTACATATGTGCGTAAATGCCAGCGATCGCTTAGAGCAAACTTTAAGTTTGGATTTCCGCTTTACCCAAGAACTTTTATTATTATTATTATTATTATTATTATTATTATTATTATTATTATTATTATTATTATTATTATTATTATTAACATAGATCTACATACAGACACATGTGTAAATTTGCGTATATCTGTATAGATAAATGTGCTTCTTTGTGCTCCTTCCTTACCCCTCCTCACACACACACCCACACACACACACACACACACACACACACACACACACACACAAGCCACGAGAAAGAGACAAAGAGAATCACAGAGAGGGACCCCCACGCATAGATCTACACGGTAGAGAAAATGTAAGGGTCCGCGTTTGTCTGCACAGGTAGGACATAGATGTAGACAGGTAGACAGTCTACCAAACAAGCGGTCGGCGCCAGGCGCGGTATACCACTTGTCCTGTGAGCGCCGTTAACTGAACACCGCCCACCCCACGCTGAGTATTGAAGACCGCGCAGAGCCTACCCTGACGACTTGTCTCGGCTTTTCAGGTAGTCAGGTCTTCTACTATTCCATTGTCTATTCCACTATCAACAGGAAGCCTCGCAATAAAGTCAGAGCCAGACGGACAGCTCCATCATTACTTTTGTCCGTCACACCTGAAGCAGTTTTGAGAGTTTATGAGATTAAATAGTATTGCCCAAATAACTTACACAACACGGTAAGAAGCAATTTTTTTGGTGTGATTTTGACACTTAGCAATACAGTGTAAACATCCAGGAGTTCCAATAAAGGACCCTCTCCAATTCTAAATAACGTCTGAAGAAGACACCTCTTTAACTTCAAACAAAAACAAGTTATTCGATCTTCTATAATTTAGTGAAACGTGTATATTAAGGAGCTGCTTCACAAGCAAATAAATAACAATTCCGTACACATTCGTTTTCATATTGGCACTAGTGTTAGTCGCCAGCGCCCTGGGTAGCTGACTGACAATATATAAGCACGCTATATAAAGAGTAGTCCCCAGCGGGGCCGGGTAGCTCAGTTGGTAAGAGCGTCTTGCTAGTAACCGAAAGGTCGCTGGTTCGAATCCCGGATTGGTCAACGTGTGATCATATTATTTTCCCCTTTACCAACAACTGGCCCGCTGGTGTCAGTATAAATCGGTCCAGTAGTCACCTATATGCGAAAGTGTCGTGTGACTATAATCTACAAACAACAACGAGTAGTCCCCATTGCGAGTAGAACTACAAGATGCGTTGGTATAGTTAATTATAAACCGGATATCAGAAACTTCAGTTTCAATTGAACAGATGAGTAAAAGTTGATGCATTAAGTGTAGCAGAGACCCATTCTCCCAAATATAGTGTTTATCACTGCAGTTGCAAATAAAGTCCCGTGTTTTCCTGCATGATTACGGTAAGTGCTATTAAAACGATTCCACGAAAGTCCAAAGAGGTTTATGGTTTCATTTAGAAATAATGTTGGCTTAAAAATAAAGAATGTCTGCTAAAAAAAAAGGTCTTTAGAACGATTCCATAAACGCTGCTAAAGATGTATGCAAGAAAGATTATTTGGGCATCATTATATAAGGTTATAATCTATTCATAACTTAAGGTATTTAGAACGATTCCATGAACAATGCTAAAAGATTTATGCACGAAAGATTATTTGGACATCACTATTTAAGGCCTAATAGGGCTATCGGTTCAATCTAATGTTCAAATCACTTTAAACTATCCAGGCGGTCGTCTTGACTACCAGCTATTCTACGGGATTTGATTATCTCACAGACCTGTTTACTCGAGCATTTATTATCTCATACACAAGCTTGTAGGAGATTTGTTTATCGCAGGGTCTCGGTTGTACGAGACGGGGATAATCGCTTGTCTTAACTTGCTCAAGATAAGGTTTTGTTTGTTTCGGCATTAGTGATGCTGAGCAGCCTATAGTAAGAGTGAGAATCAATGTACGGCTGGTGCTCATGTCAACAATTGTAGTGGACGGGTCATGCTAATACCAGTGAACCGCTGTGATAACTTTCTTAAGAACTCTGTGCTTCGTATTCATTAGACTCTGAGTTTGCAGGCATTGAAAACCTAAAGGGTGCGTGTGACAGGGTTTACTATCGTTAAATGATACTCCGCGATCCGTACTTGCCGACATCAGTATGCGTGATGCGTGTTTGTTAGTTATATGATTGCATAATTATTATATATTAGCTCACGGTATCCTGGCTTTGTCATTAAAGGGACCCACGTTTACCACGCCCCCTCGACTCGACAGATCCTTTTAACATTCACAGTTAGCGTTGTCCCCAATGAAAAAAAAAACTTACCTAAAAAAGAAAAGAAGAAGAAGTATAGTTATGTTTGTCAAACGATAAATTCTGTAGGTTTTGTGCCTATTATTAGCAACCGCTAGCCACTCCTCTTGAGCTAAAAATAGCCTCTACCGAAGCCGGTAAGAGGAAGAACCCATTAAAAAAAAATACACAGGTTGCTCAGTTAAGGTTTTTCGTTTTAAATTGATACAATTCACAACTTTCCGGCATCTCTCATAAAAACTCGTGGGTATCGCCATTATAAATCAAAACGAGGTTAGAGTGAAACCAAGTTCCGGTCTGGCTTGTTTTGCTTTTCTCAAAGCTTGATGCGTGACTTTTAAACATGGCAAATTGCCGAAAACGACGATTGTTAGAGCCAGAAAACGAGTGGGATAAGTATAAAAACGGTGGAGGAAGTACATGCTCAGTGAAAGGATGCAAAAACAATCGCCAGTCGTCAGATGGAAGAGTTAGCGATACAACGATTAAAGAACGATCATCGACAGAAAGTGAAACAGGACCTGAAGACTCTTGTAGTTTTCCATAGCTTCGCCGTTGCAACCTTCACAAAACACGAAGTAGTTGACTATGTGAGGGTACGATACCGGTGGCCAGTGACACATGTTGTCTTCCCACTGTAAACTTGACTGTCACAACTGGGACTTCAAATCCATCAGGCATTCTCTGCAACACTTTCTCTTTTATGCTCCCATTAACGCTTTCTCATGTGATTCGACATATTCTTGGATATTTGAAAATAACTCACTCAAAACACTCGGATAAACAATACGCGGAGAAAGAAACCGGAAGTATGCTTCACCCCTCTTACATGGGGGATTCCCGTTGGTGCATAGGATAGCAGAAAAGTGTGAATACACCCTACCCTACCTTTCTCCAGACACCAACATTTATTTATTTATTCGTTCTTATTTAGCACTTTTCCAGCCCGATACAGGATCTAAACCAAGCCTCCCGAGACTGCCACTTGCAATCCTTGGGCGCACAGTCTGACGACCAGACGACTGAGCTCAATCTTGGGCCACCGGGAATGGGGAGAAGGGACCTCGCGGGTGCTGGTGCATTCGTGTAGCCGGCACTCATCCATCTAGGACCTGCGCTTCAGGATCTTTAAAGTCCGTGCTATGTAATGCGTGCGTGCACATACTAGATCTCGATGTATACTCTCACCCGAAGGAGTACATAGAAGTTATGAATAACAGTGACATAATATATACAAACAACTTCAGCGACCATAGTTCATGCTATACCCACTGTCTATTCTCGCTCTATTGTCTTGTAATCTAAACTACTTTGCACAATATTTAGTGTGTGTGTGTGCGTGTGTGTGTGCGTGTGTCTAAGAGAGAGAGAGAGAGAGAGAGAGAGAGAGAGGGAGAAGGTGTCCAGCTTGCATGAAATAGGGGCCGTCTGGTAGCTCAGTTGAAAGTGATCTGGTTTCCTATGCCGAAGGTCGCGGGTTCAAAACCCGCAAGGGACAAACTTATGTGACTTACATACGACACTTTCAGGTCACCGAGGGTTTTCTCCGGGTACTTCGGTTTCCTCCCTCTCTTCAATAATGGTATTGGATGCAGTCTGTCTAAAATTTCAAAATTACATTTAAAACAAAATTGTTTTAACATAAATTTTATTCAACAAACAAACCAGATATCAACACAAGGCAAAACATCAGGGCGCACAAAAGCAAAATTACATTGATTTCCTTTCTGTTTTCTAATAAGGACTTGTCCTTTACACCACATGTTTGAGTGATGAATGTGTGTTTGTTGAGCGTGTAGGAGTGTCTGCGACACGTTAATGTGTATTTCTGTTACACATCGCCGTGCTTTGAGTCTGAGTTAGGAATAAGGCGCGTATATAATCCATTAGTAGTAGTAGTAGTAGTAGTAGTAGTAGTAGTAGTAGTAGTAGTAGTAGTAGTAGTAGTAGTTGAAATGTTACAAGTATTTTATACCAAGTCAGGTTAATTTTATTTTTGTCTTCATTTTTTTTCGCGCCTGCAATTGCAATATTGCCAAGTTTTAGTCATACAGCGTAGCAGAGATTCGCCGAGGCTTACGCTAGTAGTGACAGGCACACGACGTAAGCTTCGATGACTTTCAGCTACGCTGTATGAGTTTTAGTAGTAAGGAAAGTTGGCTGTGTTCTGCGCTGTGTAATTTATGGCATTAAGGGGCTGAGTGTGTGGGTGGGTGAGTTGGAGGATGGAGGAGAAGGAGGGTGGGTGGGTGGGACAAGTGAAGGGGAAGCTGGGGTGAGTAGGAGAGCGTGATTTTGGTACTTTCTTTTGTGCTCTTTTGTTTAAGACTGTCTGAAACTTACTAGCTAATTTCGTATATAATTTATGGCGATGGCCGGTCGGGACAGAAAGGTGGATAAAGAAAGAGGGGGAGAGAGGGAAAGGGAGGAGGGGAAAGAGAGTTGATTTTGTTCATTTAGTCTTAGGTACGCGTTGTGTGGTACGAAGACAATGCCTACAAATAAAAGTAAAACGTCTTAGGAGTTGTGTATATAGATGTTGTTTCCCTTTTTGCTCTTATTGTAAGTTATGACAACTATGTCGCCACGATGGCTCGCCTTTCGCGACACTCGAATAAAATACAAACCCCCGGTCCAGACACTCTTAAGCTAAGTGAATGATAAAATACAAGAGCGTACGTCCCTCTGCTCCCCGCCCCAACCTCCCACACCCACCCACACATTCCCTTCCCTCCCACCCCCCACTCCCTCATCATCCCTCCGCCTTGTTAAGAACCTAAAACTGGTACTAAATTAAGCCCGCGCGTGTCTACGTAAGTCCTCGTTTCCACTAAATTTATGAGAGACGGTAATTGTGGTACAGCTATAATACGCTTTTTTTTTAAAAGAACAAATATATAATTTTACGTTTTTTTATCTCTCCCCTCCCCCTCCCCCACTCCCAGCTCTCCTCACCCCATTAGGCACATCGATTATTTTGAAAGGATACCTTGATATCGTAACTTACATCTATCCTATCCTATCATGTCCCGTAACTCGGAGGTCGTAGGGGCACCACAGATGATCGTTTAACCAGCGTCCTCCATCTGTCCCTGTCTTCAGCAATCCTGATGGTTTCGCTCAGTGTCAAACCAGTCCATTCTCGAATGTTGTCTCCTTACCTCTTTTTCGGTCTCCCTCTTCTTCTACCTCCTTGCACTGTGCCTACAGAACTTACATTTGAAATAGATTAATACAATCATAATTGATAAATAATGTTGATTCTGACTGATTTTTTGTTTGTTCGTGTACATCTGCAAGCATTCTCAACAGCAACAAAATCCAATAAAATGCAAATAAATAAACATTACGACTATAGGAATTCTAGGGTATTGTATGCTTTAATAAAATAATAATTCCCGTCGTGGAGTTTGGAACAATACAGAATCTTTATTGTCCCCACAAGCACCTGCAAGGAATTTCTTAGTACAGTGTCCATCTGCATATAAAATCTCAAGCAATAAAACCGTAACATCAACATTAAACTGAAAATAAATAATGATGATGATGATATCTACAGTGATTAAGATCCATCAACAGTACTCTTACCTAGGATACGAGCCACGACCAATGGAGCCCACCTTAAAATATTTGTGGCGAGAAACTAAGTGAATTAAGCTTATAGAATTGGTCATAGTGTCTGCAAAACATGTAAATTTAGATAGGAGTGGCTCTCGGAGTTAGAGCTTCATATGTAAATTTAGATGAGTGTATCAACTATGCCGAGGCATCCATTGTACCCAGTGGCTCGTAAAAGACAGTCGCAGCGATACCGTTTCACAATGAAATTCTTTCACGCATTTCTAATTGCTATACAAGTTAATGCAATTAGTCTTTTGCCATTGAGGCGGCCCGCTACTTCATTTAATCATGAATTATTCTGTAAAGTTCAGGTGATAATTTACTAAGTTGAAGAAAAAGCCAACAAATCCAGCAAACAAACAAACAAACAAACAAGCAATATGTCTTGGATCAGAAGTAAATCGCGACGATACAGTTTCTGCGAAATACCTCTGCCGCAGCGAACACAGTTCACAAGAGATGCTATCATTTATAACAGCAGTTAGTCTGCTGGACCCAGTAAACAATGAGTAACTAACTATAACAGTAGTTTCCTCTACCACCTATTTGTTGTACCCAATGACTCAGGTTTAAAAAAAAGCAGGCTGGAGACTCTACCCCATGTAAGCCAAGGATCATTATAATAGATGGAAAAGCACCAGTACGGTTAAAATACTACGGCTGAAGTCGATTTTTGTTAGAGAAAACTTTCATTGATGGTGAACATAGTTCACGCCAAACAGTATTTCATACTACTGGTTCATTATATTATATACATTTCTTGTACCTAGTGGATCAGGTGGAAAGCGCAGGCTGGCGACTCCCCTGTGTAAAGCTAAGGTAAAATGGATGGAATTGCACCTGTAGAGTCTGGTTGACAATGTAACACTGCACTTCAGAGGTCACCACCGCCAGCGCCGGCTATCAAAAAATTTAACATCTGGCTCTCACCCAAAATATCCCAGTAGAAATATGCTGTTGGAGAAAGAAGGAAAAAGAAGAAAGGAGACGGAAGAGGGAAACAAACACTGGCACAAGAGAGAGAGAGAGAGAGAGAGAGAGAGAGAGAGAGAGAGAGAGAGAGAGAGAGAGAGAGAGAGAGAGAGTGAGCGAGAGAGAGTGAGAGAGAGAGAGAGAGAGAGAGAGAGAGAGAGAGGAAAAGAGAGTTTCTTAACTTGTTATTATCATTAGGGATTAAGATTTTAAACTATTTAGAAAGTCTAATCTTCCAAACTGTTTTTTTAACAAAATAACATAGTACAGAGCTATACTTTAACATTAACTTGGAAATCATACATCAAACACACGCACACATACATCCAGATTATGCTATTAAAATCAGCCTAAATATAAGCTAACATACATTTAAAAATAAAAAAGGAATAGTTTACACACTACCATCATGGTCATCATCATTAAATAATATTAGAAAAGAGAGAGAGAGAGAGAGAGAGAGAGAGAGCAAATTCTTGTGATTTTCTTTCTTGCAATATGTTCTCCCGCTGAAGCTTACACATCCGCAGTGAAAGAACACAAAAATTACTTGTAAAAAAAATGAAGTGGAGGTGAACGAACAGGGGTAGAAGGAGAATTAGGCGGGGATACCGGTACACATGCACGCATGTGCACACCCACAGACATATACACACACACACACGCGCGCGCGCGCACACACACACACACTCACTCACTCGCTCCAGCACGCATGCGCACAAGCAAAACAGTAAATATTTTGCAAAATTCTGGGATAATGTCTTAGTGTACTTAAAAGTCTTTTGGAGGGTAATTTTTCAAACCTCAAGTGTACTTCCTCCCTATTTACCCGGCAGTTACGCTTCTGTTCAACTTTTTTGTAAACACGATCAACCGTTGCACGTGTTGATTTTTCTTAAAATAGAGGTAGGGAAGCGAAACCCATGCGTGACTCTCCGGGCTGGATACATTACCTACAAAGCTTGAAATGAGCGCAAGACTGTGTATGGATACTAGTCGCGATCACTTAATCAACGCAGGATTGGATATCGGTCCCAGATCGTTCGCCATAATATTCTTATTGGCATCCAGGAAATGTCTGAAGCGATTTTGAGAGGGGTAATGTGTAAGATTGATACTAACCGTTATTTAGAGTAAAGGGTGTTCTTTGGAATATAATCATGGCCTATACTTAGAGTAAAGGGTGTTCTTTGGAATATAATCATGGCCTATACTATTCTATTCCGTAACTCGTAGATCGTCGGGGCACCATAGGAGATCGTTTAACCAGACTACTCCGTCTTTCTCTGTCCTCAGCAACCCTCATGGTTTCGCTCATTGTCAAGCCAGTCCATTCTCGAATGTTGTCCTCCTACCTCTTTTTTCCCTCTTCTTCTGCCTCCTTGCACCGTGCAGGATGGTCTTTGGAAGGTCTGATGCTCTGGTGACGTGGCCGAACCATCGGAGTTTCAGTTTCTTCACCACTGTGATCATGTCATCGTGTTGTCCAATGGCTGGTGAGATGGTCTGTCGGACTTCGTCGTTGGTGATGTTCTGGGTATAGGAATTGCCCAGAAGTCTTCCGTAGCACCTCATCTCCATGCTTTGTATTCTTCGTTGTAGGTCTGCTGTGAGGGTCCATGTCTCGCAAGCGTATAGGAAGATGGATAATTATGGTCGCTAGTCATAATAGGAAAACGTGGTATAAATGGAGGATAAATGCAAATTTAAACGCATTCTAATTTTTCACCCGTGCAAGTAATGGCTTCACCAATCTCCACCTCCTCAGACATTGAGAAGCTCCATTACCAGCTAATTAATAGTTTAGTTGCAACAGTGCAGCAGACAGCATTCTTTGTGTGCGTTGAAGATAAGGAGAACAAAAATCACATGAAATATATACATACAGTCTTTGTTTGGAGAATGTTAAGGAAGTAGTGCATTGTTGTTGTGTGCGTGCATTTGAGCAGCAGCGCCTTGAGCAGCTATTGAGAAGGAGAAGCGCTATGTAAGGACGATTACACTAACAAATAGTTTGAATTTGCAGTAACCTGTGTGGTTCGGATGGCAGTGGTACTTTGCCATACACGCGCGAACATGCAGCAACATGTGAGTCTGGGACGAAGCGGGTTCGAACCTGAATACAGCACGCCTTTTGTGCTGGTAATATGTCAGTGCCCTGAGCACTCTTTCGAATTGGATCGCCACCGGTACAGAAACAATGTCTTCTTCTTCTTCTTCTTCTTCTTCTTCTTCTTCTTCTTCTTCTTCTTCTTCTTCTTCTTCTTCTTCTTTTTCTTCTTCTTCTTCTTCTTCTTCTTCTTCTTCTTCTTCTTCTTCTTCTTCTTCTTCTTCTTCTTCTTCTTCTTCTTCTTCTTCTTCTTCTTCTTCTTCTTCTTCTTCTTCTTCTTCTTCTTCTTCTTCTTCTTCTTCTTCTTCTTCTTCTTCTTCTTCTTCTTCTTCTTCTTCTTCTTCTTCTTCTTCTTCTTCTTCTTCTTCTTCTTCTTCTTCTTCTTCTTCTTCTTCTTCTTCTTCTTCTTCTTCTTCTTCTTCTTCTTCTTCTTCTTCTTCTTCTTCTTCTTCTTCTTCTTCTTCTTCTTCTTCTTCTTCTTCTTCTTCTTCTTCTTCTTCTTCTTCTTCTTCTTCTTCTTCTTCTTCTTCTTCTTCTTCTTCTTCTTCTTCTTCTTCTTCTGCGTCTTCTGCGTCTTCTCCTTCGCGTTTTCGCGTTTTCAAGTTCTAAAGACTTGCCAGTTGTTGTTCTGAGGAGATACACTCCCTCAATAGAATCTAAATCCTGTAATGTTCACATTCAAGCAGAACAACACATTAATTTTATTGTAAAAGTCATTATGAGATGAGAGATAAAGAGAGAAAAAAAATAGACGAAAGATTTAGAGGTAATGGAAAATGCCATGGGGATTTACAGATAGAGCAGCATTTGTGGTGGATGATTAAAATGTATTGTCATCTATCTGTGCACCGACAAGTGCATCAGACTGTATGACACGTGCACATTACTAGTAAAATAAAACCCTCATTATTGGCTAAAAACGTGTGAAAGCCATGATTTCTGTTTCTCTAAATTAAGGGGTAAGGGCGTGATTCCTGTCCCCATAAAAGTTGAAGTATACTAATCATTGTAATTCACGTCTTTATACATGAAAGGTATATAATTATCAGTTTACCAGGGGAAAAGTTTCGTACTAAAATTCTTTAGTAATCAAATGTCAATCTCTATAAAATGGTCCGAGGTGTTACACAGTGCACAAACTTGCGGCAGGTGTGCAAAGGACTTCAACAAACTATTTTATGCATGCTTGATTTGGGGGACCGGCTCCAGGAGCTGCGCTGCAAAGCCAGTTGTGTAGTGTAGGGACAGTCCATTACATTCATGTCAAAGAAGAGAAGGTTACCTGGAATATTCCTTGCTATATCAAAACTAATGATCTGGTACCCAACGCAGACATAGAACATTCAGTGGTTTCTCAACATGTTTTTTCTTCTCTATCATTTCAAACTGATTAAGGATTTTATCCAAAAAAAACATTGCTATTAAGATGCCATTATGAGGCACGTACGCCAGTTATTTTGGTCGGGTTATTATCATTTCATCGCCATAGATTCTGGTACACATTGTTGCAAGAATAAGCCGAATGCTAAAAATACTCTTGGTAATAAATTGATACGATAATTACTTAATGCTACAGGCAAGCTAATATTGGTAAATTGTTTGAAGAGTAGATAGCGCTACAAATACTGGTGAATTGTAACAAGAATGACCTATAGCTACCGTTAACGCAAACATTGTGGGTAAATTGTGACAAGAAATAACACATTTTACAAGCAATGTTGGCTCTATTAAGCCAACATGCCTTCTCTTTGCTTGTCATCGGCTATTTAAGAGAAGTGGAGGGGCAGTAAAATATACTTAAGACTCACTATACGGATCTTGTGCATACACACACAAACACGCACACAAAACACACACACAAACACACACACTCATGCACACACACTCATGCACACACACATAGATGTACACTCACACACTGGTATTTAGTATGGGGAATACCATTTAGAAGCCACTACTTGTCGTTTACGGAAACAACTGACCTATAAAGTAGGATAATAAACTACTTTTGTAAAGAAGAGGTTAAGTTGGTGGATTTAGTTAGGTACTAGCACACCGAGAGCGCGGTCCGTCCATTGTTCCCATATAGCGGGTAGATTTAGACGTAACTTAGCTGTACATTTGACAGAGTGAAGGTTTGGCGTATCCTTGTCCTTAGTGGCGCTGTACTGCGGCTGCTGTGGTTTCTCTCAGGAGACGACCCGGATTTCACCTGCAAGGCATAAGATGCAATTTATGATTCACCAACCCAAATGCAACATTTCCAGTTTAAGGCGCTGCATTGCCACATCAGGTCTAACACGCACACGACGATAATGGCTGAATGACGATAATGGCTAAACTGACACAGATTAATTTAACTCGTCCAGGTATGCACTCACTTAAGCTTCGCCTTTTGTGTATTCCTGTTACTGTATTTGTTATGTATTTGTCAGATCAGAAATTAACTGAATAAACCATTGTTTAAACCGTAATGGCTGAAGGTGGGATCGAACCCGCGTTTCCTATTAAGACACTGGTGCTGCAAGCTTGCAAACTGTGGATTACTGAGCCAAGCGCAGCCGCTTCGTTTCCCACCTCCGAAAGGGAATAGTATTCTTTGGTGAATTTACAAGAGAGCGAGTGCCGTAATGTAATGCTTAGACATTTTAACATAGACAACAGAGGCGAGTGTCTTTTACATTGCGCATACCAGCATCGCAATAATTGATTGATTGATTGATTGTTGCTTTAGGTCCAGCGGACTCTTTCGAGCCAAATCAGGACCGGACAACCCCCGATCCGCATAAGAGATCTGCTGAAACAACCCTAGTGGGAAAATTGAATGCCCTCCACCGGCCAGTCACTTTACAATAAAGACATCCCACGCAGGGGACGGCTGAGGCTTTACCCCAACTACTCGAACCCCCGGTTACAAAAACAAAATAGAATACAAACATCATTATAAATTATCAACAAAACATATACATATAAAATGCCTATATTGCTAAATACTAACATCATAGGAAGCCCTAGTGACCACCCGGCAGAAAGCGTCCAACACTCCCAAGCTGAATGATCCAACAGACCTCATACACAAACAAGGAGTCTTGTCCAGGAAGAGTTTTCAAGAAAAAAGGTAGGTCATTGATCTAGCGAAGAAGAAGGTAGTATAGCAGAGTGGTAGGACAGAGCAGGAATGGGAAAGAGTAAATGAGGAAGACAGCGACAGTGGGAATTTAAAGCACTAAATTTCCAGAAAGTGGGGATACTATTTATACTGAAACCCCCGGCACCCCAACGGGGGTATCGCAATAATTATGGTCGGTATTAATACACCTCCCACGCTTGTCTGTATAAGGTAGAAGCAAACATTATTCTCACAATGCGGGGTAAATGTTATAATACTATGTAGAGAGGTTCGAAGACACAGGAAACGCAGTACTGGATCATTAGGGATAAAATAAAAGTTATTTGTTACACTGCATTTATTGCAATCTACACCACATTCTGCCTTTTCTCCTTTTACTTCCTTTTACGAGGCCAAACAATCTAATAATCTACACAGTACGTGCAGTAATCTAGAACATTGGATGGTTCTTACATTTTTTTTAATTTACCAGCTCAAGGAGCTCCTCAAGGCAATGGTCGCCGAGAAGTCGCATACATGCACAAAATAGTTCGCTAAGTCAGGATGGATCTCAATTAACATTTTACAAATATAAGGGCCAATGAGCAACCCCTACTAGCATATAACAATGCATTCAGAGTTACACGAAGGCGAAGAAGAAGACGATTAAGAATAAGAACAAGAACAAGAGTTACATGAAGAAGAAGAAGAAGAAGAAGAAGAAGAAGAAGAAGAAGAAGAAGAAGAAGAAGAAGAAGAAGAAGAAGAAGAAGAAGAAGAAGAAGAAGAAGAAGAAGAAGGTGATGATGATGATGATGATGATGATGATGATGATGATAGATGATGATAATAATGATAGATGATAGATGATGATGATCATACCAGCACCACCGCAATCATCACCACCTTTACTAATAATAATAATAAATGTAGATTTATATAGCGCCGCATCACAGCCACAAGTGGCTGTGCTCTCCGCGCTTGACACATTCATACACCATTTATACTACACAACAACAGTAGGTATATAAAGTCTGAATAAATTCACTAAAAAAAATTTACTGCCACCATTACAACAACAATAACAACAACAACAACACAAGCTCCCAACTGTTTCTGCCTACACTATATTACCCTATTTTCAATCAGCCTAATGAATGTTCCTTTCTGCCGCGGAGATAATATAACATTATGCTGGAGGTAGATTTACCATCAGGGACTAAGTGAATTTGCTACTTAGTGGGCAGGTACCTGTGGTAAGTGACCATACCTTACAGTGACCAGGCACTCTACTGATAATGGACACAAAGCAAACCGAGACCCCGTTAGCGTCCCTTAATGTTGGTAATGAATACTGGGCTGCTTACTAGGCTGTGGACATAATTATATGGTGTGCATTTTCAGTGAATTACTTGGGTCTTTAAAGAGCGCGCACGCACGCACAAACACACAAACACACACTCTCTCTCACACACATACACACACAACCACACGCACAATATCACAAACACACAACCACACACACACAGCACATTATGTTATGCAGGATTGTTGTGAGAATAAAAGTGCAGACCGCCATGATTGGAGCGAAATTAGATTTTAAGTTAAAGACCTACTGATGTTGCAGTCTTTAGGTATAATTAATGTGTTGGACACTTCGAGTGAAATTCTCGGGACCTATACTATAAGAGTGCATACGCATGCACAACATACAACACAGGCATAGACATCCCACAATGGCCAGGCTGTATTGACTGGAAATTAAGCTAATGGCCTACTATACTGAGATATATATATAGTGCAATTATTGTAAGTGGGAGTATAGGCTGAGTGGATTGATTATAAAGACCTACCGATAGACCTGTCTCAATTGGCACTGAAATTGACATATATAGCGATTACTTTCCAAGACAAAACGAGGATGAAAATGCGGACAGGTCGGTCTGTTGCACCATCGTTGAAGTTTGAAGCTGAAGTGGTACGCACACTGCGTAGCTGAGACTCGCAAAGGCTTACGTTCGCTTACTCCGAATGCGCCCTCTCTGCATGGAATTATAAAAATAGACACTGGATTGGTTGGATTGGATTGGATTTTGTTTTGGGTGGAAGCGCGCTACATCAAAGACCTCATTGTAGTTGGAAAACACTATGTTTTATGAAAGGTCTATTTTATTATTTTATTTTCCCATCCTTACTAACGATAGCCAGTAGAGGCTCCTGTGAAGTCTAGTTAAAGGGACCCGGGATCACCCATTTCTGCGGCACATATCATTTTTAAAGTCACAGTGAGTGTCGCCCCATCGGAAAACATAAGATTACGCTCTAAAAAAAACCACACTGTTTTAAATGGACATTTTGACAAACAAAAAACCCACACATTTCAGTTATTTATGAGCTTAAACATAGCACCACTGCGAAAGTGGGTATAGTAGACACAGTTGTTTGTTGACATAGCAACAAAGAGACGCCTAAAATTCAAAGCTTAGCGGTCGGTTTGAGCAATGATTGTCAATTAGTGCCACCTTTAATTAAAGTAAGTAATGCAAGTAAATTTATTGTCACAGAACTGTGACCAACATTCTTGATACCAGGGCCCTTTAATATTGATGTGATACGCTACTGAGTCTTGGCTCAAGAATTTCTGCAGCGGTATGCTGAAACTGTATCTACTCATGAATCAGACAGAGTGACTTGGTCGCCTTTTATAAAACGCAGTCTACGACACCCTCAACACGATATGAGGAGAGGCGACAGGACAAAGGTGCAATATAAAAGAGAAGACCTGGCAAGATTTGGGCTAACGATATAGAAACAGAAGACTGCAGTGGTAAGACAATCTACATCGCACTCTGACCTGGAGTTGAGCAAAATGAAGTGCTGCCTTCAGTCTTCAACCGTTTCCCTTTCCTTCTTTTCTGATGACTTCTCAATTGGTTTATTTTACCATTTATGTTCTTGGCTTAATGTAATAGCGACCTCTTCAGATCGCCGCGCTTTGAGTTCGATTGAAGAAAAAGCGCGTGATAACATCCTGTATTATTATTATTATTATTATTATTATTATTATTATTAGTAGTAGTAGTAGTAGTAGTAGTAGTAGTAGTAGTAGTAGTAGTAGTAATAGTAGTAGTAGTAGTAGTATAACTCTTTCCCATGTTATGTTGATTTCGCGGCAATTTCTTGCTTTCTGTATGATGGTTTGTTGACTTGATCCGGGTTCTTACTTTCGGATGAATTCTTCAGAATTTTCATGTTTATCTTCATTTAAAAAAAAATTCTGGGTTACTTTCTGATAGTTACTTGTCTTTTTTTATTTTCTATAATGTTGGCCTCATGGAGGCGTATGGTGACATGACGGTGAGAAGCAGTAAGGAGGGCTGTCGCGAATTATAGCGCTTGAAATTCAAGTGCTGCGAGATATAAAACAAGCAACCAAACAACCAAAAACAAAGAGGGCAAAACTCATATGACTCACATGCTCCTTATGAAACTCGCAATATTTAACATGAAAATGAGTGCCCAGAAAAAATAAAATGCAAAGCAATACCGACCTTGATCTTTGACAAACGGACGGACGGACAGACGGACGGATGGACGTACACATTTTTTAAAATGTCCTTTTTGGACTATTTAGCACAGATTTGCAAAAATCGTGATTTTTTTTCTTGGGGGTGGGGGAGGGGTAGGTGGGGGGTGGGGTGGAGCGGTTGGTGGAGATGAGGGGGAGGGAGGAGGGTAGAGAACATAGATTCATGTGAGTCAAAAAAGGGCAGTAATAAATTCGTTTTCTAAATGAACTGAATTAGTCTTAAGAACAAGGCGCCTATGATTTTTATTATTGTTAGTACTAATAGTCTAGTTGTAGATAATGGTAAAGGTGTCCCCGTAACCTTTTGGGGAGGGAAGCGTTTTTGGACCTCCCTTGTTTCTAGGCCAGTTTAATGAGAGCGGTCCTTATTTGTTTAATATTTCCTCTTGCTCCCAGTAAGGCTAAAATCACTTAGGTAAAAAGACGTTAAATTAAAGAAACAACAACATGAGAATAAACCAAGTGGGCTAAGGCAGGACTAACTTGCCTTGTCCACAGGCCAGCAACCAATGGCGCCTGACAGGTGTGCCATCGATCCAGCATCTGGGTGCTATGTTTCTCCGAATATTATTTACTTTTGACTCGGGCAACGCCTCGGGGGTTTTCTCCGGGTACTCCGGTTATCTTCCCCAGCAAAATTTCAAAAACACAACTAATGTTAGGTAGGTTGGGTTTGGGCGCGTCACAGGCTGCGACTACGCCTTCCCCAGGGAAGGCGGCCCAGAATTTCCCGATAGAAAGGGACAATAAAGCGTTACCAAAGAAAAACAAACCCACACCTGCATTTGGAGAAAATGAGTAGGCGTGCCATCGGGTCTAGAAACGGAAACTCCGATGGTATGGCCACGTCATTAGAGCATCAGACCTTGCAAAAACTATCCTGCAAAGCACGGTGCAAGGAGGCATAAAAAGAAGGGGACAAAAAGACGTGGGGGGACAGCTTTCGAGAACTGACTGGCTCGACACTGAGCGAAGCCATGAGGGTTGCTGAGGACAGAGAAAGATGGAGTACGCTGGTTAAACGATCATCTGTGATGCCACAACGACTTTCGAGTTACGGGATAGGATAGGATAAGACAGGAGTAGACGTGGATAGGGGTGAAGGACGGTGAGTAGGGCGGAGAAGGGGTGGGGAGAGAAGGTTAGGTAGGGGACGGAATCAGTAATATTTTCATCTTTTAAACTCAGCTAACTGTTAAAAATGTGTAAACCTGACTGCTTCCAAGAAGAAGTTTGCGCAAAAGGAGAATGGAAGGGGGAGTGGCAGGGTGTGGGATGGGAAAGATGGAGGGGGGGGGGTGAGGATGAGTGTGCGACGGGTGCCTTAAGGGTTAAGAGCGAGGGTCTCAAGGGATTAAGGCAGAAGCTGTGTGTACATAAAGTCAGTGGCCCAGTCTGTCCTGCTCGCCGCCGCTTTATGGCAGCTGGCGAGACTGACGTCCGTCTGAGAGACTGCCTGAACTATGGGCTTCGCAATGAGTACACTAACTAACGGAAGGACGTTTGTCCTATAACCCCGTTGAGTTACTAAACAAATCGATTGACTGCAGAGTGTTTTATCTTCGTTTGCAGTCTGTGTTCATGTACACTGAAGCCCGTCTGAGAGTTAGAGCTATGGGTGGATGTGATAAAAATGGACCAAGTATTTCCCTCCGTTGTCTCGTAGAAGGACGTCAGACCGTAGACCTACAAAGCTGAAACTATTCTCTTGGTTATAGGGGTCAACTTAGGTCCAGGACTATGAAGAACCAACTCCCTACATAAGCGCAGCTTTATTATTCACAGAGCGTATGTTCTTCGTAACACAAGCACCCAGCGTGGCTGAGATTTGCCTCTCACTACGGGGAAACATCTGCGAGTCTCAACTACGCTATGTGAGCAATAGACTGATGTACACAGCACATCTGAGAGAGAGAGCCTGAAGAAAAAGTAAAAAAGGGCTTTACTGTGAGGCTATGAAGAGCGATTGTTCTTTGTATGACCAGACTGTAGAGGTTCTAGACATTAACTTTATAATCGATTCTGACACGTAGACGGCTGTGCTGTCTATTCAGACTGAAGTTGGCCTGAGAGACAGTCTACCTGCAGTCAGAGCAACTGCATGCCATCGCAATGATTTCAACGTTTGTTCTTAGCAGACCTCACACAACAACAAAAATATATGAATAATTCGAAGAAGAAGAAGAAGAAGAAGAGGAAGGGGTGGAGGGGAGGGAGAGAGAAAGACAGAGACAGAGACAGACTGACAGAGATAGAGAGAGATAGTGTAACCAAAGAGAGAGACAGATAGACAGACAGAAAGACAGACATAGAGTGAGATAGTGTAACCATTGGGCTTGTCCCCAGAAGTAAAATCGCGCCTTTTCTTTCTTTATTTTATCCATAATCAATTAATAGTTTAATCAACGAACGAATCAATTAATCAAAATATATATAAATATTTACATTGACATAACGTTTATTTAATAGGCCTAACTTTCACACATTTCAGCGTCACACATCCTTTTCAATTCACAGTGAGTGCTTTTCCACTGCGAAAATAAGATTTTTACACGCCAACCACTTTACCCCCTTCTCCTCCCCACAATTTTTTTCAAATGTACGAACACTTTATTTGTTTACGTGTTTAATAACAGACCCCTCTTCTCTTCCCTCAACTATCACTGTTGGAACTACTTCTATTTCTTTTTCTGACACTGTTCGCGACCTTGGGTTTTTTCTCGATCAGGATCTCTCCATGCAGCAACTCACTCCTTGTTGGTTGCACACAGAAAGTCCTTAGACCTCTTCAGCAAGTCCAAAACTCTGCAGCTAAACTCATCTTCAAAGCTCGGAAATCACAGCATTGCACGCCTCTCTTTCAAGAACTACACTGGCTCCCAGTTGAACAACGAATTAAATATAAAACCTCATGTCTTTGATACCACATCATCTCTGGAACTGCTCCTAGCTATCTTTCCGATCTTTTGACAGTCTATGTTCCTTCTCGGTCTCTCCGCTCGTCTGCAGATGAAAGGATGTTCCGTGTACCAGAATACCACAGGATGAGACACGGTGGTAGAGCCTTCAGTTTCTTCTCCGTTCTGACCTGGAACTCGCTACCTCGGTCCGTCCGTCACAGTCCTTCACTAGCGTCTTTTAAAATGAACTTGAAGACGCATCTTTTTAGAGAGGCCTTTTCCTAGGCGCCATGAATGAGTGTTGTTTGTTATTTTTGGTGTTGGGATGTGTATGTAATTGCGTGTTATTGACCAATGTGTTTACATTTGTTTGTGGAAAGCGCTTTGTGATTTTGGAAAGCGCTGTATAAATTGCCTGTTATTATTATTTTTTATTATCTCTGTATTAATAGTTCTAAAAACAGCAGCGAACTGTCAATAGCGCAGCACGATCGTCTCTTTACGTATCATTTTAAAGAGGCCGAAAATTCAAAGCTATATAGCGGTCGAGTTGAAAGAGTCCGACAATATTGCAAGTTGATGATGGTGATGTCGACTTGTTTACGCACACAATTCCACGCTGGTAGCATGCTCAGGGCGCAAAAGAAGTCAATTGTCACAATCAGAAAAACAAATGCGTTTTAAGACACTTTTTGAAGCTGTCAACTGTGACTACATTTTTCAGGTTAGGAGGGAGGGCATTCCACAGCAGGGGCCCAGAATGGGAGAAAACTCTGTAACCTAGTGACTTTTTTTGGTGACCGTCAACACTCGGCGTCTTAAGCATAGACTGAGAAGAAGATCGATACTGCCTTCGTGAGTTGTGGCGGGGAATAATGTCCTGAAGGTATGAAGGTGCTGTCAACTCATTAAGGCATTTGAAGCAGAGAAAAAGAATCTTATGACCAAGTCGCTGTTTGGCAGAAAGCCAGTGAAGCTTACGTAATACAGGGGAAACTTCTATAAATTATTGCTATATCTCCTCCATCCCTAACAGTACGTGGGTGTTTGATGAAGGAATAACCAACTGGGATAATTGAAGGAATGACAACCTCATCCCTCTTTTCCTTCAACCGCGTCTCTGTTAGCACCAAAAAATCCAACGTCTTTTCCCCCAAGCAGTCACAGATATCATCAGCCTTTTCCGGCTTATCGTACATTCCACAGTCCCAAATGCAGTCTCGTGTAGCAAACTCCTCTCCTTCCACCCATGAAACCTGTTCTTTGCTCAATTAGACCTAATTCTCTGCATCTAGAGAGCACATCGCTGTTCAATACACAATTATTTGCTGCAGCTGTCACGAATTGGCTAGTTTTAACCCTGCTTGTTGACCATTTAGCCATGTGTAGTCTTTGTAACAGTAGAGAAGTTAGACTATTACACAGCAGCAAGTAAATTACACAGCAGACCACACACGGCGAGCGAGCCACCCACATCGCAGTGAGTCAGCACTTGAGCTTTGAATCGGACCGTTTTAACCAATCAGAAGCAGGCTCAGTGGGTAGAGCAGTTTGACTGTGTCAGATCTTAGCACAGTTTGAATCAGTCGTGTGTGAGACGAGGTAGAGTCAACATCTCCACAGCTAGAGAAATCTCTACACTCATAGACCAGGAAGCAGGACTTTGAAATCTTAGAATTCTCTCAAGTCATCACGGGCCTGAACTTGTCAAACAGGTAAATGAACACCCTTCTGTTTCATCGTGATATATTTATATTATTGTTGAAATTATGTTTGTGGAATTTGCTATGCATAAATGTGAATTGTTAATCCGAATTTGCCGTACCACGTGGAAGAGCCGAGCACGAGGCGAAACACGACCGGTTGCGCCGCCATGTTGTATCCCGTACGGAACCACTGTTGTTTAACTTATATATTTGCAGACCAGTGGCTGTACCACTGAATGTTTATATTATTATTAATTCTGTATGTGTATAGTTAGCCACGATTGATATTTATGTATGTATAGGAATTTAGAGTGAGATTCCAGTGGAACCCGGAAGTAGCAGAATGTTCGTCGCTTATGTATAGAGATGGGGAGCTATCACTGAGGGCTACTTGGCTTTCAGTGAGACGCTCTGCACAAACCGATTATTCAGGGTTGTGCAGAATTTCGTCTTATATTACAGACGAGCAGGCGAGCTGTCCCGAGCTATCCTGTGTGTCCCACTCCACAGAAACGACTAGTTGGTCGAGGAGACTCTACCGCACAAGACGGAAGGAGCTACCCGAAGAAACACCCTGTCAGACCCCACAGCGTGGCAAGGGAACCCAACTACACAACGACAAAGGTGTACCAGAAGCTACCTCACAGAAGGACTTCGAACACCCCACACATGAGTTAAGTGCATAAGGCGAAGGTGCACTTAAACTGATCATAACAGGACCACAGTAGTCCAACTCTTGAGAAACTGTAAAACGGACCACAGTAGTCCAAATCTACATGAAACATTATAGCAAGTGCCCGAGGAAGATATAACAGCTGCCTAGACTATCAGCGATCGAACTATTAGCAGTGAAAGAGACTTTTTAAGTTAGATTAGTACTTAGAGAATCTTGTATAGAGTAGAAGAAATAAATGTGTGATTTTAACTGTTATCAAGTGGCTGGACTACATATGATTCATAGCCGTGTGAAAGCTAGTGTGACAGTAATCTTTTACCATTTTTCTATCTATTTCTGTACCCCAACCTTACCACAGAACGAGCTAAACAAATAAATTTATTAAAGTAATTCATAGGGTGACGTACTAGCAGTTCCCACCGAATAAACGTGAGGGTCCATAATTCCATTGTGCAGAGCCCATAAACCCCACGTGACACTTTAATTGGCGAGCCTAGCTAGGATCTGTGTAATAGGAATTGGGTATAACCGGATCTAAGTACAATAAAATTAGATAACAGTAGAAGTAGAATAACTTAGAATAGTGGTAACAAGGACTAATCAGTTTGGGTGCACTATTCTTTAGTTAAAAACTTTTTTGCTTCAAATATTTTTGTGCCTGTATGTTGCATTGTTCTTTTGCAGGTTTTGCTTAAGTAACTGTTGTATGCCATTTGACTTTTGTTTTATTCTATTATTGATTGCGAATTTTATGGTCTTTGCATTGTTGTTATTGACTTGCAATATTGCTAGTGTTTTGGTATTCCACGTGATTCAGAGGTTGTTCATAGACACGTTTGACAATGTCGGACCCAGTGGCCTTGAGATTGCGGTTCAAGGAACTAGGAGAAGCTTTACACTTAGCAGGGGCAGACCTAATTGCGTATATCAATGCAGAGGTAGAGAAACAGGAAGCTAAGGCAGAGAGAGCAGCAGAGAGAGAGGCGAAGAAACTCGAAGCAGAACAGAGAAAAGCAGAACTAGAAGCAGAGCAGAAGAAATTAGAGGCAGAGAGAGAAACGAGGAAATTAGAGCTAGAAGCAGAACAGAAGAAGGTAGCAGCAGAGAGAGATGCAGAAGTTAGGAGATGGGAGTATGAGCGGGCAGAAAAAGAAAAAGAGAGGGCAGAAAAGGAAAAAGAAAGACAGCATGAGTTAGAGCTAAGAAGATTGGGATCAGGAGCTTCAAGTTCTTCCTCAACCCCTTCCCACTCAGATCAGCTAGAGGTAGCCCCCAACCCTGTACAAGGAATGTCATTTCCACTGGGAACATTCAATGAGAGAGAAGAAGGTCTAGATCTCTATCTGACTAGGTTTGAGCGTCTAGCAACAGAGTATAAACTAGATCCCACTCATTGGTCTTTCAAGCTTAGTCAAGGACTTAGAGGAAAGGCTTATGACATCTACAGTAAGCTACCGACTGACAGAGTGACTGACTATCACAAAGTAAAAGAGGCACTCCTAACGGGATTCGAACTGACAGGAGAATGCTACCGGCAAAAGTTCCGCACCAACCGGAGAGTGAAAGGAGAGAGCTATGCGCAGTTCGCGGATCGGTTGTCCACAACGTTGGATAAGTGGATTAGCCAGTCAGCCACGGCTAAGACGTATGATGGACTGACAGAACTGTTAGTATGGGAACAGCTACGGGAAACCATGACCCCCGAGCTGAGAACATTCTCAGTAGAGCAGGGCGCGGAAAGACTGGAAGATCTGGTCAAGGTCGCAGATAGGTACGTGGCCGCACACGGAGAAGCCAAGAGCTTCAGGCGAGACCTAAAGCCTAACGGGAAAGAGGCACAGAAACGAAGCCCTAACCGGGAAGAGCGCACCGCGAATAAGCCGAATAACCCCAGACCTGGGCAAAATAAAGGACCCAACACGGAATTCGGGAAAAGAGGTCCTGCAGAACAGAGACGGTATTGTTCGTTCTGCAACAGAAACAATCACTCCACCGCAGAATGTTTCAAGTTGGCCGCACAACGTAGGGAAGAGCGCGAAAGCCGGCCAGCGCACAGAGTTCTAACTCAAAGCAGCGGTAACAAGCCACACACAATCGGAGATCACCCATCGGTGACAGACACGGTCAAGGTCAACGGAAAAGAAGCGAACTGTCTGTATGACACAGGTCTATCATACGACGCGATAGTTAGCGAATCTCTTGTATCGCGCGCGGACTTGACAGACAAGACAGTCGACTTACAAGGAGCAGACTTGACGAAACCGACGACTACTTGCCCAATAGCTTGGATAGAAGTAGAGAGTAGGTACGTCACAGGACGAATCCAAGCAGCTGTTTTACAGAAACCCCTGTATGATCTAGTGCTAGGTTGTAGGTATGTGTTCTTAGGCACGCCCCCGAAAACTGTAGAGATAGCTGCAGTGCAAACCAGGGCCCAAGCTAAAACCCAACCACCCCAGCCCGAGTTCGCTCCGAACCCAGGACTCGAAGAGATCAAAACAGCACAGAAAGAAGACACCTCGATAGCGAAGTGCTTCCAGAAGCTACCCAAGGCGCACACACCCCCGCACAAGGGAGACTTCTACATGGAAGAGGGAGTTCTACATCGACAAGGAGATGGAGATCACACCCAACTAGTACTACCAGCCACCCTTCGAGCCCAAGTACTAGAACTAGGCCACAGCATGCCACTCAGCGGACACATGGGAATTGGCGCCACAGTGCAGAGAATCAGCGCACACTACTATTGGCCAGGAATCACGGAGGATGTCAAGCGCTACGTGAAATCTTGCCACCAATGTCAACGATATTCCCCGCGACATCACACCGTACCAGTTACCTTAGGACCATCAGTAGTAGTCGGCGTGCCATTCCAGCAAGTCTCAGTAGACATAGTAGGACCACTGCCCATGACCAAGAAGAGGAACAGATTTCTACTCACACTCGTCGACGCATGTACGATGTGGTGCGAAGCAGTCCCGTTGCCAGCGATCGACACCAAGAAGATTGCAGATGCACTCATCGCCATCTTTACCAGAGTCGGATTCCCGGACAGCATTAGAACGGACAACGGATCTCAGTTCACCGGCCGCCTGATGCAAGACGTGTTCGAGTTGATACAAGTTCATCACATTCGCACACCACCATACCACCCAGCCAGCAACGGACAAGTAGAAAGACTGAATGGAACCCTTCTCACCATCCTCAGGAAAGTCGCAGACGACAATCCAGAAGCGTGGGACACCTACGTGAATGCGGCACTGTTCGCATACAGAGAAACGCCCCATGCAGCCACAGGCTACACCCCGTCAACCTTGCTATTCGGCAGACCTCTAGCAGGACCGCTAGAAGCCCTACGCAGAAGTTGGACGGAAGCCAAGATAGACGACACACCAAGAGGTGCCACCAAGTACGTCGCAGACCTGCAGGAAACCCTCAAAGCAACGTGGAAGAAAGCTGGTGAAGCACTGAAGAAGGCAAGAGCCCGTCAGGCGAAGTACTACAACCGCCACACGAAGGACAGAGAACTGCAAGTCGGCGATCAAGTGCTACTCTTACTTCCAAGTGGAACCAGCAAGCTGGACATCGCTTGGAGAGGACCGTACCGGGTGACTGCCAAGACATCCAAGACAGTCTACCAAATAGAGGTAAACGGGAGAACCCGATACCACCACATTAATCTCCTCAAGAAGTATACGGACCGACCAGCGACCCCCAGCACTCACAACTTGCTAGCCATCGCCATTGCGGAAGAAGGAGAAAGCATGGAGACCAATGCAGTAGAGTATCCCCTGCACTCCAAAGAAACCTACAAAGACGTGATACTCAACGGAGACCTAGCCGCTAAACAGCAAGTACGACAGGTCATTCGACAACATCAGACTGTGCTCACAGACCGACCAGGGAGGACAGACCTCGTCGAAGTAACCTTAACGGTGACCGACCCAACACCCGTCCGCCAGAAGCTCTACCCGATGCCACTGTCGCAGCAGCGAGCCATCAAGGAAGAGATAGACACCTTACTGGCAGCCGGAATCATCTCAGAGTCTACTTCACCCTACAGCGCAGGCACGGTATTGTTGCGAAAACCCAACGGAGAGCATCGACTGTGCATCGACTTCAGACTCCTGAATGCCGTAACGCAATTCCAGCCAGAGCCACTCCCGGACCAGACAGACCTATTTGCCAAGCTACAGCGAGCGAAGTACTTCTCACGCATCGACCTCAGCAAAGGATACTACCAGATACCAGTGCAACCACAAGTCCGAAAGTACCTAGCGTTTAGCACTATGGAAGGACACTTCGAGTTCAATGTACTTCCATTCGGACTCCACAACGCACCCAGCATCTTCAGCGCAATGATGCGGAAACTCCTGGCACCCCTGAGCAGCGAGAAACTACACTCGTTTATGGACGACATCCTCATCGCAACACCTACGTGGGAGGAACATGTCACGCTCCTACAACAACTACTCGCACGCCTCAGAGACACAGGATTGACGGCAAGACCCACCAAATGTCAGATTGGATTCACAGAACTAGAATTTCTGGGACACACCATCAGTCAAGGAAGCCTGCGACCGGTAGAAAAGACAGTGAAACGCCTACTCGACGCTCCTAGGCCCAAGACAAAGAAGGAAGTGCAGTCGTTTCTAGGACACTGCGGCTTCTACCAGAAGTTCATCCCCAACTACAACAGCATCGCTGTACCTCTGACAAATGGAACCCGGAAAATCGCCCCGGACAAAGTAGTTTGGACAGCGGAATGTGAGACGGCATTCCAAACACTCAAGGACAGAATGACATCGGAGCCAGTACTCCACCTACCCGATTTGACTCAGCCATTCGTTCTTCGCACCGACGCAAGCGACTTAGGCCTCGGAGCAGTACTGCTACAGCGCGACCCCAAGAATGCAGAGACGCTATTCCCCGTCGCCTACGCCAGCAGAAAATTGAGACCCGCCGAGACCCACTACACCACGTCGGAGAAAGAATGTCTTGGACTAGTCTGGGCCATACAGAAATTCCAACTCTACCTGTATGGGACCCACTTCACAGTTCAGGTGGACCATCAACCACTATCGTTCCTGGCAGCCTCCAAGTCTTTGAACTCTCGCCTGATGCGATGGGCACTCACCCTTCAGGCATACTCATTCCAAATCGAGTACATCCCCGGCAAGGAAAACCACGGAGCCGACTACCTCAGTCGCCATCTCGTGGAGGACACAGCAGCTGTCGCCCACCCAACACAACTAAGGGCCACAGCACCAGAATTCGTCCCCGCCCAATAAAAACCCTGTCACTAGTGGCCATAGCTACCTGGCACAGCATTGCAGCTCAGGTAGAGCAACTTAATTAGTTTGTAAATAGGACCCTAGGATAGTGCAGTGTTAAACTAGGCTCTGTAGTAGAAAAAGGTCGAATCCAGTAGTCATCGCCTTTTTTCAGTTGAGGGAGCCTGTCACGAATTGGCTAGTTTTAACCCTGCTTGTTGACCATTTAGCCATGTGTAGTCTTTGTAACAGTAGAGAAGTTAGACTATTACACAGCAGCAAGTAAATTACACAGCAGACCACACACGGCGAGCGAGCCACCCACATCGCAGTGAGTCAGCACTTGAGCTTTGAATCGGACCGTTTTAACCAATCAGAAGCAGGCTCAGTGGGTAGAGCAGTTTGACTGTGTCAGATCTTAGCACAGTTTGAATCAGTCGTGTGTGAGACGAGGTAGAGTCAACATCTCCACAGCTAGAGAAATCTCTACACTCATAGACCAGGAAGCAGGACTTTGAAATCTTAGAATTCTCTCAAGTCATCACGGGCCTGAACTTGTCAAACAGGTAAATGATCTGTTTCATCGTGATATATTTATATTATTGTTGAAATTATGTTTGTGGAATTTGCTATGCATAAATGTGAATTGTTAATCCGAATTTGCCGTACCACGTGGAAGAGCCGAGCACGAGGCGAAACACGACCGGTTGCGCCGCCATGTTGTATCCCGTACGGAACCACTGTTGTTTAACTTATATGTATGTTTGCAGACCAGTGGCTGTACCACTGAATGTTTATATTATTATTAATTCTGTATGTGTATAGTTAGCCACGATTGATATTTATGTATGTATAGGAATTTAGAGTGAGATTCCAGTGGAACCCGGAAGTAGCAGAATGTTCGTCGCTTATGTATAGAGATGGGGAGCTATCACTGAGGGCTACTTGGCTTTCAGTGAGACGCTCTGCACAAACCGATTATTCAGGGTTGTGCAGAATTTCGTCTCTTATATTACAGACGAGCAGGCGAGCTATCCCGAGCTATCCTTTGTGTCCCACTCCACAGAAACGACTAGTTGGTCGAGGAGACTCTACCGCACAAGACGGAAGGAGCTACCCGAAGAAACACCCTGTCAGACCCCACAGCGTGGCAAGGGAACCCAACTACACAACGACAAAGGTGTACCAGAAGCTACCTCACAGAAGGACTTCGAACACCCCACACATGAGTTAAGTGCATAAGGCGAAGGTGCACTTAAACTGATCATAACAGGACCACAGTAGTCCAACTCTTGAGAAACTGTAAAACGGACCACAGTAGTCCAAATCTACATGAAACATTATAGCAAGTGCCCGAGGAAGATATAACAGCTGCCTAGACTATCAGCGATCGAACTATTAGCAGTGAAAGAGACTTTTTAAGTTAGATTAGTACTTAGAGAATCTTGTATAGAGTAGAAGAAATAAATGTGTGATTTTAACTGTTATCAAGTGGCTGGACTACATATGATTCATAGCCGTGTAAAAGCTAGTGTGACAGTAATCTTTTACCATTTTTCTATCTATTTCTGTACCCCAACCTTACCACAGAACGAGCTAAACAAATAAATTTATTAAAGTAATTCATAGGGTGACGTACTAGCAGTTCCCACCGAATAAACGTGAGGGTCCATAATTCCATTGTGCAGAGCCCATAAACCCCACGTGACAGCAGCAAAGAGGTCCACATTTTCTGCACTGTGTTTCAACAGAGTCATGTTCACCAAGATAAGTAGAGTTCAGAGTGCCAGCAATAACCATAGGCCGACTAAATAAGACTAAAAGTCATGATGACCAAAGTCAGACACCAAGAAATTCCACCCACAATCCATCTTTTCAAGAATGTCTACTTTTTTGTACATCACCAGAATTTGGGTTCTGTAAAGAATCCCTGTGCACCAAATTAACCAAAGAAATGTTTGATAAAACGACAAAATGCACACAAAAAGATGCCACAGCAATGAAATGCTGCCTATGAAGCGCATGATCACCCACTGACAAATGAAGTTCCCAGGTAAACTCCTTTTCACGAGAAATAAACAAAAAATACGCAAATCCTTGAGCGTTTGGATTTTTAACGTTTTAAACACCATGAAAGGACTATCAAACAGGGCAATATTTTCTAGATACTCCTAGGCTGTAGTAAACTTCCAGTGTTCAAGTTATTTGGGAACCACATGAAAATGCATGTATGCAGGATCTAATCAACCTGTACCTGCGTCAGTAGTGGGGAAAAGCAGCGCTGCGAATGAGAGGTGATGTGCCACCCCCCCCCCCCCTTTCCCTCCATGCAACAATCTGGTATTGTGAAAATGGAGTTCACTAAATTACTTTACTCCATACGCAATCTTATGGCCGGTCTTAATTGGAAGGTCCAAACACATTTTTTCGAGGTTCTCAGAACCCGAACCTAGGTTTCTAAACCACTGTTTTCCAAAAGGTTCAATAAACTAGTTTCGGGACCTAAGAGCCTCGAGAAAAAAGTTTTTGATCCTCCACGAACCTTCCAATTAAGGCAGGCCATGCCATTAGGAGCTCTCTAAAACCTTTCCCTCCTTCAAAAAAGCAACAACTTTTTAAACAATAGCCAAACGGCACGAGACTTCAACAGATTACATCCATCGTACTATACCATTTAATAAGTAATGAGTGTGACTATATATTTTGTAAACATTAACACGGATTGTCTAATTGCTTGTCTGCAGTCTATAATGTCTAGTCTAGTCCTTTTGATACTTAAGGTTTTTGTCACACGAGACCATGTTTTTTTTTTAAACTAGGAAAAAAAAAAGACTTCAAAGGTTGAAATCGTTTGGCTAATGGAAGTTGCATCTTAGCTATCTCTGACTCCGGATCTCTTATGACTTGTGACGGATCGTTGCTACACGTTATTAAGTTTTAGGCGGGCCAGAAAACACTCAACTTGCTCTTTAAAACTTAACAGTCGGAGATATTTATTGCCTGCCTCAGTCTGCAAGTACAGTTTGAAACAGGGAACAGTGGCGACAGTGAAGCAGTTACTGCATGACATCATCAGCATGTTAATGGTTGGGATAATTATCGTTAATGGTGTTTTTTTTTTGTTGTTGCAAAGATTAATAATTTGGCATTTTGCGAATTGGGCATTGTTTTAAGATGATGGTTGCTTATTATTATTATTATTATTATTTATTATTATTATTATTATTATTATTATTATTATTATTATTATTATTATTATTATTATTATTATTATTATTATTATTATTATTATTATTATTATTATTATTATTATTCAGCCAGTGGAACAGTTTTTGCACAGTTCACTAACACAAATAATAAGGATAACTTTAATGGCAGCAGTAGAGGGGAGTAATTTTGACGTAGTGCATGCATGGAAGTGATAGTTTTCATTGTAATGTTTCCCGTGGGAGTACCGGGGGTCTCTGTATACAGAGTATCCCCACTTTCTGGAAATTAAGTGCTATAAATTCCCACTGTTGCTGTCTTTCTCCGTTGTTCTTTTCACTCTTAATCTGTTCTATCAATCTACTATATTATGTTCTTCACTAGACCAGTCACCTACCTTTTTTCTTGAAAACTCTTCCAAAACTCTTCATTTGTGTATGAGGTCTGTTGGGTCAGCTTAGGAATGTTGGGCGCTTTCTGTCAGGTGGTCACTGGGGCTTCCTACGATGTTATTGTTTAGCAATGTAGGCGTTATGAATGTGTGTGTTTTGTTGATATTTTATAATGGTGTTTGTGTTCTGTTTTGTTTTTGTAAGCGAGGGTTCGATGAATTGAAGTTTAACCTCAGCGTCCCCAGCGTGGGATACCTTTGTTGGGGAGTGGCCAGTTGGTGGAGTGCCTTCGGTTTTGCCACTAGGGTTGTTTCGGCAGATCTTTTATACGGATCGGGTGTGAGTCCTCTTTCAACCGGGTTGTGGTCGTGATTTTGTGATCCTGATTCGGCTCTTTGCAGTCCGCTGGAACCTGTAAGCGATGAATAACTAATTGTAATTTGTTAACTGTATTTTATTTTCAGTTGATGGCTTAAGTTCAAAGTTGTTATTATGGTTATTTCCAAGAGGTACAATAGCATTGTTTCTTATTATAATTATTAAGGGGCACAACATGAACATCAACATTTTGGAAACTTATTCTTCAATGTTTTATTACATGTATTTAATTTATTTATTACACATTGTGATTATAGACCAAATATTTGGTGTATGCCTATAGCTTTACCACCACTCATATCTAATGATTATTTAAAAACATAACTCCTTGAGAGACTCTGATGATGCGCGTTAATAGGGATAATTTGGATAGAAACCCACCCATCACATAGCAGATGGATGCACAAGAAACCTACCACTACTAGAAAAATGCTTGAATAATGTCGAAGTCTTGAATAAAGTGGAAGCCTGACCCCTAAGAAAAATTATGCTTGATGGTATTTGAAGAGGGTGGACGTCAGATCAGTTTGCCCATGAATACGATGGGACACCCTTAACGGCTCCATTAGTGACAAAGGCGCTCTTGAAACCTTCAAACGCTGTCTGAGAGACACAAGACTGAACAGTTTGACCCTCAACATCTCTTGGCCTCGTAGGCTCGGCTCAGGAAGTAGTGCTTTTTCTGTGTTAGTGGGGTATTCTTCCTTCGGATGAGAGTATAACTCGAGGTCTAGTCTGTGTACGCATGCATTCCAACGCATGAACGTTATAGATTCTAACGCTGATGTCATAGACGGGTGTTGAGTGCCAGCAACACCGGTACACCCAGCATGCATTGCTCCCTCTTGTTCTGAGTGGCGCCGCTCTTGCGGCTGCTGCGTTTTTGAAAACGCAGCCCAACCTTTGCCAGCATGGGTGATGAATAAACTTTAAAAAAAAATTATGTGATACCAGTTTAAAGTTGTCTAGAAGTCAAACGTTTAGCGCTCTGAAACGTAACACAAGACTAGATAGTTTGATTACCATATGTATCTGGGTCTTTATGCTTAAACCTGTTCAGGAGGTGTTCAGCTTCAAATTCCTTTGTGCATATCTCCTCCTCCTTCTTGTCACTTTGTATTTTTGCGGGAAAAATTTGACCCACACCAAAACTAGAATTACAGTATTTTAGAATAAATGGTTGTGCAGTGCCTATTATATGTTAGTGGGGTATTTATACGGACTGACTTTAAGGTGGTGCCATATCGTTGTAAGTTAGGGTGCAAAGCTGCTGTTTCAAGTCGTTTAACAGCTCAGTTAATACTTCGAAATGATGGTCAGCGTGCAAAACATCGAACAACAATCGCCTTAGTACACCCAGCCGTTATATGACTCCCGGATACGAAATTGGTTCAGTTTAGACCTGTAGACGGTAAAGCCGAGAAAAAAAGTCGGTATCGTACTTACAAAGCTGACCCTGAAAAAATAAATAAGGTACGTGCAAAGTTACAGGAGCGTTTCAGCTCTTTAGAATGTATTTGTTTTCAACATTGGGATACTTGAGACGGGTTTTAATACTTAAGCGGAAACAGCTAGAAAATACTGTCCGCAATCCGCATAATGTTTTTTGGTTTTAGGAATCACGCCATTAGCAAAATTTCAGCGTTGTATGGTATTGTGGTGTATTGTATCGTATTGTATTGTATTGTATTTCTTCTTCGAGATTACGGCACCCGGGTCCAAGGCTGGGACGATCTAGGCGTGATCAAGTGGTAGGTACATGCAGAGGAAAGCTCTGACGGAGCGATGAGTGCTCACCTACTTCAAACTGTCAGACCAGCGCCACTGACACTGGCGATATCGCTACGTCTGAACGCAATAGACAACCCCATCAAGACCCACCGCCTGACAGCTTAACAAGCTACCAGTGCCACGAACAAAGGAGTTTATTAGTTACATATAACTTTAAGACCTTACACGACAAAAATCTTTGAAAAGTCTTTCAAAATTGCATTCAGGAATGTTTTCTCCCTATCTTTCACAGCAATTTGCAATCAGATCAAGTGTCTGACAGCTTATGAAGCTACCAGTGCCACGAACACTGGAGTTTAGTAGTTAATATACATTTTTCGGACTTAAACAAGGTAGCGTGGCTGAGAGACGGGAGTCAAATACTCCGCTCGGCTACAAGTGATGCAACGACCGGGAACAGGATGACGCTGGACCGTGGTAATTGTTGATGGCAGTTTTTAACTGTTAAGTCAGTGACTGGGGACTGACTAGCTTGGTACCGTCAGTGGCGGTTCCAGACATGCCTGTTTCGAACTGGGAAACCATGAGGACATGGTTCGATTTGAGTTCCGGGATTTGTGGCGAAATGGGAGGCGACTGGTTCACGCTTGGGAGAGAGATTGTTTACATTTCATTTAGTTGTTGGTTAGTCTAGCCTTGGGTGGCTCTTGCTGTGCAGAATCCTTTGGTGCGGCCATTGGGTTATGCAGGACACGACATATGCTCTCCCCGCCTGACCATTCATCTTCTGCTTTTGGTGGTGAGCAGGACTACATTGTCGGCAGGCATTTTATGCAAGTCAGTGGCAGTTACCTGCAGAGAGTGTCATGGCACTATTAACCGGCAACCCGGCTTACTATCAACACGTTTTCCCGCCTTGCAGGGCAAATATTTGTATCTTCCTCTTAAGAGGGATACCTGAAAATAGCAGTTCGGGTTGGGCCGTGTTCTGAAGGTGGTGGCCGAGAGGCGAAAGTCAAATGCTCCCCTCGGCTACTAGTGGTGCAACGACCGGGAACGGAATGACGCTGGATCGTGGTAACTGTTGAAGGCAGTTTTTTACTGTTAAGTCAGTGACTGGAGACTGACTGGGAGTTGTCAGTGGCGGTTCCAGACATGCCTATTTCGAACTGGGAAACCATGAGAACATGGTTCCATTTCAGCTGTGGGATATGCGGCGGAATGGGAGGCGACTGGGAGAGAGATTTTCTGCCTTCCATTTGTTGGTTAGTCTAGCCTTGGGTGGCTCCTGCTGTGCAGAATCCTTTGGTGTGGCCTTTGGGTTATGCAGGACAAGGCGAACGATAGGTTCTCCTCGCCTAACCATTCGTCTTTTACTTTTGGTGGTGAGCAAGACTACATCGTCGGCAGGCATTTTATGCAAGTCAGTGGCAGTGACTTGTATGGAGTGTCGTGGCACCAGTAGCCGGCAAACCGATTTACTATCAATACGCTTCCTCGCCTTGCAGGGCAAATATTTTTTTCTATCTCGAGGGATAGATGAAATTAACAGGGTTAGGTTAGGCGGTGCTTTCAAGGTAGCGTGGCCAAGAGAGGGGCTACATTTCTAACATCTTTTTATAGCACGTTGCAAACTACCAATGTCAGGAACACAGGAGTTTATTAGTTAATATAAGTTTTCAGGACATAACTGACAAAAAGGTGATAAAAAAAATGCCAGACAGGAATTGCTTCTCCCTTCTTTTAAAAGTTGCGATCAGATCCAGTGTCTGACAACTTAAGAAGCTACCACTGCCACGAACACCGGAGTTAATTAGTTGATATACATTTGAGAATTTAAACCACAAAAATTTTGAAAATATTTGCAAACTGCAGACAGGAATGTTTGTTACCCTCATTTATAGAAAGTTGCGATCAGATCCAGTGTCTGACAGCTTAAGAAGTTACCAGTTCCAACTGCAGACAGGAATGTTTTCAGCCATCTTTTATAGCAAGTTGCAATCACATCCACTGACAGCTTAAGACGTTACCCGTGCCACGAACACCAGAGTTTATTAGTTAATTCAAGTTTTCATGACTTAAACCACACAAATCTTAAAAATAATTTTTTAAACTGCAGACAGGAATGTGTTCTATCATCTTTTACAGCAATTTGCGATCAGGTCCAATGTCTAACAGCTTAAAAACCTACTGGTGCCACGAACAGTCGAGACCATTATTTAATAAATGAATTCAGGAATTACATCACACAAATCTTGAAAAGTGTTTATTTTTTTATTTTTTTAAACTGCAGACTGGATTGTTCTTTTCCCTTCTTTTACAACAAATTGCAATAAGACTCACCGTCTGAGAGCTTAAGAAGGTACGAACATCGGAGTTTGTTATTTCAGAAATGGAGTTTGGACTTCAATGACAAAAAGGCTTGGATGTTTCTTTCATACAACTGTCCACAGTTCTCTAGAACGAATCAAATCTTTACAGCAAGTTGCAATCAAATCCATCGTCTGAAAACCACGAACAACGGAGCTTTTTTTTTTTTTAAAATAAATGAATTTAGAGTTTAGATGACACAAATCTGGCAGGTCCTTTAGAACTGTTCAAAGTTCTGAAGAAATATGCCATCATATTGATAACTTCACACACGATAGAGAACAGTGTGTGGGAAGTTGAGGTAGCGATGTTGAGGTAGCAGTGTGTGTGTGGTTGTGAACTTGTAAAAGCGACCAAATGGGTTTCAGAACTGTCTTTTTGATTACAAAGTGGGTTTATTTGCTTGGAACCCATTGTGTTTCATGACCCCATTTTGTTCTAAGTGCGCGGGAGTGCTCTTTTAGTGCTTGGGAGTGCAGTTGTAGTGCATGAGAGTGTTTTAAGTACACAGGAGTGCACTATCCGGGACGGAGAAAATACAGTCCATTTTCGGAGAAATTTGGAAGAAAGTTCGACCTATTTCGTCGCCTATAGGAGACGAACTAGGTCAACTTTTTAGACGGAAAGAGCCAATTTTGACTTAGATTCTTACATTTCTAGAAGAAATTTGCGCTCTTTCCGTCAAAAAAGTGCTTTCCGATTCCTACATTCTTAAAGAAACCCATTTTGTATCGAATACAAGTATGTGTGTGTGTGTGTGTGTGTGTGTGTGTGTGTGTGTGTGTGGGGCTGTATTCATGGCGTTTTGGGTTTATAAACCTTGCACACTTAGTATACAATGGGTTCACAAACAAAAATGGGGTACCAATTTGTAAACCCATTTTGTTTTCCATTGGAATGCGCTGAAGTGCTCTTTAAGTGCATGCAAGTGCAGTTGTAGTGCATGGAAGTGCAGTTGTAGTGCATGTGCACTTAAAGTTCACTTCGCGAAGTGCAGTTGTAGTGCATGTGCACTTAAAGTTCACTTGGCCAAGTGTAGTTGTAGTGCATGTGCACTACAACTACACCAGGTCAAGTGTAGTTGTAGTGCACATGCACTACAAGTACACTTGACCTGGTGTAGTTGTAGTGCATCTTCCAGACGGGTAGGATAAGAAACTTTCCTCGACGATTAGGGTAAGGCAGTGCCTCGACGATTAGGGTAAGGCAGTGCCTCGACGATTAGGGTAAGGCAGTGCCTTACCCTAATCGTCGAGGAAAGTTCCTTATCCTAGCTGTGTTTTTGAACAAACTTGACCTACTTCGTCTCTAAGAGGCGAGGAAAATTGCTAAAAGTAGCCGTTTTTCGAAGAAAGTTGACCTAATTCGCCGCCTAAGAGGCGCGAAGTACGTCAAAGGACCCCATTTTGACATGAATACAAGTATGTGTGTGTGTGTGTGTGTGTGAGAGAGATAGAGAGAGAGAGAAAGAGAAAAAGAGAGAGAGTTGAATTGCAATCTTTAAAGTGTGGTATGTGAGCGAACATTTTTATGTGGTTTGGACACACGAAGTCCTCTATACGCATCTGTGTCCGGGGACGGTAATCTACCTACGCAACGCAACGCAACGCAACGCAACGCTTGATAAGGTTTCGTGAAGCAACGTCGAGACCGGTTAGTACTTGGATGTGTGTTCATGCTTGGAAGACAACCATCGAACGACAAAAACAATGAAACAAGCACACAACATACTCCTAGTCCGCCCAGCTGTGAATGTGTGCCACGCTCTGTTTAGGACCGGGGCGGAGATGGACACCGCCCTCATTAGGGTGGCCCAGAAAAAGGTGAGGTCTTAAATGACCTCTCCCTTCCTCTTCCCCACTTTTCTCCCCAACGCCCGAAATGTTGCAGGAACACCTTTATATTTACCTTTTTAACTTTAAAGAATACTTCAATTTCTGCCCGCATTTCTCCCTCTATAGTCTACACTCCGCTTTATCACTTCTTCTTCTTCATTGTTTGTATGAACATGTTCTATCAAATTAAAATACGAGTACTGAGGTCTTCTCTTTCTTTTTTCTTTGCTCCTTCTGATTTCTATTACTTGGGACGGACACAGTGACAGAACCTCCATCCTCTTCTCAACCTAAGAATGATA